>JANXHW010000005.1:61077500-62277500 GCA_026170595.1 Plestiodon gilberti rubricaudatus
TCTGTTGACACAAAATTTCACTTAGATGAATGAACAGGGGATGGGTCAGCATGTACACTTGGATAACATGGTATTAATAGCTGAGGTTGTGTGTTTTTTTTTGGGGGGGGGGAGCTTTAGATTATCTACTTTGTACCATTCAGTTCAGTGTAGGAAACCTCCACTAGGTGAAGAGTTAAAGTATAACATTTAACAGCGCAATCCTGTGTGGAATAGTGCCGGGGGAGCACGCGCTCCCCCAGCACAGGATGTCACAACTTACGCGACACCCTGAGAGCAAACAGCGCCGGCGCTGCTTGTCCCGCCATCTCCCAGGCCCTGCGCCAGCCACCGCAAGTAAGCCCTACGCCGGTTGGGGCAGCGGTGAGGGAGGGCAGACTGGGCATCGAGGGAGATCCCTGGTATCCAACGGTTCCTCCAGGCCACAGATACACTGACACGGTCGGCGTTACTGTGCACGAGCTCTAGAGCTCGCGCACATGCAAGGAGGCCCATAGGGCCTCCTGTGGCTTACATGGGGGGAGGGGGATGATCGTCCCCTTCTCCTGAGTTGTTCCCGGGCTGCCCCAGGGCAGCCCTTGAACTTGATAGAATACGGTGGGCAGCCCTTTAGGCCGGCCAGTGGCGTCGCTCCGGTAGGGGCGGGGCCATAAGTATCGCTCCGTCCTAGACCCTTTACCGAGCGAGCAGGAGGCAGCCCCCGCCCCCTCACTGTTGGAGCCATTGCCGTGCGGAGAAAGCAGCAGGCAAGAGACCCTGCCTGCTGCTTTCTCCGCAGGGGAAAGGCTCCAACAGTGAGGAGGCGGGGCTGCCTCCTGCTCGCTCGGTAAAGGGACTAGGACAGAGCGAAACTTACAACCCTGCCCCTACCGGAGCGACGCCACTGAGGCCGGCCACCGTATCCTACACAGGATTGGGCTGTAAGTGATTTAAATGCCAGGAACGGCAACTGTTTCCCCTCAGTGAACAGGATGATGGTTTTATGACAGGAGGTCGTGCCCCCCCCCCCGAGGCATGGCTATGCTGCTGAAGTCATGGAGGAGGGGGTGGTGTGGCAGCAGAGTGGAGCAGCCAGGCTTGTGGTGGGCCACGGGAGGCAGCAGGCAGATGCAGGGTGCATAGCACCCCCACCAGCTCTGCCTACCCGACTCACCACTTGAAATGGCCACTTCACCTGGCCTCATGGGTGGGCTGGCCCTGTCTGTGTATAGCAGTCTCCATTCTGTTTTTTTGTCCATTTTTTTAAAAAATATCAAATAGGACAAATGCCTGAAGGATAGTCTATCAGTGGCTATTAATAGTGATAGCTAAGATTCAGATTCAAAGGCCGTTTAGCTCAGAATTCTAGTTACTGAAGGGCAAGTTGGTCTGTTTTTCATGTCAGAGGAACCATATTTGAGCCTTGTTTCGTTTCGGAGTTGCAACTGGATTATAGAGAAAGAATTGAGTGTGACGACAGCTCCAAGGTTTCCATCCATTCTTCTGGAGTAAAACTACATCTACTGACTCACAGACAGTAGTCTAGTCCAGCTGGTCTGCAGAATCAGGATTAAACCATCACTCCACATTCCACCCTCCAAACCCATTTGTGTGCGTAACCTAGTTCTTGTTGCCATATGCAGCAATGTGGTACTGTTGCACCTGTACCAGAAGAGGGCAATAAGGATAGGTAGATAGTGGGGGGATGACTTAAGGTGTTCCCTCTCTGTCCTCATGTAATACATGTGCTTTGGTTACCCAGAGTACAATTCTTAGGCCTGCCTGCCTGCCTGCCTGCCTGCCTGCCTGCCTGCCTCTCTCTCTCTCTCTCTCTCTCTCTCTCTCTCTCTCTCTCTCTCTCTCTCTTCCTCGAACGAGAAGACATGTAGCCAGGCAGACTAGCTATAGAATCCACTTCCATGATGGAAGTTCCATCGTCTCTAACAAAGATGTATTTCCCTTAAAGTTATCTTTCACTTTCGAACACAAACCTCATGCAAAGCTTCCTATTCTATCTGGACTTTCCTGCACAATGCCCCTTTTGGTGCTTTATCTCTGTCAGCAGCGGTAGCGTCACTGGAGCGTGGCGGGTGGGGCAGGCCTCCGGGGGGATGACGCATGTCAAGGGGTGACGCGCATCACCCTGCGCGTCACCCCCACCTCCGCCGGCTCAGCGCGTCACCCTCCGGAGGCTCCAAGGCCAAGAGAAGGCCTCGGAGCATCCTCCCCGGCCAGCGGTCCGGCCCGTTCTGAGGAGGCTCTATGTGGCGGCTTTATGCATTTTCGTACATGCGTACAAGCTTCTGAGGGCAAAAGGGCAGCGTCTTGCCCTCAGAAGCGTTGTGCGCATGCTCAAAATTTTTTTTAAATGGCGCATAGGGCCGAGGAGGATGCTCCGAGGCCTTCTCCCGGCCTCAGAGCTGGAGGTTGACATGCGGAGCTGGCGAAAGTGGCAGCGCCACAAATTTTGGGGGGTCACGGGGGGACAGGGGGGTGGGCAGGGGGTGATGTGGCGCCCCCCCTGCTATGGGGTGATGCGTGCCATACAACGCCTCTGGCAGTTCTAACCAGAGTATGAAAACAAGCCAGGATATGAAACTAGGATTGATATGAAACTCATTCGAACAAGCCAGAATTTGCTGGATTCAAACATCACAGTGGATCCTGGCTTGTTTTAAACCAGGATCAGAATCCTTCCTTCCCCCATGTGCGAAGGGGAAGTGCGGGAGTTTGAGGCCCAGGGACCTCATACAGAACCTGGTTCTGCATGATGTCTAAACTGGGTCAGTGAGTTATTGACAGAGACCATAGGTGTGCGTTTCTAAGAGGGCAACTGTATGGAGTCCTTTTAGCACTCCAAAGAGCTACAGTATATATATTTGATATATTATTATAACAATTCTTCATAGATACTGTTTCTGTTCCTTCAGCAACATAGTTTACAGCTTTATAAACAGAAAACGATTTTGTTTCACATCAGATCAGCTACGCCAACCTGGGCTTTTGAAACCCAGATAGTATAACTGATCCAAACTGTACTTCTATAAGCCTCCCATATTAAAAAGCTTTGATCTTGAAGATTAAAGGCAGTATGGCATTTTCAAAATGCAGCACCTAAATATTGGGCTCGATCCAGCCAAAGTTACGCAGCTGAAAATCCCTTTGATTTTACTGAGAGAATTAAGCACATGCTTAAATCCATCAAATTTAAGTAATTATGAAAAGGGCTAGATGCCAAGAAAAACAGTCATTTTGGCACATGGTCTAAAACAGATTGTATTTAGATTATAATCCCAAACACAGTTACTTGGAAGTAAGATAAAAATCATTAAAACCAATAGGGCTTAATTCCAAATACATGTGCTCAGGATCAAGATGCCTACCTTTTCTCAACTTGCTGGGAAGTTGATTGATGGATTTCATTTGTAACAGTATTCGAGCATACACTTAAGGAACTATGTGTAAAACACCTACAATTTACAGAAAAATTATCCACTTTTGGTGTAAAGTTGTGTAATTTTATCCATCATTTCTTGGTCAAAATGCAATTCCATCAAATTGCACAGGTCTCCCCCCCCACACACACACACAATGCTGTGGATAATGATTCAGTCACAATATTCAAAGACTGTATTCCATTGAGAGTGTAACTTGAGATATTTAAATTCCAAGAAAACAGCCTATGAATTATGATCTGCTGCCCAGACTTTGCTAATATAATGATAGTTACGAAATCATTGAATTGGTCCCCAAAGAATAACATCCTCTATTTATTATTTTTGTACACTGTACAAGAATCATGATGGGCAAACTTCCCCAGCTCCATTCAAAATTGGGGTTAGCAAACTGAGCTATTTTCTTCCTAAACCAGAAAATAGCTTGGTTTATTCTAAGACAAATTCAATTCCTATTGCACTCTCAAGGACATTATTGGGTGCAGAACAGGGTCTGAACACCCCCTCCAATTCCCTGTTCTCCTCCAGTCCCACCTAGAAGCACCTGTAGCATATGGCTTCTTCCCACTTACCTGGCCTGAGGGTATTGATGACAGTGGCAGGAAATCTGGCAGGTGACTTTTCCTCCCTCGGGTTTTCTGGAACAATGCTGTGGTGGCAACATAATTCTTCACTGAAGGGAAGCCTTATGAATTGCCAAGATTTGTATTCTGAACCAGAACATTATGAGCTTCAGTGACATCTTTATACAGAAAGAGTGTGTAAAAACTGGTGCTGAGCCGAAAGTTCCCATTCAATAACTTTTAACTTAAATTGAGAGGTCTTCTGTTTGACTTTGATGGTTCCCCAAACAGGAGTCATTTTGGACAATTTGGAAAGGAACAGAAATTCTCCAAAGGGGGCTTCACTGCTGGTTTGTGGCAGTGGTTGTTTTTTTATATTCTTTTTTTCCACGACTTCTTTGTCAGTGGTATCAGAGTCAGTGGGATAGCTCTTCTCAGCACCTGTTCCTACCTGCTGCCATGATTCCCTCCCCAGAATGCCCTGGAAATGTTGCTGCATCATGACACAGCCTCATTCTATGGGGGGGGGGGGTTGGTGGTCTGCTTTCCTCAAATTCCCCCTCATTTTCTCCACATGAAATTTTCACCACTCTGCCATGCCTTGTCAAAATGGCCACACACCTGACTATAGTTTTACAATTGGCACAGGGCATGCACTAAATAAATGTATCAAACCATCAAGATATGTCCATAAAAGGGCCTGTGACGTCAAACAATAATTCCTGCCTGAAGCGTGACATCACTGCCAAACAGATGAGCCCCCAGCCCCTTCTTCTGCCACCCTCTCCAGCTGCTGCTCCAGGCAGTTCTCTGATCCTCTTCTGGCCCTCTGAGAGCAAGTAGGAAGAGAATCACAACAGAGGCAGCCCCCTTCTCCCTCCAGTGCTGCTGGAGAAATAAGAGGCCCATGTGAGATTATCCCATTTAATCCTCATAGCAAATTTATGAGGTTCATTATAGGTCTAATCCTTTCTGGCCCTTACGCTGGCAGATCTTGTGATTTGCCACCATAAGGCCCATGCCACTGACACAGCAAGCTTTCCACCATTCTGTAGGCCACTGCCACCAGTACAAAGCCCCAGAGACCACATGTGGGTGACACCGACCTGCAGAGCCACTGCTGTCACCAGTAAATTGCAGCAGGGGCAGATTGGGGAGGATTAAGGGCGGATCAGGGTGGGGGATGGGCTGGGTTGAAAGCGGCTTGGGGACAGGAGGGGGGTGGATCTTGGTGGCAGCCTTGCATGTCAGATTCTATCCCCCCC
Organism: Plestiodon gilberti rubricaudatus; assembly: GCA_026170595.1. Lineage (NCBI taxonomy): Eukaryota > Metazoa > Chordata > Lepidosauria > Squamata > Scincidae > Plestiodon > Plestiodon gilberti. Next base: position 61,082,763 of record JANXHW010000005.1, read on the forward strand.
CCCTTCCTGGCCTGGACCCACCTCCAGAGTCTCCTTAGACATACGCCTGCTAAAGAGTCAACGAGACTCATTGGAGACCAGGTAGCCTACAGAGAGGTACATAAAAATGTTCTTTACTTATCTCTCCTGGGCTGTCTTCTGCCAGCTCTCCTGCCAGCTCTGTCAGTGGCGCTGCATGTTCTGGGCTGGCAGGGGATAGCACAGGGCTGTAAGAAAGTGAATTGGCCACGGTCACCAGCAAGCTTCATGGATGAACAGAAATTTGGATGGGTTTCCCCAGTCCAAGTCAACACTTTATATATACTTACACAAATAAATAAGGATCCAAGCTTCCATTGTAGGTATCAGAGAGAGAGAGAGAGAGAGAGAGAGAGAGAGAGAGAGAGAGAGAGAGAGAGAGAGAGAGATCTTCGCATGAAGGACATTGGCAAGAGACAATGTTAGAAAGCAGATCATTTGGGGCCTACTGTACTAAACAATGCTCTTTGTACCTTAAACTCAAGGAGACAAAGCTAAGCAATTCAAAGCCATCAGATTGATGAAGGGATTTTTATTGAATTACTGAAGCTTCACAGCCATGACAATGAGACCCTGGGAAGCTAGCTGAAGAGAAAACAAGATTACACAAGTCCAACAATTCCAAATGAAACCATCAGCCTAATGAGCCATGAAGTTATCCACACTATTGTAAAGGAAATTAATTGCAGTTCACAATACCATTATGTCATAGCTGATGGAGCTCAGGATTACTTAGAGGTAGCACATGGTATGGAAGCACTCATTGTCTTCCCCATGTCGACCTTGGCACACACTGTCTTGCGAGGCATCCATTATGCACTATCAGCTCCAAAGAGTTCGTCACAAAAAGCTATTATTTCCCTTGATCATTTTTTCACTGCCTATTACAGCAATGTAATATTGAATTTTTAAAAACCATAATCTTCTAATGGTGCTCTTGAGATGCATATATTTATGTAGAGTGAAAGGTTCACCAGGGACCATTTATCCAGTTGTGGATCTTACTGGTTTATATATATGTAAGACAGTAAGACAGAGAGAGAGAGAGAGAGAGAGAGAGAGAGAGAGAGAGAGAGAGAGAGAGTGAGTGAGAGAGAGAGAGAGATTCCTATGAAAGCAGGAAATCACATTCCATTGTCAATGTATTTGCTGCAATATTCATCTCTCATAACAATTCCAAACGAAAGAGAAGAGGGTAGTGAAAGGGAAAACAATAGTAAGAGGTCTACGTCAAGTAAGTTTTGTCAAAGGAAACTTAATGAGGCAAAGAAGTGATTCCACTGTGTCTATTATTAAACAAGCAGAATAAACTGTCTAAACATTGGCCTTGGATCCCGGAGCACCTCGGCAGCCCCACCACTTCCTTTCCTATTGTGCTACTGAAAGAGGCAGCCAATCAGCAGCGAAAGAATGTTTCAGAGGGCAGCACTTCAAAGCCATTCAGGTGCCCTTTGTACAGCTGGAGTGGAACTGATTTTTTTTTTTCTTCCTTGCAGCCTGAAATGAATATCCCAAATTGGAAGGAATTTACTTCATGCTGACGTGAGGAAGGAATTTGCCAGCTGTAACTTGAAGACAGACGCAGGACTAGAAATCTCCTTCACTTAGAAATGATCATCTCTTGAGCTTCTCTTTCTACCAGCGAGGGAAAGAAGCAGGAGTGGTCTGTGTGGATCTGCCACCTAAATTGGGGCACACCTGCTGCCCCTCCTAGTACGCACTCCCCCAAATAAAATAAAATGTAATAAAATAACTTGCACTAATGCACACATGTTGCCCACACTATTGCTGCTGCCGCTGCTGCCACCACCACTATGGTCGCCACCTTGCCCATCTGCCTGCTTAGGGAGGAGCCAGGTGGGCAACAAGAGGGGGCAAAGTGAAGCAGAGTGCAGCGATCCCAGAGTCTGCCTGCTGCGCCCCCTTCAGCTCAGCGCCGCCTTCTTCCTCTGTGCAGTCCTGTTTGAAACAAACAGGATGAGCAAAGCATGCTGGGAGTGCTCCCAGCATGCTCCGCTCATCCTGTTTATTTCACTCAGGACCATGTGGAGGATGGAGGTGCTGCTGGAGCTGAAGGTAAGCGGGCAGGGGGCAGGCTCCAGATCACTGTGCCATGCAAGGGCAAGGAGGAGGCAGTGATGGCAGAAGCTTTCTCTCTCTTTTTTTTTCCTTCTGGCAATGGGTGGTCACAGGGTGCGAGCGAGACAACTCTCACCATTCCCTGCTCTCCCCAGCTCATTGCTCAAAGTGAGCACTTCAGTTAGCCTCATCTCTAGCCCTGGAAAGGGGGCAATCTTAGGCCACTTCATTGCGTGAAGGCAGCAGAAGTAGCTGATAAGGGGGAGGGGGCTTCCGAGGACACGGTTGTGCACCCACACTGGTCACTGTCACTCAGAGAACAACTCACAATATTGAAGCTCCCAAAGAAGTTCATACAAACAGAAAACGCGTAAGGAGGGCTACAAAAATCAAAGGGATGCCACAGAAGGGTGCTCATACAGATGCAACTACAAACCTCTGCTGGTCTATGTGAAATAGCTAAAACTGTTTGCATTAAAATTAGCATTCAGGATAGGGTGGGTTATTTATACATACATGCATTCACTGGTTAATTGATTCAAATGATTTCAAAGACCAAGGGCACATTTCTCCAACCATTTGTGATCAGTTTGTCTGTTTGATATATGTATGCCAGCCTTTCAGAGCAACGTGTCCTCACTGAGCCATTGCAATCCATCTGAATTTAAATGGCATCAGATGAGCAGTTAAAATATTTAATAGTTGGAACCTTGCCCTTGCTTGCACGAGATGGACATAGTCAACAGATTGTTTAACCTGAAAATGTGATAGGCTTTGCCTGCTAAAGGACAAATTGGGAGCACCCACCATAGCAGACTACAGGAGATGCTGCAGTGATTGGCACTATTGCAGACCTGCTGCAGAGCTTGTGAACTACAAAGCTGTATGCAGCCCAACAGGGGCTTAATAAACCTGTCTTTGCTGCCTGCTTGTCTGTTACAGAGTGCAAAACTGAGGAGGGAAAGAAGGGAAGCCACCAGCACAGAAAGAAAAAGAAAAGGAGAGTTTTGACGTAAGAGTGATCCAAATGTGTCGTTGTCATCCCCCCGCTATTTCTGCTGCCCCAGTTGCAGGTAGGGATGGGGGGGGGAGCAGAGAAATTCTACAAAAGTTGGGGGGCGATTTACGGCTGCTTTTGGCAGCTGCAGATGCCCTTTATAAAATCCCAATGGGTGGTGGGATTTTGTCATGATGTGGTGTAATTCTCAAGGCTTTTTTTTTGGGGGGGGGGAATTGCAACCAGGGAAAAACAGAGATTGAGAAAATCTCTCCCACTATCTCCACTGCCACTACCAAAGAGTGGCAGAAACATATGGATTGCATCTACAAGTCCCCAATAAACCATTATGTAGAATTTCTTTCCCCCAACAGTTCAAATGGCCCCCCATTCCAGGAGATCAAAATTGAACAGCCCTCCTGAATATGAGTTGAAAGCTCTTTAATGAGAATATTTGGATCAGCACTACCTGTAAGATATACTGAGAACAATATATAGATATGTCCTCCTTATTCACGGTTCTGCTTTCGCGGATGTCAGTATCCGCGGAAGCAGCCCATGAATAACATGGTGCTGGAGTCCAGCACCCGATGTGTCCATTACTCACCACAGAGGCCTTTGGAGGTCCATTCCATGTTGTGCCGGCTTGCAAAGCCCTCCAGAGGCCTCCGAAAGCCTCTCCGACACCATGGGAAATTACTTTCGGTCAAACCAAAAGTCACTTTCAAATGCATGGGAGAGGCTTTCAGAGGCCCACTGAGGCCTCTGGGGGGCTTTGCAGGCCAGCACAATGTGGAACAGGCCTCCGGAGGCTCCCCCGGTGAGTAATGGACACATCGGGTACCAGACCCCAGCATCCGTGGGTCGCGTTATCTGTGGGGGGCCAGAATAGAACTCCCGCGGATAACAAGGGCCAACTGTATATTGAGGCCCACCAAGTTTCAAGTCATAAAACTCTTCTTCAGGAGCAACTCAGCTCAAGAGCAAATGTGCAGAAACCCACATGGAAATCAGCATTTCCCACAGATGTAGCACATGATTGGATGCATAACAGGATTTGGCTACAAAATATACAAACAGCCACTAGAATCCACAGGCAAGTGCTGCATTACTCCTGCTGGCTGTGCCGGGGTCCTACCACCCCTCCACTTCGAAGCTGGAAGCCCAGGGACTCAAGGGTCAACTCAGCAGTCCACCCCCAGAAGTGCTGCCTCACCACAGGAGGAGCTGTTCATGCCTGGCTGTCAATGCAGAACAGCAATTCTAAACTTGAAAACAAGTTTGCAATCAAACAGACCACAAAGTGGTCAGAGTTCCTATTCAAACATTTAGATCCACCCTTATAGCTAAGATAAAGCTACTGGGTGGTGGTCTAGGGCATCTTCCTTTTTCAGTCCAAGGATGGGTGGAGGAGGAGCTTGGAGGTGAGTGAGAAGGAGGAGGAGTGGGCGGAGGGGTGCGCCACTCACCAATCTGCTGCCTGAGGCAGCACATCATTGATGTGCTGGCCAGCAGGTGGCGCAGTGGGTTAAACCGCTGAACCATGAGCTCTCGATCGAAAGGTCAGCAGTTCGAATGCGCGACGGGGTGAGCTCTCGTTGCTTGGCCAGCTCCTGCCAACCTAGCAGTTCCAACGCATGTTAATGTGAGTAGATAAATAGTTACCGCTTGTGGGAAGGTAAACAGCGCTCCGTGTTCCAGCCTCATGCTACGCGCTGCAGCAAGGAGAGTCATGCCGGCCACATGACCACAGAGGCGTCTTCGGACAACACTGGCTCTTCGGCTTTGAAATGGGGATGAGCACCACACCCTAGAGTCGGGCACGACTGAACTTAATTTTCAGGGGTCACCTTTACCTTTAAGATAATGTTATAATTAATTTTATTAAAAATAGTTTTCTATCCAGTACTGGGTTATCCAGTGTTGAAATTTTCTGCTGATGAGCAACAGAAATGTAAAGCCAGTTAAAGATTTTTTTGTTTAGGACAGAATGTGGATGTTTGTTTGTAGCTCACAACACAAGCATTTCAGAGTTTCTTTTTCTAACTGAGCAGTAAAATAACTAGGATGCCTGAACCATTTCTCATGCTGATCTATACAGAGAAAAACCCTGAAGTTATGTGGAATGCCACCAATGTAACAATGGCATCGAGACCAAGATGTTCCTTTTAAAAGTGACAGCTTCCCTGGCTGTACAGTATTCAATTGTTTTAGAAGCAAGTGGATCTACATGCTCCCTCTTGTGTTAATTTGGGATATGACAAGCATTTTGTATTGTTCGCTGTGAATTTGTATGTCTTAGCTACTGTTTCCCAAACTTCTGATGCCTGAAGGCACAGGGTCTTTCCCAGAAAGCAATGTTATGCATTTTTTATTTCGCTATCACCATTTTCTCCTGCCCCTACTTATGTATTTCTAACTGTAACAAAACGCTACAGCAATTATAGATTAGGAAAAAGAGTATCAGTTGTTCTCAAATACAAGATTTCATAGAAGAACAGATTTACATTTGCTGCTTTTAAATATTGTTTTGAAAATGCAAAGTTTTATATATGGTAACTGCAGTCATCCATAAGTGTTATTATATAATTTGCTTTTGGCTTAATTGATCCAGAAAACATCTTTACATTTATACCTAGCAGCCTCAAACCCATAACCTTGTTAAGGCAAAGAACTTGAACTTTCTCAATGAATTGCTTGGAAGAAACTCTAGGGCGGCTTCATTTCAGTGGGGCTGGTGCAGAAGAACTTCTTGGTACATTGTGCTGGCACTGATATTTGGGGTTGCTGGAAGTACTTATATTTAACATTTAACCATGTTGTGGATCCAACTGGAATAAATGATTTTAAAAAAGCATATGATTTAAATAACAAATGGCAAAGGAAAGTTTGAAATGAAAGCATACTCTGAAGCCCAGCTGATTTTACTACAAAGCCATGAAAGAATATGAACAAAAAGAAAGAAAAGTGAAGAGTGTGCAAAAACAGAGTTCCCAGAAGAAATTCTGTAAGATCTTTTATTGTGCTGTTCAACATAAACTCTGAAAGCATGCATGGCCAGATTCAAAACTATGTTTTCCTTGAGATTTGACAGCTATGAAAATGCTATGTATATTTTGTTTACTGAATGTACTAATGCTAACTAGAAAACGTTGGAATTAAAAGAAAAAAAGCTCCTTTGGCATGCCTATTTACAACTTGCATGCTTGAGGTTTATTTAAACAGGGAGCCACAAAGTACTGTTAAGCAAACCAAGCCACTGCGGCGAGTGCTTACAAAGTAGTTTAGTTTTACAAATCAAGTAAATATGAGTGCAGAGAGCCAACCATTTTGTCATAAAAAGGGACAAAGAGGAATTTCCAAGAAATCAAATGGCATTTGCAGTCATGAAGCAGAAAGAGTGAATTCTTTAACCAAAGAGGAAAATGCCTCTAGGTCATCATGGGTATAGTTAGAAGAAATCATTAGGCATGGTAGGTAGCCTTCAAGCATTTTAAAAGCTATTTCTATAGTGAGTAAAAGCAAAACAAGACCAGAAATAGTACTTCTGTGCTAACATGTAGGAAAACATATAAGGGGGATTCTGGCCCTCTTCCCTAGCACTTGCTTGACTAGAGGAAGGAATAATCAGTTCTCCAAATGACACTGTGCAGAAGATGGGCTCTGTTTGATGAACAGGGCAGAAAGGAGGTTGTCTTTGTGGGGAAAGGATGAGTGACCATCGGCCAGGTTCTTACCATTCCCCACCCTCCAGTGACATCGCTCGAGGTGGGGCGGAACGGTAAGTTCCGCACTGTGCTAACCTCCGTGTACTCTCCGGCACAAGGCGGCCCTCCCCCCTCGTCGTTGGAGCCATTCTGTGTGACGAAGGCAATGCGCAGTAGACTCCCGTCGTGTTGCCTTTGACACACTGAATGGGTCCGACAGCAAGGGGGCGGGGCCACCTTGTGTACACGAAGGTTAGCACAGTGAGGAGCTTACCGTTCTGCCCCACCTTGAGTGACGCCACTGCCACCCCCCAGTTATTGGAAGCCTGCAACTTCCCACTTTTGGGGAAGGTCTTTAGGAGCCTCCATGCCACAAGATGTGGTGAGGGCCACTCAGGTTTAACGGCTTGAAAATGAGATTTTACAGATTATGGAGAAGAGGTCCATCAATAGTCCTAATTGTCCCCCTTTGACTTACGAACTGCTCCCTCCCTGGACACTTTCCGGCGAGGCCTAAAAACCTTCTTGTTCAAAGAAGCCTTCTGAGTCCCTGCCTTTTTAAAAAAATCTTGCTGGTACAGGTGGGGGTGCTGCTGTTTTTATGCTCCTGCTTTGATTGTAGCCATGATCTTTTCAATTGTTTTTTAGACACTGTTTTTATTAATTTTCATTAATTGCTTTTACTGTTTTAAAAATGTGATATTTTTATATTGTATTTTTTGTATGTATTTTTTTTTTCTGTTGTAAGCCACCTTGGGTCCCTTCGGGGAGAAAGGCGGGATAAAAATACGGTTAAAAAAATAAAAATAAATAATAGCTATAAGTCATAACAGCAAATGGAACCTCCAGTTTACCTCTGAATACCAGTTGCTGGGGACTGACAGTGGGAGAAGGCTATTTTATGCCTTGCTTGAGGACTTGCAAGAAGGACTTGATTTGCCACTGTGTGGAACAGGATGCTGGGCTAGATGGACATTTGGTCTGATCCAGCAAGACTCTTTTTACATCCAGGTGCAGCATACCAACAAATGCCAAATTATACTATATTACATTATGAATATGCTTTTGTGGTTGGGATAGCTACCTTAGATGGCTCTTCAGGCAGTGTTTTTCAGAGTTGATAAATCTATAATTTAGGAAACAGAAAGGAAATATTTCTTTATCCAGTGTGTGATTAGCCTGTGGGACTCCTTGCCATGTGGTGATGGCATCTGGCCTAGAGGGCCCTCTGTGTCGCACCTGATCGTTACACAAGGGCTAGGCACATTTCCAGGGATGAGTTTGGCTTTAGTTCTTTGACAGGTTGGCCTAACAGAACCTTTCCATTCCAGGGCAATGTACTTGGGATGCCAGATGAAGTGGTTGTGGGTCATTCACATTAAAAGAGCTTCTACACAAAGAAACATGCAAAGACAAATGGATTGCATGAATCCACGTGCAATTAGGTGTTATTGACAGGATAGTTTTAGACCTTACATATTCAGAGAAGTGTATCTCTGAAGCTAAGAGGAAGGGCCACACGTCTGTTTCACTTGCCTTATTTTTAATGTTGCACATTGTCTACCCACATTGTGCCCCTGCTTTTTTTCTCCTTGTCTGGACAAGGCTTCCAGTTTTTAAAAGCACATTCATTTAAGACAGTGTTTCCCAAACTTTTTTGACCCGCGACTCCCTTGACCATTGTTGACCCTTGGCTGCGGCTCCCCATTACATTATGTTGACGCCTGCCAATTGATGCTGCACTGTATTCTGAGAGGATTTCATGGCATTCCACGGCTCCCCTGACTGGTATCCGCGGCTCCCCTGGGAGCCACGCCTCCCACTTTGGGAACCACTGATTTAAGATATGGCATGACTTGGTAGATCCTAGACCATAGGTGGCCAACCCGCGGCACGCGTGCCACAGAGTGGCACGCGAAGGTCTGTCAGATGGCACTCGAAGACTCCAGCATGCCCCGTTCTCCAGCTGATGATCGGAAGGCACTAAGCTCCTGAGCGCCTCTCCGATCGTCTGGAAAAGACGGAGTGGAATTTCAGACCGGGTGGAAATAAAATGTACTGAGGTGGAGCGGAGGCTGAAAGCTGTTTGTAACTTGCCCTGTGCGCAGCCCAGCATGCAGCTCGGCATCAAAGTAATCGAGCATTGGCTTGGACCGCGCAGGCGCTGTGGGGAGAGAGGGACTGCGTGGAGTAGGTAGCTCACGTGGAGCTCAGCCTGAATTGCAGACCGGGTGGAAATTAGCGGCTCTGAACAAATGGAGCTCGGATATGTGTGTGGAGAGAGAGAGGCAAGGTAAAAGAGCAACTTTTGTCTGCAGAAGTGAGCTGACCAGCTTCTTAGTTACAGGTACTTGCAACAGCCCAATTCCGTTCCTCCTCTTCCTTCTTGCCGGGAGTTTTGTCTGACCCGGTTAAGAAGCACGTCTTTCCTCCTCTCCTCTCCCTCCTTTCAAGAAGCACGTCTTTCTCCTCCTGCCTTTGCCCCAGCAGAGCTGCACACAGTTTCCCCCCTCCCCACCTAGAAACTACACAGGGTGTAAAAATGGAGCACTCCCCCCCCCCTCTCTATCTCATGTTTGTGTGTGTGTGCTGTCTGGAGAGGCAAACGTTTTCCTACAGAAGTGCACTGGCCAGCCTCGTTGTTGCAAGAGCCCAATCCTGGGTATGTGACGCACTCCATTCCTCCTCTCCTCTCCTCTCCCTCCTTTCAAGAAGCACGTCTTTCTCCTCCTGCCTTTGCCCCAGCAGAGCTGCACACAGTTTTCCCCCTCCCCACCTAGAAACTACACAGGGTGTAAAAATGGAGCACTCCCCCCCTTTCTCATGTTTGTGTGTGTGTGCTGTCTGGAGAGGCAAACGTTTTCCTACAGAAGTGCACTGGCCAGCCTCGTTGTTGCAAGAGCCCAATCCTGGGCATGTGATGCACTCCATTCCTCCTCTCCTCTCCCTCCTTTCAAGAAGCACGTCTTTCTCCTCCTGCCTTTGCCCCAGCAGAGCTGCACACAGTTTTCCACCTCCCCACCTAGAAACTACACAGGGTGTAAAACGGAGCACTCAGCTCTCTCCCTCTCTCTCTCTCTCTCTCTCTCTCTCATGTTTGTGTCTGCTGTACTATGTTGTCTGCTGTGCTATGTTGCAAAGACTTTATACACTTTGTACATAAGGACAATTTGCAACCTGCAAATTCAAAAGTGGCATTAAAATTTTATAAATTACATTTTCATTGTGAGTTACGAACATGTTCATTGTTATGTGCTCTAAGAATATGATACTAAACTGAACGTAATTGTGTTTTTATTTAAACACTTTGTTTAATTTATTTATTTTTGTGGCACGCCCAAGATACAAAAATTCTAAAGGTGGCACATGCCATAAAAAGGTTGGCCACCACTGTCCTAGACTAATGGAAGAACATTTTGTGCTGTCTGGGTGCTGCACATCAATGCAATGGGCACGGGAGCAAGGAGAGTGGCTTGCTGTAGACACTGGATGGCACACCTTGGCCACACCTAACAGTCCACATTGCATGGGCTGGTGGCAACTCCAGATCCGGAGTTTGTTCCCCATTGCATGGGAGAGGGGCTGTAACCCTAGCCAAAGGGCTAGGGTTTTTCTGACCAGAGTGTGTTGGTAGTCAGTGGTCCAGGGCATGCCAATGGTACACCTAACCCTAGACCCGGGATGAGTGTATGGCATTGGGAATGACAAGCATCAGTCAGTTCCTGGGGTGGTGGAAAGTAACCCCTTGTTTCTCAATGGGATCCAGGCCGCACACAGCTTGCCTGGGGCGCCAGTACTGTCGTTCCCATTCATGGGATTGGTGGAAGGGGAGACTGAGGTTCATCTGGCATGGAAATGCAGAAGGATTGGAGTTGTGAGACTATAAGAGCTAGATCTGGTCTTAGGTAAGGGAGGTGTGCATGGCCAACGGGCATGATGGGCATCAGAGATGGCTTATTTCAATTTGCAAGTTACCCAGGGCCCCAGGGGGTGGCTTTGTTGCCCATTCAGTCCTCGGTGAGTGTGGTTGCTATTCCCAACAGTTGTTAGTGCCATGTTTTGTGTGTGTGCGGCGGCGGCGGCGGCCTGCGGGCCGGAGATTCCCCACCCCTGGTTTAAAGGATGAAAGTATGCACCATTTTTGTTCTGTATCTTCTTTCTGATATGCAAAGGGATCTACATGGTTCTGTGTCTGACTGATGGGGCGAGGGGCACTAGCAATGCAAGCCCCCATCCCAAATTCAATGTGAATTTGAAGAGCGGAGAGACATAATGGACATTGGGGAGCACTCTGAGGCACTGGAGTGAGGAAAGGACACTCGTGGCTTACCAGCACAAGGGGACCTGGAGTAGGGAGCCCTTCCTGACTTGGACCCAGATGGCCTCATTGACTCCAAGGCTTACTATCTAAGAAGCTGATGATGTGGACAGAATCTCCTCTACACACCTTTCAGGTGTGTGGGCAGTGAAGAGCAAGTACAGGTTTTATGCTTGGACCAAGGGTAGAGTCACCCATCCATGACTTGCAGGAATGGCAGTGCTTATACCTCACCCTGGTAGCAAATACACCCACACACGTTAGGGACGGTTGAATTTATCTCAGTGTTTCCCAAACGTTTTCAACCTGTGGCTCCCTTGACCATTGGCGAACATTTGCTGCAGCTCCCCATTACATTACGTTGATGCCTGCCTGCCAATTGGCATTGTACTGTTTTCCGAGAGAATTCCGTGGCACTCTGTGGCTCCCCTGGGAGCCACGCCTCTCAGTTTGGGAACCACTGCTTTATCTAGTTTAAAATGTTGTACAGGTATATCATCAGACATGCAAATTAATAAGTTCTGGCCCACAGTTTCACACACTTACTGTCTTGTGTTTTTGTTTGGGGATGAGAAGGCAGAGCTTTGCAGACAGACTTGCTATCTGGTTTTCTCATGCCTTTGGCTTGATTTCTAATTCGAAAACACATCCACAGCTTTTTGCGGAGCTGAGTTTCAAATCAGTACTGTTTACTCTTGCTAATGACCACCAAGCTAAAAAATAAAAAGTGTTATATTGTTTTAATATGGATTTTTTCCATGCAAACAATAGATTTATTACATTATATCAATATTTCCATTTTTTAAAAAAGTCAAATCCTTTAGTGGTTAACTCTGGGGCAGGGAGGGAATATAATATTCTATAAAATTAGCTTTAAATCGTGAAAATATCCTCTAATTCCCTTTGCTCCAGGCAAAAGATGGTATCTCTGAGAGAGAAGATTTTTCAAGCTTAGGGATTCTTATTTAGCATCCTAGCAGTAAAAGCCACTAAAACATTGCCATTACCTCTGCATTACTATTTATGAAGAACAAAGGCCTCTCTTAGGCCCGAAACCATATTGGTGCAATTAAAGTCTGCTAATAACAATTGAGAGTATTTTCATAAGTCAGTGCAAACTGGGGGTTTGATCTTTGATGAAAAGATTCAATCAGGAATTTCTAACACACTATAATTGTTGTAAAAACTGCTAACTCGGTAAAAGGGTTAGAGAATTCACATCCTGTCAATCTGTCTCCATGAGATCATTCTCTTAGAGCCAACTCTTCAATTACATTATATATAATCCTTGTTTGATTGTCCTGCTGAGCTCTATGAAAGAAAACCTTTTCAGGTTCTCAAAGTTCACTTGGAGTCTCCTTGAGAAATCTTATTTGCAAACCCATTGTGTTGTAAATGAACGGCATCTAAATCAACAACGAAAACATACATTGGGAGAGAAGAATGCAGAGTACGTGCAACAGTAAAAATTGAAAATGGGCAGAGAGATGGTCTTTACTACCAAAATTCTCCAGTGCAGGAATGGAATCTCTACGTCGTACGTATTTCTACTAGAAAATTGGAGGATTTTTATGAGTCTACCGACACATCAAATGTATCAATATGCAGTCACCCAAGGAAGTTAGTTTTGCTTCAAGGCCAAGTAATGCTGGCAATGGCATGAATAAACTGATTTATTGAAAAGGTTTCTTTTGATTTGTTTTAATTTCTCTGCACAATTTAAACATTTCAGACCACAAAGATCCTTGATTTCATCTCAGCCAAAATCCCATAACCCAAATTTCCCATTCACAGTTTCTGATGTAAGGCCTGCATGAATAAGGTCTCAGTGGACAAACACAACAAAGGAGACAAATGAGAAGCTGCAGTTCTTATTTTGTAATGCATTATATGTATTGAAATTATTGCAGCAAAGAATAACAAAATCATATACAAATATCAAGAACAATAAAAACAGAAAACAAATAATCAAAACACTCACCACAATTTAGTTTTTTTTTAAAAAAAAATACTGTATATACATATTGCAAAAGCTTCATTTTCTTTTCTCTCCAAGAGTTTCCTACAGGGTAAAGAAGGAAAACCAGACAGTAGGAAACTTGCCTGAGCTCTCAGAAGTTCTCCTTTCATAAATCTAAAAACTGAGTTTAGACTGCAGTTATATAGACACACTTGCTAAGGAATGCCAGGGGACTTACTTCTGAATAAGGCTGCTCAGCATGAATGGACTTCACCATACTTTTAACCTGCTTTGAGTTTCAATCCTATACATACATACTTACCTGGGAGAATGTTCTGCTGAACTCAGTGGGACTTACCATATATACTCGTGTTTGTCAAAAAATGTATGCCCTAAAATTGACCCTAAAAACCTGGGTCGACATGGGGCTTCTAAGAACAGCTGCTTGGTGAGGGGAGGGAGGGGGGCTGGGCTGAGAAGCATGATGCCATTTTACCTTGCTTTGAAATAGCAGGAACGAAGCGCTTCAGGTTCAAATCCCCGCTCAGCCACGAAGCTTCCTGGGTGACCTTGGGCCAGTCACTATCTCTCAGCCCCACTTACCTCACAGGGTTGTTGTGAGGACAAAAAGGAGGGGAGGAAATATGTACACCACTCTGAGCTCCTTGGAGGAAGGGTGGTATAAAAATGTGAAAAATAAAAATAAATAAATAACAGGAAGAAAGGTGAAGGAGCTTATGGGAGTTGTAAGCTTTGTGAGGAGTACAGTACTGTAGTAGCCCTCACAAAGACCTCACATAGTAGCAGCCCTCACAAAGACTACAACTCCCACAAGCTCCTTCACCTTTCTTCCTTCCTCTTTGGAGAAGAGCTCCGCTTCTGCTGCTTCTGAACAAGGTAAAATGGGTCCATTTTTTTACCCACCTCAAACTTTTGTTGCTGCCACAGAACAATTACTGGTAAGTCGTATTCAAAGAATTGCATACACTTTTGACTTATCCACGGGTCAGAGAAAAATCCATGATTTTGGCTTAAAATATCCCCTCGACTTATCCGTAAGATCAACTTATACTTGAGTACAGTATTATATGCATGTCTACTTCTCAGTAGACATGCATAAGATTGCATTATTTCTTTCCTAGTTTGAAACTATTGATACGTGCTCCTCACTGCACGGACATCTAAGCTTGATACTACAGGAATGAAGTTCCTTAGTGGAAGGCACTGGAAGCTTAAGCCTTAAGATATCCTTGCAGAAAACCGTATTGGAATGAATTCCTAGGGTGAACTGCGTATAGGGAATACAAAATTTCCACAGTAGTTTTACAACAAGGGAAGGGGAGTGAGGAGAGCTGGGTGAGAGGAGGAGGAGAATAGTAGGAATGAATGAAGGATGCAGGGAAGGAAGGAAAGAGAGTTAAAAAAATGAAAAGATTTCAGCTGGAACAAATGTGGTCAAACTACAGAGGCAAGGATTTCTGTGACTGTCCTGTATGGAGAAATACAATTGGAGGCCAGACAACCTACAGGAAGATAAGTTAGAAAAGGTTTTACTTACGTTTCCTGGGCATCTGGTCCCCCCCCCCAATAGTATGCACCACATGCTCCATCAGCAAGGGATAGGACTGGCCCACGCCTTAGTGACTTCAAGACTGGATTACTGCAATGCGCTCTACGTGGGGCTGCCCTTGAAGACCGTTTGGAAGCTGCAATTAGTGCAGAATGCGTCAGCCCAGGTGGTAGCTGGAGCTAGGCGGTTTGACTCTGTTGAACCGCTGCTTCAGCAGCTGTACTGGCTGCCCATTCGTTTCTGAGCCCAATTCAAGGTGCTGGTAATGACCTTTAAAGCCCTTCACGGTTTGGGTCCAGGATATCTGAGGGACCGCCTTCTCCCACACATTCCGGCCCGCTCTCTTAGGTCATCTGAGGGGGCTCTCCTGCGGGTACCACCTCTATCGCAAGTTAGGGGAGTGGCAACATGTGGGCGAGCCTTCTCTCCACAACTGTGGAACTCCCTGCCAGGGGATCTGAGAACCACCCCCTCCCTCATGACTTTTCGGCGAGGGCTTAAAACGTTTTTGTTTCATCTCGCGTTTGGGTGATGGGTTGTGGTCTGCCTCCTGTGTCTCAAGATGCTCTGCCATGCTGCTTTTGTGCTCCATACTATTGCCCCCCTCAGTGGATTTTATACTTTTTAAATTTTGTTATGTATTGTTTAAACTTATTTTCTGTATCATTTTAAACTATGTATTTTAATTTTTGTTGTAAGCCGCCTTGGGCATTTGCCTTCGGCATAGGATAAGGCGGGATATAATTTTTTTAAATAATAATAATAATAATAATAATAATAATAATAATAATAATAGGATTGGTCCTTTTTAGAGAGGTGAGAAGGCCTCTATACCAACTGCCAGGAAATAAAGAGATCAGAGGCAACACAGCCAACCAAAAAGCCTGGAGTTCTTCTATTGCTCAAACACACGTTTCAAGGGCTCCCTTTGAAACAAACATTATGAGTCCCTGAAGCTCATACCTGGCCTGAGCCCAGTTGCTTTCCCAACAACTCTAGTTAAAACCACTGCTGTGAACTGAGCAACTAATGAAATTGAACCAGTACTAGTGATAAGTTTGGAGTCTGGAAATTATATAATTTACCCAATTCACAAAACTTGACTGTATTTTGAAGCTACCTCCTTTGCTTCAAGCAGTAGCATAGCTGGGGGGGGGGGGACCGCGGTAAGTGCTGCAAGGTGGCCCCTCCCACTCACCGTCGAAGACATTCTGGGCTGCAAAGGCAACATGCAGGTGCTCACCGAACCAGAGTCTCCTGTGCATTGCCTTTGCTGCCCGAAATGGCTCCGACAGCAAGTGGGAGGGGCCAGTTTGCAGCACTTTCCATGCCTCCCCCCCAGCTACACTACTGGCTCCAAGAATTGTCTTCTACTTGTAATTTTAATGGAGTGTTTTATCTAGCATTTGTAGGTGCAATTCAAATTGGTGAGCTACTTATGACTTGAGAAGAGAAGTGTGCATCCACTAACCTACGGTACATTGAAGGGATGTCATCCCTTCAAAAGGGGCCCGCCGCATTATATATCTCTGTACATAAGCTGGTGTAGATATACCATTGTAGAGGTCAGTGAACTTTGTTTTGCCTTTCCCTACTGCTTCATTAGGGTTGGGATTAAGCAGCAACACAGAGATATAGGTGCATGAAAATGGATACTTACTGAGAAATTATCATTTTTGTACCTGTTTATAGAATAAATAAAAAGCATAGGTTTAAAAATGGTTCGTTGTAGCCAAAAGGCTACTGTGTATCTAGAACACTGAGACAGAAATTTCCTTTAATCAAAATCTTGCCAATTAGCCCCTAATTTGTGACCCCTTGAAAGGAGATACCCTTAGGACACATTCATTCCTACATCTCTCTATCTTCCATCCAGGTAAGTTTCTTTATAAAGCATTCTACCCAGTGTTACAAATTGCTCTGTCAATAAACACCCATGACTGAAATCTAGGGAGGCACACAGCTCCCAGATTGTTAAGCCTGGGATCTTCAAATCATTCTGAGACTTGATGAATGCAGAGATAAAGACTAGTCATCTAAGGATTTAAAAAGTAATTGAAAACTGTGATTTCCCTGATGACATTTGAATGTTCTTTCAAAACAATAAGATAGCAAACTTAAAGCACATTTAAGCTGAGAACATGTCTATGTCATAGCTGATGTTCAGCAGAATTGCACTTTGTTGTTATTCTCTTTCATGACTGAAAGCATAACAAAAGCTCCTTTGCACAGGTTATAAGTTAAAGGAGGATTGGGGGGGATAATTATATTATTTATAATATTATAATAATAATATACAGTATTTATATACCGCCTTTCTTGGTCATAGGATTTCTCCTCAGACTTTAATTCAAAGCGGTGTACATGGGCAGGCTGTTCTAAACCCCAAAGGGTTTTTACAATATAATAACGTTCTAATCTTTCATAGAACCCTTCATTCAAGATGTTTCTCTCTCTCTCTCTCTCTCTCTCTCTCTCTCTCTCTCTCTCTCTGACATTCGCCTCAGCATGCTTCAGCTTCAGATGCAGCTCCACTCCCCCACAGGGCTCTGCAGCTTATCAGCTCGGCGTGTCAGCAGCTCTCCGACAGACGTCCGGCCGTCTTGAACTGCTGTCCTGCAGATCTTCAGGCAGTTTTGTGAGACGAATGCTCTACCAACTGAGCCAGACGTCCTCTATATCTCTATTATAGTCTTTCTACATCATAACATCAGGACGTCTGGCTCAGTTGGTAGAGCGACCGTCTCATATATGCCTGAAGATCTGAAGGATGGCAGTTCAAGACGGCTGGAAGTGTCTGTGTCTGTCAGAGAGCTGCCGGCACGCCAAGCTGATAAGCTTGCAGAGAGCCTCTGTGGGGGAGTGGAACTGCAGCTGCACTTGAGTGAGAGTCAAGGTTGCCTGTCAGCTGAAGCGTGGTGAGGCGAACGTCAGAGAGAGAGAGCAGGACTGTGAAAGAAACTATCTAGAATGAAGGGTTCTACGAAAGATTAGAACATATTATTGTATTGTTGGGGTTTAGAAAGCCTGCCCATGTAAACCACCTTTGAATTAAAGTCGGAGGAGAAATCCAATGACCAAAGAAAAGGCAGTATATAAATACTGGTTTTTAATATTATTGTTGTTATTGTTATTGTTATAAAAGAAAACTCCTTGTGACAAGAGGACAAAAATTCATTTTCAATCAGACTCAGGTCTACCCTGAGCCATGTGACATAACAATGATTTACTTAAAACGGGATAACCCCCATTGTGCTCTCACCCTGAGCCCCTTCAAGGAAGAGCAGGATAAAGGGTGATAAATGTCAGTGGGGAGGGGCCATAATAGCAACTGGAAGGAGAATCTGCCATGATGATATAATGTCAGGAAAACAGACACTATGGCCTTTGCAGGGTCCACAGATACAGAGCCCCATTCACATAAAACTGACCAAACTCATAACACTTTGAGATGCTGGATAACATGTGCACAACTGACACTGCTACTTCAGACACCAGAAGGAATTCCTATGGGCTCAGAGCTGTGTAGAATGGCAAGCTTGGTGGGAGAGCCTGGGTGCCAGGTTAATGCTGGATGGGAAAATGGAGATAAGATCTTGGCATTAGTGGAATGCACTAGAGCCAACAAGATCCACCCCCTCCCACCCCTGATTCCCCCCACCTGCCCCACTCCCATCTCTGATCCTCCTCCAAACCATCCATGAACTGCACCCACTGCCACCATACCTGCTCCCGCACAGCATCCAGGATCCACTGGCGGGCACACAGATCCTCCAGCCATTTGTACCAGCAGCTCCAGACCATGATGGTAGTGCGCCTTTCATGCCACTGTAACAGGGCTTATGGTAGCAGATTGCGAGATCCACTTACGGCAGCAGATTGCATGGGCAGGAGGTCTAGCTCAGTTGGTAGAGCAGCCGTCTCATGTGCCTGAAGATCTGAAGGATGGCAGTTCGAGACAGTCGGAAATATCCGTGTCTGTCGGAGAGCTGTTGGTGCGCCACTGATAAGCTGCAGAGGGTGAGGGAGAGAAGCTGCAGCTTCACTCTGTGAGGGAGAGAAGCTGCAGCTTCACTTTGAGTGGGAGTCAAGGTTGCCTGTCAGTCGAAACATGATGAGGTGGATGCCACAGAGAGGCTGGACTGTGAAGGAAACCACCGTCCTAGAATGAAGGGTTCTATGCTAGACTAGAACATATTGTATTGTAAAAAAACCCTTGGGGTTTAGAAATCCTGCATGTGTAAACCACCTTTGAATTAAAGTCAGAGGAGAAATCTGATGACCAAAAGAAAAGGCGGTGTATAAATACTGGTTGTTGTTGTTGTTGTTGTTGTTCATTACCATAGGCCCTGAATAGGACTGGGTCAATGAAGAAGATATTGCTTTTGATACTTATGGAGCCTCCCCCCCCCCCGAGTGCCAGAAGACCCAGAAGTAATTGGCAGTGATAACATCACTGCCGATTACTTCCAATTTACAATCCTCCTGCAGCTACCAGATTGTGAGGAGTGACAGCAGCGGGGTGCCCATGATAGGCTGCCCTTCTTCTTGCCCTTCTTCTTTGGAGGTTGAAGGACAGCCAATCACTGGCCTACCACCACCACCGTCACTCCTCGTGGTCCGGCAGCAGTGGCGCACCCGCAATGGCTGCCCTTCTCCTCCCCACCCTTGCCTCTGCAAAGTGACTGGCACGAGTGCCCACCTTCAGGCAGTGGAGCCGAGGGCGGACCACAGCATCCACCTCGCAGTAGCTACACCACTGGACCCAACTAGATGTGATAAGCCCCTGCCATGTAGATACAGGGGGTGATTTTAACAGCACAAATGGCATAGGGATGAGGAAAGCTGAATCCCCCCTGCCCATGGTCCAACTTTATGATGCCTATTCCTCCAGTCATTTTTCTCCTCAATCAAGCTTCCATGTTGAAAGTAACCTTGGCTGAAAGATATGGAACCACTGTTGTTGTAGCTGTAGTAGTTTGATCCTAAAGTCAATACATTTCAGCAGATGGGGTCAAACCAGATGATTGGGGCAAGTGTGCTTGTATTTTATTCCAGTAATGGCCAGATTGGGACTATGGAATGGGGAGTTAGGCTTTGGCCTCACCGTTCCCAAACTGGATCACCCACCCTCCCTCCCTCCCTCCACAGCTATTTGTCCTAGTAAAAAGCTCTTGTTAGTGCCAACAGGAGCTTTTTTTTCCAAGGGAAATAAAAGCTATAGGGGGCCCTATCCAAATGAGGATCATGGCAAGGGTTAAGCTTCGCCCTCCCTCCCTCAAGGCTGCAGTCCTGACTCACAGGGGGTCAACTCTGATCCTTGGCAGCTGCTATTTTCTAAATACAAACAACCACACTAGTGCCAATCACTTGCTTAAAGTAACGTCTAGTTTACTATTAACTGCACTTGCATTTGTGTCGGGTTGGATTGCAGCCTGAACATGAATGTGCATCTTCCAGAATGCGGCAGCAACACCTCTTCAGAATGATAATTGCCATGCAAGTGAATGGAGAATTCTGAAGCTGCATTCTCAAGCTGGCTGGACAAAAAAGCCGTCTTCCTCGAGATGCGGAGACAGAACATGCAGTCCCATTTATTCAGAAAGGCTTTCACATAATGGATCACTTGGCATTCCGAAGGAACTCGAAATGAATTCTGATGAAAGTCTGCAGCGTCAAGCAAGAAAATGCACAAAAACAGCTAGAGAAAACAACCCGAGTTTCCAAACAGAAAACGAAGGAGAGCTTCAAACAATTACCAGATAACATGTGCTTTACATGAACGTCTAAGTGTTAAAACTGATTTAATTTGCTCTTGTAAATAATGACTACCAACCAAGCATGCATGTTTATCTCCCTGGCAAAGATAAAAGCGTTCCATCTGCCAGTAGCCTCTGCCGGCAAGGCTGCGTTTTATCTGCCTTGCATGTGTTCCAGACCTAGTAATCAGCAATGATCTTTCCCATGTGGAATTACTTTGGTGTGCTGACTTTATTTTAATCTTATTTTTAGTTATCTTAAAATTGTGCTTTAACATATTACCAATTCATAAACAGTGAAATTAAGCTGCCAGGAGTTTTTGGGCTTGGTGGTCAGCTCTGTGGCGCCAGTTTTCCTGTGCTAAGAGCCGAAAAAATAATTGTTGCCATAGTGGAACTTGGTGCTAATAATTACCTGTGCACCTTCCTTTCCTCTGCCTTCTTTGCACCCAGGACAACAGAGATCAGAAACACATTTCCCAGTGGGAAGTGCACAGTAGCAGCAGCAAGTTAAAATGCGTGATCGGCTACATCTGGCTAACTGGAAGTCCTGAAATACAGATACCCATTGAATGATCATATTTCTGAAGACAAAGGGCACAATCCTAGCCGGCCTCCACACCGGCATAGTGTGTGCTGCACTGGTGCTAGCCATCGCAAAAGTGCCATAAAGCACTTTAAAACAGCATAGCACTTGCTGGCATCAGCAGGAAGGCCCACGCTCGCCCATGCCACACGCACTGGCAGAAGGTGCAGTGCACCTGGACGCAGTGAGTTCCACACTGAGCAGCACAAGGGTGAGGGGAGGGCAGGGGAAGGGCGGGAGGGGTGTAATGGGGCAGGGCGGCGATGGGGGCGGGATGGGCAGATCAGGCCCAGGAGGGGGTGGGATCGGCGACGCCTACACACGCCACATCCTATCCCCCTTCCCGGGCCTGATCCGCCGACATGGGTGCACACAGACCTGCGCCAGCTATATGGCTCACACAGGTCCGAGTATACCCAACGTGAGGGCTGGGGCTTTCCCTGGAGCAAAGGGACAAATGTCCCCTTACCCTGAGGAGACTTCCCACCTGCTAAATTTCCCCACAGGATGCAGTGTAGCCCAAGCTGGCCCCGATGCATCGGTGCAGGAGAAATTGCGGCGGAGTAAGGAGGCCAGTTTGTGTGACAAAACAACACAGTTCCAGACCTGAGACCAGTGTCTGGAAAAAAAAGAGTTGTTGCTCCCAAATACAACAAGCTGGCCATCGCTTGAGATGAAGCAGCCCCATGGTGACTTGGCCAGCTTATCTCAGTGAATGTACTAGGGCTGTAAATATTTGTAAACAAGCTCTCAGATAACATGGATATATAACCCTGTAAGTGTATTCCCTTGGTGGATGGAAGCAGGGGAATGCTGTTTGTCCCAGAGAACCACTAGAAGAGCCAACAGCTACTAGAGGGACCTGAGAGAAGACTGCAGTTGCATCCAGTCAGGAGGGAGATACCCTAAGGGCCCGTTTTCTCATCTCCTGTCGACTCATAGAAAAGCAGATCCAACCACACTTCCTTCATGGGCTTCAATGGAACTTGCAGTTACTATGTTTATAAACATGACCTGAACTTAGTTGAACTTAGGTGTTGAACAAACATGAACAAACATGAAAATGAGCGAACTCAGGAAGATAGTGGAGGACAGGAAGGCCTGGCGGGATATGGTTCATGGGATCACAAAGGGTCGGACACGACTTAATGACTGAACAACAACAAGGTGTTGAACTTAGACCTGAAAGATCCAGGTTCAAATCCCTGCTCAGCCTTGAAGCTTTTTGGGTGACGTTGGGCCAGTCACTATATCTCAGCCTAACCTACCCCGCAGGGTTGTAGTGAGGACAAAAGGAGGAAAGGAACCATGTACACCACTCTGAGATCTTTGGAGGAAGGGTGGTATAAAAACGTGAAAAATAAATAAAATAAACACAGATCAGATGGGCTGGAGGCAGATGCAAAGTAAGAACCAGGCAGAAGGTCAACATCTGAGGCAGCAAAAGAGAGTTGGAGAGGCCAGAAGCATGAGTGAGGTCACAGCCATGTGCAGGTGTCACAATGGAACAGTGACGAAAAGGGAGGAGGTGTATAGGCTTGCTAGTCCTCTCCTAGCAACAAGATGCTCAAACTGAGGAGCTGGCTCTGAGGCCTGGGCTTTAGACAACAGGACCTCGACTTTCATCCTCCACTTGACTTTCATCACTTTGCTCTTTTAGCCGTTTTCAATAATAACCACATTTCAATGTTTTGTCCATGTGTCCAATTTTTTGTCATTTTTTTTGTCTTTCGCCTGATTTCATCCAGCCTTCCACGACGTTTGTCGACGTGCTTATGTTTCTTTCCCTTAATTTCTGTTTATTTAGGCTTTGGATGCATTTGCATGTATAGTTTTATACACGCATTTGTATACATGCATTTGCATGTATTGCATTTGTATACATGCAAACACATGTATTGCATAGTTATTTACGTTTTTCACTGCCCAAAATAAATTCGCAAGCTCAATAAAGGCTATGCTTTGACATTCATCCATTTTGGACTTTCATCCATGCTCTGGTCCCTAACCAGACAAAAGCGCAAGGTATTGCTGTAGATCGCAGTGATGGCGAACCATTTGGGCTTGGTGTGTCAAAGATTTTGAAAATGCCTAACTTGACTCTGCTGGTGTGTGTCATTCCCCCCCCCCCCCGAACTTTTAAGAGTACTTTGACTATTGCTACTTTTAATAGTAATTTTGAATTGAACTGAACGGAAAACAACTATAGAACACACTGCATTTTATTTAACATCAATTAGTGACTTTTTTTGCAAAAATATAAGGTGTGTCGGGGGCCCTGGGGGAAACGCTGGTGTGTCACCCAAAATGACCTCATAGATTCGCCATCACAGTCCTAGTGTGTGAGGCTTGGCTGGTGAGGTCAGCTGCCAGGATAACACCCTTGATGCCAAGACCTCAGTCTACCAGGCTTGCAGTCAGAGAAGGGCACACTTTGGGGGCAAGAGGTAAGGGGCCAGAAACCGAGCGCTGGATGCCTCCATTCAAGACACACACGCACATAGCGTCATGCCTGACACTCTGTTAGGTCTTCTCTATATGTACAATGAGCAGGATGAGTCTGCAGTGTTACAGTGGACTGTAGCACTCTAGATTTCAGAGGAATGAGCATTTTTTAATATTCCATCCTGTCAAAAGCACTTCCTGTGTGTAGAAAACTTCATAGTAAGACATAGTGAAGTACAGGCTTTGTTCAAAAGAAAAGTGCAACCTAATCTCTCCCATACACACTGCAGGGGCCATCTGTTCCCAGTAGCACTAGTATATGAGCTGTAGAACCTTCAAAAGACATTTTAAAAGCCATAAATGTGATATCTCCGTTGTCTTTTTTTTCAGCCAAAGTGCAAAATGATTGAATATCCTAAAACAAACAAACAAACAAACAACAAAAACAACAACAACTCTGGGACTAACTCATTGATGAGTCATTGATAAGACTAACAACTCATTAGTCCAGTGGTTCCCAAACTGGGAGGCGTGGCTCCCAGGGGAGCCGCGGATACCAGCCAGGGGAGCCGCAGAGTGCCACGGAATCCTCTCGGAATACAATGCAATGCCAATTGGCAGGCATTAACATAATGTAATGGGGAGCCGCGGCCAATGGTCACCAATGGTCAAGGGAGCCGCAGGTTGAAAAAGTTTGGGAAACACTGCATTAGTCCAATCTGGAAAACTCTCTCTGTCTCTTGAGCAATTGTTGGTTGTTTTCTTACAGTTATTGCAACCATTATTCCTGGCTTTGGAAAGTATCTACCAAGCTGGAACAGATCTAAGTAGCAGGCTGGCTGGTGGACTATGTTTGCTACTATAATCAGGGAAGAAAATCGCCATTTTCTCTCTCGTAAGTCTACTATTGAAACCACTTGGATCACTGACTGAACAATGTCATCTAGGCATCTGCTACAACAAAAGTGGATCCTTGTACACTTGGATCAATCTGAAAGAGATGAATAGAAAATGTACTGGAAAAGGCAACATTCTCAGTCCAGAAGTTGACTAATGAAGGGATCTACATTGAGTTTCTAACTGGAGACAAGAAGAAGTATTTGTTAAATCAACAACTGACAAAGTGCACATACTTCTGGATTCCACTCAATACCTACATAGCTTTTACAAATGCCTGACTCATAAGACCTCACCAGTAGAGTGGAGTAAGGTACTAGCAGCTTTGTGGCTTCTCCTGATGTGAATGGGTTAATATGTGCATGTGGGCAGAGCCAATGATATGGTGCCTTCCCACGTGATCTGCCTAGTGTCCATGTAATTCCACCATGTCTATGTTACCAGAGGAGTGTGGGAAGGAGCCCAGTGTGAACTGACCCTGAAAATCTTTTGAAAGCAGTGTGCAACTTTTGTTTACACTGGCATATGGAGTTATATCCTAAGAATCTCACATGGAAATAAGGTGGCGTTTTGCGCTCTTCTGTGGTGGCGAAGTAAATAAATGCAGAAGAAATTTCATAAGACTTTTCTGTGTGGCAAGTTGTATAATGCATTTTGTAAGCGCAAAGCCCAGTCAGGATTCCATTTGGATTTCTCTGTGCAAGAATTTTGCGCCGTCATTTCCATGTGTGCAAGTCCCCTTACGCCAACTGAAGGATAACTCAGGATACAGCCCATGGTGGGCAGGATTAAGCATGTTGGGGATTATTTGAATTTACTATCTCTTATATGCATGCACTGTACATTAATTCTTTTGCATACATGTGCTTACCTGCCCTTCAGGATCAGATGGGCTCAAATGAAAATTAACCAATATGCTTATATAACAGTTGCAATTTCAAATAGTTTCATTTTTACTCTTGAAATAGTCAAGGCATTAATTAAAGGCAGAACAAAAGCCTTTCCACTCCTTTGACTTGCCTGGAGTGTGATGATTTTAACCACTTCAATTTTGTGGAATCAGAGAGGTGAGCTAACTATATGTAATAAAGTTATATCTTACTGAGCTTAAGCGCTGTTCTACCTTAGATGTAATTTGAGTCAACCTCATTAGCACATTATTTAAACTGTTTATGGTTTTGTGAGGAAAATATTATTCCTGGGTTGGTCTGCAGGAAAATTAATTCCTGAGAGGCAGTTATGCTATGAGCATCCAAATTTAACAACATTATACCAGCAAGAGAAATATTGTTCATTTAAACAACAAATTACTATGCAGGTTATAGTTAAAATTATTTTCAAAGAGTTGTAAAAACTTGCTGGCACCTCAAAGTATTCTTTCATAACCTAAACGCCCAGTCACATCAATGTTATATTGTATCCTTGGTATGTTGGTCAGTTAAGGTGACTCCACTGAAATGAGATGAAGTCTGACTTTGTTGTTTTACCTTGGACTTGCACACAGTTCGCAAGACTAACAGCTCAATCCACCCGGTAATTCCCTGCACAGCGATGCAGCTGCGCCAATACGGCATCCACTGTATCCCGCGGGGAAGTTTCGTCATGTTGAGATCTCTTCAGGGTAAGTGAACATTTGTTCCCTTGCCCGGGGGTAAGCCTCAGCTGCCGCCATGGATCAAGGACCTGCACCAGTGATATCGCTGGCGCAAGTCTGTGTTGACCCGAGAAGACAGATCAAGCCTGGGAAGGGGTTAGGATTCAGTGAGCACCGCTGTCGCTGAACACCACCCCTTCCTGGGCCCGATCCACCCTCCACCTACCCCCCATATCCTCCCTATTCTGCCCAGCTCCCACCCCATTCCACCCCTCCCTGCCTCCTTCCTAACTCCTGTGTGGACTTACCTGCACCAGCAGGATCCTCAGTCCATCTTCACACAGACCCGGCTACTTGCAGCGGCGGCCAGGTCATGTGCTCCGGCGGTGTTGCATTTGCAACAGCCACAAATCACGTTATGCCGGTGGAATCCGCATTCCGCCGGCATAACACGCCCATAGGATCGGGCCATAAGTAATGTGCAGAACTCCACTATGTAGGCATTGGAAAGAAACCTGCTGAACAAACAGCTGTGTGAATCCTTCATGGCATCCTTATGCAAGAGAATTCCAAAGACAAATCAAACATTTATCTCATCTAGCTTCTCAGAAACTGTTCCCATGTTGAACAATGATTGGCATTAGACAATGTTTGATGGCTGAGCTGTGTCTCAGTAATAACTTTTAAGGAAAGAAATCGGTTTGAGTTTACAACATCCATAACAATAGCTGTGAGTGACATAAATTGTAATTAGGAGGAAGAAGGAATGTGCTGTTATACCTCCCACCAACTGATGCTACTAATAGGCTCTAGCAACAACAGCCAGCTGGCAGTGTGCCCTTAAGCTTTTTGCAATGCACACCACCTCCCTACATGCTTTTTCAGGTAAGAGTGTCTGGCACCCTCCCCACACTAAAGGAGAGGTCAGCTAGAAGCTCCTGGGGCATCCTGTCATTTTACAAGGGGCACCCACCAAGTCAAAAGGTAGAAACCCCCCTGCCCCGTGGGCATGTGGAATCAGCTATGGCTATGCTGCAGTTCTTTGGATCCTGGTCTGAGGATTCAGGTTTTAAAACAGGAAAGCAAGTGGAGTATTTGTGGTGAAATTTGCACTCTTATTTGCAGACACTGCATGTTGCTCATAGTGGTTTGGCTATTTTGTGGTGTCATTTCTTGGAATAATTTATTTTTTTAATCTCATCATGGTTGTTAGCTATCTATATCATGGCAGTTGCCAATGTTCTGTCCCACTCTCCCAGAATTTCGTCACGCTCTTCAAACATGTGCATATAGGAACATGTGAAGGTTTCCCAGGAGTGGGCCATGTTGGCCCCGCCCCCCACAATGCCACACGCACATAGCCCTGCCCCCTCACCCTCCATGCATGCAGTATTTGTCTTGCACCATTCTAGGTTGGCAATCATAGGAAGCATTGCAACTCTCCCTGTGTCCGGCATTTGTTGCAGTAGACAAACACTGAATCCACAGAGGGCAGGAACGGGCTAAGTGTATTGAAAAGAAGACATTTTATGTAACGTATAGTTAAACTTCAGTAATAGGAATCCCACAGCTATTCCCTTTATGTATAACTTTATCATACATACGTACAACATCCAATACGTGGGCAAGGTTCTGATTTTTTGTTTTCATTCATGTGAATGCAAACAAATGCAAACTATCCCATTACCTAATACTAAGTGGATCACACACTCCTTTCTGAGTGCAGCTGTGCCGTGGAATCATCCTCAGTGGTCCCTCTTCCTCCCGTTCCCCAGTATGGCTTCCTTTCCATATGGCTTGGTAGGAGTAACTTGTGGATCAGGATCTGGGCAGAGGTGTCGTTGGGGGGGGTCAGGGCCCCCCGAGCGGCGGGGGTGACATGCGCTCAGGGGGTGCACATGCCGCCGGATTTGGCATGCTCACTCTTCCCCAGCAGAGGGAAGTTCCATTGGCTGCACAGAGTCCACTTGCTTGCAAAGAGAGAAGACTGGCCATGCGTGGCATTTTGAAATAAGAGTTTAGGCCTAGTTCGGCTGCAAATCAGCCCCCAACCCCCTACAATGATACTGCACTTGAACGAGCCCCTCCCCCTCCTGGCTGGCATGCCTTTCCAGTTTTAACAAATGGATGAGGGGGGGGTCATCGGAACTGGCTTACAGCGCAATCCTGTGCAACTATAGGCTGGCGGAGCTAATGCTCCGTCTGCCTAGGGTGTTGTAAACATGCCATAAAGCATATTTTCAGCACCTGGAGAGCAAGCAGCGCTGGCGCGGAGGCTGGCACTGCTCACCCTGCGACCTACCCGGACCTGCGCTGGCCGCCGCAGGTGAACGCTGTGCCGGTCAGTGCAGAGGGACATGGGGAGGGTGGGCAAAGGTGGCGAGGGAGGGGAGCCGTTGGCCAGCCCAGGCTGGGAGGGGACGGGAATATCAGCGCTGAGATGCACCGATATTCTATGCCCCATTGCAGCCTGGGCCGGCCTTACACAACCTCCCCGGTTGTGTGCCAGCTTCAGACCTGGCGTGCATCCGAGGAGGCCCATTGCGGCACGTGCCGCTTACATTGGGGGAAGGGGATGAACGTTCCCTTCTCCTGAGGTGTGCCTTGGCTGCACCGGGGCAGGCCACGATGGGTCCAGGATACAGCGGCCGGCCTTTTAGGCCGGCCATGTATAGTTACACACGATTGGGCTTCCCAACTAGTTTCTAGATTGCACATGAGGGAGAGGTTCATCCGAACTACACACCCTACATACATAATTATTAAAATTTAGGCTTACCAGATCTCCAACTTTGTGTTCCAGATCTCCATTGTGTTCAGTGGGGCTTGCTTCAGAGTAGACATGCTTAGGATTGTGCTCTAAGGTTTAACAAGCTACACCTGCCCACATTCCTTCTCCTAAAGGTCTAGCACTCTGTCCCGGTTGGAGATCTGGTAAGCCTATTAAAACTAGAAAGACATACCAGGAGAGGGAGCAGGACATGCTTGTTTATTATGTCCCACATCATATGTGGGCAGGGCCGGTTCTGAAGTATTGTCCAAACCGACTCCCCAATCTGTACATATACAAGCTGAGTAGTGGGGAGTGTGCAAGCACTCAGAAAACAGTAAACCCCCAAAGCAAATAGCATGTGTTAGTAGACCTCCCCTCCCCTGTAGGTTTCCCCAAAGAAGCCAGCAACAAAACTCAGTTTTCTGACTATATTTCAACTCCAAACCAGCTCTCCCTGCCCACATGTGCACCAGGAGAGTGCAGCTCTCAGCCCCCTCTGTGGCTGGTAGTGTATGATGACAGCTAATAGCTACTGACCATCATGGGCCATTGAAGAAAGGCCTTTGAACCACCATTACTGTCTACTGAAGAAACAGCCCTATTTATTAGCTCAGCAAAAGACATGGGGGAAATGCAATTTCCTTCATTCATTCTACACACCCAACAACATTTCGGGTACATCAGAATTAGACTTTTGGAAGTACAAATGATTACTCCTATCAAACATTTATAGGAACACAGCAGAGAAAATTGCACTGTTTACACATAATGAAAAACACTTGAGACAAATGCCTGCATTTTACTAGCCACTGAAATAAACGGTATGCTGCAATTTAGTTCTGTGGGCTGATTTAACATCATGTAATGTACTAGTTAAATAGAGACGTGCCACAGGCTTCATCATAAAAGCAGGAAATGCACCACTAACAAATTCAATTAAAAAAAAAACGTGCAAAGCATGCTTCATCATCTCCTAAAAGAAAAATGCACATAATTTTTTGTATAATGATAATTTCAAATAAATAAATAAATGAATATAGTCATTTGCATGGGGAAAGACAATGGGAAGAAAGTTTAAAGGAAAAGGTCATTTCGATGAGTCATTTGATTGACTAAAATCAAATGTGGCTGTTTCCACAATTGGCAGTAATCATCAGAAAAAAGTGGCCCATGAGAAGTTCATGACTACGGTGGAGGGTTCCTTACAGCCCCAAACGATAAATTGTTTTATTGTCTCTCTGTCATTTTACTGTTTGTACTCAGCAGGAGCAGCCTGGGTGAATCTGCCAACTCAATTGGGGCAGATCCATCACTCCACTCCTGCTAGTATGGCTCCCCTCCTTTTAAATAAAGCACACTTTGTGTGCATTAACGTGCATGCGTGACCTACTACCACGGCTGCTGCTTTCTCCTTCTTGCTTGCTTGGCTGCTTTGAGAAGCAGCTGGGTGGGCGAGGCGAGATGGGGTGTGGTGTGGTGTGGCAAAGTGCAGCAATCGGGAAGGAAGGGGTTCTGGATTGCAGCAATCCAGAACCCCTTCCTTCCTCTTACCTTCTGCTCTTCTGCTGCTGCCGCCGCCGCCGCCGCCGCTGCCTCCTCTCTCTTGTCTTGCCAACCCTGTTTGAAACAAACAGGATGGTGGGCGGAGCATGTGCTCAGGCACCAGGTGGAGTAAGAGGGAGAAGGCATGGAGGGCTCCGCCTCCTTCTCCTCCTCGCCTGCCTGGCCTTCTTCTTGGGTGGGCAAGAAGGAAAAGGAGGCAGGGCCAAGTGATCCTGTTCCAACTGCTCTTGAAAAAAGCGAGTGATCAAAACAGGAACGTTCTGCTGCTGCTGCCCCAATCCTCTTCGCCCTCACTTCCAGCAGGTGAGAAGAAGAGATAGGGAAGCTGATTGAAGAGGCTCGGTGGCTAGTGGGCCTCTGCAGGTCACCTCTCTCACCAGTTTGCCGCTGCCCCCCCCTCCCCAAACTTGTTGCTGCTCAAAGTGGCTGCTTTCATCAGCCTCATCATGGCTAGGCCGGCCCTGCTCCTGACTTTTTTGTAACTGAAGAATAGGTAGGATTCAGCCAGGATTGCTTCCCTGCATGGTGAGAAATTATTCCAAAAGCTAACCGGTTTAAGTCCTACTACCTGTTGTATATCTGAGACAAAGGCAGAGAAAGTCGTGTAAAGTAAAAGGGAGTCCAAGAGCCTTGCTACCACTGAGCACTCAGCACCCTCCCATCCCAACTGGCTATGTGGATCATGTTACAGTGACCTACCTATAATTCAACCTCCTTAACCACACTAACGACAGCCCAATCCTAGCCACCGTTCCAGCGCTGATGCAGCTGTGCCAATGGGGTGCGTGCTGCATCATGCGGGGGGGGGGGAGCAGTCACAGAGGCCTCAAAGTAAGGAAATGTTTGTTCCCTTACCTCAGGCCTGCATTGCAGCTGCATTGGTGCTGGAAAGTCGGTTAGGATTGGGCTGTTGTTATGCATGCATCTTCACCCAGCCTTCCTAAGCGACCTGTTTTACTCCAGTGATTCTGGTACTTCTTCTTCATTCTCTGCCCTTGGTCTTCGAGCCACTTTGTCTCTGTTTGCCAATCTCCTCCTCTCCCTTTCCTATTTGTCTACTTGCACCAGGCTTGCTGAACAACCCTGGTGCAAGTGAAGTCCTTCTCTGTTCCCCCGATATTCTCTTTCCTGGTGTGTTGGTTCAACATGTAGTGAAGAGGAGACCTTGTTCCTCCGCATCATACATAGAAAATCTAAAGTGTAATGAGGCCTGTGAGAAAGCATTTGTATATGAATAGGCCCTGCTCATGCAATGTGTCTATTGCACAAAAGGGGGGACAGATCACACGGGTAGGGTGGGGTCAACTAGTGTACGCATATATGCAGATAGGCTTCAATGTTTTAGGTGTAGTAGGAGGCATAATAAACCCAAGGCTCTGTCCTATACTGCACTGTATACAGAACATATACACTGTGATCAGACCTACAGCTGTAGCAAGCAGTACTTAGACTAAGCCCAGTTGACTACACTCAGGAAAGACTATATATTTAAGAACAACAGAGTCATGAACAAGAAGCTAATTACAATTAATATAGCAGAGATAACCAAGTTACATGTGTCAGAATTTGGACCAACTTTGGATCAACATTTCAATCAATCTGACGAGTTTAGTCCTAGAACTCCGATGATAGAACAATCAACATCACTCTTACTCTGAACTATATATAAACAATGCTTTAAAGAAAGCAATTATATGAGGAGAAAAATCACTGTAATTATTTTCACTTAGTCATGTCAGTTTAATTAAGTTTCATGTTGCTGCTTGATCACTAAAATGGGAACTGAAGTCACGCTAAATATGGGGAGAATGCTTTATGCCTTTCACACCTTCCATCCTCCAGCGTATACAGATCCCACTATTTTTTTTCCCTGATGGAGCTGTTTTTTCCAAGAATAGATCAAAAGAAAATTTATCAGTATCTGTCTCCCCTCAGACTGCAGAAGCCAGACTTCTAACAACTTAAAGCTGGAAAAGGCACAAAAATCAGGGGGGAAAGAGATGGAGAAAGACAACCCCATGACTACGTTGTAATTGTCAGATTACAGAAGAGGAAATTGCTGTTTGAGCACCCACAGATGCTTTGAAGGTAGGGTGGCAAGACCTGGGGACGGCAGCTTTTCTTGATTGGGGTTTGTCCAGCTCAAAGGCTCCAGGGTCACAGACCCTTGGTCTTACAGCTCCCAAACTGAAACAGCATCCTCTTGTGTTGTAGCAACTGGTTAAAGGTGAAGCCCTTTAAAACACAAGGACACATTCATACATAGCCCTGGCCATTAACGGGACACATATGTAAGCAAGACATTAGAATGCTGCTGCTCTGTAAATACTGTAGATGTTGAACAAAACATTCAAGATTTTCCCAGCAGCTATGTGAGCAATCCTGCTGCCAGAATTTTACTTTTAAGACATCCCCTGTTGAAAGCCACAGGATGTAAAAGTACCTAACAGCCCCCAATTGTATGGGTGCCTCCCACTGACAGAAGTAGCATTCCATCAGCAGAGGGACCTCTCTGTTGGCGCTGCAGATGCAGCAATGAAGTGCGCAATGGGGCTGCCAGTGCAAATAGCTGGCGACTGTGTGTGTGTGCGCCACTGGAGCGCCCAGCCACAGCTGGAGGATTTCCATTGGCGGCAGGGGTGGGCATTGGGCACTGGGCAGAAGCGTCGCCTGATATGGGGCGGTGGGCCCCAGGGCGTAGGGGCGCTGAGGCTCTGGGGGGGGGCGCGGGCCTCCTTTAGTTTCGTTTTTAACCAAACTAACCCAACCTCGTTTTTAACCCAACCTCGGGGGGCGCTAGCTACGCCACTGGCACTGGGCAGGGAGGACAGAGGACTAACGGGATGTTTTTCAGGGAGGAACTGGGGGGGCATGTCGGGGAGGTGGATCCATTGGAAGTTGCGCATGCTGGATCCCCCATTTTTCACCCTTAAGAATCAGGTTCGATATTTGGAAGTGCTGCTAGATCTGGCCTAAACTTGGATGCCCCAGTGGTATCTGTGACATGAAGCACGTTTCACCACGTTAAGCTGGTGCTGTGACACACACACCCCTCACTCCTGGACAGAGGTAGCCTAGCCAGTGTCATCCATGCCCTGATATGCCCCGATTACTGCAGTGTGTGTTATACTTAAGGCCACCTTTGAAGGTTTCTCAGAAATTTCTCTTGGTTCCAAATGCAGCAGCTATACTGTTGATGGCGACATGAGTACAGTAATTCAGAACATAGCTTGACAGTTGGGAAACACTTCCACTGGCTCCTTGTGCATTTCCAGGCTTGATTCAAAGTGCTGATGATGTTAACCTATAAAGCCCTAGATGGCTTGGGATCAGATTGTCTCAAAGACTGTCTGCTCCCATATGAAGTCGCTTATTCTTTGAGGTCATCAGAGGAGACTCTTTGTTGTGTACTCCTGTCTAATAAGGTTAGACAGGTGGTGACAGAAGATTAAGCCTTCTTTGTAGTGGCACTCCACCTCTGTGATGCCCTTCCAGGGCTACATACCTTGTTGCTACTCTGATGAGATTCAGGTGCCAGGTGAAACAATTCTCTTTGTCCATGCCTTTTAACTTGGGAATTATCGACTTTTAATGCTTCTAAATTGTTTATCTTTTATGATTGTTGTTTCAATGTTGTTATACAGTATTTCATTGTCAAAATTGGGTTAGCCACACTAAAATAATTTATGAATAAGGTGGGATATACTTTAAACATATTGAATAAGACAAGAAATCAATAGGAAAGTACATAAATAAATATTGCATTGTGTCTAATAAGTTGTAATCCATTGTTTTAAATTATGAATCATCTTGAGTGCATTGGGAAAAATGCAGGATGCAATCCTGTGCACACTTTCCTGGGAGTAAGTCACATGATGTTCTTCCAAGTTACATGCGTCAAATTGCGCCATAAATAGTTGATTATTTATATTTATCGGTTTACTAACAGCGCAATCCTGTGTAACTTTGCGGGTTAAACCGCTGAACCATAAGCTGTCGATCGAAAGGTCGGCAATTCGATTCCCACGACAGGGTGAGCGCTCGTTGCTTGGCCAGCTCCTGCCAACCTAGCAGTTCCAAAGCATGTCAATGCGAGTAGATAAATAGGTACCGCTTGCGGGAAGGTAAACAGCGCTCCGTGTTCCAGCTGCATGCTACGCGCTGCGGCAAGGAGAGTCATGCCGGCCACATGACCACGGAGGCGTCTTCGGACAACACTGGCTCTTCGGCTTTGAAATGGAGATGAGCACCACACCTTAGAGTCGGACACGACTGGACTTAATTGTCAGGGGATACCTTTACCTAACAGTAGATGCACCAGTGTAACAGCAGATGCACCAGTGTAAGTTCACTTACACCGGCATAAGTGCACTTACATCGGTGCATCTACTGGTGCATCTACTGTTACACTGGTACAAAGTTGCACAGGATTGCGCTGTAAGGTTTATTTAATCAGGTGACAACCCCTATACTTTTAACTTTTAACCCACACATACCTTTAACCCCTATACTTTTATAATTTTAACCTCACACATACTTAAGAGAGAGAGAGAGAGAGAGAGAGAGAGAGAGAGAGAGAGAGAGAGAGAGAGAGAGAGGTATTTGTGTTTTCAGTTTCTCGTGAGCCAAAAAAGACAGAGGAGCATGTACATAGAATAGAAAAATACTATTGCTGGTCTAACATTTTGGCTTCAGAGGCAGAAAATGCATATGCCACTGTGTCATACCCAGCTACCTTGCCACCGCAGAGTGTCAAACCTCCCCCCACCCAGCCTTGTGACACCCCGGAAGTGACGTCACTTCAGAGCAGGCTGGTGGTAGGGACTGGGGCGGCCGCATCTTTGGCTTCTTTTCCCCAATCGCGGGGAAGAGAAACTGAAGACACAGCTGACTTAGTCTGCTGGGTGCCGCGTCTTCGGCTTCTCTTCCCCGCGATCGGGCCTGTGATCGCTATTGGCCCTGCCGCGTTCATTGGTGGAGGCTGCTTTATAACATCCCCAAAGCAGCCTCTGCCGGCGCAATGCTAGTTATGTCAGCAGGGGAGGGGGGTTAGGATTGGGGCATCAATTCACCCCACATACTCTTCAATACTTTTCACAGTGTTCTGGAACTGTGGTTGTTTTTAAAAACTGAAGACTGAAACATGATCATTAGTGATAGGTGATTTTCAAAGGTGGTTTCAGTTACAGCCTATTTATGTTTGCCTATAATAAGTGAAATACCGGTGGTTGCACAATATCACAGCAAATTCTCCTACAATAGTCAATGGAAATTAACGTTGTAATGTTTCCATATGCCATCTGGCATGACTAGAAACAGGCCAAAGAGGATTGTTAATTGGGACACATCCTCATAAAGATTCACACTGTGTAACTACTCCAGATATTCAGTATGATGTGGTTTACTTATCATCTGTGGCATTCCAGAGATTAATCTGAGACAGAGTTGCTGGATCTCTCTTGGTTTTAGAATTGCTTCGGACGTACTACCCTGATACTTTTGTATGACACTGTAAATGGGACATAAAGATTTGCGTAAGAGGAATTCTGTAAACATAATAGTCATGCATTTAAAGAAACCGAATGCTTCTTACTTTTATTACCAATATCTAAGATCATTACTTTTACTCTAAATTGTACCATTCTTTTTTTTTTTTTAATTCATATGG
Organism: Plestiodon gilberti rubricaudatus; assembly: GCA_026170595.1. NCBI lineage: Eukaryota > Metazoa > Chordata > Lepidosauria > Squamata > Scincidae > Plestiodon > Plestiodon gilberti. The sequence goes on from JANXHW010000005.1 coordinate 61,118,697, forward strand.
ATCACTTCAAATTCAAGAAGTGATCAATGATCACCAATCTGTGTGTATCTGGCCTGGGTCAGAGCAGGACCTTAGACAGTGTACCAAACCTAAAGTGTTTTCTTTACTTTAGGGGAGTAAAGTTACTTTACACACACATGCACACATGGGGAAAAACTAATTCATGCGCAGGGATCCTGTGTAGCTTAGTGGTTCAGCAGGGGAAGGAAGAGGTGAATGTGAAAGGTGCATCAAAACAAACTTTATTGTGAGGATACTTAACAATAATGGGGAAGGGCTGATCAAAATAGTGAGTGGATTCACTCACATAAAACTCACACAGAAAAGAGGAAAATCACAACTCTCTCCTACATAGTAAAATGGTAAATGAAATAAAACTACTGTATTTCTTCGAGTCTAAGGCGCCATCGATTCTAAGGCGCACCTTTACTTTCAGTACCACCAGCAGGGAAAAAAAATCCATCAATTGTAAGACTCGCCTCCCTTCATTAAATCTACCTGCTCAGCACCAACTCTCCCCAGCATGTCTCCTGCAGCTGAGGATGACTGAGTGCACTACCTTTGCATAGCATTTCTGGCCCCGCCAGAAAGTGCCATTTCCTTCGTTACCTGGGCTTGGGGGAGCTTCAGGGAGGCCTGCGCAACCCTCTGCAAGCCTCCCTGATCTTCAGTTCAGCGAAAAACAGAGATTTTTGGGCAGTTCTGTTTTTTGCGAAAACCGGAAATGTCTGAAAATCACCGTTTTTTGCCGAACTGAAGATCAGGGAGGCCTGCAGAGAGTTGCGCAGGCCTCCCTGAAGCTCCCGCAAGCCCCAGTAAGTAAGAAGATAGCATTTTGGGGTGCTTTTTGGAGACCTTCGATTCTAAGACGCACCCCATTTTTTGAAATGCTTAATTGGGAAAAACATGCGTCTTAGAATTGAAGAAATACAGTATTAGGCAACAACTGTGTCTGCGACAGTGGCAAAAAGCAGAAAGTCGGATTGCATTTGTAATCAGGCAAAGGCAGGAGACCAAGCTTGTAGTATTTATAACCAGGCCCAGCCAATCCAGAGGTTTCATACTGCCTGCCAGTCCCAAAAGCTGATGTTGCACACTGTTATTCCTTTCCACACCTGAGATGAATGCTGAGGCGGCCCAAGTACACACACCTCACAGTACAGTAGTTCACTCGGCTAGGCCCTAGCCTTGGGCCATATAAGGATTCGGATTCAAAACCTAGAGCTCCGGACACTCTGTCAGTGATGACATCATCGTGACTGTGGCTGAAAATGAGAAGGATGCTTTTGCAAGACAAATTTCTCAGCATTGTTTCCAGGACTGAACTTCAAAACATGGAGCGATGACTGCCAACATGTGCAATGGGGCAGAAAACAAGACCTTGAGATGTGGAACATAATGAGCAACACACTTGAATTGAAAAAGGTCGATAAGCAGATTGCCTGTGGTGGCCACCACACAGGGTACTTTTTAGGTGTACACCAAGGATGTTTTACATTATACTTAAGCATGCAGGGTGAAAGCAACAAACGCATATTTTGAGACATATGCTTCATTCCAGTCTGCTCATCTGACAACCAGGATCAGTTCTGGTTCCCTGCTGAACATACATTCAATGGCAAACAAACATGGATTTGCTGCCATGTAAATGATGAAATGTCCTTTATGCTCAGAAGATGATGGCTTAGGCCGTAACTGGAACCTTGGTGCTTTCCTGCTTCTTCCTTTTTCCTTCCCCTGGTCTTTCTTCTCTCTCTCCCCCCGCCGTACCACCACCACCACCCCAGGTCTTCCATCCTGCTCTCCCTGGGTAACCCTCCTGATTCCCCTATGCTGTGCCCCCCTCCTTTCTCTCCTCTTCCGTTTGTGCCATTACATGCCCTCTTTTCCTTGTAAAGATTTCCTCTTTCTCTTGCCTTCCACCTAGAAACAGTTGACGTTTAGAGCCTAGTTGTGTGAGTGATTGCTGGGAACATTGCATCGCATTTTATCTTTGATTCCCCTTCTCAGTTATTATAGTATTATTCCTTCAATAAAATATGCCCACATTGCTACACTTTGCCTCCTCCCTCTTCTTTTCATGCCATTCCATTGAGTTGTGCTATGAGCCACTGCAGTTGGTCCCTGTAGAAGCCACAATTTCCCCTGTGTACAGGTTACAGGTTTTTAAAAAGCATGCCCAGTTAACGCAGCATCCAAATGAGGCTCTGTTTGACTTTAATTTACCTCAGTATATGTCTTGGGTGACTCCATGAATGAGAGGCCAGCTTGACTCTTTTCGCTGGTGACAGCAAATGGGTGCCTAGCTGAGCCTATTTGAGAAGGTCATCTGGGAAACCGGTGCTGATGTTGCAAGTTTCAGTCCTATTTATCTGGCATCCTTGCTTTGAAAAAAAAATGACCTGAACCACTATACATTATGGTGAGAAGAGGCATTGCATTTAAACTGTCCACACACATATTTCTGAAACAGTCAGAAGTCTGACAGGGAAAAGAACAGGCGTCCAACCTTAATTAATTAATCTACAGGCAGACCCAAGATAATTCTTCTGAAGACGGAAGCAATAGGCCACTGGGACGCCATTCTCATAATGAAATGACTCAGACAATATCATCCTCTCATCTTCAGGTCAAAGTGCATTTGTGAACGAGACTGGATTGCTCCTTGAGGTAAAAAAAAATATGTTTCAAGATACAGAAGAAATCAAGGAGTAATAACAGTTGCCCTTAACTTCTCTCTTTGGAAATGGGAACACATGCTGGGCTGAAAAAGACATTTTTTGTCACAAATCAGAGCACAAATGCATAATGCTGAGCTATTTGCAGACAAGCTTTTAATGCATCAAGTTAATTAATTTTTTCTCATAAGAAACAGAGTCACTGTACAGAGGCAGTGCTGATTTGCAGAAAACCAACATATTTGTTTGGATATTGATATCTATCCTTAGTCATGATGGGAAAACTGCCTTGATTGCAAAGGGAAGGAGGCAGAGGTAACTCGAAATTAAAATGAACTAACATCCCTATCTATGCAAATTCGGATATACAAGCAAGACTAACAGACACAGAATTCCAGAAGGTATGTTCAGGTCACTCTGAAGGATAATGCCACTTAATTGTGATCCTGTGCAGGCTATTTCTGGACAGGGCTTTATCTGCAATCTCCAACTATCTAAAGAAAACCTTATCTTTGTTTACTCCCCTTATCTTGTTCACCAGTTGATCTGATGTTAAGTGTCAATGAACAAGACCCTAGTGAAAGCAACAGTTTACTTGTATACTGTAATTTGTTTAGCTCAGATAAAGTAGCAAAAGAGGAAGCAGAGAAGCATCCTGGTGAGGTCAAGAGTTTCTTTCTTTCTTTCTTTCTTTCTTTCTTTCTTTCTTTCTTTCTTTATTTATTTATTTTTCACATTTTTATACCGCCCTTCCTCCAAGGAGCTCAGAGTGGTGTACATATTTCCTCCCCTCCTTTTTTTCCTCACAACAACCCTGTGAGGTAGGTGGGGCTGAGAGATAGTGACTGGCCCAAGGTCACCCAGGAAGCTTCGTGGCTGAGTGGGGATTTGAACCTGGATCTTCCAGGTCTAAGTCCGACTCCCAAACCACTACACCATCCTGGCATTGAAGCATTTGTTGAGAGTTGGGTTACTGATGTTTCTGACCTTAGTGTTTCCTAGTTTTACAGAGCGATTCTATTCACGGTTACTCAGAAAGAAGTCCTACTGACTTCAAAGGGACCTAGGGCCCAATCCTATCCAACTTTCCAGTGCCAATTCAGCTGCAATGAGATGCGACCACTGAAAAAGGCCCTGTCTGTGGCACCCACCACTGAATTTCTGTCAATGGTGAACTAGCAATACCAATGATTTATGTGGGCCAGTTCACACACTAGTGCAGCAAAGTGAGAGCTGCTTCTCTGCAGAGTTATTCCAATGAACATGGCCGGCCCAGCCATGTAGCTTGTATCAGTGGTGGATGGCAGGGGGAGGGGGTGGATTTGGGTCTGAGTCTGTCACCCTGAGTCTGCCACTTCTCCCTCCAGCCAGCCACAGATGTGGACCACATTGATCCACTTCCTTACCATGCTCCATCATCATGCTGTTTTCCCAAAACCAGAAGTGCAGGACTTCTGGGTTTTTTTAAAGGGACCGTGCAAAGAGCAGAGCATGGTGAGGGGCTTTATTTCAGCACGCCAGGACAGAGGCGGCAGCACCACCCCTGCCCGTGACTGATACTGATTCTTCTTGTGTAAATGTTGTCTGCTGTCCCTTCCAAGTGATTTTTGTCTGTGAAGGAAATACTGTATGTTACTGTGCAGTGGTGTAACTAGAGTGGAGCGGAGGCAAGTAGTTCTGCAAGACTCCGTTACACCGGAGTCAGCGGCCCCTCCCCCTTGCTGTTGGAGCCATTCTGGAAGCAACAGCAACATGCAGGACACTCCCCTGTCGCTGCCGGAATGGCTCCAACAGCAAAGGGGAGGGGCAGCTGACTCCGGTGTAACGGAGTCTTGCAGAACTACTTGCCTCCGCTCCACTCTAGTTACACCACTGTTACTGTGCCATTTCATTATATGAAATGGTATGGAACTGTACCATTGGAAAGCGATTCCCATGTGTGAATTGAGCCTTGCCTCCCAGTATGTTTCCCTACAACCTTTTTTTTGTAAAGCCTAATTCTAAAAGGTTTTTATGTTATTTGTAAACTACTTTGAGTTTTAATGAAAAGGATAGAAATTAAACTATAGTGCTTTAATATTTTATACAATTAAAACAATACATTTGGGGTAACAGGAGTAGTTGTTTTTGTGCAACATGATGATGTGTGCGACATTTTATTTATCTATCTTATTCCACTGAAAGACTCCTGCATTTTGCAATACTGTACCTGCTGAAAAGAAAATCTATCAAATAATGAAGTAAATATAATAAAATGAATGCAGCATACCTCCTGAACATGTATTTGTGACAAATACGGGTTTCCATTTTATTTATTTCATTTGATTTTGGTATATTTTTCTCAGAAGAAATTCTCCTCAGGGTGCCCCATTCTCAGAGTTTGGATGGGTAGGAAAGGGCCTGTACAATATCGGAACCCCCTTTAAAAATACCCTCTCCAGGTAGGGGTAGGTTTAGGGGGCACTGACATTTTGGACAGGTTAAGAAGATTGTTTTGTTTCCCAAGTTACCCAATGCGTGTACTATGGTGTGCTGCTCTTGTTCGTTTGTTTTGAAATTGTCACAACAATATCACCCAGTTTTAGGTTGTTTCTCTTGTCGGTACTTTCTGATCATTTTGTGGTGTGTGTTTTTTCCAGCATTTCTACTGAACAAATATATGAAAACAAATTTCCTATCAAAATATGATGAACGTTTATTATAAACGGCTTCGTTTATTTTTCATAGAAGGGCATTACACAAATACTTCAAAATAAATAAGGCCTAATTCACACATATGTTTCTGAGATGGTTACCACATTTTTATGTGGAAAGACTGTGCACATGTCACAGTGTCATCCAGCCCAGTTTGGGAAAAATAGAGGCAGTGGGAAGGATCCACAAAGCTAAGGTGCACCACAGCCAGAAATCATTGGTAGGAAACAAGCAGGCTTATTGAAGACAGACTCCCTCTTTAACGCTCTTCACTGTGTAATGGTCAGCTGGAGGTATTAATCAGAAATGCAGCTACTTTAGATTTATTGCTCACCCTCATTTATGCTAAAATAACTGTGTTCATCTTTAAGGTGCCACAAAAGTCGTTGTTGTGAATCCTTTGACCTTGTAAGTCTTGATCAATCCTTTGCTCTGCTACAGATCACTTCTTTGTCCTTGGGTTAGACATTTAGATATTGGTCGGTGTAGCATTACAACTTTTTGAAGGGGGAGTGTCCCAACGCATTTCTCTGTATCATTATACTATACTGTATATTATAATATTATTATTATTATTATTATTATTATTATCATCACAGTTTTGCCTGCTGCAACACAGGACTAATAAAATTGGTCTGTGTTGATGATTGTTATATTTAAGGCTCAAGTACTGAACTAGATTAAAGTAGAGTTCTGGAATTATTTTAGATTTATTTTCACACTCATCCACACCCCTCTTTTAAACACTCATTCTATGAAAATGACTCTTTCGCTACAGACTAATACAAACACTCCGCCCCCCCCCAACAGTTCTTGTTATTGTTTGTAACTCTGTATTGTCCACACCCAGGAATTCCTTTGGTCTCATTAATACGAAAGAAGGTCTTCTTTTGCCCCCATCTTTTTAAACTGTCAGATAATTACACAGTTGCCTTTAGAGTTTAACTTGTCAAAGGAGTTTTCATTACTTTGTTCCTTTTGGGCAACCTCCCCTATTGTGTTCCCAGAACACTAAACAGAACCGATATTAACTGTCAGTTAATTATACACCGTTTTTCCTTCAGCTTTTACCAGTCAAAGGGGCAGGTAGGCAGCAATCCTATCATCTCAATCACTGTCTCTTGGCACAAAAGAATCAATAAAGATGAGTCACTTAGTGTCACCCAGCGTCTGATACTCAAAGCCACCCATTCCTAATTGCCTTTAGAGATGGATGATAATGCAAACTTTGAAGTGATAATCAGCCTAATGAGTGGTCTTGCTGAGAGGGTAGATCATGTGTCAGTAGAGTTTGCAGATGCTTACAGGCAAACAAAGCCCACTTTCCTTTGAGAGCTGAGAGGACCCTGGCAAGTCTGGTACCCAGAGTCCTGCACAATGACAGAGACTGGCCCGCAGCGGGATGCTGCAGCCTGCTGATCACAAGCGACTCCATCCATCTTGCTCTTTGCCTTTTAATCAGCCCAGTCAGAACAAGCCCTCTTGGATCTTATAGTGGAGGCTGAACAGTGGAGGCTTCAGTCAGAACTCAAAACTGAATAACTCACTCCTGCTCTTTGGAAAATTTTTGATTTAAGCGATGATCGGGCTTGATGGGCAACAGTTGGGAAGCCTAGCGAACATTCGTCTCATGAAATGCAGCGGGAGGGCAGGGCAGCCCCACCACAAAAGTGGAGACTCTATAAGGTCATTCAGACAGCAGTGAAAACCAACAACATCAGGACCAAAAACAAAGGGCATGTTTGGTTTGCTAATGAGAGGCTGGGGGGTGTTGTGTCACTATGTTTGAGATAGATAGATAGATAGATAGATAGATAGATAGATAGATAGATAGATAGATAGATAGATAGATAGATAGATAGATAGATAGATAGATAGATAGATACAGACGCTCAACGTATATACAGTACTGTATATGTAAGGAGTGTATACACACACACACACACACACACACACACACACAGGGGGTCTCACAAAAATGTACAACACTTTATAGTATCAAATTTATGATGCTATGCTTTCTGTGTCCAGTATACTGTATGTGTGAATTATAGAATATGTGTGAATTATAGCATAATAAATTCAACACTATAAAGTGTGTGTACATTTTCTTGAGACTCCCTGTGTACACACACACACGCACACAGAGAGAGAGAGAGAGAGAGAGAGAGAGAGAGAGAGAGAGAGAGAGAGAGAGAGGAAAGTGGGCTTTGTTTGCCCGTATATATGTATACAGAAGCAGTTGCTTGACCCAGTTAATTAATTAATTAGACCAAGTCCTCAAAATATTCCCCATTGGCATCTATACACCACTTACATTGTTGAGTAAGGGATCTGCAGACATCCACCAACACGAGTGCTGGGATATTTCCACACATCTCTTCAATTGCTTCCCTTAGATGTTCAAGTGTTGCAGGTTTTCTACAATGAAGTATGTATGGGGGGGATACAAGATGTTACGGATGTGAAGGAAGCGTAGGAAACATGTTTCTAAAAAAGTTAGCATACAAAAACAACAGAGCACAACATATATATATGAGAGCCAGGATGGTGTAGTGGTTTGGGAGTCGGACTTAGACCTGGAAGATCCAGGTTCAAATCCCCGCTCAGACACGAAGCTTCCTGGGTGACCTTGGGCCAGTCACTATCTCTCAGCCCCACCTACCTCACAGGGTTGTTGTGAGGACAAAAAGAAGAAGAAGAAGGGAGGAAATATGTACACCACTCTGAGCTCCTTGGAGGAAGGGCGGTATAAAAATGTGAAAATAAAATAAAAAAATATATACTATATACTATATACTATATTTTGTGTGTGTGTGTGTGTGTGTGTGTGTGTGTGTGTGTTGGAAACTTCTTTACCTTCCTTCCAATATAACTGAAACAAGAGAGAACTAGTCCGCATTTGGACTTTAACACAGATGACCTCAAAACTACCTGAGGTGGCAGATTCTCGACATTATTAAAGGCAACAGAGTGGAAGACAGAGAGGTTTCATTCCATGAAAACAAGCTATGCACATCTTCCACTTACTCTGATGGAAACTTCACAATGGATTGTTCCCAATGTTCCAATCTAGCCATTATGCAGGGTAAGGTGGCAAGCAGAGATAGTAGAATTCTGGACTGCTCCACTTTAGATTGCAAGTCGGGAGTCATCTTTTTTTCTACATAGAGAAACATTAAACTATGACCCTCCCCGCAACTGCAGTGGGAGTGGAATAGTCCAATGAAATGGAATAGTCCAGACTTCTACCACCTCAGCTTATCATCTGATTGTATGCAATATGGAGGTTAAAAGATGGGGCCACGACTGACATTTTCTGCCTCACTCACTGAAACATCTAAAAGAATAAGATGTGCAAGTCCGATGATGTTAAATGGGACTCACTCCATATGATCTCAGCCTAGCAATAATTCCAGTTCACACAAAAATTTTTTAACAGGCACAGAATCATATAGCTGGAAGGGACCCACAAAGTCATCTAGTCCAACCCCCTGTCTGTAGCAGGAAATTCTCCTCCATCTCCAGCAGGTGCCTGTCGAGACTCTGCTTGAAGATCTCCAGTGAGGAAGAATCCACCACCTCCCTCAGCAATCTGTTCCACTGCTGAACCGCCTTTACTGTCAGAAATTTCTTCCTGATCTCCAACCGGAATCTCCTCTCTTGCAGTTTGTACCCATTTGATCTAGTTCTACTTTTCAGAGACAGTCAAGAATAAATTTGTTCCTTCTTCCATATGACAGCCCTTCAGGTATTTGAAGAGCGCTATTATATCCCCACTCAGAGCGCAATCCTGAAGATCGTACCAGCGATGGAAAGAGCGTTCTGTTGCTGGAAGCAGTTGTAAACATGCCAGAAAGCACGTTTGCGACTACTCAGGAGCAAGGGAGGCCGGCGCAGAGGCCAACCACCCTCGCTCCATCGCCGGAGTGCCCGCGTGTCTGCCAGACAAGGTGAGTCGGGATCCGGTTGACGCGGGGGCGGTTCAGCGGGCGAGGGAGGGGGGCCATTGGCCTAGCCAGCCCGGGAGGGGACAGGGGATGGCGTCGGCCATATCCCTGTCCCCGCCGGACTGGCTAGGCCATTACACGGTCTCCTCTACTTCCACCAGCTATTTAGGCTGGCCTGGATTTACACTCGGGGAAGGGGACAAGCATCCCCCGCCCCTGAGTAGACCTCCGTCCCGGCGGCAGAACAGCCGCCGGGGCTCAGGATCTGGCGGGTGGCCCTGGTGCTGAATTGCACTGTCAACCTCCTTTTCTCCAGGCTAAATATACCTTCAACCTTTCCTCATAGGGCTTGTCCTCTAGCCCTGTGATCATCCTCATTGCTGTTCTCTGAACCCGCTCCAGTTTGGCCACATCTTTGCTAAAGTGAGATGCCCAGAATTGGACACAGTATTCCAGGCGAGGTCTGACCAATGCAGAGTAAAGTGGAACCACTACTTCTCATGACTTGGAATCTACGGTTCTACTAATGCAGGCTTAACAGTGCATTATACTTCTTTGCAGCATTTCCTGGCCCAGTTCTGTATAAAACCCATTCTTCTTAACAGCCATTTTTCCATTAGATGAAGAAATGCAGTGGCGCTCCTAGAGGGGGTGCAGCACCGTACGTAGTGCAAGGCGTAACTGGTATAATATGGCAAACTGGTGTAATATGGCCACTCCCACTCATCTTCGCCACTGGAATGGCTCCAGGGGCAAGTGGGAGGTGCCGCGTTACACCGGTTTGCAGCACAGTCACTAGGGCGCGCGTCACCCTGGGGCTGGGCGCGCGTCACCCACGCCCGCCCTAGGGTGACATCACGCATCACCCTAGTGACCCCCCCAGGCACCCCCTCCAAAATTTAAACTATGAGCCAATTTAAACTATGAGCCTCCAAGGGCTCACCCCCACAGCTGCCGGTGCCGAGCGTCCTCTTCCTCCGGCAGTCCAAGGCCTTCTGAAAAGGCCCAATGCGTCAGTACGCGAACTTTTAGCTTTTTCGCGCATGCACAAAACATTTCTTAGGGCAAGGGCTGCCCGTTTGCCCTCAGAAACGTTCTGCGCATGCACGAAAAACCTAATAAATGACGCATCGACACATTGGGCCTTAAGGCCCCGGACCGCTGGACAGGGCGGACACTCCGAGGCCTTCTCCTGGCCTCGGAGAGCCTCTGGAGGGTGACGCGCGCAACGGCGGTGACGCGCATGGGTGTGCGCGTCACCCCTTCTGCGCACGTCTGCGCGCGTCACCCCCCGGCGGCCCACCCCACCCGCCACCTTCTGTCGATGTCATTGCCTGTTTGCAAGGCGCAGTGTAGCGCCTTCCACCACGTATGGTGCCACACCCCCTCCAGGAATGCCACTGAAGAAAGGTCACATATCGTATGCCTTTCTATTCAGTTTCCAAAATGACACTGCACACCACTGAATTTCTTCAGCTGTGGGTGATGGAACCAGTGGTGTTATCGCCAGGAAGTTGCTGGAAAAAGTCCATCTGAGTCTATAATACCAATGTTGGGCTGATGGGATTAATCAGTTCATGTTAACACAGTGATTATCATAAAATAAAAAGGGGAACATTTCAAAAGGGTAATCCAGTCTGAGAAAGTGAAGCAAAATCATTTGGGCTTCCAGAAAGGTCACGGTTGAATTATCACAAAATTCTCTTTATTCAAAGCAGATGCTTATTATCATTAATTTAGTGTGAAAAGTGAACCAAAATGCATATAAAAGACATTGTCTCCTCAATTCTGTAATAAGACACCTCCTCATTATATTCACCAAAGATGATTGTATTTTCCTAGGGGATGTATAACTGTAGTTTGCCAAAATTCTCTCACAATCCTCTTCCAATAGTTTAGATGAGGTATTATACTTCAGAGGATGAAACAAAATGACCAGTAACAAAAGAATTCAAATAAACATCAGCTTAAATGAAAAAGGCATTTCTTACTGTCTCTGTTGTGTATATGCTTTATAATGAGTACAGTAATGTTAATAGTACTATATGTATGAAGAAATCTATGTCTGGAAAAAGCAGTGTTCTGCTTTCTATTTTTGTGGATTATATAAGCAAAGAGCAACCAACCAACAACCATACATTTCCCTGCGCAGTTACAAAATACTTGCAGAACAGTCAATGCAAGCTATTTTAAAATGCACAATTAAATAAAATTACAATCAAGTTCTTTCAGCCCAATCCTACCTAACTTCCCGTGCAGAGATGCAGTGGGGCCAGCGTGGACTATGCTGCATCCTGCGAAGGAATAATGGCTGCTGGAGGTCTCTGTGGGGTAAGGGGACATTTGTCCCCTTGGTGGTTGCCAAACTGAGAGGCGTGGCTCCCAGGGGAGCCGTGGAAACCAGCCAGGGGAGCCACAGAGTGCCACGGAATCCTCTTGGAAAACAGTGCCATGCCAATTGGCAGGCATCAATATAATGTAATGGGGAGCCACAGCCAAGGGAGCCACAGGTTGAAAAAGATTGGGAAACACTGCCCTAGGGTAAGCCCCAGCAGCCACAATGGGGCAACTTGGACCTGCGCAAGCTTGATAGCTGATTGGTTCATTGGACCTGGGAGGGGGGATAGGATGCGGCGCATGTGAGCGCCGCCGATCCCGTGCTCTCCTGGGCCCGATCCGCCCACCCCGCCCCCGTCACCACCCATCCCCTGCCCATTAACCTCTTCCACGTCTTCCCCCTGCCCTCCTCCACCCCATTCTGCCCTCATGCTGCTCAGTGCGAAATTCACCTCCGGTTTGCACTTCTTCTGCCTGCACGAATGAACTGGTGCGGGCCTCTGCACAAAGTCCCGGCAAGTACTATACTGTCGTAAACTGCTTTATGGCACTTTTGCGATGGCAAGCACCAGCACAGCGCATGCTGTGCCAGTGCTGGGGGTGAGTAGGATTGTGCCATTTGGTATGCCTCTCAGGTTGCAGTTAGATATTATGGAAGATGCAGGGCTACAAAAATAGTGACATGATGTCACTACACTATGAGTTTTTCAGTCCTCAAAAGAGACAACCTATTAAGTGAGGGGTGGTAATATCACATCACACACAGTAGTGTAGTTAGGGGGGGTGCAGTGAGTGCTGCATGACACTACATTGGTGGTGCAAAGTGGCACTTCCCACTTGCCATTGGAGCCATTCTGGCAGCAAACACTGCCTTCGCTGCTGGAATGGTGCAAAGTGGGAGGGGCCACTTTGCACCACCAATGTAGTGTCGTGCAGCACTTACCACGCTGCCCCCGCTCTAGCTACACTACTGATGACACATTCAGCTTCCTGAAGAGAAGGAGGCATAGGGAAAATGATGCTGCTTTCAGTGGCTGCCATGCGTTTCCTGTGGTGTCGAGTAACAAAGATATAACTCCCAGCTGAAATTGCTGTCTAGTATTTTCTTGGAAAGAAGGGGAAAAAATTAAAATCCCATTTGTAAAGACAGGCCTTAAAACAAGTTCACCTTCCTTCGAGAAATTCAACGCATTAATATAATATTAACAGAATAGGTTAACATTAACATAGTTTTTGGTTGCAATCCTATACCCACTTACCTGGGAGTGAGCCTCATTGAACATAGTGGGGCTTGGTTCTGAGTAAACATGTTAATTTTGACTTGCAGTGCAAGTTCATATTAACATGTTATAATTAGGTGCCAAGTATCTACTTTATCCGATTGATGTAGGTGAAGTTGGAAGACAGTTTACATATTACAGACAAGTGAAAGAAGATTTATCCATATAGTTTACCGGTATTTTAATGTTTATGATACAGGGTTAATGTCATCCATGTATTTATGTAGGAAGGGTTGGATGGCTCTTGAACGTATTTTTCTTTGATGAAGATTTGTACTGGTATATTTGCATTTGTACATTATTTGTATTAATTTTAATTTTAAAAAATAACATGTTATAATCAACATTAAGTATGTTAACATAAACAAGGGCTTCAAATCCTCAGGCTTTTAAGTCAGTAGTCAAGACACTCTTGATAGTTAAAGTATTTGCCAGTTATGTTCACTTACTTTTTCTCTTAGCTCCCTCTAGTGACCTTACAAAGGTATTGGTTTCTCCTTAGCTTTATTCAACAATTAATTCAAGAAGAGTCTTTGGTTGGAGGACAGTGCACTGCTGAGCTAGAACATTGGAGAGTGGGAGGTGCAGAGGCTGGTGCATCCATCAGGTGTCAGGAGGCTTGGGCCAGGCTAGCCCTGATTCAGACTGCTTCTTTCTAATAAAGACAGCATATATCTGCAAATGCAGACAGACACTGTCTGTCTGCACAACATTGCTTTCAGCAGGAACAGAGCAATCCTATCTAACTTACACCACCGGTGTAACCAGCAGTGCAGCGAGACCGGGAGGCCCCAGAACAGAAAGGGGATTCAAATCCGCTTTGAATCCCCCTTTGGAGAGGATTTGAATCCCCTTTCCATTCTGGGGCCCCCTGTTCTCACTGCAGCACTGGTTACGCCGGTGGTGCAAGTTGGATAGGATTGCGCTGGAAGTATGTTTGAATGTGCATTTCAGCTGTATCAGGCACCAATAACAAGAGAAAGACCAGGCTAGCACCCTTTCCACTGCCTTCAGTTTTTAAAGTGTGGGTGACATAATGTGAATAGGACTTCCAAGTTGCAAGAAAAGGGATCCGTGCAGTGTGACAACACTTCTTGACAATAAAACACTGCTCCTCCTTGTTTTATTTTTCGAGCATGCCCTCATATGCATGATTGCACCAACAATCCCGAGTCTAGATAATGAAAAATGTACATTCATATGAATGAGGAGTTAAATTTAAATCTTCTTTCATGTCCGTGAAATCTCATGCATGCTTCCCTGTGAGAACGTGTTGTGAGATTTCAAAGATGGCAAAAGAGCTGCAGATTTAACTTCCTGTTCATGTACACAGACATGCTTCGCTATTTAAGGGGAGCGTGAGGCAATCACGTGAACAATCACATGCACAACCCTTCCCCCAAATTGCTTCGTTTCAATGTGCATGATTGCTCAGGAGCTGAAGGAGCACAAAAATGGCTGTGAATGCTCTTCCCATGCCAAACAAAGTGGGAACAAGATTTCGGGGTAGTGATACCAAAAGACGTTTGGCAATGGTTGTGGGATAATGTAACTAAAAGATTGATATCTACAAACCTTTTCAAAATATATCATCCATGGTAACTTACTCCATATAAATTGAAATCCATTAATGATACATGAACACTGCTGGCATTGTGGAAGATCTCACTCAGGCTTTCTTCACATTTTTTTTTTAAATGTGATAAGATTAAAAGGTTTTGCGGTGCGGTCTTGTCATATAAAGCACACGTTACAACATTCCTGCAGATCCTCTGTCCTTTTGGTTTACATCAGTAGATTGATGCAGTTAGATTTAGAAACAGACACCAATTGCTTAACAGCAACAAAGTTGGCTCTTTCTATTATTGAAAAAAGTGTATTGTTTCATCTTCAGAGCGGTTTCATACAATTTAGGACATCAATATTATGACAAATTCTAAAGGAATACATTATTATATGCATGCTCAAGAAGGACACGTTAGTGAAAACAGAGATGGACCACACCTGTCATATATTTTGGAATAAGATCCATGACAGACAGTGTTGGGACCTATGCAGTATCCATGGGAGCTTGATATTGATTTTCTACTGCTTTTTTCTTCTTCTATGCTTATAACATTTTGCTATATGTACTTTTCTTGCTAAGTATGACTTAAAAATATTGTAAGTTGCAGAAAGTTAGTTTAGAGAGCCCAATCCTATCCTCCCCCTCACTGGTGCAACCGTACGGAAAAGGAGTGTGCTGTATCCAGCCAGGGGGCGAATTGGGAGGCTTCGGAGGGGAAAGGGGATTTAAATTCCCCTTTCCTGTCCGTAGGCCTCCTGCTCCACAATGGGCCTCCTCAGACCTGCATCAGCTCTTTAGCTGGCTAGCGCAAGTCTGAGGAGAGAAAGGGGGTGGGGAGGCTGCAAAAGGAGGGCATAGGATCCAGCACGCCCCATTGCTGCCGGATCCACCCCTTCCCACAGCCTCCCCACCTCGTTCCTCCCCCTCCCACCCTGTTTTTCCCCTCCTCGCCCCAGTGGCCACAGACAGGTCCTGCGTCGGACAGGGAACACTGCTACCTCTTGTGGCAGTGCTCCCAACATTGCCGCCAATGGAGTGCTCCACACTCTGTCGGCAGCCATTTTGTGACAGTGGAAGTGTCTTTCACTGTTGCAAAAACACTCTGTAGTAAGGCCCAAGCCTGTTTATATCCTTATGAAATGGAAGTAATTTTCAGTAGCAAAACTTTCTATTTATGTCTGTATATAGGCCAGCGGGTGGCGCAGCGGGTTAAACCGCTGAACCATAAGCTGTCGATCGAAAGGTCAGCAGTTTGATTCCCGCGACGGGGTGAGCGCTCGTTGCTTGGCCAGCTCCTGCCAACCTAGCAGTTCCAAAGCATGTCAATGCAAGTAGATAAATAGGTACCGCTTGCGGGAAGGTAAACAGCGCTCCGTGTTCCAGCTGCATGCTACGCGCTGCGGCAAGGAGAGTCATGCCGGCCACATGACCATGGAGGCGTCTTCGGACAACGCTGGCTCTTCGGCTTTGAAATGGAGATGAGCACCACACCCTAGAGTCGGACACGACTGGACTTAATTGTCAGGGGTCACCTTTACCTTTTTATAGGCATTATATATAAACAAATAAATAATTCAATGCAAGGAAGAAATGGAAAGCTGCAAAAAGAAGAAACTTCACATACACATAACAGATGCTAGACAATCTGAAAACTCAAGCTGGAAGAGCGCTAAAAAGCAAGTGCATTGGTACTGCTCTGTGACCAGAACAGGGTATATTGGACTTGCTATGGGTTTCTGCAAAATCAGATGTATGTCTCACCAACAGTAAACACATTCTTGAACAAAACCAGGCCTGTGCAAATTGGTACTCATCAAGGCAAATACAGCCCATCTTTTGTGCCTGACAACTCTATTTTTGCAGTTCCAAAGAGGCTGCAAATACAGGTTTATTAGAATCCAGGAGAGCTCTCAAATTTGCATTGTTTTGCTTGGGAAGTCCCAGGTTGTGCAGACCTTATGTAAATCTATACATTGTATGAAAATGCTACAAGCATAAGATGATTGCAAAATTCTTTTCCTTTCTTTCTTTTTTCTTTTTAAGAATAAGGCATGATTTTCTTCAAGAGGCAAAGGACCTGTGCTGTGTTAACTATCAGGGAAGCAGCCAACAGTGTGTTTGTTAAGAAAGATTTCTCTTCTGTTTCTTTACTTTTATTAATCTACACTTGTAAGGAGAAATTCCAAAGGCTGATCTGATTTTAAACAAGTACCGGTACTTCAGGAACTCCTAGTCCAAAATGTGTACAGTACTTTGTCTTCCAGTGTCCTCCAGCTGTTCTCCAGCAACCACATAAAGTTATCACCTGTTTAATCCAATTTTGGCGTCTCCTCCCCATCTGTTTGAACTTCACTGACATTTATTATATGATTTGACCTGTGTCCAGTCTAAGCTTCTTGCCACATATCTAGGTCTAGATTCTTGCTCTCATGTTTCCTTTTTTCCCTTCACTAACTTTTGTCCTTCCATTAAGTTCAAATCTTACTTCTACTTACAGCCATTAACCTAGGAAAGCCCTCCTAGTCTTATGAGATCCAATTATTTCTCTGCAAAGAAAAAACAAGTGCAAAACATACATACTTAGCACAGGATGGAGAAGTAAGGAAGAAAAGAATATGGCATACATTTTGGTGAAAGCCAAGTTGTATTGCAGTTCAGTCTCTGCATTAAGGGAAAGGAGATTGAATTTTTAACCCCGTGTTTTTTCAATTCTTGGTCACTCTAGTGAGATTGCCAAAAGTTAAAGTCAATGGTAGCTATAATTACATTTTCTACTGATGTTGAACTCATTTTTATTCTTGGAAACTGATGTCCTCATCTGATTTTTATTCAGTCTTCTCTGAAGGCCTATAGGCAACTTGCACATAAAAGGCTTGGCCTTAGAACACTCTTTTTCCCCTTTCTCCACATTAAGAGCCAAATAGGTAAAAATATTTATGATCACTTATGTCAGAAGAGCAGGCAACAAGTCTACTGTCAATTAAACAAAGCCAAATCAAACACTTACCTTCCAATGCAATTATAGCAAATGGTCCTGGTAGCAAATAGCAGTGATATAGATTTGAGTCCATTGACGTGGACTTGAGTCAGACTCAAGTTGCGACAATGACTTGACTCGGCAATTTAAAAGACTCGAAAAACGACTCGAGACTTGGGAGCCTTTTACGACAAATTCAATTTTAATTCAGGTTTAAACCCGTTCCCCCCATTAAATAGATAGGGACTCGCAACTCGCAACCAAAGACTCGGGACTTGGGGGCAAAAACTTGGGACTTGACTTGAGACTTGGAGTCAGAGACTTGATCCACCTCCCTGGCAAATAGCCACTTTGCGGGCACATAACACCTTGGGAGGGGGATTGGAAGGAAAAGAGTTTGGGCTTTTCCCCTCCTCTGGTCCCAATCAGAATCAGTTCGCCCCAATTACTTCTGATCAAAAGGAGGCATTTCTAGGTTTAAATATGTCTCTTTAAAACTTTCTTTTAAAAGCAAACATGTAGTTTGGCCCTTAGTAGGACACTATGCTTTGAATTATATTGCTAAAGTGGGTGTCCATCTCTGTCTGGTCAGACCTAGATGCCCTGAATGGATATAACATTCTTTAAAAGGTTTAAAACTTGAATCACACTCAAGTCAGGCTGCAGTCTTCGTCCCAAATCCTTTTGCAGTGGTTGATTTCTTCTGAGATCTCTCTCTCTCTCTCTCTCTCTCTCTCTCTCTCTCTCTCTCACACACACACACACACACACACTCACACACACACACACACACACACACACACAAAACAACAATGCACACAACGCACACGTTGCTAAAGCAGTACATTTGTACACTACAGTTTATTATGGCCAGATTTGTGCATTTCATGCACTGGAATTGTTTATGGAAGGAAGTAATCAAACTTCATTGTTAATGCCAGTCCTATTTATTTCAGTCTCAAGACATACATGGTCTATTTAAGGGGCAAGGTCCTCTGGGGAGGTCTCATGGGCAAACCCCATTGCTATCAGTAGGGGCAGTGCTCTTTGGCTGATCTGGGCGGTGACTCCTTATGGAGCTCCCCCGAGCGCGGGAAGACCCGGAAGTAACCGGCAGTGACGTCATGGCCAATTACTTCCGGTGAGGCGAGTGGAGGCAGCTGCCCCCTTAGTCTTTCGGCAAGCCTACTGGCTGACCGAAAGACTAAGGGGGCAGCTACCACCACCCGTGCCTCTTCATATTTTTGGTGGCTTCACTCCAATTGGAGCAAAGCTGCTGAAAACATGAAGAAGTGCATGACGGCTGCCCGGCAAGCCTGCTGCCTTGGGTGGACCGTACCAGCTGCCCTACGGTAGCTACACTACTGAGTAGGGGCTGTGTGAAAGAGCACAGTATGCAAGTCCTATTGAAATGAGTGAGAGTTCTTGTGCAGCTCCCTTTCATTTCAGTGTGACTTGTGTAGAAGGAGACGCAGTGGATTGGGTCCCCGACATTTACTACCAAGATAACCAAAGGTTTTCTTTCTTTGCCGCAGTCTCAACACATATTTTCAGGGAGCTTGTTATGACCATGTTTCCAATTTCCCCCCAAATTTAAAAATATTTTTTTCATTTCATTTTATATCCAGCAAGTTGCTGAGTTTGTTTTGAATGTAGGCCAAGTAATGTGTCTGATATTGCTTAGTCAAACAACACAACCATTTTCAAAAATAACTTCCTATTGATGGGCCTTGATTACAAGTGAACTGCAGGAGTGATCTGCCTCTTAAAGACACTTCCAACATTCACAGTCAACACACACACACACACACACACACACACACACACACACACACACACACACACACACACACACACACACACACACACACACACACACACAGCTCCTCTTCCTCTGCCAGAAAAGTATGAAATAAATTAAAGATACTGGCTGCAGTTTTATTATGGACCCAGACCAAATTATGTATATTCCAGTAAGAGTGTACAAAAGGAGAGGTGCTTCAGCTGGTCTGACTCACAATTTCTGAACATCTGGGGTTGTCACTGCAGCATTGTAGCACAGATCCCCGAGGATACAGGATTATACGTTTACCTGCAGTGCTTTGGAGAAAAGACTATAGTTCTTTGTGTGAGTGTGTTTGTTGCAGAAATATAGTCCAAATTGAAAATCTTAAATTTCAAGGTTAGGCTTTTTTCTTTCTATTTTTTTCGCCATTATAAAGGAAGCTGTAGCACGTACTCTTGAAACCTATCTCCTCAAAACTCAGCTTTAAACTTTCAAAACAAGGTGCCTGTGGAAGTGCAAATCACCCCTGAGTAAATGCAGTTACTGTACACAGGAAGCTAAGATCAAGTTCAAATGCATCTCGGCACCAGTTCCTAGGAGCACTTTTTAAAGCGGCTGCATTCTTCAAAGCTATCTATTTATCTCTGTGGGGGTGGGGGGAGCTGAAAGTATTATGTACCTAATAAGGCAGACCATTTCAGTAGTCTCCTCCGTGGCCTGATTTTTAAAAATCTTTTCTTCTCCCAGACTAGTTGCTCAGTGCATTTCTTGTTGATGAGATAAGCTAGACAGGATTTTAGTGCTTGCTGTATTGCCTGCCACTAAAATCTAAAACTGCTGGTGCTGCTGTAGTACTCTGAATTCAAAGTTTTACAGACTGCCCGAGATTATTTTCAGTAAATGAAGATAAAATGCATGGCCCTCCAATATGCCCCCAAACCAAACGTCTGCTTGGACGACACTCAGATACCGTACTTCCAAAATCTTGAAAAGTCTGGTCCTGACATTGCTCTTGAAAAACAAAGGGTAAACACATCTCATGTATTGTGACTTTTCAAGTGCTCCAACAGGCAGACAAGTAACGGATGCCAGTGCAGTCTGGCTGCCCAGGTTGGTTCACTGTCTGCCATGGAGTGTGCAAAGCCACGGGGGCTTGATTGGAAGGAAAAGGCCAGCTACTTCGCCAAGCATAAGCTGGGCTCTCACTGGTCATTGCGGGTGGGCTACAGACTTCCCTCAGGCCCGGGGTCTGCACCATCATGTCTTCACCTGTGGGACAGCTGCCTGTTGGGAGCAAGGAGAGACACAGAGAGAGTAACAAGGAATAGACAACGGCATCAGTCACACGTGCTCCCTGAACCCATCTGCACTCTGTGATCCTTGAGGAAGGCCTGCTTCATGTTCCTCTGCTATGTGTAGAATGAAGAGAAGCAGCTTTTCCTTGAACATAATCTCCAGTCAGACCTCTAACTACAATATGGCACTGACTTCCAGAGGGAGGTAGCTGTGTTAGTCTGCTGCAGCAAAAACAACAGAGAATCTTGTGGCTCCTAAAAGACTAACAGCACAATCCAATAGATGTCTACTCAGAAGTAAGTTCCATTGTGGTTTGGGTTTACTCCCAGTGTGTATAGCAGTGGTACTCAAACTCCTACAGGGGAGTAAGGGAACCAGTAAGACATTGAAGACTCTGCAGCAACGGCACTTCCGGGGTCCTGTCGCCATTTTTTCCACTTACCGGGGGTCGCGCCAGCCCTCCAGAGGTTGTGGGGGCCCCGCGGCCTCCTCTATGGGTCCCTGAGACCTCTGAAGAGCTTCCATTCAGTGATTTGTAGGAAAGACTCCTTATGACTGCTAACATAAGGAATCTGCAATGTTGAAATGCCCCCCTCCCTCTTAAAAATCCTTCACTGATGACCTGGCATAGCCCCAAATTGTTCACTGTTTGAAATTGGATAAGAGGTCTGCTTGAAGAGTTGCTGTTCTAGCAGACGTATTCATCTAGTGTAATATATGCTTAAACTTGCAACGTCAACAGATCCTTCTCTGTAGGAGAGCCGGTCAAGGTACAAAAAGACCGCCCCTCCCCCGCCAACACATATGCTGTTGAAAAGTGGAAACGCTGATGAAAATTCTTCTAAGGGAAATGTTGGCTTCACTCAGAGTTACAAAGTATCTCTCTCAATCCTTTTTCTTATTTAACCATAGGCTTCTCAATATTTCTATACAAAAGATTTCCCATGTGTCAGCTGGGTTAGTTTAGCACGGCCACTGGGCCATGAATTATACAAGAAAAATGAACATTCACGACTTCTCTCTGCCTACTCCATTCCCTTATCATCTGACATTTCTGCTTATCAGTCTTTCTGTCATTACGCCAGGATATTGTTCCTCAAGAGGAACGATCTTTTCTCAGTGTTTCAGGAAAGCACATAAACACAGACACATGTAATCCAAAGCTGGAACTATCACGTAATCTTGTTAGACCCCCATCCTGAGACATTTAAGTAGCCAAAATAGGCAGAATAGTGGCCACCTGTATGTTTCAACCTGGATCTATTGCAACATGTAAAAAGTGGGAGTCTTGTTTGAAGAGGACTTTCAACTCACATCACTGCCTGTTTCCTGGCATCACTTTTCTCTCATCTATGCTGGAAGACAAACATTTGGGGAAATAGCTGCAGGGAGGTAAGCAGTAGGTGGGGAAATGGTCTAGCGCTTCTTGCCCATGTGTCCCTTTTGCTCTTAAAACTGGATCCCCAACTTTGTATGTGTTTGGAATAGATCTAATTTGAAACACGTGTATCTGTCTCATACCTACTTTGGCCCTCAGGGATTGGTATTAAGGATTGGTATTAGTTTGTAAAAATAATATTAGCCAAGACACCAACATACAGTACATGGAACTTCTATGTCTACAAGCACCACACCAGATACTGAGGATAAACAAAAAGAAATAGACCTGCTTGGCATCTTCATAGGAATGGCCATGCAGAAGGTCAGATCTGCTTGTCAAGGTGCCTCTGGGAAGCTCACAAAGCAGGACATGAGATTGATGTAGCTTGTCTATGTAATCTGATATTGAAAAGCATATTGGTATTGATCTCAGCCCCTTCATGGATCATTGCCTTGTCGTGGCGAAGGGGCTTGCGTAAGTCAATGAAGCCATGAGCTATGCCGTGCAGGGACACCCAAGACGGACAGGTCGTAGCAGAGAGTTCTGACTAAAAGTGATCCACTGGAGAAGGAAATGGCAACCCACTCCAGTAACCTTGCCAAGAAAATCCCATGAACAGTACCAAAAGGCTAAAAGATATGACGCCGGAAGATGAGACCCTCAGGTCGGAAGGTGTCCAATATGCTACTGAGGAAGAGCGGAGGACTATTCGAAGTAGACCCAGAAAGAATGAAGCGGTTGGGCCAAAGCCAATAGGACGTTCAGCTGTGGATGTGTCTGAGGTTGAAAGGAAAATCCAATGCTGCAAGGAGCAATACTGCTTAGGAACATGGAATGTGAGGTCTATGAATCAAGGCAAGCTGGATGTGGTCAAAAATGAGATGATAAGATTGAACATTGACATCTTGGGAATCAGCGAACTAAAATGGACGAGCATGGGCGAATTTAAGTCAGGTGACCATCATATCTACTACTGTGGGCATGAATCCCTTAGAAGAAATGGAGTAGCCCTCATAGTCAATAAAAGAGTGGGAAAGGCAGTACTGGGGTGCAACCTCAAAAACGACAGAATGATTTCAGTTCGAATCCAAGGCAAACCATTCAACATTACAGTAATCCAAGTGTATGCCCCAACCACTGATGCCGAAGAAGATGAAGTTGACCGGTTCTATGAAGACCTACAACACCTTCTAGAACTAGCACCCAAGAAAGATGTCATTTACATCATAGGAGACTGGAATGCTAAAGTAGAAAATCAAGAAATAAACGGAACAACAGGCAAGTTTGGCCTTGGAGCGCAAAATGAAGCAGGGCAAAGGCTAACGGAGTTCTGTCAAGAGAACACGCTGGTCATAGCAAACACTCTTTTCCAACAACACAAGAGGCGACTCTACACATGGACATCACCAGATGGTCAATACCGAAACCAGATAGATTATGTGCTTTGCAGCCAAAGATGGAGAAGCTCTATACAGTCAGTAAAAACAAGACCTGGAGCTGACTGTGGCTCAGATCATGAGCTTCTTATTGCAAAATTCAGGCTTAAACTGAAGAATGTAGGGAACACCACTAGACCAGTCAGATATGACCTAAACCATATCCCTTATGAATATACAGTGGAGGTGAAGAATAGATTTAGGGCATTAGACCTGGTAGACAGAGTGCCTGAAGAACTATGGACGGAAGTTCGTAACATTTTACAGGAGGCAGCAACTAAAACCATCCCAAAGAAAAAGAAATGCAAGAAGGCAAAGTGGCTGTCAGATGAGGCTTTACAAATAGCTGTGGAAAGAAGGAATGCGAAAAGCAAGGGTGAAAGGGAAAGATATAACCAACTGAATGCAGATTTCCAGAGAACAGCAAGAAGAGATAAGAAGGCCTTTTTAAATGAACAATGCAAGGAAATCGAGGAAAACAACAGAATGGGGAGGACTAGAGATCTCTTCAAGAAAATTGGAGATATCAAGGGAACGTTTTGTGCAAAGATGGGCATGATAAAGGATAAAAAAGGAAGGGACCTAACAGAAGCAGAAGAGATTAAGAAGAGATGGCAAGAATACACAGAAGAACTATACAAGAAAGATCTTAATGTTCCTGATGACCACGCTGGTGTGGTCACTGACCCAGAGCCGGACATCCTAGAGCAGGGGTGGGGAACCTATTTGCGGTGGGGGGCCATTTTCCCATAGGGAAATTTTTTTGCGGGCCGGTTGTTAGGCTGGCCGATTCCCCCACCCTGCAAATTTCCCTCCCCCGTCGCACAACCCCTTCTCAACCCGGCTGTTCTGCGCATGTCTCTAACAGCCGGGAAGGTTTGAAAAGAGCCGGGTGAGGTGAACGCGGCCTCCGGAGCCTCCGGTCCGAGCCCGCGCGGGCTGGACCGAATGGAATCGGGTCCAGGCTCGTGCGGGCCGGACCGGATCGCCCCGGGGGCCGGATCCGGACCACGGGCCGCCGGTTCCCCACCCTTGTCCTAGAGAGTGAAGTCAAGTGGGCCTTAGGTAGCATTACTAACAACAAAGCTAGCGGAGATGATAATATCCCAGCTGAGCTACTTAAAATCCTAAATGATGATGCTGTGAAAGTGCTGCACTCAATATGCCAACAAATTTGGAAAACTCAGCAGTGGCCAAAAGATTGGAAAAGGTCAGTTTACGTTCCAATTCCAGAGAAGGGCAGTGCCAAAGAGTGTTCAAACTACCGTACAATTGCACTCATTTCACATGCTAGCAAGGTTATGCTCAAAATCCTACAAGCTAGGCTTCAGCAGTACGTGAACCAAGAACTACCGGACGTACAAGCTGGGTTTCGAAGAGGCAGAGGAACTAGAGATCAAATTGCCAACATGCGCTGGATCATGGAGAAAGCACGAGAGTTCCAAAAAAACACCTACTTCTGCTTCATTGACTACGCAAAAGCCTTTGATTGTGTGGATCACAACAAACTGTGGCAAATTCTTAAAGAGATGGGGGTACCAGACCACCTTACCTGTCTCCTGAGAAACCTGTATGCGGGTCAAGAAGCAACAGTTCGGACCGGCCATGGAACAACCGATTGGTTCAAAATTGGGAAGGGAGTACGGCAAGGCTGTATATTGTCACCCTGCTTATTTAACTTATATGCAGAGTACATTATGAGAAATGCAGGGCTGAATGAATCGCAAGCCGGAATCAAGATTGCCGGGAGAAACATCAACAACCTCAGATATGCAGACGATACCACCCTAATGGCAGAAAGTGAAGAAGAACTAAAGAGCCTCTTGATGAGAGTGAAAGAGGAGAGTGCAAAAGTTGGCTTGAAACTCAACATTAATAAAACTAAGATCATGGCATCTGTCTGGTCCCATCAATTCCTGGCAAATAGAAGGGGCAGAAATGGAAGCAGTAACAGATTTTACTTTTCTGGGCTCCAAGATCACTGAGACGAAGACAGCAGCCATGAAATTAAAAGACGCTTACTCCTTGGAAGGAAAGCTATGGCAAACTTAGACAGCATAATAAAAAGCAGAGATATCACCATGCCAACAAAAGTTTGTATAGTCAGGGCGATGGTGTTCCCAGTAGCAATGTATGGTTGCGAGAGTTGGACCATAAGGAAGGCTGAGCGTCGAAGAATAGATGCTTTTGAACTGTGGTGCTGGAGAAGACTCCTGAGAGTCCCTTGGACTGCTAGGAGATCAAATCAGTCAATCCTAAATGAAATCAACCCTGACTGTTCCCTGGAAGGACGGGTACTAAGGCTGAAACTCAAATATTTTGGCCACCTAATGCGAAGAGAGGAGTCTCTGGAGAAGACTCTGATGCTGGGAAACATTGAAGGCAAAAGGAGAAGGGGAAGGCAAAGGATGAGATGGTTAGACAGCATCACTGATGCAACGAACATGAAAATGAGCGAACTCAGGAAGATAGTGGAGGACAGGAAGGCCTGGCGGGATGTGGTTCATGGGATCACGAAGGGTCGGACACGACTTAACGACTGAACAACATTGATCTCAGGGGGTCTGACTTCAAATTTTAGAGTTTAGCCTTCCTTCCAGAGTCTCTTGGGGATTAAGTAAAATGGGAAGGGGGAGAATAAAGGGCACTAGGCAGGTACTCTTTTTTGCTTGGCTTTAGAACTTTTGCTATTCACTTCTTCTCTCCATAGGTTCCTCTCCTGATCAGTCAGATATCCTCCCCCCGCCCTCCTGCCTCATGGGTGTCATTGGGTTCCATCCTGTTCCATTAGACTCCAGTTTCTAATACACTCTGGAACTGCCCCCTAGGTCCAAAGCCAGTCTAAGGCTGCACTCCTATACACATTTACCTGGGAGTCAGTCGTACTGAACTCAGTTGGTCTTACTTCTAAATAAAGGAGACATGTACAG
This sequence comes from Plestiodon gilberti rubricaudatus, assembly GCA_026170595.1. Taxonomy (NCBI): domain Eukaryota; kingdom Metazoa; phylum Chordata; class Lepidosauria; order Squamata; family Scincidae; genus Plestiodon; species Plestiodon gilberti. Next base: position 61,145,009 of record JANXHW010000005.1, read on the forward strand.
GAATGTACTACAAGCCTGCAATCCGATGCACTCGAAATCAAAGGGCTGACATGCAAGTGTCCTTGAGCTGGCCTGGGAGCCCTATACACTGGCCTTGAGCATGGAGATTTGGAATCAGACAGAGGCTTCTGACTGGCGTGCACTGTTGGAGGCAGACCATCTTGAGAATTGTGTGATCCTAGAAAGGAAACCCTCATGTTCTTATTGAAAAGAATAACGGCAGGAGGAAGGCGGGGACAAATTGGGATCCCGCTGGTTGCTTCCAACAACACGGGGGGGGGGGGGAGGTTGCTAATCCATCACGGAGACTACCTTTTCCAGTTCTGCGAAGAGATGGGGGGGAGGGTCCTCTCCAAAACACACACAATACAACAGAACACAACAACAAGGGATCCCAAACCTTCCCAACCAAATGACATGTCTCCCAACAGTTGCTGATGAACCGGGCTACTATAGGCCACCACCGGAGCTTATGCCACAACAAAGCAGCAAACATCCGCTGACACACAAACACACACCCTCTGGAATTAGCTGCCACTCATTCTATCTTTCAGGGCGGGCGCACGGTCGCTAGGTGGACGCGGAACTCCTGACGCGCGGCCCGGTTGTAAGAGGGAAGACATTCTGGGATGGACTGGAGGGCGGTGACGCGCAATCTGGCATCTCCGCTTCGGCCATGGCGGTGGACATCACGTTGCTGTTCAAGGCGAGTGTGAAGACTGTGAAGACCCGAAACAAGGCGCTGGGGGTCCCGCTGGGAGGCAGCGACAGCCCCCGCGATGATGTCCTCCTACTCAAGCGTGGAAGCAGCTCCCGCCCCAAGAGCGACTTCTCCGGCCGAGCCCGCGAAGTGGTGAGTGGAGGAGGGACGGAGGGATTAGTAGGTTCCCCTGCCCAGATCCGCGGCTGGATACCATTTCTACCACTTCACGGCAAGCTCTGTCGGTGGATCATAAAATGATCAGTCGTCAGCTGGAGCTCAAAGTGTTGCCAGTGCCACGTTGAGAAACTGAAGTGAAGGCTGCAGTCTGAGGGACACTTTTGCGAGAGCAAGCCCTGTTGAACTGAATGAGATTTACTTGGGAGTAAGATCTGTGGGATTTACTTCTGAGGAAACATGCTTAGGATCTGGTTGCAAAGCTGTCTCCATATGGACGCTTATGTAGAAGGGAATTCCATTGAACTCAGTGGAGTTTACTTTTGCATGAACATGCTTAGGGTTGGGTTACAATTCTAAGGTTGCAATTGTATACAGACTTACCTGGGAATATGTTCTATTGAAATTAGTGAGACTGACTTGTGAGTAGACATGCATAGGATTGCTCTGTAGTTATACTTGCTTGGAAATCAGTGGGACTTACTTTCAAAGGAACATAGATACAGGGCCCAATCCTATCCTTAATGCAGCCATGCCAACCAGATGTGTGCTGCATCCTTAAGTGGGGGTGTGCGCAGTCCAGTCCAGTTGTGGAGGCCTCCTCAAGGGAAGGGATTGCTTGTTCCCTTATTCAGAGCTGTGTTGCAGCTTCATTGGTGCTGGAATGTTGGATAGGATTGGGCCCACAATCAAGGTGTTAGGCTGCAGTTCTAAGGCTGCAATCCTATAAACATTACACACTTATCTGGCAGTAAGTACCATTGAAATCAATGAGTAGACATGCATAAGGTTGCATTGTAAGTCTCCTTGCTTGGGAATAAGTACATTGTGCCTATGATTGCTAAATGGTAACGCCATGTTCAGAAGCATTTGAGTAATAGAGTTGGGGACTTGCCACAGTGAATGGTAGTTCATTTATTGTATTGGTTTTGTATTGCCTTTGTGCCCTGCTTGTATGCTTATCAGAAGAATCTGACTGGTCACTGTTTGAAACAAAATGCAGATGTAGACCATTGTTGCAAGGCTTTTATGTTCTTCTGATTTACTTCCATATAAATATAATTAGGATTGTGCTGCAAGGCTGTGGTTCTCTAGGCAGACATACTTGGGCACAAGTTCTATTTAAAAATATGGTATTTCTCAAATTAAGAATCAGGGTATCTCTTGTTCCAAATTTTAGCCCCTGAAAATGGTGAGAACCACAAAAATATTCAAGCCTGCATAGCATACATATTTCACTTAAATCTGGTAAATAAAAATTTTGAAACTGTGTGGTGTGTTTAACATGCTATAAATATATTAAAAGCTTTTCCAGTGGCTGTAGTTTGAACTGAAATATTTGGCTAGGAAGACAATACAATACGTACACTTGCAGTGCAATCTTAGTATGTTTACTCTGAAAAAGACCCTTTAAGCTCAGTGGGGTTTACTTCTTAGTAACTGTGCTTAGGATTGCTCTAATCATGCAGTTTCAATATTAAATCAAAAGGTTTATTTAGAAATTATTTTTATTGGCATACCGGTACATATTTTAAGACATGACATTTCAATTGCATGAACTTTCCTCACACTTTCCTTATGCTTACAAGCATGCATTTTCCCTATATTGACAGGGAAGAGTGACCATAGTGCTATCCAGGTCAGCATATATGTACTTAGAAAGCTTTCAAGGAAGTTCAATACAGATGTACAGTACAGATGGATCTGACTTTAAAAGAGAGGATGTCTCAAAAATGCCTCCCTCCCTGCCTCCCTACTGCATTTTTTGGACCCAAAATTAATATAAGACAGTCTTATTTTTGGGGAAACACGGTATATCAATCTATGGTGTGGTCACATTTGGAATATCAGCACCTTGAATTACACTTGGAAATAAGCTCATATCCAATGCCACTGGAATAACAGGGCTTAAGTTGGTTACAATATCTTGCCCCTGTTAACAAGCTTGTGGTTGCATTCTGTATCAGTTGTAGCTTTTGGATGTTCTTCAGAGGTAGGTCCATGTAGGGTGCATTGCAGTAATCAAGACAAGAGGTAACTAAGGCATGGACCACCAAAGTGAAGGCTGACTGTGTCAGGAATGGGCATAACTGGCGCACCAGCCAAAGCTGGGCAAAAGCCCTCCAATCCACGACTGACACCTGGGTATCCAGATGCAAGAGCAGGTCCAAAAGATCCCCCAAGTAGTGAACTTAGTCCTTTGGGGGGAGTGCCACTTCAGACAGGTGAATACACCATCACTGGACCAGGAAGACCTGTCTTGTCTGGTTTTAATTTAAGCTTATTCATCCACATCCTTCCCCTCACTGACTTAAGGCACTGGTTCATGGTAGCCACAACTTCTCCAACTAGAGGTAGTACTGAGATGCACAATTGGGTGTCATAAGCATACTGGTGACACCTCTGGGTGATCTCCTTCGGAGGCTTCATGTAGATGTTGAACAGCATGGGGGACGGAATGGAACCCCGTGGGACAACACAGGCCGGTGGCCATGGTGTTGAGAAGGAGTCCCCCAGTACCACCATCTGGGATCTGCCCTCCAGGAAGGACTAGAAGCACTGCAGTGCAGTGCTCCTGAGGCCCGACTCAGTCAGGTGTCCCAGAAGGATACCATGATTGAAATCACTCAGATGTTCAGCAGTAGGATGCTTCTATACAGATTTGGCAAGGCCAGATTCCCATGACCAGTTTTGATTAACACATCAAAGTTATCACAATGCGTGATGTGTTATCACAAACACATCAAAGTTATATCACAATGCGATTTCCCCATCTCTGTTTTTCATAGTGACCATTTCACCCTCGTGGTGACACCTAGTGTTTACCTTGTTAGGGAACCAGTTGGTCTTGTCAAAAGAGAATGTAAGAATTGAGCCTTACTTAATTGTAGGGAAGCTAAAATCTTGTTATAGTAAACTGAAAGTAAACCCTATCAGCTCATGTATGCAAAGCTTATTTTGATTATCTTAACTTGTAGAGGAGCTGAGATATTGCAACCTGCTTTGCTTGATATTTAGGAAGACCCTTCCAATTGGTGATAATGGGCTGGTAGTATTTAACTGTGTGTGAAGGAGGGGCTGTACATTTGATCTGCCCCCCACATCCCTATGAAGTGGAATGATGCATCAGGAGGGAGGGACCATATGTGTGTGCTCACACCCCTCATCGCATGAGTGAGCAGGGCTGGTGGACAGTATTGTCCAAATTGGCCCAGTCTTAGGTCTGATTTTCCTTTTCCTTTCAATGGTTAGCCCAGAGCTCTGGAAAGAAAGCACAAATGTCTGCAACATCCCATGCTTATTATCAAGTGTGCTTTTTAAAGAAATTAATGTTCATGCTCAGTCTAGGACCTCAAAACGACTTGCAGTTTGTAATTTTAATAAGAAGCTAGTTCTTATAAATTGGGCTCATAGATGAGGTCATAAGAAGTTATCCTCACTTGCTATCCCTCATGTAACAATCTAGACACCTTTTTAACACACTGATATTATTTTATATAGTATGTGCACATTACTGTTTTATTTCTTGGAATAATTCCCATATCATGCATTTAGATTATGCAGTAAAAGACCAAGTCTTTATATTATAATCATTTGAGCTCAACTCCTGAAGATTGTTTTTTAATTGATGGAAAATGGCAGAGAAATATGAAATGTTCCATATATTTCTAATTCAGAAATAAAGAGCTTGCCTGATTTAATAGTAGATTAGGTTCCAGATCAGTTAATAGTTTCCTGGGGAGTGCCTCTGAAGTCAGCCAAAGTAACAGATCTGTGTGCAGGACAAGTATTTGGAAATGCTACATTCAGTCCAGTAATTTTTTTTTAAATAGCCTGGATATGTTGAAGGTGAGAAATCTGGATAAGCAGGGTTACTATAATGATGCCGTATGTCTCTGAAGTCACATAAAAACGAGGTTAAAAGGCACAAGAACACAACCTGATATCCTAAGGGCAAGAATTTCCTGGACTCTCCTTTTTCTGAAGTGGGCAGGGTTTCGTTTGTGAAATGCACATCATAGTCAAAGGGGACTATTCTCCAGTGGTTCCAGGTCTGGCCCAGTGTCAAGTTGGGTTAGCTCCTCCCCTTCCGGCAGGCAGGTTCAGCTGATCAAGTCCTTTTATCTTTGACCTTCAGAGGTCAAAGGAGCTTTGAGGTTAGGTGGCTGGCTATGGAGAGAAGACCTCCTCATTGGTGGTGCCCAATCTATGGAACTTCCCTCTCAAACATTTCCTTAGTGCCATCATCATTGCCATTTTTTAAATTGTGTTTGTATGTTTGCATTGTAAGCCACCTTGGAGCTATTTTGTGACAGGCTGGGGGGGGGGAATCCTGTATAAAATGAATAGTCTGATTTCATAGGTAGCAGGTCCTAGTTCTTTACGTTTCCTATTTCTGCTTCTTTTAAATCCCTTGGAGATTAACTTCTTTTCAGAGATTGGGAAAATCTCAGCACCCTCACAAAATGGAACGTTCCAGTCTTTCTGTAGGTAAACTACGGGTATATTCAGAACTTATATTTGTGGTATGGATGTGGTATGGATCAATGAAGGCAGCAGTTCTGATAAGGTGATGTCATTTCCCAATCAAGAGAGGATTTGTGCATATGAACAACATTATGGAAGACCTTCATCATTTTTACAGCCATCCTGGATTTTGCTTTAGTACTGTATTAATGACTCAACCCTTTTGTAGCACAAAAAAAGCGAGGACAACTCCAAGACAAGGTGAAAGGAAAAAATGGGGTGGCAAAGACTCAAATAGGTGTTCAGAGCAATATATATATATATTTAAGTAGCGCACACATGGCCAGTGTGAAAAAATAAGTGGCATAATTATTAAATTTGCTGAGCAAAACCTAAAGGATTTCTAATGTGCTTTCAAACTGCTCTCTGTCAAAAGTGATGTTTGTAGTGTCCTGTGTTACCTGCCCCCTGTAAATACAGTGTAACGTAATATATGTGTAGGAATGTTCTTCCCCCAGTCATCTGATCCTTGATGTCCACAGTCATTTCAGAGGAGTAATATTCTGCTGTGTCTTTTCAGAGAAAGGTGCCTAAAAGAATTTCCTATGCAAGAAAAGAATGTTGGAGCCCTTTGCCCTAAGGAGAGTTTTTACTGAAATGTATTGGGTAGTTCTGTGATTTTCATTTTTCAAGAATAAATCTTCCATTTAAGCTTCAGCTTGAGACTTGCCTCTCTTCTTGTGGAATCTGAACACCTGACAGTTGCATTGTATCAAATACACCGCCCCCAAATGTACAGTACTAATTTGTCACATTGTGCAAATATTATGCTCTCTTCCCCCCTCCCCCAGTTGAGTCCATTCTAAATAGGGTTTTAGCTAGGGATCGTCAAATGTTGATTGGCTTGGGTGGTCCCAGGCATCTCCCCCTTCACCAATAGGCAGGTCTTATTCCCCAGTATCAAGCCATAATTTGAATACATTAACTATTGTGATGTATGATGACTGACATGGGTGTTTTTCCCCATAGTTCTTTCTTTACAAGGAAAACCAGCTTTTCATAAGTTCCTGAGAGGGTCATAAGTTCATTTTTAAGATATTATATGTTTGCATTAAGTTCAGATTTCATTTTGAACTAAGTTATTTAACAGATAAACTTAGTAAAGCTGAAACTTGAAAAACAAAATTCAATTTACCGTAATTTTTAAAAAACATTTTTTTTAAAAAAATCAATTTTTATTCACCGGTTGGGGGACTTGTCATGCTTGCCAGAAGGTAGTGCAACATTTGTCATGGCAAGAGAATTGGGGATACCTGGTTTTTATTATTCCACCCCCCAACCCCTTAGATTTGAAAGCCATCAAATGAAAACTATATACAGCAGAGGTTTTATCAAGTGAAACTATGGCTAGAGATGCTGTTTTGCATTGAAATGTAGAAACTCTGGGGCCAAGGAAAGATGAATTCTGTTCCAAGAAAACTCAGCACTCTCAGGCAATTATGCAATACAATACATGTAGTTCTACATATTTGTTTTCAGTTTCTTGCTTTATTCTAAATTTCCTCTTCAAATCTTTGTACAATGTTGGGATTTTTTTAATGCCTAGTTTTTGCAAAGAACAGTGAAACAGCAAGAGACATAGTCTGGGTAAGTGATGGTTGACTGACCTGTAAGTTGTCTAGAACGGGTTCTCAAAGTGGTGTGTCGCGACCTACCACTTTTTCTGGAAGTGACTGATATTCCCTTAAGGATGGTGGCCAGCAAGAACAGCGGTGGCGGTGCTCCAGGATCGCGCCCGCCCCGACCCAAAAACGCTTTAAAAAACATACCTGGTTGTCCTGCCAGCTCCCCGAAGGATTCGGGGGGGGGGGCTGCTGCCGCCTCCGCAAGCCTCCCTAAGGCTCTAAACGGTGGCAATCGCATTCTGAAGTCCACTTCTGGTTTTCAGCCTCCGACATTGCCCCGCCTCCACAAAGACGTACAGGAGAGTAAACTCCCTTGTAGGACTTTGAGAACCGGTGGTCTAGAGGCCATGGGGGAATGGACAGAGTACTGAAGGCTTTTACAGTCATTGGCTGTATTTTTTCGAATTGGTCTCATGAGGGTTTGTAACTTGATGTTCATGAAAATGAAGGAGCTAGGATTTTGTTGCTGGATTCTTCCAAATTTTACACAGAATTCTGTGCTGACAGATGGCAAACCACCAACTATGAAGAAACAGAATTGTGCCACAGTGGACACTGGTGATCTGCAAAGTAAATGCTTCCTCTGTGTTTATCCTTTGTCAGTGTCCTGGTATCCTATGCTGTACTTCTGTTTCCAGCGTGTGTCTTAGTCAAATTGCAAAGGAATTCCGGCATTCTTCACATGTGTTACCTGTCAGATTACCTTGAGAACATATTGGTACTGAGCAAAAGTTTTTTCATCTGTCAGTTTAAGTTCATTGAGTTGTTTGAAGGTGCCAGTGACTGATAGTCAAGGGTATCTTAAAATAACTAGTTTTCTTGTCTAATTAGTGTAGAGTAATTTTGGGTTGATTTTGATTCAGCAGCCAAACGGCATAATTATTTCAAAGCACTCTTGTGATTGGGTGGTTTTTACATACAGAAAGGCTTAGCTTGAATTTTCCATGCTGTTGGCTTTCAAGAAAAATGTATTGTGTGTTAACATTGCGGGGAGGGTGTGTTAAGATTGCAGGGGATGGTGAAGATGAAGTAAGTGCTAGAATCTTTCACCCTTAACTTCTAGTTAATGGTTTTCCCTGGAAACGTCATTATAGATTTTGTCCTTGAATTAGGTGCATCTTGACTGTGATGAGGGTGGGAGCCAAATATGGACATGCTTTAACTACTCTCATTGCACTGAACATGAGATGATGTGATTCTCTCCTTTACGATAATAGCTCCTTCGCATTTGTGGTTACAGCGAGCAAAGGGGACAGCAAAGTAACATGAAAGAGAAGCATGAGAACAATTCAGTGATTAGCACCGAAACGAATATTTAATGAAAATAAAAGCCATGCCCAAGAGCCCTAATGCTGACTTTTGGAAAGCGAACCATTTTGTGGTATTTAGAAAGCCCAATGTCCTGTACAGTCGATATTCCAAATTGCTTGGGAACTGGAGCTTACATTTGCAAGCTTGGAATGTCCTGCAGATAATTAAGTTGTGGTCAGGCTTTAGAAAAATACAAAGTTCTCGAACTATGATTTTATAAACATGCTGCAATAACATTTCTTTATATTTAACAGTTTCATATAGAAAGCTGATACTCTCACAAGGCATTGATTAAAGGTAAAACATCAAGAAAGGAAAAATATTAAATTAAAACTTCAGTTAGGATGTTGACAGTTGGCTTGTAATATTAAACAGATGTGCATGTTCTTGGGATAGTCTTCTTTCAGAACCTTGTTGCCAGGCTTTCGGGGGAAAAAAAAGATAGTGACATGATTTTTTATTAATGTTCAATTCCTTTTTGCTTTAGATTGTCTCTTGCTCCGATTGGGTTCCCTTGGATACTGAGATGTTAATAAGAATTCGTATAAGATCTGAACTGATTAGGTGGAATTAAAGTGGTACCCATTATCTAAATGACTGGCTTACAGATACCTAGGCAAAATTCTGACCTTCGCTGTGCATATTAAATTCTTGTTTGTGTAATTGATATGTATGTGGGAGCAGGATTTGGTCCACTTAGAGCCATGTTGATTGGAGATAGTTCATAATAGGTATCAGAAAATCGTTAGACTTCCTAAGACTGAATTTTAGTTCAATACAGTGCTGCTTCCTTTTTAATCATAAGAAAACCACCAGGAAATGATGTGATCAATTGCAGGAGTTCTTTTGGAACTACGATGTCAAACTCAGTGTTGTATCTTTTTGCTTTGCATTACTAGTTGGCTGCCTATGGCTTCTTTTCAGTATTATGCTATTAATGTGGCATTATTTGCATGAATTTAAGGAGGTACTAAAATAATTATACATTTTATTCTGGTGTAAAGGGAAGATACTATTTGCAAATCAGAATGACTAGCGATCAAATGATTCGCTTCTGAACTTCTTCCATCTTCCTAGTTTCATGGAGAACTAAGATGTGTCTATAAGTTCTCCTTCAAATTCAGGATACCTTCATCATCTGTCTCAAGGTTACCTTGTTTAATGGATTTATAATTGCTGGGCTATAACATATTTCCCCCAGTTGCTCCATCTCCATTTATATTTTTACAGCAAACACCAGAATCTAGGGCTGGCATTCCAGGACCTGTGTCAACTCGCACAAAGAGCTTATCAGTGGAATTCTTGACTTCTTTTTCTTTGAACAGCTGACCTTCCCCCTCCCTGTGCCATATCATATACTGCTTTTGGAACTCCCTTCGGTTTTGAAAATTGTTTGCCATGTGAAATTCAAGTCTCAAGTCCCTGTGGAGCCACTAAGCTAGTTTCATGGTACTTTGGCTCTTCATCTAAATATGGCGACTCCAAGCATCTATAGATTACTATCTACCAAGTAGTAACTTGCCACAGTGATTTTTTTTAAGTGTTTAGTAAGCTAGTCTTTTTGTATTGCTGAGTTAAAAGTGCTGTGGAGGTTTGCTACTCAGCTGCAACTCCAGATTTCTAACTGGATGTAGATGTGTAATAAAATAACTTTCAGCAGCCAGCTTGACATTACAGACAACTGACTTATTTTGGCTACAAGCATGTCACCTTTAGTCAGCACTTGGTAAATAGGTGTCTGTATTCATTATATCATCTGCAGAAGCTATATGTTAAAAAGACCTTATCCAAAGACTAAGTTTCATATGCTCTCCCCCACAGTGATCTCGATGGTTATAGATAAGAGGCGCATAGCATTGTCAAGTATTTGAATAAAAAGAGTCTTTTGTGTCTGTCTTTTAATATCTGCTGTTCTTGTAGTTGGACAGTTTGAACCCATTGTGCCCTGCTACGTTATAATTATGGTTGGTAGGATTGTTTGACATTTATATTATCCCTGGTCTGGAAAATTGCAGTTGGGTTTGAGGAGTGGTCTGTGGGTTCACACAATCTACTTAAAAATCAGGTTTAATATAACTATTCTAGATTGAATGTAGCTTTTTTTCTTCGTGCTGTGGATACATTGTGAAAAAGCCTTTCATTTCTTTTTCTTATTTTCCTTGCATTTTAAACTGTGTCTCATCCTACCTTGCAAGTCATTTTATCTAAATTTGAAAACCTGATCTATGTGAAATGCAGGCAAGTGTTTTCCATATACAAATGGAGAGAAATAGGAGAGCTGCAGATATGGCGACCTCAATGAGTCTGTGTTGCTTTGTGCTTCCCCTTTCTGTTGATCTGCCTGATACTCTGTCTGGGACAAGAGTGAATGCTGCATGCCAAGTTGTCTTTGTTTTGTTTGAGTTACACTTGCAGAGGCTGAAATTGTGACCTAGCTCTCCCTAAGGTGATAAACTCGGGTCTGGGTTGCAGACTTCAGATTGCAGTTCGTTTCTCACTTGATTGAATTCTCTTCCACTTAAAATGCCCTGCATGTAGAAAAGCAACTATTGCCAAGCTCAGCCTTCTCCCAGTCTACTAGTTAGGAGCCTTTTTTTTTAATACATGGGGGTGCATTCTATCATGTGAATCTTCTGTCTGAAGTGGTACAGTCTAGATCTGTACTGATCACTTCAAGGAGAACTTTACTACTTTGCTTGTTAGCATCAGTAAGGCATCCTATTAAGTTCTGTCATTCCAAATAACCTTGTAGACTAGCAGTTTTCAGCGTTTTTATTCCCACGGCACACTGACCTCTATGGTCTTTGCCCCTTGTGATTTCACTTCCGGGAGACTGTTCCGGGTTCTGCAGTTGTTTGTAGGGCAACTGTCTGTAGTAATGAATTGTAACTCTACACAGAAACAGAGCTGCAGAACCTGGAATAGTTTTTCAGTGATTTTCAACTGCTGTGCGCCTGTGGACCTTTTTGTGGCACACCAATGTGCCGCAGCACACCGGTTGAAAATTGCTGTTGTAGAGTGAGGACTGGCAGTATACTGTACATGGGTTAAGTGGGCTGGATTATTCCATCATACCTCTAACAACCTGTGAGGTAGGTTAGGCTGAGAGATGGTGATTGGACTGATGGTACCCAATGAGCTTCATGGCTGAGCAGAGATTTGAATCTGCGTCCATGTCCAGCACTCTGGCAGCTATTCACGCTGGTTCAGTTTTAGGTGAAACTATTTTTTGGATGGTGACTGACTGGAAAAAGCAAAATATCTACAGTTGTGGGGATTTTCAAAACTACAAACAGTAAAATCTGTACTGTTTTGATTAAGCAGTACTTTTGTTTATATTTTTGTTGGGTGCGGTTGACTCTTCTGTATACCAATTTCTCTTTGCAGGGTGTTGATTTTTCTTCTAATTATGAGAACAATTAAGAGTGTTTATGGTTGCAGTAATTAATCTGGCCGTGCTAAAGTAAAAGAGAGACATCGCATAGCTCAATGTAGCTATCTGTTGAATGAAATTTTCAGGGTATTTTTTTTTTTTTTACAAAAAGCAATTTTGAAAATATGCGAGATGTAGCAATTAACCTACATGTACGTATATAATACTAGAAAATGGGCAGCTTATTACATTCAAAGACAGGATCTGATAGGCTCAAATTGCTTAAAACATCAGTTATTGAAGATCTACCCTCGGGAATTTAAGAAACCATTTAACAGATGAAAGTACATTTTGAAAAGTTTGACCTTACAGGCAATCATAAAATGAATGCAAACAGTGCTTCTCCCCCTGAAATGTATAGAGCCCATCTGTGTCTAATCCAGTAATTACAGACTGAGTTCAATTACCTTTTCAAACTTGGAGCAGACTGGAGACTAAGCAGTGAATGCGCATGGGGTTTTGTCTAGACCTCAGTTGACCACAGTCTAAAACGGGAATTTATATCTAATTTTATTTTATTTTGTTCAGTTTGATAGCTCTTAAAAGATTCATTTTGCTACTTAGTTATCAGATCCTGGAAGCCGTTACTCGCAAGCTCAGTACTTACTTATTGCTGGACTTGTGTGCTGTCACGTATTAAAAAAAAACAAAACCAAAAAACAGCAACGGTGACATAAGTGTTTGGCATTTGCAGCAAAAGGATCTAGAGGTTTTTTAAACTGCTTTTTAGTTTTACATCTTTTTTTTTCCTTTGGAGCAGGCAAGGTTTTATTCCTTAATTCTTTGTTTTCCCGTGGTTGCTTAATGCAGTGGCCTATAATACGTATCATAGAGTGAATTATATTCTGAAAGAATTATGGGCAATTTTCAAATATACCTTGCTACGAGCAATGGAGTAACTTGCATAACAACTTGTAAGAGCCCCACCATCAGTTTGGGATGATGATTTTGTCCTAGTGTGGGATTCTGTGAGTTGTATTAGTTCTGGATCTTGCCCAACCTCATTAATTTTTTTAGACCCCAATCTTATGCAGGCATACCTGAGAGTAAGCCTCATTGAACATAGTGGGACTTCCTCCTAAGTAAACATGTATAGGCTTGTGCTCGAAGCAGGCTTTTTTAGTCGCTGCTTTTTAGTGGTTTGCTTTTTAATGGCAAACTGCACGGTGCCTGGCCACAGAAGCAGAAAGTGAAGGTTGACCCTTGACTTTGGACAGTCAGGGTATAGTTTCAGCCATTTCTTTTATTCCTGTTATTTTATAGCTGAAAACTATACTCTGACAGTTCTCAAAGTTCAGAACATGTCTATGGCCATAGTAAATAGCTGTAAATTAAGCCACAAGCACTGTTTCCAGTGTTCAGACTTCACTGTTTGGTGACTAGATCAGTGGCTACCAATGCAATAGCAGGCGTATTCTTTTACTCTGACTTCAAGTAATTAGCCTACCAATGAGACACAGGTTTCTACTGTTTCCAGGGAGGTAGTCCACCATGATTTTCAGCTATGAATCAAATGGTTATATTTGGAGATAAAGTTCTAAGTTCACACAGTGATATGAGTTGTGTCCTTGATGTCAGAACCAGGTAGGGTTCACGTTGTCAGAATTCACATACCTTTTGTGATGCCTGTGCAAACAGTGCATGTATAGAATGCTTTCTAAGAAGCCATGGTTCTGCTCACCAAGAAAACACCTCGGGACTGGCCCTAGGGTAAAAAGTTCTGCCCCAAACCACAAGTGAGAGGATGAAAGTCTTCCAAGAACTATAGCCAATGCTCTACCATGGCAACCTCAGGAATATGGACAGAATTTGCAAACAATGTGGGCAGAGCTATGTCTTCCGCCTACTGCCAAAGCCGTGCCCACGGTGACATGCGCTACAGTTGTCTCTAAGGCCTATAATGCAGATATTATGCCAAACCATGATCAAGGAAAACTCAGACTTTTTATTGTAAATTCTATGATTTGTACCGGCCATGAAAACCTATGAAGCTATATCATGATCAAGGAAGTTTGACTATGGTTTGGTGTGTAAATAGACACGCTGTCGTTTGCAATTGGCCAGTAGACTGGAACCAGAAACCAAGGTTTGAAGTGGGTTTATATTATAGTTTGGCATCATGGCTTGACATGTTCGGACTGACCAACCATAGTCCCAGCCAGTGTTCTACTTCTGGAGGCCACATATTTATATTTTTATATATAAGGCCAGCGGGTGGCGCAGTGGGTTAAACCGCTGAACCATGAGCTGTCGATCGAAAGGTCGGCAGTTTGAATCCGCGACGGGGTGAGCTCTCGTTGCTTGGCCAGCTCCTGCCAACCTTGCAGTTCCAAAGCATGTTAATGCGAGTAGATAAATAGGTACCGCTTGCGGGAAGGTAAACAGCACTCCGTGTTCCAGCTGTATGCTACGTGCTGCGGCAAGGAGAGTCATGCCGGCCACATGACCACGGAGACGTCTTCAGACAATGCTGGCTCTTCGGCTTTGAAATGGGGATGAGCACCACACCCTAGAGTCGGACACGACTGGACTTAATTGTCAGGGGTCACCTTTACCTTTAAATATATATATGTGACCTAGATAGTAATCACTTTACATAGTTGGAATCTCTGTCCCAACGATTCAGAAACAGAAAGCTGATGCCTCCAAATTGTAACTGAGCAGCAGTTGTCATTTTAGTGTCCATACTCACCTACCTGATGCTCTTGACTTCTCCCACTTTCCTTTTTCCTAAAATGAAAGATAAAGCAAATACTGTAGTAGATCAAGAGTTTGCTCAGAGCTATCGGCTCTGCCATGTTTCCAGATTGCTGTGTTGCTGCAATGTGGGAAGTAGACATGACCCCCTCACACATGGGATTGATCTGTTGAGACCTGCAGGGCAGATCAGATCAGTTGGGTTTGCCAGGAGCTGCTTGCCAGTAGCTGCTTCAGCATTCTGTCTGTCAGCACCATCGCTCTCCAGGAAAGAGGGTGGGTTCGAAGCTCTGTATTGGCCACTCGCTCTTCTTCTTCTAGTGCCACATATGTCTTCCACCACTCCAACTGCCTTGTTGTTTGAGACTGAAACTCCGCTCTGTTTTAAAACAGTACTTCATGAAGACACGCACATTCTTCTGTACTGAGAATAAAAGAAGTATTTTCCAGTTTACTTTGGCGTCTCTGTTCAGTAGTTGTTCTGATTTCAGTAAAATTCTGCATCACTAAATCTCTCCCTTTGTGTATTTGGTTTCATCCTGTCCTTCCTCTAAGTGTGTGGTTCTCTCCCTCCCCTCTTTAAACGTCACAACAGCACTGTGAGGTAGGGTAGGTTGAGAGAAAATGACTGGTCCAAGGTGACCCAGAGAGCTTCATGGCTGAGGCTGTTTTGAACTTGGTCCCCCTGCTCCTAGTCTGAAGCCGGAGCTACATTACATGCGTCGCGGAGCTTCTGACCTGATTTTTGAAGCAGGCGGAGCCGCTGCGGCCTCCGCACGGCCGGCGCGTACCTCAAGCTGGAATCCTATTTTTCAGGGGGCGGGCACGCAGAGCTAGGGGGCGGTTCGCGGAGCTACTGCAGCCTGCCAATCGTAGGAGAGGGGGGAAGAGTGGCTGCATGCCAATCGGAACTCCCTCCAATCACCTTCTTAAGAAGGCGGGACAACAGGAGGGACAACAGGCGGGCGCAGGGGCAGGGGCAGAGGCGGCGGCAGACCCTCTGTCTGTAATGTAGCTCAGCTCTAATGCTCTAAGTGTGCTGCTGTGGCTGCAGTCCTATGCACACTTACCTGAGAGTAAGCCCTGTTGAATACAGTAGGACTGAGGAACAGTGCATAGAATTGCACTGTAAATGTATTTTTATTGCCTTCCCGGCCTTTCAACAAAAAAAGAGTAGGGTAATTTTTTCCCCTGGTACTTGTGACCGATAAGAAATATTATAACTTAGCAATGCAGCAATTTTTCCCCACCATCTGTGCCTTTCCAATTGGCACTCTTTTTGATACAATTAAACCGAACAGAAATGTTGAATTATAATTTTTTAATAGAGAAATTGGCTAAGTGGGTATAATTTAGTTGCAAGAAGTAGCCTATCAGCTACAGTCCTGTGATTGTGTAGAAAAAAAATAAACACTGTACAGTAAAGGGACTTCATTTGCAGTAACAGCACTCTGATTTTCATTAAAGAAATGATGTTTTCTGCTATTTTGTCTAAGCTCAAGATTAATTTCTATGGTTACGAGCGGATATAAATCTCTAACTTGCTTTCCCAAAAAGATTGTGTTTGTTCATAGCAAAACTGGCAGCTTTTCTTCTAAAAGAAGCTATTACTACTTTAACTTTCCTCCCTTTAAATGCATAGAATGCCAAAAGCATGATGATGTAAAAATTATACAGGTTGAGTATCCCTTATCCGGACTGCTTGGGACGGGAAGTTGTCTGGATTTCGGATTTGTCTGGATTTCGGGATAGTTGCATAAATATGAGATACCTTGGGGATGGGACCCAAGTAAGTCTAAACACAAAATTCATTTATGTCTTATATACACCTTATATATATAGCCTGAAGGTAACTTTGTACAATATTTTTAATAATTTTGTGCCCTAGCATGCCTTGTGCTATGCCAGCCAGGTGCTGGGAAACTTTGTTTTAAAAGTCATAGCACTAAAAAGTCTGGATTTCGGATGTCCGGATAAGGGGCAACCAACCTGTATTCTGAAATAAAAGTTATAGGAAGTTAAAAAAAAAAACTAAGTGCAATTCATAATTTTAGGCAATGAAGGGAGCATTGGAAACCAATGTCTCTTTACTGCCTGTCAGGACTTTTTTAGGCAATGCTCCTATACGTATGGATCTTACAGTCTGTCTTACTTCTTGAAAACCGGAAGTGGTCATAAATTGCCGCAGAGGTCATAAATTGCCGCAGAGTGGCAATCTGAAGCTTGGAGAGGCTTGCAGGCCTCCCTGCTCTCCTGGAAGCCATCAGGACCCCCGGTGAGGTAAGGACAATCACTTTTTCCCCTGGCGGTAGCGCAATCCCCAGGATCTCTGCTGCCGTTGTCCCCACCCCTTAAGGGGCCAATGGGAACCAGCAGTTCTCATGGTGGGTCGTGACCTACCAGTTTGAGAATCGCTGGTTTAGAAGATGCTGTATTGATGTATGAGCTGGACTAGAAAGGCTGGGAAGACTGGTGTGTGTGTGTGTGTGTGTGTGTGTGTGTGTGTGTGTGTGTGTGTGTACACACGTACCAGTTGGAGTTATATAATGTCTTTGTTCCCTAGTGGTTATCAATAAGACCATGGCAAAATAAATCATTTCCAATTTTTGCTTACTTGAGAATAAGAGTGCCAGATGGGCCTTGTTTTTGAGGAATTTTCCTTATTTAAAGGAATTTGTCCACTGTTGCACTGTTGTTGCTGTCATCTCAGAAGTTCACAGGAAAAGGGAAAGTAACTTTTGAAGGTGTAGGTTGTATTATAGAACCCTACCTAGGAAGCAATCCTTTTGAGATATGGATAAAATGGTGACTTGAGATTGGAGACTATCCAGAAGAACATCTTGGACAGTTAGCTGAAGTTGCAAATAAAAAATGGTAAATGCCGTATTAAATATTGAAACTAAATATATTGAATATAAACAATATAAAAATATTGAAATTAAATATTGAAATGTGAATGAGAATATCCCTGTGTATAAGCAAGTTGGAGAGAGCAAGGACCGTTGGGTACATTATACAAATGCCCATTTTTCTGTAATTTTCTGTGTACAGTGGTTTTCTTTAGAGAACCATGTGAACACCTTCATAGGTCTGGCGCTTTGACCAAATTCTGCATCTGGCATTTTGTTCATAATCTGAAGTACCAGAAATAAAATAGGCCCCCCACCCTGTGTTAAGCTTGAAGATACAAAGATGTCATTGTTTTTCCAGTGTATGTTGCAGATACTTGGCCTCTGTTGTGTAACTCCATTGAGAATGTTTCACAATGAATCTTCGAAAAGATGCTCTTGCAGCATCTTGCAGAGTTATGCAGAGTTAGACTCACTCAAGTCCATGCATAGGATCAGGCTTTCTGGTTCCAGTCTGATAATACCTACTTGGGAATAAGCCCCATCAATCTTAGTGAGAAATTACTTCCAAGCAAGGGTCAGGCAGCTCATTAGTGCTTCATAAAACCTGAATTTGGCAAGAACACCCTCAGGGAAAATGTTTGAAGATGCACTCTCTCTTCTGCAGGGTAGTGTCTTGTCTTGATCCAATTGTCTTCTTCTTTATTGAACCTTGCATGTGTGTTGAGGTAACTTGTAAAAATAGATGTGGGCTCTGGGAAGGAGATGATAAAGGTGAGTTCCATTACTTGTACTCATTTTTGTTTACTTGGCAAATGATAAAGATCTCAAAATTTATTGAGAACAAAAGGAGAAGGAAAAATCTGTTACGGAAAAGCGCAAATCAAGCTGAATGCAGTTACTGAGCATTGTTGTAAATTGACTGTTTTTAATCAGCAGAAGTAAAGGTCAATTTCAATAAACATGTATTTTGACCAGTTTGCTTTTATTTCCTAGCCGAAACATTCCCCAAAACTGTTGTGGCTTTTGTATTGCAGTCAGTGAGGTTTTGGATAGTTGTGTGAAAATATAAATATTAAAGAAAGTTGTGATTAGAGCTAGGCAATAAAACAGGAAAAAAAATTGGGCAAGTTTTTATTAAAATCAGATGTTTCATAACGAAACAGAAAATGTACACACCAGCAGAACTGTGTATTTGGCAGACTTGCATGAGGGAGCTTCCATTTCTTCGTTCAGTAGATAAGGCCGATGTCTTGTTGGGTCCTTCTTGTTTTTCAGTTCAGCCTCATAAAACCAGAACAAAACATAAAGCGCACACCTCATTTTAGCCTCCCTGCATTTATAGATACGCTTGTGTTGGTAATGAGCCTGTTCATTCTGGTGGTGTTGTTGTTTTTAATTAAAAAAAAGTGTAAGTATTGAGTGTTTTTCAAATATTCAGCCAGTTATTAAGACGCTGCTGTGTTTGTTTTTTGCATTAACTAATCTTTTAAAAAGTTAGCACTTCTCTATTGGGAGCGTTTCATCTCGGTGTGTCAAACGGAATCAAGTATGAAGTATTCAAATCTATAATCTTAGGTATAAACTTAAGAATATATTTGGTTTTTCTTTTTGGTAAGGGGTTGGGGCCATTCACCAAGCACCTCTTTTGTCAGATTTTACCTCCTTTCAATGGTGTTTGCCTCGAAGATCATGCTCAGTAGATACATAGACATGCACAATTTATTTGAAGCTGTGAAACAGTCTGTTATAAAGGTTTGGTTCAGATAGTGGCTTAGAGTCGATGATTCTGATGCAGAAGTGAAAGATACTCTTCCCACCCTGCAGCCCCCCACATAGCCCTCAAAACCCTTCTCTGGAGGTTCCCCAGGCCTTCTAGATCCAAGGGGTTTTTGGGGGATGTGTGTGTGTGGAGGGGGTGCAGCTGGGGAGAAAAACCAGCAAACTCTCCACTGAGATCTTTTGATCCATCCAAGCCTCAGTGCTGAAGTATTAAGCACCGGCACCAAATAGCACCAATGATTTGTGCTCCAAATTGTATCGCAACCCAATAGCCTGTAGTAACCGATATCCTAGCTTTTGACGTTTGGGTGGTCGTTTTTAGCTTTCTTAATCCTAAGAAAAACGAAACTTTAAAAGATGCTTCTACAAAAGGATGCTTTCTTTAAAAAAAAAAGTTTGCTGTGCAAAATGTTCTGACTTCCTTTGGATAGTGTCATTGCACTACAGTAAAGTGGCTTTCGTATCTGTGGAAAGAACTAAATCTAAATGTATTCTTGCCTTCTACACTTTTGAGCAATGAAACTGGAAAACTTTACTCAAAAATAAGAGTGTGCAGTTGCAGAAAGTTTTTTTTTTAAGTTGTAAAATTTAAGCAGTGAACAGAGTGTTTATAGCATATTCCTCACAGTTAGGGTTGTGCAATATCCCTTATTGAAGGGGTGTCTCTTATTCTAATCTAGAATATTTTGATCCTGTAGAACAGGAAGTGTCTTGATAGTTTATCTTCCTGTCCTGTAGCAGAGGCGTTCAATGTGGTGGGGTGAATACCATCCTCATTTCCCAAGAGTCAGTATCAGCCAGTAAAGGCAATGCTACTTCTTGGGGTGGTTTTTTTGGTGACTTGGGAATGGGGTGGAGGGAGTCGAAGTATCCTGGGGAAAAAGTGCCAAGGGTGAGCAATTAATTTTCTCATGATTATGAAAATTATGAGCCAGGATGGTGTAGTGGTTTGGGAGTCAGACTTAGACCTTGGAAGATTCAGGTTCAAATCCCCACTCAGCCAGGAAGCTTCCTGGGTGACCTTGGGCCAGTCACTATCTCTCAGCCCCACCTACCTCACAGGGTTGTTGTGAGGATAAAAGGAGGGGAGGAAATATGTACACCACTCTGAGCTCCTTGGAGGAAGGGCGGTATAAAAATGTGAAAAAAATAAAAATAAAATCGGGCAATGTGAAGTGTTTCTTTCTCACAATATGCTGTTATCGCAATCTGTGCTCAGTAAAGTAAGCTAAGCATTGTAAAATAAACTCTTAATGCCTTTTGAATGCACTTTTGTTTCTTGAGTCAGATTGTCACTACAAAACGAAATAAATGCTTCCTGAATCAATTTGCTATCTTTTAACACAGTCTCGGCAAGAAGATTACTAGATGTATTCCAGTTGAATTTTCTATTGTGAAATCTGCTGACTTGTCAAGTGTCAAACTCTCTTGCAGTAACTAAATCAAATGAATGTATACACTTATTTAGATTTTTCAATTTATTCCAACGGCATCACAAGGCCAGTTACACAAGTTTAAAATTTTACATTGATTCCTTGAAACGAGATTTGACGCAGAGAACCTCAAATATAATGTCTAGCTATAATTCCACTTTTTAGAAAATAAGAAACATTTTTTTCTTAAGCAACTTTTGACAACGATTTTATTTTCCTGTATCACAGAACTACTTCTGAAAATATTTTAATAAAAATGGAACCAAACCCCATTTTTTGACTAGATACATGGAGAGAAATAAATGAAAGACATCTATTTCTGTTTCAGTTATTTCTTTTCCTTCATGACTATGCAAATGAACTTAAGGAAGGAATGTAGGGTTCTGACGCGATTTCAAACTTCTTTTAAATAGAATTTAAACATGTTTAAATGGATGGTTTTTTTCTGTTACACTTGGTAGAACAAATGTCCCTAATAAAATGTGCAAATTATGCCTCTTAATAAAAGTGATATAGGTCCTGAGTTACCATTGACTTTTAGGCTATTTTTTGTTCCCCATTTGATGTAAACCAGAAGCTGAACAAGGTAACCATTTTCATGAGATTAGAGGCAGCCAGGCTGACTGTCTCCTGGCTTTCTGCTCCCCCCCCCCCCCACTTAAAGGCACGGCCACCCCTATCTTTTGTTTAGATATCGCTTGCTTTTTGGAGTTTCACATTACTGGAGCAATTGATCTGTGTGACCTATCTTAAGAACTTTAACATTGCAGGGGAAACCTAAACCAAATGTATACCCTCGAGACGAATCATCTGAAAAACTGGTCAGTTGTCATTACGAGATACAGTACTTTCTTGCCGCAAAACCGGCATAGGATGGTGCTGGAAATCATCAGTTTCTTTAAAAATGCTGATGAATATTTTTCTATAAAAATGCAGCATTTCAGGGTTTAAGACTAAGCATTTTGGACCTGCTCGTCTGATCTTTTTCACAGCTGCTGTATGTGACTTATTCGATGTCGTCTGGCTGTCAGACCCCTGAGTTGTATACCTGTCAGTTGGGGTCATGAGTTTGGGAGCAAGGTGCTAACTGTGCGTACCCCATGTCAAATGGTTGAGCGTTCACTTTTTCAAGCCTCAATGTGTTGGAATTGCTACTGCAGCAAAGGTCTTTTCCCTATAAAAATCAAAATCTACTTAATTATGTACGGAGAATTATTGAATAGCTGCAGGAGTGCTTTGAAAAGAGAGACATTAGTTTTGACTTGCAAATGCTTCAGTTCTATGCACAATTTTGTGGGATGAGTCCAGCTGAACTCAGTGGGACTTATGGCAGAATAAACATGTACGACATTGGGGCGAAAGGTCTGAACATTAGGGTGACTAGCTTGCTCAAAGTATGATAGCCATGCCATGCCAAAAATGTGATGGTTTTCATCATTCAGCATTTTGTGCTAATAATTTTTATATAAATTAGATATGTTTGCTGAAATGACTACACAAGCATTTGAAAAATTTCATCTCTGTAATTAAAAAAACTTATTGGATGAAGGGGTTCCTCTGTTTTTAATTTCCTCCTATTGCTATCCATAGAACAGTTCAAAGAAGTCGGTTATTTTTGGAAGTTTGAGTGTTAACAAAACTGAATGCTGTGCTTCTTTTAATTGCCTCTGATTTTGAATCCATAGCATTTTTCACATTGGGTGACCAGATTTATCTCTGCTCAGACTATCAAAACAGAAAAACGTTATCATTCTCAGTGGGTCACACATGCACCATAACGTGTGTTTTATGATTAGCTTAAGACTGGGAGAAAGGTGGTTGAGCTTTCAAGCTGCGGAGTCCTGTACCCTGAGTTGTGATATGTTAACAAGGCCTGAATTGTGGCTAGTAAAATTACTGGTTTTGAAGACACAATAACCTCTTTGAGGTAATAGGCAATGAATACTGTTGAACCTTCTTCACTCAGAAATGCTTAAACTGGTTTTATTCCAAGTTAAAGTGCTCTGTGACCCTAGACACATCTGTCCCTTCATTTTTCATGAGTTTTACCCTTTTTTTGCCCATTCATAAACTAAAAAAAAGAAACACTAAATTCAAACTGTATGCAAAAACATTACTTTCCCAAAGCAAATTGGGTATACGCTCTGTGTGAAGCACACATTCAGTTATGCAATAATTTTTAATAGAATTTGAATCCCACCGTATAATCTTGATGTCTTTTTGAAGAGCAATTATGACCTATTTTAAAACGTTGTCTTCCTTTCAGTAATTAACAGTATCATGGTCATAACTTCTTTGTCAGTAAATTTAGAAAAGCAACGAAGAGCAATTATAACAGATTTGTGTGTGCGTGCGTTTGTAAAAAAGTTATTTGAGAAGGTAAATAAATATTCTGGCTGCTGCTCACATAATCCTTGCCCGATTGTCAGAGTTGAGTTTTCAGTTGGGTATTCTCAACTCAATTTTTAGAATACCCAATTTTGAGTTGAGGTGGGTTGGGTAGGATGTAGAGTGGTAGCTTAGCCTGTAGCATTCTACATCACAAGCATTTGGCACTTCTACACTGTAGTAGAAGGTACTATATTCTGTGCCAAATGCTTGTGATGTAGAATGCCTGTCTGAGACCTAGAAGAGAATAGCTCTTTACTGGTCAGTCCACTGCACAGCAACCTCCTTAACCAAGATAATTGAACTGGTCTTGGAAGTAGTGTGAAGTTACAGTAGGACTTAACCCTGCAGTGGGTCTTTGAGCTGGTGACCCAAGGGGTGTTGGGTGAGGAATCAACCTTTTCACTACCCTGCAGCCTTGTCTAAAGGAAAGGACTGTAAGGAGACCTGTCAGCTGATACAATAAGGAAGCCTGTTTGTATCAACTGGCCAGAGAGAGTCAGCTGATATTTGCTGCCTGTAAGACTTCTAAGTCAGCTTGCACCATCTTGGTCTGAGCATCAAGGGGACAGTGCTGATTGCTGACTATTGTTCACCTTCACATTTGCCTTGTGTCACCCTTAACAGGAGCCAAGTCTGACAGCTTTGTTGTTCTGGGTAGCTTCAATGTATATATTAAATGACATTTCCGGATAGGCTCAGCGCTTTTGGGGTTCTGCGACAATTATGCATCTGTCTTAAATAATATTGGCCCATTACTTGTGGATGGATACAAACCAAACTCCGTGTTTTCTTCTGGTCAGGAAGTCAGTGTTCGAGGAATAGGAGGTACCAGTCATATCATGGTTGTGGGTCAGATGAAGGCACAGATCCTTATCCTCTCATGTCCACCTTTGAACTTTTTGGAAAATGTTGTATCAGAAATCTGTTGCCCTAAATTGACTATGATCTGATTTACTGTATTTTTATTTGGCTTATTTGGTAAGCAAAGCCAAAAAAAAGTGCTATATTAATTTTATGCGCTGTGTAAGTTCCTCAAAAGGTTTTTTTTTTCCCAGTAGCCAAAATAATTTGAACAGAAATACTTATGGGGAAGGAGGAATCAATAAATCATACCTACTTTTGTTTAAACATTATATACAAATAAATTCAAGCTTTACATGTCAACTTAATAGCGTATACATTTTTTACGTTGTTTAAAGTTTCAGAAAAAAAGTCATAAATTATTATCACTCGTTTTAGCACATCCAAATAGTTATGTATTTACATATTACATATAGAGATGCATACATCTTAGGGATGGTCAGTTGAAAAAAGGTTGGTTATAACTTTGAAACTGTCCAGCTTGACTGATACTGTATCCATTCAGCATGTTACTCATTATGAAATAATGAACAATAATTACTTACGTTATGAAATAATAGATTTTTAGACAAGGATAATTTTCTGCCAAAAAAAAAAAATATATGTTGCAGCACAGACATTTCTAGAATGCTTTTTACCCCATGGCCACATTTTAGTTGGAGTGGCAAGCTGGGACCTGGAGCCTGTTGAGTTCCATGATGGGCAGCTCAATCCTGTCTATATTTTAGACCAGGGGTGCACAACTTGGAAGTAGGAAGGGGCCAAAATGAATAGACTAAACGTCTTTGGGGCCGCACGGGGGGGGGCGTGTCAAGGAACCGTGATGTCACTCAGGAAGTGACATCACAGGGTGTGTCCATAAGCCGCAAAATATCCGGAAAAGCAACATATTAATAAATAAATAAAGATATTTACAGAATTAAAAATTCGGATTTGCCGTCCCGCCGTGAATCCGAGCCTCCTCCTCACACAGAGCAGCGACAGCGCCAATGGGACAAGCCCCCAAACCTCCTCGCCTGTGGCACACAAGAGGAGACGCGGCTCTTCCGGTTCCTGGCCGAATGCCAGGATACTCCAGCTGATCGGCGGCGATCAAACGCCGCCTTCAGCAACGGCCTCAAAGCCTCCGGGCCAATGGGCTCGCAAGGCTCAGTGACTTCGTCCTTCTTGCTCGGCGACCCGAGCAAGAAGGCTGCACAGTTACGCGGCTGGAGCTAAGACATTGGAGATCCCTCGGCGCTCTCTTCGTAAGCAACGCGCACCAAGGGATCCCCGATTTCTTCGGGGGCCACTGGAAATCCTTCGGAGGGCCGCAAGCGGCCCGGGGGCCGCATGTTGTGCACCCCTGTTTTAGACCAACAGAGTGCCACTCCACCCGTCTAGGGTGTTGTAAAGCACGTTGCGGCACTCGATGAATAAGCAGCGCCAGTGGAGAGGCTTGCACCGCTCCTCCAGTGCTGCAGAGCAGTGCCTAAGCAGAAAGGCATGTCCCCGCCAGTCAGCAGAGGGGTGCTGTTGCAGAGGGCTCCCGGACTTGCACAAGCAAAATAACTGGCAAGTAGCCCTATCAGGACAGCTGGCATGCTACGCCGGGGCAGGCCCAATCCAGGATGCAGTGGGTGCCTTATGTGCGTCGCTGCATCCTGTTAGACAGGATTGTGCTGTTAGGCTGTAGTTCTATACGCACTTACTGGGAGTAAGTTCCATTGAACCCAATTTAACTTGCTTCTGAGTAAACATGCACAGGATTGCAGTGTGAGTTTTCTGCTGCTATTTGATGGCCGTAGTCCATCTTTGGCTTTGTATTATGGAAGGGAAGGGAAGGGAAGGGTGAATAAATGAAATAGCTGGTTGAGCAACGCTAGAGATCATCTGTGGACTCGGATATGCTGCCATAGAGTCCCTCTGTTTATGGAGGACCTAAAGTGGGAGAAGTAGGAGGATAGAGAGCTAAGCATACTCCAGTTATGCCACAGATGACAGATGCGCAGCAGAAGAAATGTCTAACGGTTATGCTGATTTGGTTAAAACATATGTCTTTGCTGCTAACACACTAGCAAAGTGTAGTCTGGTCATTTGGACTGTTCTTCTCTGTAAATACCTTGGTGTCTCCAGGCAATCCCTGCCTGGAGATTGGCACCCCACGCTCACTGTGATATGTCTGCTGCCTACTTTGCAAAGGCAGACTGATTCATACGTGGCTTGGCTTGGGGCCTCCCAACTAAAGCTCTGAGCCCAGAGGCAGAGAGATATTGGTGTGTTCTCTTTTATTCTGGCTCTGTTTAAAACTGCAGAGTCCATTGATGCAGAGGGTGTGCTTAGGGGCATGAGGGTATTTGCTTGCATGTTGGATCCCTGCCCATCCTGACTTGTAAAAAAGAGTCGGCAAAGACTGGCTTTTTACTGGCTGAAGCAATTAATGCATCATTCCGGAAAGAAGTGTGTGCTGTGTCCTTTAGTTTGTCTTCTGAAAATGAATCTTGGATTCCACAGCCAGTTACCATCCTGTTACCAATGTTTTACTCTTTGGGGAGATTGTTGAACAAGTAGACATCATTCCAAGTTTAGAGCTTTCTAAGCTCTCTAGCCAGTCTGACGTTTGGTCTGTTCATGATGCTGGACCTAACCTTGGTTAACAGTTGCTGCCTAGTGATTTAGGAGGACTGTTTTACCCTATAGATCCTGGTAGAGCTTTCTGTTGTCTTGGTAATATTCATTGTGAAACACTGGAATCACCCTTGCAGGACCTGGCAAAAATGCAAGCTATAGTTTAATGGCTATGCTTGTGCTTGGCAGGGAATCCCAAAGGGCATGGTGAGAGATTACTTCTCTCACAAGATTTACGCTGGCCATCTTCCTGTTTAGTATTGGGTTGCTGGCCAAAATTACGTGTAATCTAATGCAATCAATATGCAGCGTTCCACGATTTTCACTTGGCCAAGCTAAAGTCGTGGTCACTTGGAGCCCCCCTCACCCCCTGCTTCTTTGGCTAAGCAGTGGCTAGTGAAATCCTTGCATGCTTGTGACTGGTAGTGAATGTAGGATTGTAGGGTCAAATATTGTCTTTCACCAGAGCATTTTGACAAGGGATATACAGTAGTTTACTTAGACTAGAGCATCACTTCTTTGCGGTGTCATCTGTTTTAATTTTAAAATTTGTCCTGATGAGTGATGGGAAAATTTCAGAGCTGGGTAAACTTGTTTCCCTTACTCATGTGAAGGTAACAATTGAAAATGGCACTTTGCTTGCCACCTGTGAGAAACTGATTGTTCAACCTGCAGTTATAGAGCATTTGTTCATTACTCTTAATATGAGGAGAGCGTTTTTTTTTTTAAAAAAATGTCTGTAAGTATGATGATGCTGACGGAAGATGTGGATTTTGAAAGTTTGTACTTGGTAAGGTTCAGCCCACTAAAAAGTCACAGACAGGCTAACCGAATCTTCCAAGAGATCTGCGTAATAGCACAATATTGAAACCTTTGTTGCCATCTAGTGGGTTATTATGTTGTATGCGAGATATTGCTATATTCCTGATTATAAAGTGACCCTTCTCTAGATTGTCAGCCTGTGCTCAGAAGGAGGCAGACTGATTTAACGTTAAGTGAAATGTTGTCTCTAATGGTATTACGCACCCTCTTGACAGCTTCCAAATGTCTTCTGCCTTAACAGAGGCACCTACTTTTCTTAAAATACTTCATTGCCTTTTCAGCAGTTGCTCTCTAAGCTCTGGGCTTAGAGATTGCTTCCTTTTTAGATGTGACAGACCAAAGGCAAAGTAACCCCCTTCCCCCCCTTAATCTGAGATTGCTTCGGAAAATTACAATTGCTTTAGTTGGGACTATGCTATACCTGCCTGTTTCTATAGCCCCGTGGTTCCCAAACTGGGAGACATGGCTCCCGTGACAGGGGAGCCGTGGAGTACCACAGAATCCTATCGGAAAACAGTGCAATGTCAATTGACAGGCACCAACATAATGTAATGGGGTGCCGCAGCCAATGGTCACCAATGGTCAAGGGAGCCGCAGGTCGAAAATGTTTGGGAAACACTGCTATAGCCCATTGAGCATGTTCCTTTGCCAGAATTCCTACCATAATGCCAAGCTCTGTCTGAAAGCAGGTGCCATTTTCTGCCACTTCTCAACTGTGGCTGCTGTTTACCATACTTTGCACCATTGTGGCTGAACTTGAAAAGGGGCAGGTGGATGGACGAAATGTACGGAGAGGTTCTGGAAATCTGGTGGTGGTGGTGGTCTTGTACATACTGTAAACAGTTTTCTCCTGGTAGCTGAGGCATAGGCAATATGCAAGATCAAAGAAGGGAGAGTTTATTGGCTCTATCTCTGGCCTTTCCCCATTTGCTACAAAAAAATTAGGGCCAAATTTTTTTAGCAGAGGCCAAACATTTTTTTGCTTGATACTTAATCTGCCCTTGCACTTCAGGTTTCATTCGAGGCAGCTTTCGGCATTTATTCCAACATGCACTGAACACCTGCAGTTCGCCCTTCTGCTCTAGGTGTTGGCAACTCTACCCTCTAATGACCAAAAGAATGGTGTGGGGAGAGTGGACATTAATCTAGAGGTGATATAAGATTAATGGCGCAATCCTGTGTATATTAGTGCTGGGGTAGCACGCACTCCCCCAGTGCTGGGTGTCACGAAAGTACTGTAAAGCACTTTTGCGGTACCCGGAGAATAAGGGCCGCCGACGCAGAGGCCAGCGGCCCTCTCTTCCCCGGGAGACTGTCCCTGCGCCCGCCAAACAAGGTATGTCCTGTACCGGCCGGTGCAGGGGGGAGGGCGGACCAGGCGGGGGGAGGGCGTATCCAAAGCCCTCTCCTGGCCTGGTGCGGCCTTGCATGAAGGGCTTGAATGTACGCCAGCTTCAGAGCTGGTGTACATTCGAGTAGGCCCATTGGTCCTCAAGCCACTTACACCCGGGGAAGGGCACAATTGTCCCCTTCCCTCGAGGTGCACCCGGGCTGCTCTGGGGCAGCACGGGATCTGGATAGGATACGGAGGCCGGCCGCTGTATCTTACACGGGATTGGGCTCTAAATCCTGGCTCTGCATGATGTCTGAACTGTGTCATTCTGATAAATGACAATTTTTGGAACTGAGGGTTTTCCACTGTCTTTAAAAGGGGTTTTGGGTGGCATCCCTTTTAGAAATTCTGTTTAATAAAAGCTAATTTGACTTATGAGAGAAGCAGGTACTTAAGCAACCTGATTGAAAGAAGAAACTTGTAGCATGAATTCAGCTTTGGGATGCATTATTACTAGCCACTGAGTGGGCCTGAGAGTAGAAACACGTTTGACGTCTTATATAGATCTTTTCAAATGATGGTGTTCATTTGTATTCAGCATAACTTTGCATGTATCTGTGCTGAAGTGACTAACAAAGTGGATATACCTTTGTTATCACGCCCCCAGCGCTGAGCGTTGTAAAACAGCTTGCACAATGGTTCTGGCATTGCTTGCTAGGACGCCAATTATTCAGAATGTAGCTGTGGGGAAGGATTGGAGCTGACCGTTGCAACTGAATGTTGATCCCAAAGAATGATAGCCTTTATAGCGCAATCTTATGCGTGTCTATGCAGAAGGAGCTCCTGTTGAATTCAGTGGGGCTTATTCCCAGGTAGGTGTGTTTCGGATTGCAGCCAAAGTTGGTCTACTCCAGTGACACTAGTGCATCCACACAACGTGAGTGCTCTTTGTCGATATTGCTTTTGATGACCAGCTGTTTGTGACAGACACATAGAAATGCTTTTCTTTGTCTCGTTTCATGATTGCAATTTAATATTTACATGTAACTTTCTGATTTAGGTCAATAACATTGGGAAGCTGAAAGATTTTCTTCTGCAACACAGGAAAGATTACATTAATGCCTACAGGTAAGTATTGTAATAGGAATGAGAATCGGGGTGATGGGGGGGGTGAGTGTGGAAATAGCTTGCATGTACTGGTGCCATTTCTCTTTTTAAAATGCTGTCCTGCCAAATTCCAGATCTGATTATGGAACATAGTAGACCCTCCTGGTTGTACTAATCTCAAATTGGGTTTTCCATGAACCGGGAAAGGAAAGGTTATGGAGACGGAGAGTGAGCATAGATAGCTGTGTTGGTCTGTTAAGAAAAAAAGTTCAAAAGAGTTGTATTTGCTTATTGAGAAGAGGGGTTTTGAAGTCTGCCTACATGCAGAACCATTTCTGAGGTCAGATTTATATTTTGCTGTGTGAAAGCACCCTTGCGTTAGTGTTTCAGGTCCTTTCCTGTACTGGCCAATAGACCATGTCCTCTGCAGTTCAAACCCTGTATCTCTGGTCAAAAGCATCACAGCCTTGGACTGGAGAGTTGCTGCCAGTCAGAGTATACGTGCTGGGCTAGATGCTCCAACTCAGTCTAAGGCCATGTCATTTATTTATATTTTAATGCTCCAGTGATTGCTTCTCGGGAAGTAGGATTCATGTTTTCACTTTAAATGAGCTGTATGAATGTATGGACAGTTGCATAAGTGAGGCTTAAATAACATTTCTTTAAATCTGTCTGTAACGTGACTATAAAGTATTCTGGCTGCAATGTATGTTCTGTTTCTCCTTCCGTCCTCCGTATTCCATTCTCTCCCACGTTAAGAAAATTTCACTTGTGAGACTGCCAGCAGGAGAGCAGTTCAAAAGGTACCTTGTATAGCCCCTGAGAAGCACCACTTGGCCTGCAAGGTTCCAACCCAGATCTTTCTCCCTCAGAACTGAAATATGTGAAAATGCTCTCCTATCTTAGATGTGGTCATGCAGTCAAGAATAGCCACTTCTCTGAAAAGGCTCTGCTCTCTCAAGATTCCTTTTAGGAGTGGGTTGGAATGGTAAAACATCACCACCAGGTGGCAGTGTGCATTTGCTAGAAAGTAAGGGTGGCCTTTTACCTTGTGAGAAGCCTGTATGATCAATACTAGTTGCAGGTCATGGATGAAAATAAAAGGTGTAAATATGAGGTTTGTTAGAAGAAAGTGGGGCAAATTATTCTTTAAAAAAATTATATTGTTAGTGCTTCTGATAAACTAAATATGAAAAAATAGCCTGATCCTGCCTAAGACGCAGCAGCCAGCCAAAATGTCCTGCCACTGCACCCTAGCCGGGTTGCGGGCTGCGCCGGCACAGCTAGGGCTCACTTCGGGAGAAGGGGACATTGTCTGTCAGTGTAAGTGCCGAAGGCCCTAATGGGCCTCCTCGGATGCGTGCCAGCTCTGGAGCTGGTGCACATCCAGGGAGGCCGTGTAAGCCTGGCCCGGTCCTGGAAGGGGCTTGGGATATCAGTGCAGTTCCTGGCTTGGGTGTTTTCACAGCTGACTTGAAAAGTCACAGTCGCGTGCCTCCCCAGTGCATGTTCCTAATGATACAATGAGAAAGAGGTTGGAGTAGGAAAATGGCACCCCCATTTGATGGTGCCTTGTGTCTGTTTCGCCTCTCTGTGTGATGGAGCCGACAGGAATGAACTGATTCCTGTTGAAATTGAAAATGAGTATTTGTATTCCTCTGTGGCTTAAGGAATGTTGCAGTCTTTCAGCCTAACCAGCTTTGTAGGACTGTGAGGATAAAATGTCATACCCCACTTTAGCAGCCTAATAATACTTGGGGAAAGGCTGGGATACAAACGTAACATATACACTTGATCTGTGAAAGAAGGATATGTTCCCTTCTATCCATCAATCCACCTTCCCCTCCTCAAACCTTTCTGCAATTTTCCCAAGGCGTTCAGCATTGTTCTTGCCAGTTTGCTATCATCTTCTCCACATCATTTTGGTTCCTCTGTCAAACCCTGTCTCCTGTCTTTGCCGCTGGCTTGTCAGTAAAATGACAATTGCGCACGTATGGTCAGAAGTGAGTATTATCCTCTTTCAATTAAAAAGCGAAAACCTCCCCTTCCCCCAGTTTCAGTGAATTAATCCCATTTGATGCATTGCCTTAGTAACGTTAAAGATTAAATGACTATTAGCCATTTTGTACTTTTTCATTGGGTAGGCCTAGCAAATGTTGTTCTAGTCAAAATGGAAGAGTTCGGAAATGGATAAAGGACCTCATTAGTGACAGACACTGGAGAAGGGTAATCTTTCATGGTTCTGAGTGAACAATAATGGTATGCCACCGCCACCTAATTTTTTTCCAACGGAAAATTGAAGGTAGCTGTATAGGTTATGTAGACTTTTTTAAAAAAATGAACTTGACTATATAGTATAGAATTATTATTTTTTTAAAAATATTATAATATATACAGTATTTATAAATTGCCTTTCTTGGTCATTGGATTTCTCCTCTGACTCTAATCCAAGGCGGTGTACATGGGCAGGCGTTTCCTAACCCCCCTAATGAGGTTTTTTACAATATATAAATGTCCAGTCTTTCGTGAACAGCTACATTCCAGATGGTATCCTTTTGCAGTCTGGCTTCTCCGCTGGCCGTCGCCTCCCACACTCGACCGACACAGCTGGCAGCTCTTATCTCTCCACACAGAGGCTTTCACAGCTTTTTTTTGTCGGTGGCATGTCTCGAACTTGCCATTCACCGATCTTTGGGCTTGCAAGGCAGTGGCTCTACCGACTGAGCCAGATCCCTCTGCCCCATGAAGAGGGACCCCATGACCCCTCTGCCAATAACTTCATGTTGGCTTATTTTCCCCAGCCATGTCCTGTCTGAATATATGCGAATGACAGACACCGAGCGAGACCAGATTGACCAAGACGCCCAAATATTTATGAGAACGTGTGCTGAAGCTATTCAGCAACTCAGGACAGAAGGTAAACGGCTTAATATAATGCATTGTTATGCAAATATAATGCATTGTTGGTCCAATTTTTTAAATATTAATCTGAAAAGTTTAATGTTTTGTGTTTTTTGTGTTTAGCACACAAGGACATCCATTCCCCACAAGTGAAGCAGCATAGAGAAGCTGTCTTGGATTTCATTGAAGACTATTTAAAAAGTATTGGTTTTTCTTAAAATGATGGTGTTTGTGTTAAGGCATTCTGAATATTTCCAACCATTCTAAAAACAGGCTTTTCTGATCGCCTCCAGAGTAGCATTTCCAGAAGTGCCTGCCTGTTCTATGTCCTGGATCGACTAGACGGGCAAAGCCGCATAATCTCAATGTCTGCAAGAGGCAATGATGTGGGGAGGCCAGTTTTGACTTGGTTAGATTCCCCAGGAATGTCTTGAGAGACATGAGCCTTGATCATTAGTGGGTACAGACTGCTGGCACTTAAAATTGAAAAGACTATAGAGCAGTTTTTAAATGGACTTGAGGAACCAGGGTTTGGGACTGCTCACCTCAGCTTTTCATGGCCTCCGCAAACCCACAGAAAACAATGAGCCCATCAAAAGTATTGGAAAATTTCAGATAAAAATTCCTTTTAAAAGAGGGAGAAAACACACAGCATGGATGTTTATCTACTAACACTAGAAGCTTTAAAGCCAAGATGAGTTAATTGGACTGCCTGATACTAAAAGGTAATATAGATACAGAGCGTATCGGAAACCTCAAGGAACACCGATCAGTTATCGGATGGAACTAAACCTGTAGCAAGGACCAAGGTGGTTGTACTGAAGGTGATATATCACTCTTTGCTTTGGATCCACGCTATAAGGTTGGATTCAAAGAACCATGAGCAGGAGGAAAACAGCAAGTAGTGCTGTTCTGCAAATGTTTAAAGGTTCACAAAGGTAGGATGTACAGAACTGGCCCATCCATGCAGCCAACTGAAGCAGTCTCCTTAGGCAGCAAATTGGCGGAGGCACTCATCTTTGTTTGCCCACTCGCCTCTGTTGCTCTTTCTTCTTCTCCTCCACTCCCTGGACTGGAAAAGGAAGCAGGGGATGGAGCGAAAGAGAAAGTGCCTCTGCTCTAGCCCTTCACTCGCCTCTCCTCCACACTTCCTCTTCCACGCCATTCATCACTTCCTTTACCACTTCAGCGTATAGGAGGAGCAGAGGCTGGCACATCACCAGAAAAGACAGAGGAGAGAGGAATTTGGCATGTTATTTGCCTGCCAGGAGGCCTTGGGCCAGCCCTGGCTCTAGAGCAGGGGTTCCCAACCTGCAGTACTAGTACCACCCGTGATACTTTGGCCGACTGCTGGTGGGACTCGGACTGCTGGACCACTGAAATCCTGCTCCGATGCAGAGCTTTGATGGTGCATTTTTGCTCCCAAGAGGCTCCTGCCTTTGACCGAGCCTCTCGGGAACACTGAGAAGGGCCCTCCCACCTACCCAGAGCCTCCTACCTGCATTTTCTGGCCTGTGAAAACCTGAAAGTAACTGGTGACGATGTCATCGCCAATCACTTCCGGTGGTACTCAGAAGGAGAGTGGCGCTGGAGGTGTTGCTCGGCTGGGAAGGGGTTGGGAACCCCTGCTCTAGAGCACTTCTGGCACTTCTGCTTGTGAAAGAGGCTGCACAAGGGGAATAATGGCTTGTATTTAGTTTCACTTTTTAAATACAGTGCTCTACTGCAAGGTGTCCAACCACTCTTTCAAGAGCAGAAGACTCCTTCTGCTCAGTCCTAGCTGGAGAAGCAGCAGATGGAGCTGATGACACTTCGCCGTCCCGGTTGCCTTTCCATAAGTGTAAAAAGATGCACAGTAAGGCAAAAAGAAAGCTTAACTACTTATCTGCTGATGGCAGGAACTACCTAGCAAAGACATTTTGCATGCAAAAAGTCATCTCCACATGCTACAGTATTCAGTGAAAAAGGTTAATTCAACGATCGGAGTTATTAGGAAAGGGTGAAGCCAAACGTATCGTTATATAAATCTATGTCCACATTTAGAATGTTGTGTATGTTTCTGGTCATCCCATCTGGATGACCAGAACGGTTATCCAGGAATAAGAGAATTTATAGACAAGAGTATCTGTACTGGGCAAGGAGTTGGAGCATCTTCCTTTCAGGGGTAGGCTAAAGAGGTTTGAAAGAAGACATAATAAAACGACAGTGTGTGAATGAATAAAAAGACAGTTTTACTCTCAAAATAGGCCATCTGCTAAAATGGATTGGCAATAAGTTAAGATGAGTCAAAAGTGAAGTGCTCCTTTGTTGGAAAAACAAAACGCATAATAATAGAATTTATTACCACAAATGTGATAGACCAATCCTCCATGAATTTTCCTATCAGTGCTGTAAGCTGCTAAAATAGATCCTCCATGTTCAGAGGCAGTGTACCTCTAATTACAGTTGCTGAGACAAACTGAGGATGACTGTCGCCATCATACCTGGCTTGTGAGCTTTCCAGGGGCATCTGTGCAGCCATGGATAGAACTGGAATACAGGATAAGATGGGCCATGGATACAGTCCAGCAGGCCAATTTTTATGTTCTTGCATGCAGGGTTTCCCCCCCTCTTGTTTACTTCGTTTTCTACCTATTTAAC
Organism: Plestiodon gilberti rubricaudatus; assembly: GCA_026170595.1. NCBI lineage: Eukaryota > Metazoa > Chordata > Lepidosauria > Squamata > Scincidae > Plestiodon > Plestiodon gilberti. Next base: position 61,180,205 of record JANXHW010000005.1, read on the forward strand.
AGGAGTATGTAAGCTGTATTCTGAACAAAGAGCTATCCGGGTTAAGCGAGTAGTTGATAAGAAAAGATTGTAAGTAATATTCCTTTGAAAGCATTTGGAGAGGCCTTGATTTTGTTGTGTTTAAACCTGTAATTAGATTTGTGTGTAAGCTAAGTGTCTCCCTGGCATTACAAATATTTTATATATACCAGCCTTGTTCATCCCCCAAAGTCTACCCAAAAAACTTAGTTGCCTGTTGGAGGGGGGAGGGGATGGAATACTTTTTGTGGTGGTGGCAGAAGCAGGTTTGTTTTATTTTATAACTTTTTTCAACAACAGCTGCTTCTGAAGGCAGCAGCAGCAGCTACCTCAGCAATAAAGTGCTGATAACATTACCTAGGTTGGTTTTTCTTTTTTTTAAAAAACTATTTTTTTTGCAGATCCTTTGAAGGTAGCAGCAGTTCTTCAAGTGCTGATAACATCCTTGGCAGCCAGCTCCTACCAGCCACCTTTCCTTTTTTTTCTTTAGAATGGGCAGGAAATTAGCCTTGTTACGTACATTGATGGTGTTATCTTTCTCGTTCTCTCTCTCCCACTCTATGTATGTTGTAAAATAATATGAAGGAAGTTATTCTGGCACTTCAGATAGGTTAGTACCAGTGGTACTCGTACCACCAGTGGTACTATGGCCAACTGCTGGTGGTACTTAGACTGCCAGCCTGCCGGAACCCCACAATGACGCGGCATATTCGGTGCTGCATTTTCACTCCTGAGAGGCTCCTGCCTTTGGCCGAACCTCTCTGGAATGCTGAGAAGGACCCTCGCATCCGCTCAGAGCCTCCTACCTGCATTTTCTGGCCTCTGAAAACCCAGGAGTAACTGACAATGATGGACATTGCCAGTCACTTCTGGTGGTACGCAGTAGGAGAGTAGCGCCGGATGTGGAACTCTGCCAGAAAGGGGTTGAGAACCCCTGAGATAGATAATCTGTCCAGTTCAAATGTTTAAGGTTCAGGTCTTAATATTTTTGCAGGAAGTGATATGGTGTAGTTGTCTTAATAGCAAATAGCCTGTAGCTTTTACAAATGTGTTGGTGGAAATGTTTCCAAAGAAATGATTCATTCTAGAACAGAAGCATAATTTTTAAAGATGTGATGACCTGATCTTGTACACTGCTGTGCTGGGAAAGCAGTGCAGATGCTTAAGTTCTGGACACCAACCAGGCAGCAGCTGTTAGCTCTTGCTCCATAAGAACAACTTGGCCTTGCAGTGTAACCCCCCAAGTGGTTGGTTAGTGTGTGCGGTTTGGGGGAGGGGAGGTAGAGCCAGACAGGCCCTATACATCTTGTTGGACTATAGTGCCATTTTGAGACCACCATGAGCTGTAACTACAAGTGATCTTCAGTGTGTTTGTTCTTAAGGCTGAATTTTATGATTTTGTTTCTTTAGATCTAGGCTTGAACCTGAACAGAGCAATAAATCAAAAGTAACTTCTTCTCCCGAGAGAACTGCTCAGACATCTTCGGAAGAATCGGAAGAAAAGCTAATTTGTGAAGAAAACAAAGGTGATGCTTCAGTCTTATTATCACCACCAACATCCACTTTTTCTTTGTGTCTGTGTGAGGAGCAGTCATCTTCTAAATTGATGCCTCACTAGTTGTTTCTGCATTTACAATATATTGTACAAATGCAGAACTTTGAAATGTACCGAGATTAAAATGGTCCCCCCTCAAGGGTTTCTGCATCCAATATGTTTCCAGAATGGCCTTGGGGAGTTTTCAGCCAAATTGGCAAGTGTTTCCAGTCAACGCCCTGGTTAATTTCTGGAATGAGGAATGATCTGGGCTACTGAAACAATTACTCCTTGACACTGTGTAGCACTGGAATTGCTACATGGTGCTCTGAAGAGCTCATGGAGATGGTGGTTATGGCTTAAGTACACGTGGCAGAAAACTCAGAATAAGTGTGACTGACTGCAGCTTAAATCTCGCTGGAAGGCCTTATCCATGGCACAAAGTCTTCCTTTTGTGCCAGTGTTGTGTTTGCACAATCTAATTCAGTAGCACTTTTTTTGAGTTAAGACTTTACCATTGTTGCTTAGTCTCTAGAACCATCAGTAGTTTACTGTGACTGATCAGGTGCTTGGGATCTGTAGTGGACTTGCTGAGATTGAATAATTTTTTATTTTATTTTAATATAATATTTATATACTGCTTTTCAAGAAAAAAAGTTCACAAACTGGTTTACAGAGAAAATCAAAACTCAATGGCTCCCTGTCCCCAAAGGGCTCATAATCTTTAAAAAAAATGCAAGAGGAACACCAGCAAAGAGCTACTAGAAACGACACTGTGCTGGGGTGTAGAGGGACAATTAATTACTCTCCGCCTGCAAAATATAAGAGGAGCAGCAATTGAAAAAAGTGCCTCGTTGCCCAGTTAGCAGGATAAACCTAAACTCAATCCAGAAAAGACAGGGTTATGATGGGAAACTCAATAGATAAGTTGGCTGAGGAAGCTCGTGTCCTGGATGATTGGCTATCTCACTGAAGGATTAAGTTTATAGCTTGAGGTGTTCTAAAACCCACCATTGCTTCTGGAGTTCTAGATACTGGCTATGGTCCAGAGTGCCTTTTTCCAGCTTCGCTGACTGTGAACTGGAACATAGATACATGGCTTTTGTCATTTATACCTGGGTAACTTCCACATTAGATCATTGTAGTGCGCTCTGTGGAGCTGGCTTTGACGCCTGATCCAGAAACTTCAGTTCATTCAAAATGCTGCTGCCTGTCCTTTGCACAGCTTGGCAAGAGCTTGGCAAGCTTGGCATTTTGCATGTGTTGTATGACAACTTTTCTGTTATCTGTGAATTAATGAAGTTGCAGGTTTTCACCTATAAAACCCTGAGCAGTCTGGGCCTGGAGTATCTTGGGGAGTGTCTTCTATATGATTCCTGCCCCTTGCCCTGTGTTTTATTGCAATGAGGTCCGGCTGAAAGTGCCATTTTTATAGATGGAAGTTGAGCACCCACTAAGAGCAGTGATGTTTCAGTGATTAATCAGTTGTTATTCTGATGCTAAAGAATGTCCTCTCTCAAGAAGCTTTCTTAGCCCTATCTCTTTTCTCTTTTTAGAGATGGACAAAAACATCCTTATTCTGTTGGACTTTTGAGAATCATGCCCTCGGTAGCAGAGTTAGGAGGAGTTGCCTGCTAGTTTTTAACCTCTGCTCCAGTCTTTTGCCTTCTCATTTCCCTGCTAACCCTGGCATGGGCTCTCCCCATGTCTGTCTCTGAGATTGGAACTGCCTGTAATCTGTTAGCCTCTTCTCTCAGTTGCTGCCTTGTGGATTTCTCTCTCGTCACTTATTCTGTTCCTTCCCTAGATACTGCCATTTTCTTCCCCCTTGCTTTACTGAACCAGCCCTGAACGAATGTACTCCCTCTCCCTCAAATTTACTACTCAAACAGAGAGAATGCAGGTAGCAATGATTAGCTCTTGGGTGGAACATCCAGAGAGGTAACAGGATGAGAGCAAAATCCCTGAATCAGAAAGCTGTGTCTTGGAGTACTGTTTTTCCATGTAAGTGATGGTGGCCATTAGCATAAGAACAATTAAAATGCTGCACATGGAGATACTATGGTTGGGGGGGGGGCCCTGTCCAACTCGGCGTATACTCGGAAGACCTTGGTGATGGGTAGGGAAACACTCTGCACTGTGATTCATTGCCTCTCCCCTGGAGCCCCTGCACCATCTGGGCCTTTGCTCTGAAGTAGGCTGGTTAGTAAAACCATTTTTGGCTTTTCGTGAACTGCTAAAAGCAGAATGGCTTCATTTCTGCAAAACAGAATCTCAGTTATAATTTGGTTTCTGCCATACATAGCATCTGCTATAGTGTGAACTGTAAAGCAGCATTTCATCTGTGTTCCCCGTAAGAGCAAGGATGCTATAGCGACAGAAGCTATGTTGGGAGCAAGGGCAAACTCTTGTGTGTGCTCGCCCTCCCCTTGTTCTCATTTGATATTTGCCTAGGTTGCGTTTGCCTGGCAATGATAGCAATGGATATAGGTGCTGCACCTCATTAGTACTTGGCAGTACTAAAAGTAATTGGTTCCTATGGGATAGTAAAGGGAATACTTAACTGTTTCTTTTATCATTACAGTAGTTCTCTAAGTCGATTGTTTTCCTTTTTTGTGTGTGAATAAGTAGAAGTCCACCAATTTTAAAATCTTATACATCTAAAACATTAAAATTGTATTAGCTTTTCTAGTAAGTGTTATCATCATTCAGTTAAACAAAGGCTGATTATTCTGCGATTCAGGTTTAGGGTTAGTCTACAGCATAGCTCCCCCTAGCTCAGTTTGCACAGTGTTTGTTTGCAGAGGTTGTACCACACTTATTTCTTTTTGAAGCAGAATGGCTATCTGCTTCTGAATGATAAACAGGCGCAATGTTCATAGCAATTATGTATCCCATGCTAGAGAGAAGCCACTTCCCACTTTGCTGATGTCACTTTCCTTCCCCACTGCATCAGCCACAGGTTTGCTTGTCCGCTAGCCACGTAAATTGTCATCTAATCTTGCAAGGGCTAATACTATAAGTCAGAATAAAGCTTGCCATTAACAAGGCTGTGTGCTCATTCCATGATGATGTAGGAGTGAAGAATGTGGTACTGGATGCAGAATTCAGCTTTCTCGGCTTTCAGACTTAGTTTCTAGCCCTTATGGCTAAAGAGAGACGTTTGAAAGTATGTAAGAAGCAGTACCTCCTGAAATCTGAAGAGGCTTCTAGTGGTTGGATGTGGGGCTTCAACAGCCTGCATAGCTCCTTGCCCTCCATAATGATTAAATTAACAAAGTGAGTGAAAGTATGGACAGTGGTTTAATTTGCACGATTTCTTCAGGTTGCAGCGTTCAGCTTTTTGTATCATGCAAAATGTGGGTTACCCTGACTAGAATTTTTGTTTGTTTGTTATGCAGAGTGCACCAAACTTTTATCGCAGCCTAAAACTATTGAGGAAAAAAGCAGACTAATATTGAGAGAGCGAGAGCTCACAGCAGGTTCCTTTACTGTGGGTTGAGCCCAGCTTCTTCCTGCGTTCACAGCTGAAATGACAGGCATGCATGACAAATCAATTGCTGGTTTAGATGACAGCCTTCCATCTCCCCCTTTGCCTCAGTGGGCTGCCTGCTGTATTTTTTTAAAGTGTTCCATGTACACTTTATCCAGTCATTTCCCACTTTTTATTAGTAATTTTTGAAAGGACACGGTCTTTCCTCTCGCTCTCTCTCTTTTGAGTGCAAAATTGCTCTAGTACATAATTGGACAGCGTGGTTCCTTGGCAACATTACAGGCACCAACCAGTCAATGCCAAATACAGCCAGATTCTCCTACACACTTGCAGATCTTTATTCCCCCCCCCCCCCCCCCGGTATGCTTGGGTTGAATGCAGTAAGAGCCCTTCCAAATCAGCCCCACTCAGGGTTGCACAAAGATTTGGCTTGGATTACCAGCTAAAATCCATGACTTCTACACTACTGACCCCACACTTCCCTGAGTCCTGTGGAACACACAGAGTACTCAAGAAATGAAGGGGCACTTGTGCTTGTATTTGCCTTTTGCAGAAGAAGCAAAAAGCACCTCACTGTTACTGCGGCTTCCCACAAACTACTCTTCTTTTTTTTTTTAATGTGTAATGGTGGGTAGGGAAGAGCAGAAAGGAGGCATGGTTTCTGTTCTGTAATGAGGTAGATTCTCTTCTCAAACTCTCCTTTCCTCCAGATAGACTGGTGAGGTGAGAAAAGGGCTGGGGCTGGGAGGACATGTTAATACCTTCCCATGAGGTTATTCCAGGAGGCACTAGCAAAGTGATGTTTGCTGCTACCTCCTTCAAAAATGCAATACCTTGTTTCCTCCAAGGAGAATGGAGTCTGTTTCCTGCTTCTCCCTTGCTTCCCCCAAGGCAAGAAGCACGACCAGCATTTGTTTTTGCAAAACTCCAAATGCAGGAAAGAAACTACCTCTTCTTTCTACCCTCCATGGAGGAAAAGAAACACTTTTTTTTCTTTAATTTAGGCTGTCTTTTGCAGAAAGAACCCTGCCTCCTGCAAAAATGAAACAGGCAGGGAAAGAGAAGGAGAAGAAAGGGGATGGGGCTTCTCTAGCTGCTGGTTGGTGTTTCCAGAAGGGAATTGCAAAGCACTGGTGGTGCTCTTTGCAGAGCCCAGCTTGCAGGGGAGGGGAGGAGAGGGGAGTCGGGCTTCTTCTGGAAGCACAGGGATACTCACCAGTGGGGGGGCACTCACCCTAGGTGAGGGGGCAAGTGGTTTATTAAAGCCTGGGGACCCCCGCTCCATAAATGTTACATCTTTCACCCTTTGTTGAACAAGGAAGCGAGCAATAATATTGGACATAATGCCTAGTTGCAGAGTGCAACATGGGAGGCATCTTTCAGTGCAATACCTCATCCCGAATTGTTTTCAAACAGAAACGCTCTGAAAGGCTTCCCAAGAGAAGCCTGCGTCTGACTTAAACAGCAACATTGCCAGTCTAATTGAAAACACTTTCACCGCTGAGGATATAAACAAGTACAAATGAAGCAATAAAAAAACGGTACCCGAGTCTCTTGAAGGAAAAGCTTTCATAGCTAATGATGGGTTCAGACACCAAAGAAAGGGAAGCAGTAAACCTAGGTCATTTTGTATCTCTTGGAAAACGCAGTCACCACAGGTTGCCATCTCTTTTGGGAAATCACAGCACACCTAAGCAGAGCACTGAGACTTGCCATAATATATCCCACCAGATGAAAAAGAGAACCAATTTCCAGTATGTTGGCATCTTAACTGATGTCGGCATTGGCAAAAAGTAACACCAGAAAGCCCCTTCTTCTAAGCAGAAGATGGAGAACAAAAGAAAACAGCTTCAGCTTTCTGTGTAAATGTTCTGCGATAGCAAAATCTTCTGTTTCTAATTCATGCTCTGCTTTCCCAGTGTTTAAAGCAGAGGGTACTTTAAACCGGATTCCCTACCACACTGCATTTATTGAATATGGATAGGAATATGAATGGGTTTTTATTCCCAGCTCCCCGTTGGAACTATTGTGCAGACTGTAAAGAATAGTTTGTAGGTGGAACCAGCTCTGCCCACATGTTGAGGCCTTTTGTCAAGAAGCCCTTTCCAGCACACAGGGCAGAAGGGGGTGGGGAGGGGATGAAGCTTTGTATTTTGCACAAAGGAGGAAATGAATGATGGGTTGTTGGTGCCGTTTTAAAAACTTGCAATGCTGTTCTCTGTGGCAGTGATCCACAGGTCCGCATGCTGCATCTCCACACACTTCAGTTGCCTTCTTGCAGGAGACAAAAGGGAATCTTTAGGAGCGATGTCCGTTTGAAGTGTGAATGACCCACACTTCTCACCGTGCTTGTGCATCTTGGCAAAGCCTGGAGATGCAAGTACCTCCCCTGGGAGTGCTAAGAGCATCTCCAGACTTCCAATGAGATGCAAAAGTGTGGTGAGAAGAATTAAAGGCCGAGTCAAACATCTGCAAGCTACAGACAGCCAGGTTGCATATAACTAGACAGCCTGGTCATAGCTGGTGTTACTATATTAAATTGTTCTAGCAAATGTTGGCTTTACACTAAGGATAGCTTTGCTTTTGCAGATACAAATATGATAGATGAACATACTAATTTTGGACTCTGGGGGGATGGCAGAGGAGAAGATGAGCTTTCACCTGAAGAAATCCAAATGGTAAAGTTTGGTTTTTTTTAACTTGTTGGTTCGGTTTTCTCTAACTAAACCATATCTGCAGGTACTGAATATGGGATAAGCACAATGCACATACTGAACTCCTTGCTTTTTCTGCTAAGTGGCTCTTCAGATAAATCAATCATGCATTTAGCTTTTCCATTTGTTTTCCTAATTTTTCTTGTCAGTAACCATTTAAAATTCTTAATCAAATAGTTAGAAAAGAGATTGCCAACCATAAAGCCATTATGTTAGTGGGAAGCTTTTTCCCAACCATTAGGACTTGTCCCAGAAAATCCCTGGTCTGGTCCCTTTAAGAGGCCTAGCCCCACTCTGGGCTGATTAGTTCCCCTTTTCCCACTCACAGGTTTAGCAGTCCAAGTCCAAATATCAAAGTCCAAAAGCCAGTCCGAGGTCAGAAAGCCAGTCCGCATCCAAAGTCAAAGCAGGTTCCTCAAGTCAGTCCAGAAGTCAGTCACAGTAAATCCACAAGTCAGAAGTCAATCAAGGTAAGTCCACGAGCCAATCCAGAAGTCAGTTAGCCAGGTCAGTCAGTCCTTCTCCTGTCTGCAACCTACACCACCTGGTGCCGATTCCCTCATTTTTATCCTTAGAGCCCTCATTATCCTCCCCAGCTACAGCTGTGTCCTGTGGCAAGCACAGGCCCTGGGTTTAACCCTATGTTTTCTGGGTCTATCAAGATGAGGAACCACTGCTAACACCACCTCCTATCTCCTCGGGGGAAATCTTCCACATTTTTCCCATACAGGACTGCGCTTTTTTTCTTTAATTGAAATTTTTAAGTGTTGCTTTTAACAAATAAAAATGGTTGAAAATGAATGACAGGACTATTTGCGAATTGAGGAGAGCCACCTGTAGAGGTCTGTTTCATAATGATGCGTGTATGTACATACATCGTGCGCACATGTCTGCAACTGCCTGAGGCCTTGGGCAACCAGAATCTGATTAACATGTAAACTCCAGCTGTGTTCAACTAGTTGCGTTGTAATTATCTGTGTTGGCTTGTATTACGGATACCGGTATATTGTTGGGTGTCAGGGGATTCGTATGCATGCAGGATAGCTCTGCATCTTTAACTATTTTTTGTGGGCTCTGCACCCCATATGAGCTATGCCCCTTTGCTGCTGGAACCTGCAGGTTGCCATTCAAGCTCTTGAATTGGTTAAAGACCATTGCTTAAGTTTAGAGGACTTCTCTTAATATATTCAATAAAACCAGGACCTGTCAGCTGTGTTCTTCCCTATCGCAGTATTGCCCCAATCCAGCAAGGAAGATCTGTGTGCAGGCATCTGTGTGCCTCTGCTGTATTCAGATCTGGAAGCATGGTAGGATGCTGCATGAGCAGATCCCAGAGCTTAGACACCTACAACCACTCCTCATGCTAGATCAGTTACCATGTGCATAAGGATTCACCAGAAGAGAATTGGATGCAGATCAGTAAGCATCCAGATGTGATCCAGCTGAGAAGTTCCCTGTCATTTTTGTACAGTTTGATAGAGATTCACCTTCCCAGCTGTCATATGAATGGAGAGGACCCATAGTTATTTGGTGGAGCCTATGTAGACGATCCCACATTCAGGTCCTGAGATCGCCAGTTAAAAAAGGGAATCTCGATGTAGTAGAGTTGGGAAACACCTCGGACAGTCGCTGCCCCGCAAAGTAGACTATTCTAGGGCCGGGCGAAGGAGACAAAGATCTGATTTGGTATAAGTCGGCGTCACAGTGTTCATAAGACACATCCCCACCTATCTGTCATCTAGAGACATTGACCACACTTGTTACTAATGGTGTGAATCCATTTTTTGCGTACAGTCTCCTCTGGATTGGGGCAAGGCAGATTCCATGTGAACTTAAGTTCAAAGAGATCAGCCATGCATTCCTGAGCCACACTTTTTGGTGAGGACATCTGAAGAAAATAGAGGTGACCAGAGATTAAGTAATGAGGCTAAGTCATAGCTGGATCGCTGAGCACAGCGTTGGATAGGATTGTGTCGTAGGTGTGTAGATGGGGTGATCTGATAGAGATGCAACAGTATTTTTACTTAATTTCTTTCATGAAAGCAGTCGGAGTACATGTTGCTTATAATTTCATACCCTTAACCACGTCTCTGCTTATCACATCATTTTATTAGAAACTCGGATAGGTAGATGTGTACAGTATTGTAATGTTCAGACAGATACCACAACTGTTTGTTTTTTGTCTCTTTGATTTGCAAAACTGTGAAAGAAGGGTTCTTGCACCTGTGTGAACATGGCTTTCTAGAGTGGAGGAATGTAGGTTCCTCCAAAAGTTACCACAGTGCTTGCTGAAACTCTATTAGTTCAGCCAGAGTTAAGCATTTTAAAGTCTCACTGATTTTCAATAGGAGAGTTAAGCATGTGCCTTAATTCCTTTCATTGAAAAAAGTAATTCTTAAAATGCTTAACTCTGATCACACCCATAGCACTTTTCTTTCAATAATTCAGTTGAATTCCCAGAGCATCCAGCTGATTGCTAGTTCGCTAAGTGGATTTGAAAGATTTTCTTTCTACTTCGTATGCAGTCATTTATATTAGAAAACTTAAATTGTTCAATTTCATGTAAATTACACTAATTTAAACTAATTGGCTCCAAAGATGATAGGAAGTAAAGTATTGCAAACACTGCAGTAGTTTTATATGTGTTGTGGGAAACTGCATTCAAAATAGTTGCAGGCTGCTGTATGATTCTGCACGCTGTCATTCAAGGTGATGTTAGGGGGTAACTTGAATTTCTTTATGTCATTGCTAAAACATTAACAAGTGCTTACAGTTGTTGAAAGCACATGGTGCTTGATTGGTTGAATAAAGTAAAATATTTTTCAGTTAACGTTCTTTCATCTTATTGAGTTACGCTCTTCCATAAAATAGGGTGTTTTGCATTATCTTGGGGTACCAATAAAGAACGTTGGTTATTCTGTTAGTTGAATCGAAGCCACTACCTATGCAGTTTATCACTTTGTACAATCATTCGGTAAAGTTAAGCAGGATTGGGCTGCAAGTTAATTTATCTGAGAATCCTCTTTAGATGGTTAAGGCTGTTGGAGACAATCTCCGTCTGAAGGCAGCCGCCTTGCTGAAGCTCAGCAGGTCAGTGTCTGGATGGGTGGCCACCTGGGAAATCTAATTATTGCACCTGAGTTCCATGGTGAAAGGCAGAATATAAATGCAATAAATAAATGTCACTTTCCAAAGCAACGTAAAAAAGAAGCCAGCTCCCACATAGCAGGTAGCTTCAGTTAAGAGAGCCTCAATAGTAAAGCAGTGAAAATCTTGACTACTCTCTGCTGAACTTCATGATTCCGCACCAAGGAACTCAAGATTTACCACGGTGTAATGTATTCAAATTGGTAAACTACATTAGCATAAATTACTCCCTCCCCTATATAATCCCCATATTCCAAATGTAGGCTTACCATATCCAAAGGGGGACAGGGTGCCTACACCTTTTAACCATTGTAAAAAGAGGGAATTTGGGCAGGTGCAGCTCATAGTGGAAGGGTGCAACAAGCTGCACCTGCCCAAATTCCCTCTTTTTACAATGGTTAAAGGTGTAGGCACCCTGTCCCCCTTTGGATATGGTAAGCCTATCCAAATGTATTCCTCGGGCTTCATTAATGCCAACTTTCTCATAGAGGAAGATGCTTGTGATTGAATTGCCAATCAGTTGTTATGTTCAGCCCATACCTTTTTTTAAAAAGAAATCTCAAATCCAGTGATATAAAGTGAGAGGTCAGGTTATGGTTTATCTTGCCTTGGCAGTCAGTCATTACTGCTGAAGTGATTGATGCCTTATAGATGTTTTTTGTCCTAGAGGCTTTGCATCACTGAACATCGCCAACCCTGCAGCATTTCTCTGTAGGTTTTATTTTTGGTGCTAGTTGTTGGGTGTGCTTGAGGGCTGACGGGCACATGCTTGACATGGAGCTGCACCGAAAATGGCACCCCCATAGCAAATTCTCACCCCTTTTTCCTGGAACATTAGGAACACTTACCCCGTGTTGTGATGTTATCACTTGGTGCAGTTCCCTGCTTCAGTTCATTGGCTGCTGTTGCTAGGAAATGTATTGGATGATGATGGCACAATGCATGGTAAGTTATCCTACATGTTTCAGAGGGGAATTTGACACCGTGCCATTTCCAAGCCTCTGGAGGGCTTCTCTAAGCTTACCGACCCATGTCCAGCTCACGTGAAGGCTCTTCCCCACCTCCCAGCCTTGTCCCAGAAAGTGGGTCGGTAAGCTTAGAGAAGCCCTCCAGAGGCTTGGAAACGGCGTGGTTTGCTGCTAAAGGTAACAACCACCACACCCAGCATTTTTAGCCTTTTCTTCTTTTTTTAACTGATTTTAACGCAAATCTGGGAGGCGCGGTGTGACGAATCCGCAGGTCCCGAATCCGCGGATGGAAGGGTCCACTGTATAGGCAAATCAAAGGGGTTTCGTTTTATGCAGTGATCTGTGTTACAAAAAATTCTTATGCATCCATTTCTTTTGTAGTGCAAACACGTCTGCTGCATTAGAAGGAATTGCATTCTGCGTTGTGTCGGCCTCCAAAGTGCCCGTTTTTGTCATTGCCTTTTGACAGGAATAATGATTCTTTCAAGAGTTTTGTGACAAATGAGCAAAGATGATGCAGGGCAGCCGCTAGAGTGCTGGACCTGGAAGACCTGGATTCCAGTCTTCCTGCTTCCAGAGGCCGGCGCTGTCTCTAACCTGCTACACAGGGATGGATGTTGTAAGGATAAAATAGGAACACCCACCCCACCCTGAGTTCCTTGAAGGAAAAGTGGGATCAAACACTGTTTCAGTATTGTGTAGCTGAACATAAGACTCCTGCCTGCGGGATTATTAAGAACACTTTGAATAATTTCCATGTTTAGCAAGTTGCTATAGTATTGCTGTCATTTGATGTTTAAGCTTCATATTGTTATCTTTCTCCTTCCAGTTTGAGCAGGAAAACCAACGCCTTGTCAGTGAAATGAACAGCCTGTTTGATGAAGTGAGGTACACACATTTTCTTATTTGCTGGTCTTTCATGTGGGTGTCCTAATCTCAGGGCACCTTCTGTTCCAAGGCCCACAGAATTCGCTACTTGATCCACTCACTTTATGTAGAAGTGGTCTCAGCATTTCTCCTTTCACTGGACACTTCCATCTACATGCACTCTTCAGTATGGCATTCTGTAGTGTGGAGACCACTGAACCTGTTCAGATCAGACATCATGCCTTGATATTATTGGTCTCCAGTGTATGTACAATGGCCTCTTCCAAATGAAATAATAACTGGAACAAATAAACATCACGGATTTTTATGGGCTTATGTGCAGCTTCATAATTGCAGGCTTCCATGTTTGCTATTAGATTGCTAATTACAGCGATAAAATTGCTTGAGTAGCATTACTTTCAGAAAAGAATTGGGAACATACGAAACTGCTGTATACAGAATTAGATCAGTGGTTCATCTAGTCCAGGATTGTCTATGCCAGCAGTCTTCAGACCCAGGACTCGGTTTTAATTTTGAAATGTATGTATTATTTTTGGAAAATACTGTATATATATCGGTGGCGTAGCCAGAGGGGGTGCGATGCTGTAAGTCAAGGGTGGGGAACCGGCGGCCCGGAGGTAAATTCGCGCGGGGGGGTAAATTTGCGGGGGGGGGGCCCCAAAAAATCGGGCGGCCTACTAGCCAGCCCGCAACAAATTTTCCCTATGGGAAAATGGCCCCCCACCGCAAATAGGTTCCACACCCCTGCTGTAAGTAGTGCAAGACATTGCAACACGTGTGTAAAAACGCCCCTCCCACTCGCCGTCAGAGCCATTCAGGAAGCAACGCTGCACTGTTGGGAGTGCGCTGTATGTTGCTGTTGCTCCCCAGAATGGCTCCGACGGCGAGTGGGAGGGGCTGTTTATAAACGTATTGTAGCATCTTGCACTACTAAATTTGCGGGGGGGGGGGCCAAAAAATCGGGCGGCCTACTAGCCAGCCCGCAACAAATTTTCCCTATGGGAAAATGCCCCCCCACCGCAAATAGGTTCCCCACCCCTGCTGTAAGTAGTGCAAGACATTGCAACACGTGTGTAAAAACGCCCCTCCCACTCGCCGTCAGAGCCATTCAGGAAGCAACGCTGCACTGTTGGGAGTGCGCTGTATGTTGCTGTTGCTCCCCAGAATGGCTCCGACGGCGAGTGGGAGGGGCTGTTTATACACGTATTGTAGCATCTTGCACTACTTACAGCACCGCACCTGCTCTGGCTAAGCTACTGATATCTAACCCATCCTCCTTCAACATGAACAGAAGGTGTTAGGCAAAAACAACGCCCTTAAAAACATCATCATCACTAAGAATAACATCAATAAAATTTTAACAAAACAATAAAAACAAATACAATAAAAAAACCTGGCAAAAATGAGTGTTGGCTAAAATAACAGCAAAATTTACAAACAAAATTTCAAAATAAAAACACAATCAACAACCATCTAAAAATTGGCAAAGAAGGAGCCAATCTGGGGAGAGAGTTGTGAAAGCTGTGGTGGTGCCATTGAAAAGAGCTTAGTTTACATATCTTCAAGGCTGCCAGGGATGTATTGTATACTTCACACTATAAAAACGGTTGTAATGACGCAATGTGGTTTATATATATTTTTAATCTTATTTTTTGTAGACAAATTGAAGGGAAGGTGGTTGAAATATCTAGACTTCAAGAGATATTTACAGAAAAAGTCTTACAACAGGTAAAAATTGCAGGGAAGTGGATGGTTGGCTCTTTTACCCCAGTTCCGAATAAAAAATGGCCAGGCATCTTCTAGAACACAGGCAAATAGTCCTGTGCAAATGTTTCGTTCGTTCGTTCGTTCGTTCGTTCGTTCATTCTCTCTCTCTCTCTCATATGAAAAGAGAATGTATGAGAGCCTTCTCCAAAATGTGCATCAGAGCCCTGCCCTCACCAATGACGCACCACTTAGTTCTGCTTGTACTCTCTGCATGTTCAGCATTTGCCTGCAGTGCAGTGGGAGAACACAGGGGGAGCAGGGCTGTTGCGTTCATTCTGGAGAGGCCCCTCGCACATTCCCTCTTCATGAGCTAATAGCTAGGTGATCAAGCGCAACATGTCAGAAAGCTAAGGTTTAGGGGGGAATTGCATTGGGTCTTGGGCTAGGTGGTCGTCAAAGCGGATCTGTGTGATCGAGCTGAACTTCCAAGTTTCCCGAGGACAGACCTGCACAGAGTTTACCGGCCATGTCTTGTGTCCTGCCAAGCGTTTGACAACCTCTCCACAGCTTACTGAATATCGGGCATTGGCAGGCTGCGTTTGGCTTGTAGCAGCCACATAATCTTTGAACTTGGTGCTCTTCTTGTAAAGCTTCAGAGTAGTAATGCTGTCTTCCCTGGTCCATGTACAAGTAACAGAGCTTTGGGATTTGCATGGGGGCTTATTAGCTAACTTACGCCATTGTGCCTTGAATGCTAATCAAAGAAGATTGAGGCTTCTGGTTACGTACTGAACTCCAGAGGTTTGGAGAAGTTAGGAACTTTCAAACATGCTTTGCTGCCTGAGGAGTTTATGGGTTAAAGAGAGGGAGAATCTGGATTCCTAGAGAGACTTCATGACGCTTGGAATACTCGTTTCCTGCCCAGAAACAGGGCAGGGCCAGGCAGGAGAAGGACTTCTATTTTCATTGCGAGTTGCATAATGCATTTGAAGTGCTGTGGAAAGCTGATTGTGTGAAGGGAGTGTGGGAGGAGGAGAAGATGGGAGAGTGGGGAGAAAGAAAAGGCCCAGCAAGATTGGCAAAGGAGTGAGTGCTCCAGCATTACAGTGGCATGCAGCATGTCATGTTTACTTTGAGGTAAGCCCCATAGAGCCCAGAGGGAGGACTGGGAAAAGAAGCTGGGAAGACTGAAATATGTACATTATAGCATTTTGTTGCCAGACCCCTCTTGTTATAACTGAATAGAAAACGTAAATATTGGAGAACGGGGCATTTTTTTTTCCAATGCTTAATATGATTTACCATATATTTTTCCATTATTAAAGTGAATGTTAGTATCAAATGCCATTTTAAAAACTGTTCTCTGGCATCACGTCTTTGCACTTCACAAGCATGCATGTTGACGTTTAGGGCCTTGAGTTTCACAAATGGTACTTTGCTATCTGTTTCCAGTGTATTTGTGTTAATAAAACTAAAGACCAGTGAACTTAACTCCCCAATGCAGAGCTAAGCATTATTGGATGTATGTGGCTGCCGCCAATGGTGCAGTCCGTCTCCGCAGCCCCTTCCTTCCTGAGCTTCGATGATAACGCACCGTGTTGCAAGTTCCCTGTCCCGTTCATTGGCTGCCACTTGCAGAGGTGGAGAAACTTGTAGCACAATGATTTTATTATTTATTTTATTTAAAGAATTTATACCCCACCTTTCTCCCAGCAAGGGCACTCAAGGCGGCTTACAATAAAAACATTAAAATACATATATACATTAAAATAATTGAAAACAAATAATTAAAACAATTAAAACAAACAACCCCAGCGGGTCACCTATGTTTACATTTGTTAAAAACCATTTGTTAAAAAGCCAGCCCACCATGTCAGACATCGAATGCTAACCTGAATAAAAACGTCTTAAGGCCCCGCCGAAAGGTTTCTAAAGAGGGAGCCGTTCTTAATTCCAGGGGGAGGGACATCAGTTGTTGCTGAGGTGGAAGAGAATGAGGAGGCACGGGACTGCTGTGTTTGGTGGCAGCCATATGTGTGCCCCAATGCTTCGTTGTAATCTCTGTGACTTCAGATGATCAGAACAACCCACTTTTCCCCCCATGCTGCTTGATTCTTCCTATTCATCCCAGGTGCCATAGTTTGACTACGGGCTGTTTTTCACCATACTTGTGCTAACTCTTATTTAATAGGAAACTGAAATTGACAATATCCATCAATTAGTTGTCGGAACAACAGAGAACATCAAGGAAGGTAATGAAGACATAAGAGAGGTAATGTCTCCATGGAGGTTTTTTTTACTTTGTATCAAATTCTTCTTGACTAAAGTGTTACAAGGCCCACCTTAGCAACCTGCCTGTACTGGATTTTGAAATAACAGAGACATCGTTGTCATCTATATTGAACTGTGATGTTTTGCACTCTGTCGTGATCTACTGAGACACACAGAGCATGGGCTTTCGTTTTTAGTAAATGATAGGTATGGGTCTTCTCTCTGTGAAGCCACTTCTAAAAGAGTTCTGGGGGAGGGGGTGGAAAGGGAAAATAAATCACAGGCCTGAGCAAGTAATAATAGTGCCGTGTTGGGCAGCGCAATCCTGCGTAAGGATTCGGCAGGCGGCCCAGGGCCGCCCGCCGGATTCTGAGCCCCGGTGGCTGTGCTGCTGCTGGGTCGGAGGTCTACGTCCCCTTCCCCGGGTGTAAATTCTGGCCGGGCCGATCGGCCTCTTTGGATTTCCTCCAGCTATCTAGCTGGTGGAAGTAGAGGAGGCTGTGTAATGGCCTAGCCGGCCCGGCGGGGACAAAGATATGGCTGAGGCTATCCCCCGCCCCCTCCCTTGCCCGCCAGATCATGGCTTATCTGGTCCGGCGGCCACACGGGCGCTCCGAGGGAGGCTGGCCTCTGTGCCGGCCTTCCTTGCTCCCGAGTCGTCGCAAACGTGCTTTACAGCATGTTCGTGACGTCTCCCGGTGACGGAACGTTCGTTCCATCACCAACGCAATCTCCTCAGGATTGCGCTGGTAGTTAGCTTGACATCTTTGGGATTTGCTGTCTCATAGCAATGGGCAATAGAAACTCTGATCTTTGCATGAAAACTGAGATTCTTATAGTGACCGCAATTGGGACTTAGAAGAAAACAACTAAAACAGCAATAATATTCTGAGGGCACTTACTGTTTATTATAGATGTATTTTAGATTGTTTCGGTTCAGTGAAACCTAGTGTATAAAGCCAAGCCAGACCAATGCTGGCCAAATAGAAGAGTTTCCGGACTGACTGTTGATGGAAAAGGGGTCTAAAATAGAGGGGGGGGGAACAGATGTAAGAGTCCAACAGTGGATCCTTCATCTGCAGCATGACCCCAGTTTTGCAACTTGCCCTATGTACTTGTATAGCCATTACAGCGAAGGGTGGTTCAGTCATCAGTATTGCTGATGCTCAGGTGGACTGTCTACCTTTTTAAAAAGATGTTTTCAGACAATAGATCTACTTCATTACTTATTAAAAACCATGCTACTTATTCACAACCATGCTAAAGCAGGAAATGAGTGCTTTAGCTCTAGCAGGGGGTTGGACTAGATGACCTTGAAGAACCCTTCCAATGCTATGATTCTAAAACAAGTGCAACCCCACTTCTGGGCCTTTCCCCCCCCCCCCACTAAGTCCCAGTGGGTACAAATTTTGACACTTCTTCAGGGTTCCTTGTGTAATAAAACAATAGTTGAATATAAAGCAAAATTAAAATAAGTTTTTCTAATGTGTAGTAAGTACTATTCATTATAATGTTCTGTATCTTAAGAGACACAATTTTTAGAATAAGAGTGGTTTTAATTAACTCTGTTTTACATAGGTCTCTGAACACTGGACATTTATCTTTCTCTCCCCAGTCTCAAGTGAAGGAGTTTTTAAACAGTGGGAAATCTACAGACACAAATGGTCTTCTGTGCTTTGTCATAATCAGTATATGACATTTTTCTTTGTGAATACTAGTATTTCTTTATGAATATTAGTGATGCATTTTATTTTATTTAAAAATTACCATTGACAGAATGGACTGGGTCCAGTCTGCCATAGTGCACCTGGATGAATTGCCGCAGGGCATAGTGGAGCCCTGTTTTCTCTTCATTTTGTGCACACAGGCACCATGTTAGGTTAGTATTGGGAACAGAAGGCCTCTGCATGCCTTCTGTAACTCCATCTGTCTCTTCCCTTAGTCAAGGAACGTGTGCTTGTGCTCAGTTCCTTGACTAACAGCCCGATTCTGCCTAAGATGCGGCAACCGGCCTAAAGGGCCAGCCGCTTCATCCTAGGCCGATTACGGGCTGCACATGTGCGACCTGAGCTCACCTCAGGGGAAAGAGATGTTCATTCCCTTCCCCGGTGTAAGCCCCGACAGCCCCAATGGGCCTCCTCAGATGCATGTCAGCTCTGGAGGCCATGTAAGGCCAGCCTGACCTGGGAAGGGGGCTCAGGATATCGGTGCAACTAAGGGATAAGTAATACCCTCCCTCACCACCCCTACCCGTCTTCCCCACGCCCCTGCACCGACCAGCGCAGAAGTCACCTACGGAGGCCAGCATGGGTCCGGGATGGCAGCACCGCTTACTCCAAAGGAGCTGCAAACGTGCTTTACGGCACGTTTGCGACAGCCTATTTGTAAGCAGGATGGGGCCATATGGGAGACACACACACAGACCTCCCATTCACTCGAGTATGTATAACATATGCAAGTTATGCCCTATGGTGACTGAATATGCAGTTAGGACTGCATCGAACCCAATGTTTTGCAAATATGATGCATCTGATGAAATGGACTGTAGTCCATGAAGACTTATTCTGAAATAAATCTGTTACTCCTGAAGGTGCTACAAGACTTATTATTAAAGAGACACAACATTTTAATGTAATAACTCCTATAAGCAATATATAAATATGTTTTAATTTTAATTTTTTTTCAACTTCAAATATTGCTTTCTTTACATAAGTGTTCTCAAAGTAGGTTTAAACATGTATGTGTTGAATTTTTAAATTGCAATTTTGGTTTTTCCATTTTTTTAGCTTTCTGGTGGAAGTTGCCATTTTCCCCGACTTTATTTTACAAATGTTTTAAGAAGTTACAAAACTGCTCTGGGGGTTATGTGTGCATTGGCAATGTTATAAACACTAGCCTACCAGCTCTTCCTATGAAATATGCTGAAATATACAATATGGCTTTTTTCAGTCTCTTCGGTCAGAACAAGGTACAGTACATTTTTGAACTGAACATGATAAAGGGACTTTCAACTAGCTTCCACAATTCTTATGTCTGTTTTCACCCTTAAATTTCTGTGTAAGGATCTGCAGCTCGTTCATAGGGCCGGCCGCAGGATCCTCAGCCGTTCCCGGGCTGCTCCGGCTCGGCCTGGGGACTCCTCTGGGGAAGGGGATGTTTGTTCCCTTCCCCTGGTGTAGGGCTGCCTGGGACCTATGGGCCTCCATGAATATGCGCCAGCTCTTGAGCCAATGTACATTCAGGGCGGCGGGGGAAAGGGTCACCGAGCCCAGGAATGGAGACGGGGATATCACGGCCGACATCCCCCCCCCTCCTGGACCAGCTTAGACAACGGTCGCCCTCCCTCGCTGCCTGGCCCTCCCCCCACCCTTGCACCCACCAGCGTAAGCCTTACCTTGCTCCGGTGGCTGCAGGTCGGTTCCGCGACGGAGTGAGGGCTGCCGGCCTTTGCGCTAGTGGCCCTTACTCAGAGGGTGCCGAAAACATGCTTTATGGCACATTTACGGTGCGCTCCGCAGGCATAGGGTTACACAGGATTGCACCGTAAGTGTAGTGACCTCCAATTATGGCAAAGCAGTTCAGCCAGTATTGCCTCTAGCTCCAATGTGTTCTCTTAAAAACATGCTGTTCATGTGTAACTAGAGATTTGAAGGACTAACGTTAGTAATTCTTTTTATAAATGGTGTTTGGAGTCCTAATTTTTTTCTTTTGCCAGAGTTAGATGTTGAAATCCAAACTTTTTAGATTTTTCATGATTTTTTTTTGGGGGGGGGTATTTTTCAGGCAATCAAGAATAATGCTGGCTTTCGTGTGTGGATCCTCTTCTTCCTTGTGATGTGTTCCTTTTCTTTGTTGTTCTTGGACTGGTACGGCAGCTAACACTGGCCTACGTGCTTGTACAACCTTGACGGAATTCTGCTGACATTGGCTGAAGATGTTTTCTTTACAATGCAAGCTATGTTGTATTTCATGCATCATGATGATGGAAATATCTTGGTCAGACACATGTATTTGTTTATACTCGTGATAAATATTCTAGGCACATTTATTTTTAACACAACTCAGGAATGTGCTAAAACATGATACTTTTAACATGAAAGTTAAACCATGTGATTGAGCCAGCACATGGATGCTGAGCAAGTAGCAGGAAAAACCTCAGTGAAATGTTACACCAGTTACTGCAACAGGAAGTCAAGGTCCATAGTGGAGCTAGGATGATTGGAGGAAAGTTCATAAACTGCTGCAGTACATGAAAAGAAATAACTTTTCAGCCATTTTCCCAAGCTTTATTTTAATCGCACAGTTGCCCATTAAATAAAAAAAATGATTTTGTACACATGGATTGCTGGTATTAATTCTGTTTCATTACTCCAAAATAAGGCAGTGGTCCCCCAGCCCATCTACGTTTGTGTAGACCCCACTGAAGTTCATGGCAAGTTGTAGATTCTCAATAGCTAACAGTATGGAGCATTTACTTAGTTGTTAACAGGTTTAAAAATGATTTAATGTGGTACCTAATATTACCATGTCATGAAATGTGAATTTCCATAGTATATTTATGGTCAAAAACTGTAGAATGCAAAAATCAGTGTTAAAACATGAACCTCCCAACACACTAGTGCTTAAACGGGATGTGGAATAAATCCAAGATTGTGTTGCATTAGAAAAGAAAGCCTTCTTCAAGCACTCAAACTATATTGCAACTTGATATGGGGCAATAGGAGTGCGCCAGCTGGCTGCAGCCCCACCCCAGTGCTGATACATTCTCTAGTCACGCCCCTTACTCTCTCTCTCTCTCCCTGCATTCTGTGCTGATCTGAACCTGAGGCGGCTTTCTGCCTGTGATTCAGAATGCTCTACATTCCGGGTCATGGGAAGACCATCTTCAGCACTTGCCTCTGCAGAGTAAGAGAAACACTCAATTGCAGAGAGAGTGGGGGGGGGGGGGGGATTGCTACAGCGTGCATCAGCACTGGGGTGTGTGGTTAACTGGCAAGCTCAAGTTCCCCCCAAGTACAATAGATCTGGCTTTTAAGTACCAGAAGAGAACTTACAGGCTTGACCATTTCATTTTTATAAAGGAGATTGTTCACTGTTGGCGTCTCAGTTTACAGTAAAAAAGGTACTTTCTTGTTTTTCTTTTTAAAAAAATTATGCACAGCACCTCAAACAAAAAATAATCCTTCAATCATGGCCATGTTGAATAATTACCATTGGGAAAATGGAGTGGTTTTGTAATGTAAATACAGTGACTGGAATCCTTCACTTTGATATCAAATGCAATATACACAGGTGTCAACAATACTAAGTTTAAGAGGCATAATTGTACTTCTTGTTTATTTTACATAGAGTGAAAATGTCAAAAGTTACATGTGAATTTACATTCAATAAAGTACATGTCTACTAGGAAATACAAACATGGTATAGTTTAATGTTTATATGAGATTGAACTTTTTTAATGCAAAAGAAAGATTTGGCACATAGTTTATTGCTTTTATGCATTCCACACAGCAATGGTAACATTACTAAAAATAATAATAATAATTTACAGCACATAACCATGTCCATTATTAAAATTTCTAAATGGAAAAGCAATTGACATTTTCTGAGCTGGCTGTGATGCTGAAATGTAACCCAGAAATGGAACTGACCATGTTTGTTCTACCACAGATGCGGGAAGAAGAGACATATTTTTTTCATTTTTGTAAAGTGTGTGTCTACAAAAATAATGAAACTTTTGACATGTCCACTGGGAAATAGCACATTCAGAAAATGAACAAATGATTGTAGTTACCTAAATGCTTTAGCCTAGTGATGGCAAAGCTTTCTGGCAAATGTAGCACACGTCAAGCCCAGAGTTTTAAGGTGGTGTCACTATAGCATCAGTACAGGACACACACAGCCCATTGCTACCAGTGTTGACTAGAGTCAGGCAGACAGCTCAGCACTGGAGACGTGGGTAAGAGTCTAGGCCCAACTCTAAATTGACAGCCAGGAATGGGAAGTTGCCCTGCTGCAATCGGGACTTTCCACAAACAGCTGCTGCTTGTGCCACAGGTTGACTACCAGTACTCAAGCCATTCTTTCCAACTGGAAAACAATTTATGTAATAATAAACATGTAACAGTTTAGAAAGCTTGAAATCCAAACGTGCACCTACAATTCTAGGCTTGTCTACACCCTTTCCCCCCACCCCTTCCACTTACACCAAGAAGGCATGTGATTTTTTTTAACCTTTTTTTTGTATGCCATCTCAAAACTTAATTGGGGATGGGCAGAATTAATGCACATCCTCCCTTACACCCAAGTCCTAAATGTGTTTATGCAAAGGTCCCACTGAGTCCAGTGGAATTGATTTCCTGGTACAGTTATGCTTAGGCTTGCAGCCTGAAGTTTAAAGATTAGGAAATGCTAAACAGTGATCCTAACACAAAAGCATTTTGCAACATATAAAAAGGGAAACATTTTAATGTTGTACAAAAAGAGAAGGTTCTAACAAAATTACTCCTCCTTTCTCGTTGAACAAATAACATTGTGGGCTACATCTACAGTGAAGGACTTTTTGCCTATTTATTCTGTAGGACTCCACTACTCACCAGAATATCCCGCTGCCTGACATTCTTGCACAGTCACTAAACATCATTATCCATCATTAAAATGTACATCTCTGTGGTGTCTATTTTGTGTTTCAGTGCAAGTTCATGTACAAGATCCTCTAGCCACAGTGGAAACGCAGTGAAATTTGTTCATAGCTATAACAAAACAACAATTAAGCATGCCTTGTTGCAAAGAATTACCACTTACACCTCTGGTACAGTGAGCAAAAACAGGCCAACTTTTTGTTTTTCTTGGTACTCATTTTGGAACTGAAAGCCAATTTTAGATACAGCTCAGAGCTAAGCAACAGATCATTTCTAGTTATGGCTATGATAATTCAGAGTTCAAAACTTTGTTTAAAAAATCAGTACATACAGTTAAATGCACAATTCTCCATGTCAAAACCCCTGAATAGCCTGATGAAATTTCTAAATTGCAAGAAAATACCTACATTGAATTTATTAACAGAGAAATTGGTGTGAAAGCTCTAAAGCAATGCTGATATGCACTTGGCCTTAAGCCCATTAATGGTCTGTAGCAAGTTTTCAGTTTCTTATTTTCCTTTTTGCAAAGCAGTTATCAGCAAACAGAAGCATTTACACCATAAATGAGCAACCTCTAACTTATCCATAACAATGAGATGTTCCACGAAAGCCCCCTTGATACCTTCCTCTCAACCAGCTCTATCGTTCTAAGCTGACTTCTCAGCCGCTTCAGTCTCCTGCTCGGAAAGTTTCTCTTCTGAAAGTACCGTCATCCATGGAGATACAGAGCGTGTGATGGTTTGTTTGGCCAGGTTGTAGTGGTTTATAACCGTATAAAATTTCCCTCGAGCACTAGAGTCTTGTTCAGAGTAGTAGTTCTCTAAGCCAGCCGGAATACACTGATTGTTCTGAAAGAACACCATTTAAATTTGTTTATTTAAAAGCTCTCTAAGCAATAAAACAGCATAAAACCAACTAAACAGAATAAAAATTATTTTGCAATCCTAAAAACACTTTGGTTGACTTAAAATTGTGTAATGCAAACATCCCAATAACTAATATTTATATTAACTTTTGCCTTAGACAATTTTTAGTATGTGTGCAATTGCAAACTTAGCATCATCAACCTGTAATTTTTGCATAATATAGCTTTCGTTTTTTAAACTGAAAGTTTTTTCATCTCCAATATCTCAAAAAGGCACCTCAAGTGAGGATTAAACACCATGTATGTTTGTTTAAGGATATTCAATTGTTTGATTAACAGGCAGAAGACTAACCAACAACAACAAAAATTTCATTAGTGAATGAATGAATGAAACCTTTATTGGCATAAAAAATTTCATTAGTTGATAACCTCTTCTGTAATTATTTCTACTCAGAAAAAATTCCCCAAATGATTGGGACATGATGAAAAAGCCCTCCCCAGCGCCATACAATTTCTCACACTATTTCATTTTTAATCGTGTAGCAGTAAATTCACTAGAGAACTAGAATTATATGAAAGGAAGAAAAATATGCTTTCCCTGCCTTTCATAACTTCCTCTTATGTTACCTTTTAGATTTTAGTCTAAGCTTAAAAACGAAAAAAGACAACGCCCCCATAGCACCGCCTTTCCTTTGCTTTCATTATTATTTAAGCCCACTGAATTGATGCTGACAATAAGCACATTAGCATCCCTGTACCAGTGTGTTTCTTTTTTCGAACAGTCCATATACTTTACCTTGAAAACGAAACCTTCTGGGCAGGTATGGTCATACTTGTAAACCTTGTAGACTACCAGAAACACAACACATGTAAGGAATGCAAGGGCAAAAAGGACCAAGACGGTTACCTGCAAGCAGACAAAAACAAAACACCCAAATTGTATTTTTCTTGCAATTTTACAGTGCTTACTTAAGACAAATTAACACTTCTTGAGAATACTTGAGGGCTTGTAGCTCCGAGTCAGGTTAGTGCTCCAATTTAGGTGACGAAGGGGCAGGAGGGCCCCTTTTCCACCTTGAAACTAAAATTCTGTTCGTGCCATGGCCCAATTTTCCCCTCAAAAGAAAGAATGAAAGATTATGAGAATTGAGAAAGAAGCACTGAGGCTTCTGTGTGAATCACCCATGTTGCATGTTTCGGTGCTCAGGGATGGGGGAGGCATGTTGTGCCCATTCTTCTGCTGCATGAACTGGAGCACTGGCCAGATAAATTTCCCAGATGGACTGATGAATATCACTGCAGCTACTAGAGAGTAGTTTTGATAAGTACCTCCTCACCAGGTCAATTATGATAGTACCAGGTCACTCTTGCTGCACTTTGCCAACTTAATCTTCATTCAGCCGACTGTGCACTCAGCACATGGATGGTGTGCGCACATGGTCTAGATTGCATCAAACATGGCTGACTAAAGGTAATTTAGCACTTGTGTTTCTAAAATGTTTCACAGCAAACTCAAAAGGGGGATGAATGTCACTACCTGGCGCAAGCACTATTTTCTGTCTCTAGTGCTCTTTGTAATCCGGGGGGGGGGGGAATCTACCCTGAGCATGTACATTTCCTTCCAAGCCGTCCAGAGCTACAGGCTGGAAAGGAGGACACACATGTTCTTTCTTTCTTGGCAGAGAGTTTGCTCCCGATACATAGATGATGTTGGATAGGACAAGTTCCTTAGTGCTTAAGTTACAATAGGAAGTTATTGCTAAGAGGACAGCGACTCCTATTTCATGCGCTTCATAACTACAACAAAACAGAATCATGAACAGAGCCAAGCCTGCAAACCACAACGATGTCAATTCTAATAGAGTTGCATTTGCTCAGTGTCTTGCTAAATGATTTGTGTTGTATTTATCATGGATTACATTATGAAAAGATCACCCAAAATGGCAATGACCTAACCTTTAGTGGTTAGGGCTCTAATAGATTTTTGATCATTCTTCCCATAAGCAAACACCATGAAGCTGTCCTGTATGGAGTCATACATAACTAGTCCAGTACTATCAACTCCAACCTGCAACACCTCTACAAGGTAAAGGTCTTTCTCGGTTCTACAACCTGAGATCTTGTTAGCTGGAGATTCAAGGAACTGTATCTAGGCCTTAATGGAAAGCATGTATTCTACCACTGAGGTATGGCTCCTATGACTGACAGCATATTTTTTTAAAAAATTATAAACTATCCTATAAGCTTTAGGGAGCTGGATGGCCTTCTGGGACCATATAAAGCTGAGCTAACTTTAGCCTTATAGGGTCTATTTTTTTCTTTACGAAAATCCCCACTGACATATTTTAAATTTACTAGCAAGAATGCATACTCAGAATTGCTTAGCACTTCAGGTATAACTAATTGTGTTCAATGATCCTTGCTTAAATACAAAAGAAGTGCGCCTTGCAAGAGTCCCAGCAGCCACGAGACAGTCCACCAGCAATGGTCCAGCAATGAAACCTACTGCCTACATTTTGACCACCTACTTTTGCTGCCCACCTGTTATAATGCGTCAGTCTTGGTTGGAAGCAATAGTGAACTCAGACAAATTGCTGAAGTGATCACGTTGCCACAGTGCATTGTGTTGGGTTGTGTTGGTGACTGTGTTGGTGATTGTGTTGGTGACTGCATAGAAGGTCTGGTCAAAAAATGCATGAGGCAGCTAACTTGCTGAAGCTAAGCCGGTCAGACTCTGACTAGTATCAGGATGGGAGACCACCATGTATACCACTTAGGTTCCAGCATTGAAGACAGGCAGGATTATAAAGGTAATCAATAATAAATCATACACAAAAGGTGAAGTCAGAGCCCACTAAGAGGCATCTTCCGGGATTCCTCTGATATATGGAATGAGCCCAGTGGTGCATTGTGATCTCCATTTGTCCATGGCATGAGCAAGCATTAACCCAAACAGTCGACTTGCCAAGAATACTGCCACTGCTGCAGTAGATCACCTGAGTTCATGAGGTTTGTGGGTTCTGTTTGGATGGGTGTGACCCCCTTTTTGAGATTTGCAATTGAAACTTTAAGACGATACACAAGGGGGTAGACACCGTCAACAGGACACATGTTCCCAGCAAAGAACAGGCATTATAGAAGTAGAACAGGAAACAAAACTCAGCAGTTGGGTTGTTAAAGATGTGATGCAAAAGGATTGAAATACCATTTTGATTTGGAAGCATCAGCCAGGAACACAAAAGTGAAAAGGTTAGCTGGACTGTGAAACAACAAAACTAGCACTCTGACGCCAGTATATTCAAACCAACGGGACTGTCTGCATCACTAAGGGCCGCTGAGTTCAGTGCTGCCCATGCAAAAGCCCTTCAAACGTAATGTGTCTCTTATGTGAATGCTTCTATTGAGTCATCAAGGGAAGCATCATATAGTAGTCTGGCCCTGAGGTTCTGAAGACAAGAATGGCAGCAGGACACAGCCTTCTCGCAAAAAGAAGAACACCATGACCTGGCTATAGGGCACAACTGCAGATTCAGAACTGAAGCACGTCAAGACCACAAATCCCAAGGAGGTTAAGAACGGAAGGTCCAATAAATCCTGGCCTTGCTGACAACTTTTCAGACACTGGAAGAAGGACCAAGCTGGTGTCGGTAGGAGTAACCCCATAGAAACAACGAGAAAGGGAAAAACAGCAGAAAATTGCACCTCCTGCTATGCCCACTTTCCTACAACAGAGCATAGGATACAGACTGCATTTGGCAGCCAATCACAGCACATCCACCCCAGTACTATTATTAACAGTATTTATTAACAGTATTTATATACCGCTTTTCAACAAAAAGTTCACAAAGCGGTTTACAGACAAAATCAAATGATTAAATGGCTCCCTGTCCCAAAAGGGCTCACAATCTAAAAAAGATGCAGAACACCACAGCCACCAGAAAAGAGATTGTGCTGGGGCGAAAGGGGGGGGGCAGTTACTCTCCCCCTGCTAAATATAAGAGGAGCACCAATTGAAAAAGTGCCTCTTGCCCAGTTAGGAGGGGTACTAAAGCCCCTGACATGGAGACTATCAGCGCAATCCTGACTAGAGATGCCAGGAACTCCAGCCATTGCTACTTCTGGCCAAACACTCATATGAACCCCTTGTTTTTTAGCACTGCACCGTTGGCACAGGGGTTGAACAGGGGTCCTCTTGCAAAGTTCCACTGCAGCCCCCTCCCCAGGAGAGGGAAAGGTAATGTCCTAAGCCACCATGCTCTTGCCCCCTACATGTACGCTCTGGTGGCACCACCCTCCCACACAAACACTGAGTATGCATCTCAAGCCAGAGAACAGGCATGGCTGATACTGTTGTCTATTCCATGCTTACTCTCTTTGTGCATCTCCTTGCTCCCCACGGACAGCTGTCCCGCAGGTGAGAACAGTGTGCAGATACCACTACAGCCAGCCTGCCTGCAGTGATCAGTGTGAGCTCAGCTACTGCTCAGCAGTGAGGTTGCTGGCCTACTAGCACTGGCGTAGCTAGCGCCCCCCAAGGTTGGGGCGGCCCCCCCGATGCCCCCCCAATAGCATAAATTAAGTTTCGTTTTCGTTTTCACATTTTTTCGGCTTTTTTAAGTGTTTTCCGGGGCTTTGTAGTGGTAACGGGGCATCTGTGTCTGTGTGTATGCTTTCCCCCCACTTAGCTTGTGTATAGAAGCCTCCAGCGACGACGATCTCTTCCTCTGCCTGCGCCCGGGGGCGCGAACTCTGTAAAGTGCCCAGCAGCGCTTTCCACAGTTCACGCAGGCGCAGAACGTTGATTGGAAACATCGTTGTTCTGCGCCTGCGCGAACTGTAAAAAGCGCTGCTGGGCGCTTTACAGAGTTCGCGCCCGGGGCAGACAGAGGAACGATCAGCGCCCCCGGAAGAGATCGTCGTCGCTGGAGATCATCGCTGGAGGCTCCTATACACAAGCTAAGTGGGGGCAAAGCATACACACACGCGGAGAAGCCCCGATATCACTAAAACCCCCCTGAAAAACACTAAAAAAAACTTTTTAAAAAGCGGGAAAAAAACAAAACTTAAGGAGGCCCGCGCCCCCCCAGAGCCTCAGCGCCCTACGCCCTGGGCCCCCCCCGCCCCATATCAGCCGACACCTCTGCCTACTAGTTCTGTGGCTTTGCAAACTCTATGGCAGACAGTGAACCAACTGGTGCAACCAGACCTCACTGGCACCTGTTACTTGGCTGTCTGTGGGATAACTTGCAATGGCACAACAATCCTACTGGGAGGAGGTGGTTGGCAACCCCATCTGTGTGTCTCTCAGATGCTGCTCTATCACTATTGCCATTGGTTGTATATGGGGTGGGTGTGGCTGGCTGGGCTGCTGCAGTAGGTGCCCTGTGTCACTTGCCAGCGCAGTGACTGGCCCATGCACCTCTGATAGGTCCATCTGCTGCAGCCTCCCAGCAAGGTGTACCTGTCTGCGGTGATGGAAGGTGTAAAATACCAGATGAAGTGCGCTTTGCCTGTCTCCTGCTGTGGCCGGGTGGTTAGATAGCAGCTTTATGGAGCAGCTGGTGTGGGTTCCAGACCTGCCTTCTCCTCTCCTTGTGTTTCTGGCCAGTCATGCAAAAGTGAGTGTCTTGCTCGTCAGGGCAAGTCCCTTAGCTGGGGCCAAACCTATCTTGCCTGGCTGCCAGCCTGTGCACTTGTGCAGTGACCTACCAGCACCCTCCTTTGCCCGAGTGCTGTTGACGCTCCCCTTGTGACTTGTTCCAGCCCCTCCCCTGGCATAAGGGCTCCTTCCAGCTTCTGGATGTCCCCACACGGACTAGAACCCTTGCACTGGGGAGACTTGTATGTTTGCTTCACATGGCTTCCCTCTTCCAACGGAGCGATCTATCTACCCTTGCTCTGCTCAAAAATGTATTCCTTGGATAACAAGGAACAAGGGCTCCATGTGCTGTCAGTGCAGTGTCCCCACACGGATTGGGCCACAAGTAGTATTCTATAATGAGAAAGTCTAAAGAAGAAAACTGGCCAAGAAGAACAATTGGGAGACATCTTAAAAAACCAGTATGGCTGCCAGCACCTAGATGGTGCTACGGTGCTAATACCGTATTGGTCTGACTATAAGACTCACTTTTTTCTCCTAATTTAAGTTTTTAAACTAGGGGTGCGTCTTATAATCAGGCTGTTGCAATAATGCCAGTGATTTAATTAAAAATTTTTAATAGCACCAAACTTTAAGGGTACGTCTTATAATCAGGTGTGTCTTATACTCGGGACAATATGGTAATTGGTTCTGCATCAACCTGGAGAGAGGTATCTAGTAGGGCGCCACAAGGCTCTGCCTTGGGCCTTGTGCTGTTCAACAAATGGCCTGGAAGGGATACTTAACAACTTTACAAATGACACAAAATA
This sequence comes from Plestiodon gilberti rubricaudatus, assembly GCA_026170595.1. Classification (NCBI taxonomy): domain Eukaryota; kingdom Metazoa; phylum Chordata; class Lepidosauria; order Squamata; family Scincidae; genus Plestiodon; species Plestiodon gilberti. Next base: position 61,210,859 of record JANXHW010000005.1, read on the forward strand.
AGGAATAAGTAACACCCTGAGGTTACTTCACAATTATCTTAGTTCACAGATTCACAATTATCTTGACAGTCTCAATCACTGGGCCCTTACCAACATGATGATATTCAATGAAGACAAATATAAAGTCTTGCACATAACTACAAAAACTCAAAGGCATAGGTACAGGGTAGGGGAGGTCTGGCTTGAAAGCTTGTCTTACAGCGCAATCCGACTTAACTTTTGTGCCGGTTTAACCAGCGGCGCAGCAAGAATGGGAGGCCCCAAAACAGAAAAGGGATTCAAATCCCCTCCAAAAGAAGAATTCAAAGGGGATTTGAATTCCTTTTCCGTTCTGGGGCCTCCCGTTCTCGCTGTGCAGCTGGTTAAGTCAGATTGCGATGTGAATCAAAAGGTGAACATGAGCCAGCAGTGTGTTGCAACGGCAAAACAAGCAAATGCAATGCTGGGCTGCATTAACAAAGCCATAGTGTCCAGATCACAAGAAGTAATAATTCCATTCTATTCTGCACAAGTCAGAATTGGAACACTGCATCCAATTCTAGGCACCACATTTTAAGAAGGACATTAGTAAGATAGAACAAGTTCAGCGGAGGACAACAAAGACGGTCAAAATTCTGGGAACCAAATTCTATGAGAAGCAGTTAAAACAGCTTGGTATGTTTAACCTGGAGAAGAGAGGACTAAAGGGAGATATATGATAGCCATCTTGAACGCTGCAATCCTATACATCTGGGTGTAAGTCCGACTGAACTCAATGGGGCTGGACATGCATAGGATTGCGCTGTAAGTATCTGAAGGGCTGTCATGCAGAAGAAGGGAGGACTTACTTTCTGTGTTTCCTGAGGGCAGGATTCGAACCAATGGATTGAAACTACAGGGAATAGATTTAGGCTAGAGACGTGGAAGGATCTACTAACTGTAAGAGGTGTCTGGCACTGGAACAGTCTATCTCATGCAGTTGTTGACTCAGTGGGAGGTTTTCAAGCAGAGGCTGGACAGCCACTTCTCAAGGATGTTATAGCAGTTGCCTGCACTGACCTGTGGCTGGACTAGATCAGGGGTTCTCAATCCTGGTGCGGCTGTGACCTACCTTGTCTTCCGGCGATGGCGTTGCGACCTACCTCCTGCAGCTGCTCCTGGCCCTGGATGGCCTCCGCAGGCCTCAGAGAGGCCTCCTGACGCAACCGGAAGTCGCGTCGGCAAATTTGGAAGTGACCCAGAAGTCACTTTCGAAGGTCTTCTGAGGCTTGCGAAAGCCTCCGGGGGCCATCCAGGGCCGAAAGCAGCTGCAGGAGGTGAGTTGCAACCTGGGTGTGGCCTCCAATTGCTTCCGTTTGGCTCCAATTTGGAGTCAAACGGAGGAAAGGGGCAGGCCCAACTCAAGACCCACCTCCACATCAAGTCGCAACCCACAGTTTGAAAAGCCCTGGACTAGATTATCTCTAAGATCTCTTCTTACACTAACAGTCTAGGCTGAACACCAGCTATTATGGGAAGAAAAACCATCTTGCTGTCTGAACTAAGAATCAGATACCTGTATGTACTATTTACAACAGTACTACTGGTGCTGAACACTCGTCCCAGGACCAGTTCCTGTTGCTGCTGAGAAAAGGACATTCAACACATGATGAGCATCACAATGAGAAAAACCACACTCCAGAAAATACCAAATAACTAAAATATGAAAACTTCAATACCAAGTATTCCCATAAGTGGCAAGGGAATTCACGTGGCAGGTTTCCCTGCTTACAAGCAGCAATCCCACCCACATACCCCGATGTCTGTCCCTGCGACTGCATGAGGAAGCTATACAGTGAACTGGGCAGCTCACCAACATAGCTATATTGGTTCTGCAATTACAATGGCCGATAAAAATGTTGCAGCAATTCAGGAAACTGCTGAAACCTATAAGCACATGAAGGCCAGCTCACAGGCGCTTATATGGCCAAGGAGGGACTGCAGCTATTCACGCATTAGGAAAATGCTATTTGTGAAGCTGTCTTGAGAATGCGAGGTTTTAAATTAGCAGACTAGTAGCACAGTGGGAACAGGGGAGTACAAACCCAAACAATCTGGATGACTACAGATCCTTGCACTAGACTAGACTATTCCAACCAACCGTCACCAAGAGGCCGACCAAAAACAGGTGCCAATTTGATTTTCCTTTGCTATGCTGCAGGCTTGTCAAGCCCCCACAGATTGTCAAAGGGCTGGTAAAGTCCAAACCCCATGGCTGGAGAGACAGCAAGGAGCTGGAACAGCAGAGGAAGCAACGGGCAGGGAAACAGCAAGTGGTCTGGAGGTGCCGAAGGAGAGTTGAGTGGCAATTGTCAAGCAACCAGTTGCCAGATTCTGGTCCAGGATATCAGTGGTCACACTCAAGCAGTCTTCTCCAACTCGTGGCCCCAATAGTTTAGGGCAGTAGTTCCCAAACTGGGAGGTGTGGCTCCCAGGGGAGCCGCGGATACCAGCCAGGGGTGCCACGGAGAGCCACGGAATCCTCGCAGAAAACAGTGCAATGCCAATTGGCAGGTATCAACATAATGTCATGGGGAGCCGCGGCCAATGGTCGCCAATGGTTAAGGGAGCCGCAGGTCGAAAAAGTTTGGGAAACACTGGTTTGGGGAATAAAGAATTTGTTCCCAGCCTGTGACAGGGTTCCTTGTTCATCTGACGATGCCAGACCCTGAAATGCCTCCGTAATCCTGCTGCATTTCCCATTCCCGCTATCAGCCAGATACATCAGATGTATGAAGCAGATGCACCGTCTTAGAAACTGGCGCATGAAACAGGCAAACAGCTCTATGGTTTTCATCTTGCCACTCACATTTGGCACTTGGGCATGGCTATATAATGCTATCCGCACACAATGCTATCTGCTATCCAGCATCAGGAGCTCGCATTGCCATTCCCTTTCAATTAGCAGGGCAGTTGCCAAAGAGTTTGGAGATTGTAAGAGGGTGGATTTGCAAATTCCCCACATTTGCAGCCCAGGCTAGAAGGATATGGAATGGGAGCGAGGGGAAAATATCACGTTTCTGAAAAGGGATACAAGTCCCTTTACATGGGAAGAAAACATTTAGATGACAATGGGCATCATCCTCTCATGTCACAAGTGCAGTATCTGACACCTGGCAGATCTCCGTAAAGCCCGATTTCTCCTCTCGTCCACCTACAAACATGCAGGAGCACATGTCCAGGAAGTACGATGGGAGTTCTCCAGGAAGTAGGTTTTCTCTGTGCCAGGTGCAAGGGAGTGACAACAGGAAACAGGTTATCTTGTTGTCTTGTGTGCTCCCTGAGGCATCTGGTGGGGCCACTGTGAGATACAGGAAGCTGGACTAGATGGGCTTTGGCCTGATCCAGTAGGGCTCTTCTTATGTTCTTTCACAGGGGTTCTCAACATTTGGAGGCCCAGGTACCCCCTATCATGGTCCAATTTTCTGAAGTACCCCCTGCTAATTAATTGGATTAATCAATTAATTAATTAGGTAAATTAATCGTTAAATAAAAAGTACTAAAATTTTTAAATGGGGAAAAATGTATTATTTAACTCTGTGTGAGTGTGAGAGTGAGTGAGTGAGTGTGAGTATGAGAGATGGATGCAAGGATGTCTTTTTTTCCCTCCAAGTCACACTTCCCAAAATCAGCTCCTCCCTCCCCCACCCCACCAAAGTACATTTTCCAAAGTATAAAAATAAGGCCAAAACCAAAAACAAAGAGACAGAAGGGCTCCGAAAATAATTAAAATTTAAAATCCATGTTAATTAACAGTTAATTAGCTGTTGATGGGGCAGATAAGGGGCAGGGCTTGGCGTACCCCCAGCAAGAGGTCCACGCAGGAGCGTCACTAGGGTGCGCGCCACCCTAAAGCGAGGGCGTGCACGCCGCCCTAATGACCCCCTGGCCGCCGTGACAGCCGGCTGGAGAGGATGTCTCCGGAGCAGACAGCAGCGGAGTCTCCGCTGCTGCCGGCTCCGGAGACATCCTCTCCGGCCGACTGTCCTGGGCCTTCTGACGAGGCCCAATGTGGCGACATCATATTTATTAGGTTTTTCACGCATGCGCAGTACGTTTCTGAGGGCAAAGGGCTGCCCTTTTGCCCTCAAATGTTCTGCGCAGGCGCGAAAAACCTAATAAATATGACATCACCGCATTGGGCCTCGTCAGAAGGCCTCGGACCTCCTCCGAGGGCGTACGCTCCGAGGCCTTCTCCTGGAGCGCGGAGGTGACACGTGCAGTGCACGAGTGCGCACGCGGTACCGCGCGTCACTCTTTGCACACGTCACCCCCAGGCGGTCCGCCCTCCCCGCCACGCTCCAGTGACGTCTGTGGGTCCGCATACCCCTAGGGGTACCCGTACCACAGGTTGAGAACCTCTGTTCTATCAGTATGCCCCTCCCTTATTCTCATTCTTTTTCATGCCTAGAAAATAAGTTGGGCTCCTCCCATGTATGACTTGCCTTCTTAGACTGAGAGGAACAACTCAACAGGAAGATGGGAGGGGCACAGAGGACCTCAGTTCCCTCTAATGCCCTGCCATGTTGTCTCCACATGGGTGTCAGTGGAGAGGAGCAAAAAAACAGCATTCTCTTGAGTCCTACTGGGATCGTGTGCTTGTGGTACAAGTGGCATGTGTCCATACCATATGCGTCTCTTTCACAGTGCAAACTCTGTGTGGTATTGGTATGAAAATGGAGGGAGGGAGCACACTGTCCAGAAACCCATATGCATCACTTTTTGCAGGAGAGGAAGGCAGTGGTGCTGCACATGTGTTCCATGCCGCTAGTAGCTCTTCCAGCATTCCCTGGTGTACAAGTTTTGTTTTACCATCTACCTTGGACACTTCCTGGCATCTCTAACAAACTCACAGAATGCCTTCCTCTAAGAACTGAAAACAACCATAGTGGGCTTGGAGAATATGTCTCCTCCTATCCACTGGGATAGTTTCCTAGCAACAGCACACTCTCTAGTACCTAGGCAACTTAAAGTGCCTGATCTAATCTGCAAACAAAGAGAGGAGACATCTCATACATGCACCTCTCTCTGCACCAGTGTTCTAGGTCATGCTACTCATCATGAATACATTTGGAAAAAGGCCATCACGAACAATTTCACATGCCCTCCAACTATGCCTGTTAATATTCTACAATGCCTGCAATCTCAAACAGGCACAGTAGCCAATTTTCACAATGTGTACCTCCTGATACTGATGCATACCAAAGGTATTGCCACCTGCTGCTCTATGGAACATTATTCCATAATGTTCTACTATGGTTTTGCAGGTATTCGAAACCATTCCTAAAATGATGTGCTGTAATGATATATTAACAAGTTTCCGAAATTTCCTCTTTTTTTTTGTACATGTATACCAAAGTCATGCTGCCTTTTAAAAAAAATCTTTATTAATCTAATTTTCAAAATATGTTTTCTTTTGCTGTCTTATCGTAAAAGATTAATTCTGATTAATACAGGCCCAGGAAGACTTTTGCAATGCGATCTTTAGCCAGAGACATATACTGTTCTACAGGGTGTGGTGAAGAATGGGAATCGACAGTTCTTAAAATGCTACAAGCAGCGCAACTGAATCTTAAGAACCGCTATGAAGCAATTAAGAACCATTTTAAGATCTGGATGTTTGATAGCGAGAAAGTCTTCCATCTGGAGATTTCCTCCCCTGCCTCTTCGTTTTCAGCAGATATATAACCACCACAGCACAATTCATCCTGCAGTTCCCGAGAGGCACAAAATCCTATAGAAACCTCTCTCCAATGTGCTTGTTACCTAGCAGCATAACCCAACAACCTGATAACCTGAAAGTAATCCCAATGTGGTAATCATAAGGAATATCTAAATGGCATTTAATTTCTCATATTCCATCCAACAACATACCACAATGGAACTATCTGATCAGTCCTCCCAGTTATACATGGTTCTCCAACGCAGGCTCAAACTAGACATTACATTAAGCTCATCGTTAGTACTGAGGGCTTAACCACTTCTGCAGGTCGGGGCCACAGTAGGGGGAGGGCTTTAAACCTACCCACGGTCCCAATCCAAATCCCCCCACCACAGATACTCTTTGGCTGCAATCCTATGCACACTTTATTGAGAGTAAGCCCCACTGAAGGGGGGGGGGACTTGCTTCTGAGTAGACAAGTATAGGCTTGGGCTCTCTGACAAGGAAAACCGCTACCATTGGCTCCCTTACTAGTTGCTCAGGTACAGCAGTTTATTCCTTTCTTGGTACCTATATCAAAACGGCCCAGTTGATTTGCTTTGAATGAGAGTTGGCTGCTACTGTAACTGCTTTGTGGACTGTGGATATATGAGTTTCAGAGGCACTGACTAGCTATTATTATTTATTACTGTTGTTATTATTATCAGTCTGGGAACAGCATTCCTGCCCCTGTCCTTGTGCCCACCAAGCCACCCGGGAGAGGCTGCAACATCCCCCTGCCCCCCCCCCCATGTACGGACGGTGAGCCCTGTGCCAGAGATAATTAGACACTCAATATCATGCTGCTATTAAACCAGTCCCTAACCCCACAGTGCGCACAGCAGCCAGTAGGTTGGCCACAGTCGGGTTCTGCAACTACTTATGCCTGTCCCAAGGCAGGCTTCCTGGTTGCTGGGGCAACAGGAACACCAGGGAAGCAGGTTCTGGGCTGGAAATGAGGCCAGGCTGTGCATGCCCATAAGGCAGGCCCCAGTATAAAGGGCTCAGTCATTGGGCTGACTGAGACATAAAGGGCTGAGCCCTGAGTATAAAGGGCTCAGCCAGGGATGAGGCATTAGCAGCAGGATGCAAGGCTGAGGGCTCTGTCTGCATGCCATGGAAGGAGACAGTAGCCTGAGGAGGCTGTCCTGGGAGGAAGAGGAAGCTGTATCCAAGCCAAACTGTGGCAACAGGGGAAGGCTCTCTAGGCCAGGCAGCAGGATCCTTTCAAGACAGATGAAGAGGATAGGTGGATAAGGCCCAGCATGGTGGTACTGTGAATATGGCAAGATAGGAGCCCTCCCTCCCCTTTGGGCGAGGAGCTGGGGAGCCCCAGACATTATGATTAATTATCATAGCTACAGCTAGATATAGCTATCATATAAGTTGTTGTCCAAAAGTCCACAAATATCAAGTTGTCTTACTAACCATCCTCTATTCATTTTGGTCCTATTTATTAAATTCCTCCCTGCCACACATGCACCCCTATCCAAGTCTTCTGATGTGTGCAGCTTCCTAGGGAGACAGAGTTCTCTCCTTTATGCTGTAAGGCACATAGCAGCATGAATTTCTTCCTTTTCAAAGTAGCATCACATGGGAGAGAATGCCTCTCCCTAAAGCCCTCCAGCAAGTACAAAGGGCTGGCAAGAGAGAAGTGGAGTCTTTTCTCACTTGCAGGAAGGTCTGGATAAGATTGGTGGGGAACATTCCTGTTTTCTTATCCAACTGTCTATGCTTCTAAGAAAAATGCCTGCCTCTCTTTCAAGTCCTCTGTGCTTGTGGGGAGGGTTCAAGGGAGAAGCTGGTTTTTCGCTCACTTACAAGGTTTGGAGAAATAAAGAAACAGCAGGAGCCTCTAAACTTCTGTGCTTGTGAATCAAGGGTCTGCCTTTCCCTAGTGCAGAAGGCTTGGAAGAATGACGAATGCAGCTTGGAGAAAGGAAGAACGAGTTCCTCGTTCTTCGAAGAACGAAGAAAGGAAGATTCCTCCTGCTGCTGCTGCTTCTCTAAAATTGCAATGCAAGGAGAAGCTGCTGGGAGTCCTCCTCACCACCAGAGGGCCACAGGTTACATGCCCCTGATATGTGGAGCTATGGATGGCTGCTGTTCTCATCAAGTCACAGCAACAAACCTCCCTGCTACCAGATACCAGTGCCAACTTACAAGCTTGATTTTATCTTACTTCTTTCCGAGCACTGCTGATCACCCAAGGGTTTGACTCGTGCATTCAGTAGCTTTGCAATGAGATATTTTGTGGAATAAACCAGAGATCATATGCTGGAAGTGTGTGATTAAAATGCTTTTTCTACACCTCGATCCTCTAGAACATCGTTTCTCAAAGTTCTCCCCACGAGGTGGGGAAGTTGTAAGTGTTGGTGGGTGCAGGGCGGCAGCGGTGCTCCTGGGATTGTGCCGCCGGCGGGGGAAAGGTCTTTTTTTGAACTCACGGGGGTCGCTCCGGCTCTCTGGAGGGCTGGAGCAACCCCTGCGATTTTAAAAAAGACCTTTTTCCTCTGGCGACAGCATGATCCTGGGAGTGCCGCCAAGGTCGCCATACCCCTTAAGGGGGTAGCGGCCAGTTCCGGTTCCCCTGGTAGGTCACGACCAACCAGTTTGAGAACCACTGCTCTAGATCTAACCTCCTGTGTCTTTCCACTGATTAGGAATCTTCTGAAACCTATTTTTTTGTTCAGTGACTGTGTGCTCCCCCTAGGATATTGAACAGCTGCTAAACAGAAGACCAAAAGTTAGCTACAGCTACTCCTAAGGAAAGCATCTACTACAGTCCCTGCACGCCTCCAGACAGCAGCAAGGCTGCTTCCTCCCATCTGTTATATGCAGTGTGTGTGTGTGGGGGGGGGGTCATACCATTAAGGATCATCCCATTAAGGATGGAGGATCATCCCATTAAGTAGCCCGCTAATGATAAGAACATCTGGAAAGGTTCAAAATCCATTTTCTTCTTCAGCAAAAGAGAGTCCCTATTTTACCCTTCACTGAGAATATTCAGTCTTTCAAAACCTCTTTGGACCTGATCTGCAGAAACTTCTACAAAAGTTACTAGCCCACCTGCTAAAACATACCTATGTCAGTTGTTTGCAATACATAGACCAGCAAGAATGAACTCCAAATTACAAAAGCTTCACTGATCCTTTAGATAGGAGTCATCTTTGCCAGAGGCCACCTGGCCAGTGGCTATATACAAGCTTCCTATTGGGCAGCAATCTTTCTCGTGCACCTCTAAACAGGAATACACATTTTCATCAATCTTATGAGTTATAACATCAAATCTCAGAGGCAGCCTGATGATGAGTGCAAACACTATAAACAAAGAAATAAGGAGAGTGTTTAAGAAGATCAAAGTTAATGTGGAAAATAAAGGAGGGAGGGTGTAAGGTTTATTGTATATGTCTCTAAAATACAGGTGGGCCCCCATATCCACGGATTCGCTATCCACGGTTTCAGTTATCCACGGATCACGGGGAAACCCTCCCCAGGCTTTTACTTTTTCCCCAGTAAGCTTTGTTTCTTCCTTAAACAAACAGGAGAAGCAACCTCTGGCTGCTTATTGCAGGCAAGTAGAATGAGACTAAGTCCTAGAGAGGCTCTGCAAGGTTAACAGAAACCTTGCAGAGCCTCTCTAGGACTTAGTCTCATTCTACTTGCCTGCAATGGAGGCTGCTTCTCTGTTTGTTTTAAGGAAGAAACAAAGCTTGCTGAAAGAAAAATAAGAGCGGGGGGGGGGCGCACACACACCTGCCCACAGGGGAGGCAGGGCAGGGGGCCCTCAGGAAACCATGGAGGGGGTGTTCACTCCTATCCACAGTTTCAAGTATCCACGGAGGGGCCTGGAACATATCCCCAGCGGATATGGGGGGGGGGAGTACTGTATAGGCATATAATCCAATGGGAAATTCTCATGTAAAAGCCCAATTTCAGCATCCAGCTCAACTGATTTCAGTGGGGCTTGTGCAAGAGAAATTCCTGTGGGACTTTCTGTTCTAAATTCCTGATCTAAATTACTATTCACTTAATAGAATGATGTGTAGAGATCTATGGATTCTTGGAGTAAACTGTTAGGCTGTGATCCTACACACACTTACCTGAGAGTAAGTCCCGCTGAACTCAACAGGACTTACTTCCAAGTAGACATGCATAGGATTGTGCTATTAAATTATATTCCTGCAAACAATTCATTATATTTCATCCACTGAAGTTTCTAATTCCTCATTTGGAAGTGTTCTCGTTTTGGGACAACCATTTTTTTAAAAAATCCATTATAGTTTATGTTTTAGCCACCTTGAATGCCCTGGCAAGCTGGAACGCAGGTTATAAATCCAATAAAACTGACGTGTGCAATGCTGTACTAATAACTTCAGTTGTGATATTACTTACCTTAAACCGTTCTGAGACACCTTCAGTGATGCTGATTGTGAACTCAGCTATTTTGGGAGTACGAAATTTCCCTTTCTTGCGGTCAGGTTCATATTCTGTTTTTGTCTTGACCACCACCTTGTCAAAGAACATCAACAAAAGATCGGTTACTACTTAGACCGTTGCAGTCAAAGTCTCAGACACATAATAGGCCTCAGCCAGTCCTTCTGTGCATAACATCTCAATAAATATAGCCTGTAATGGTAGCCTAAGTGCTACAAACTTAACTTGATTGATCCAGTTTATTTATTTAAAAAAATGTATACCCCGCCTTATCCTATGCCAAGGCAAATGCCCAAGGCAGCTTACAACAAGGATTAAAATACATAATTTAAAAACAATACATAAGATAAATTAAAAACAATAAAATCCACTGGGGGGGGCGACAATATGAAACGGAGAAGCAGCAAATCAGAACATCTTGAAACACAGGAGTCAGACCACAACCCATCACCCAAACGCTAGACGAAAGAGAAATGTTTTGAGCCCTCGCCGAAAAGTCATGAGGGAAGGGGTAGTTCTCAAATCCCCTGGCAAGGAGTTCCACAATTGTTATACAGCTCTACAGCACATGTAATTGCATGTCACAGATAATTGGGAAGTTATTCAAATAATCGGATTATGTGTCATTCTCTCGGGGGGGGGGGGAATGAAAGCAAGGAAGTTCTTCTGCACAAGCTCCATGGAAAGCAAAGGGATCTGCACAAGAAATATGGCTCCTGTTTAATTTTAGTGGAGCATGCACAGGAGATGTTCCCGTCCCGTGGTTTGTGCCACAGGCATTCTTCCACCAGTTTCATTTGCATAACCTGCATTTTCTTCCATCTCTGTATTTAGGAATGATGAATATAGATTATTTTTAGAAGCACAGATCCCAACTACCTCACGTCCTGGGCATCAAAAACTTGATGTACATATAAATCTTTGATGTAAAGTTGTTTCCTTGTATAGGTGTGTTCTTAAGCCATGTCCCAGGTCTCTGACTCAAGGACTTTCCAGGCAAAAATAACTGAAAATAAGTTCCAATGTGTTTAATAGCACTTGTTTTCATCTAAAAATGAGTAAGGTTATGGTTTTACATATAGGATGTCTTAGAAGCTTGTAGGATACCTTTAAAACATTGTGCACGTATGGTGGCTCATATCTGAGAAAAATGGTGCTTGTGGAAACTATTGTCTAGAACAGTGGTCCCCAACCTTTTCCCACCCGCATACCCCCTCCCCAGCCCCCAAACACCCCCCGATTCCCCCCAAGCCCCCATACCCCCGTGTACCCCCTCCCCAAAAGTGCACCCCCAAAGTGGAAAAAGGTGCTTTTTTCCGACCATGCAGGACTTCCGAGCCCACTTACCTTAGCTTGCTGCCGCCGCCATGTTGGATCACCGCCAAGTCTCGTGAGATCCAAGATCGCAGCTCCCAAATCTCACGCCGCGATGTTGAATCTTGCGAGACTTGGCGGCGATCCAACATGGAGGCGGCTGCAAGCTAAGGTAAGGGAGCCGCATGGCTGGGAGAGCTCTCCCGGCCATGCGGTCTTGCCAATCGGGTCTCCCTCCAGCTCGCGATGCAAGCCGGAGGGAGACCCGATCGGCAAGGCCGCATGGCAATTTCGGGTGGCGGCCTTGCAGTGCGAGCCGGAGGACCCGACTGGAAAGGCCGCATGGCGATTTCGGGTGGTGGCCTTGCCGAGCGGGTCCTCCGGCCGCACCGCATGGCCAAAAAAAGAGCTTCTTGCCTGGTACATGCACCCTTACGGGGTACGTGGGGGTACGCGAAAAATCATCTCGCGTACCCCCAGCCAAGGGCCCCCACAGGTTGAGAACCTCTGGTCTAGAATCAGAAAACTGGATGGAGATCTCCATGTAGCATAGTGGCTAAGCTATGCGTCAGGAAGTACCAGGGTCAGCAGGTTCAAATCTCTACTGTGAACTCAACAGCAAGTTATTATCTCTCTCAGCCTCAGTCTCCTATCAGCAAAATGGGGATAACAGAACTGACCTACCTTATAATGATGTTGTTAACGACTACTGAAATAACACATGAAATGCCATATAAAAGCAAGTACTATTACCTGTGTCCCTGAAAATAAGGCATGTCTTATATTAATTTTTTCCACCAAAAAACGCAGCATGTCTTATTTTCAGGGGATGTCTTATATTTTTCATTTACAACATTTTGCAGGTACATTTATTCAAATAGAACCAGTGTTGTGATGCTTTGAATTCTTTTGGTGATATTTCTAACTGTGGTGCCATTGCAAGGGCAAATTCTTGGTGCCCTTGCATCTAACTGTGGTGCCATTGCAAGGGCAAATTCTTGGCTATCAGCCCTGCGCACAACCAAAGCCTTTGCTCTCCCGTCAGCAATCCATTCACAGATGGGAGCAGTTCCGGCCGGCCACAAAGAGCAGCCAGCCAGGATGAAGAGTGAGGGGGGATGTCTTATTCTCAGGGGATGTCTTATTCTCAGGGAAACAGGTATTATCCTATCTAAACATCATGAGTATAGTCCAGGGAGAGAGGATCACCATGACTTCTCCTACAACCGGAGTGTCCAGGTACTGCCTTGGAAACTTTATTCAAAGCACTTTAGCTGAGAATCATCAGGACCAGCAGGAGGCAAGCTTAGAAAATTTCCTAGGGGCATATATTAATGTTCATACTGCTGTCTTTCCCAAGGGGCTGCCTGAGACAGTATGTACAGTAGTTCACGTTATATTAACAGTGCAAACCTATGTGTGTCTACTCGCAAGTAAGTCCCATCAAGTTACTGCAAGGGAAGTGTGTAGAGAATTATAGCCTAAGGCTACAATCCTATGCAAATTTACCTGAGAGTAAGTCCTATTGAACACAGTGGGACTTACATAGGCCAGCACGTTTACCTTTATTTGGGATACTCCCATCTTGAACTTTGTTTCTTTGTCATACTAGAATATGTCAGAATGTTGGAAGCAAAAATTAAATGTTCTGGATTGGCTTTTATAGAGGGGAAAAAATAAAATATCTTGATAGTTTGGGACTTGATCTATGCCTATCAATCCTACTAAAGCTGGCATCTTTCCTATTTCAGAGAGCGGTGAGAGAACATACAACCTTGCGGTAGCATCCTAACTAGCTTTTCCACCATCAGGAGCTCTCTCCACGAATGGAAGTTCCTTCTGTGAATGGAAGGAGTGTTCTGCTAGTGCAGTGGATCCAAACCTTCTATCCCTTAGGGGAGGTTGGGAACCTATGCAGCACCCGTAGGCAATGGCTCCATTGCTTCTGGGTTCCCACCAGTGCCAAAAATGGGGAGAAACCAACCCGCAGGACCCCCCACCCTGGTAAGTTTAAGAAATTCTTTTTTCCTTACCAGGGTCAGCAGCAATTGGTCCAAAGACCCGTCAGCTACAACTGACGTCGCTGTCGGGTTGCGTCGAATCTCCGCCCCCCCCTTAAGGTGGAGGGAGTTTTCAAAGGTGTAACCTGGGGGGTCACGACCCCCAGGTTGGGAACCACTGTACTAGTGGAAGAAGCCCTAGCATGAGCAGAGCTCTCTTTCTGTTCTCAGAGGGAACTTTCATTCGCAGAGGGAGCTCTTGATGGTGGAAGTGCTAGCCAGGATGTTACCCTTGATATCCTAAAATTAGTTGGTTATGGTACTGATTCAAAAGCTAGGAAAGAGTTTACAAGAAAAGCAAAAGGGGTTTTAAAAAAACCATGTGTAATATTTTCAGAAAGGTCAAATGGTCCAGACTTCATATAGGGTCCTATAACTCTGTCTTGTTTAGCTCTTGTAATGTTCAGTTGAAACTGTTTCTAGAACTAATTGAGAACTTTGGGCCAATTTACACAAGTGAGGACAAATTTCAGAGGTTCTTGGTAGAAATACTATTTGTCCAACTACATTGTTATTTCAAAACTGTAATTCTTGTTTACACGGACAGGCAATTACATAAATATCTGAGCAATGGCCTATGATTAACTTTCAGACTGGCTACATACCGCAGATTCTTCCTTGTTTGTAAAATCATTTGGTTCAAGATGAAATGTGGGCATGTCAAAAGCCTCTGATTAACCAGGGGCATGCTTCCTCACCTTCAACCTCTGATGAAACCCTTGATTGTGTAAACAACTAAGAGGCTGAAGGGATTTAAAGGCTTATCTTGACAGGACAAGGGCTTGACAAACAAGTTTAAAACCAACATCTAGAAGAAAGTAGGGTGCAAACATGCAGGGATCTAATCAGCAAATTGAACAATGATTATCGTAAATCGTCATGCCCCTCCCGTCATGCTGGCTGTCTTTATTTTATTTTTTCATGAATGTCAATTAACTCAATTCAACATTTGTTCTTCATGTTAGTAATAAAAAACACCCCAAAATCTACTAAATGTTTGAAAGTGCTCAATAGAGTGAAGCGCTGAGTGTCCTTGTGAAATAACAGGAAAGCAGCCAATCAGTGCTGCAAAGAGGAAGAATGAGTTTCCTGTGAGCTTAATCCTTAAGAGAGAATGGCATAGCTGAAGGAAAGACAATGGGTGTGCTTTTATAGCAGGCTCACCGATCAAGTGAAGTATGTCTGGATGCACGTTTAGCACAGCAGCCGTGCCTTCATAAGGCACAGGAGGCAACATCAAGGTTATTTTGGTCAAGTAGTTCTCTCTGCCCATGCAGCTGTTCTCTAACTGGAATTTATTGTACTCTTCAATAATAAGATGCTTAGGTGAACTGCAAGCAGCCAGCTGCTGCTGGAGGTGAGAGAGGCATGGGGATGGGTTGGGCTAGATTCTAGCCGCTAGAAGAACACAATGCTGGTTGCTATACCCAAGTTAGCACATGATAAAACCATGTCACATCATATAGGAACAACATTTCTGCTGCAACCGTCTCCTTGACACGTGCAGCCCTCACTAACATGGGGGCTTTCAGTGGAGAGTAAGTGGGACTCATCAGGAAGGTCTGCCCTCATCTTCATACGCAGAGCTAATGCTGTAGCCCGGGATTCTCAATACTGGCGCGGCCACGACCCACCTTGTCTTCTGGCGGTGGCATTAATGACCCACCTCCTGCAGCTGCTCCCATCCCTGGACGACCTTTTGAGGCCTCAGAAAGGTCTCCCAAAATGTCCTGAAGTCGCACCAGCGAAACCAGACGTGATCCGGAAGTCACTTCCAAAGGCCTTCTGAGGCATGCAGAGGCCATCCAGGGCCGGGGGCAGCTGCAGGAGGTGACTTGCAACCTGGGTGTGGAGGCAAAGGTAGGCAGGAGGGCCCAACTCACGACCCACCTCCGCATCGGGCTGCGACCCACAGTCTGAGAAGCCCTGTTGTAGCCACTTGCACCAGGTAACCCCTTCTGCCCCACTTCCCTCCAGCTGTGGCTGGTAGATTTTTTTTTTACCCTGCTTCACAAATGCACATATCCTTCTGACCTGTGGAAAGGAAAATGCATTCTTTGGTCAATATGAATGGGCAAGGGTACAAGCAGTAACCAGAGCTAGGAAGCCCAAAGCCCACTTCTAGCAAGCTGTAGGATTTATGCAAACACAGGTTCCTAATATGAATTAGACCAGGGATGGCCAACCTTCCACCATTAGGGCTACTGTGTTCTTAAGAGTTGTGTAGAAGATAGAATCTTGGCAGCTGCAAGTGCTGATGGTGCTGCTAAAGCAGCTGCACCTGCTGAAAGGCCCTCGTTTATACAACCATTAAAGGGCCAGGAACATTCATGTTGAAAGGTTGGCCACTACTGAATTAGACAGTGGACTGAAATTATGCCAGAAGGAATTGACCCCTCAGGCATCCTGGTAGCTCATTTCTTACATGTGCAACTACAGTGGGGCCATTTTAAAAATGTTTTATTAGCCCTAGAGGTTTGAAGCCAACAGTGGTATTCCTACACCCCCTGTGGGGGGGGGGTGTTGACACGATACTCCCCACGTGATGCAACAAGCCCCACCCCCTGGGGGCATGACATCATTTTCACGCACTGCCACCGAATTTCAGCGGCACAGCGCAAAAACAACCCCCCAGCGCTTTTCAACCACATTTTGGAGCCTAACAGACCCCGGGCGGGCGGGCCAATCTTGCGCCCAAAGACAACGAAACAAAGACAAAAAATGGCAGAGGGGGCGACGGATCCGGAGGCAAATACACCCCCCGCCGCTTGGCGCCCTGTCACCTTGGGGCCCACCGCCCCCGCCCCCCCAGTGATGCCTCTGGAAGCCAAGTTATATTTGTCAAGATACATAGACAAACCAGTATCAGAACTGAGTCCCTGAGATAATATGAAGAAATGAAATTTTTTTTCTTTCATAATTACCACATGTAGTTCATGCCCGTTGGCCAACAATAGCTGTAATCCTATACACGCTTATCAGGAGTAAGTCCCATTTAATTCAATTGGACTTACTTCTGAGTAGACATGTCATGCTAGAACCTACACTACCGTATCATATCTTTTGTTGATATCCTAAATAAGTGTGAGAATGTCTAGCTTCATCATTCTGCAGCAGCAATGATAGAGTTGCTGGAATTAGTGAGAATGTGTATGTAAAGCAGCTATTTGATGGGCGAGTCACACCCACCCATGAACAAGGCTTCCAGAACACCTGTGACAAAGATTGGATGTATTTACAACAGCTACACCTCCCAAATCCAGGAGTTCTGGGCCTCCACATAATTATTTATTTAATATTTATTTATTTAAAGAATTTATATCCCGCCTTTCTCCCAGCGAGGGCTCTCAAGGCGGCTTAACCCCCAAAGTCTTTTTCCAATCACTGTCTGCTATTTTCTTTTACAAACCACCCAAAATGGGCCAGTACAGACTGGATTTTCTCCCAATTGATATACCAGGGTTGGCCAACCTTCCACCAATAGGGCCTCTGTGTTCTTAAGAGTTGTGTAGAAGGCAGAATCTTGGCAGCTGCCATTGCTGATGGTGCTGCTAAAGCAGCTGCACCTGCTGAAATGCCCGCACCTATACAACCATTAAAGGTCCAGGAGCAGTCATGCTGAAAGGTTGGCCACCCCTGTGATATACAAATGTAACCAGTTCAAATGGCACTTCTTGCCCCCCAAGAATCCTGGAAATTGCAAGACTTCTCAGCAACCTCACTAAATCACACCATCAATTCTGCAAGTGGAGTTCCCAGGGGAGGAGGAAGGATCATGAAAGCTAGTCAAATCTGTAGCACTGATGTGCTCTAAGAATGCCTTTTAGTCCCTAGGAAAAAGATGGCTTCAAAGTGTGGGTAAACGATGAAGCATTGACACAGAATTCACACACTGGAGTCAGTGCAGCTTTTTCTTCTCTTTTTAAAGCCATTTGTGAAAAGCCGCCTCCCTAGTCCTCCCAGGCAAGAGGTAAGGAATTCCCTTGTGGGATTGTTCTCTGCTTTAGGTCCCTCTAGGGAAAGCTAATGAGAAGCTTGGTGAGGGAGTTTTTGTCCAGAGGATATTTCTCAAGCTGCCTTGCTAACCCTGAAAAGAAGAGCATAACCTCATTATTCAGAATAACCTTATTATTCAAACACATCAGGATTAGCTTGACTGCAGATTACAGGCCAAAGTAAATTCAGACAACAGGGGAGGGCTGGAGGTTTAGATACTGCACAATGCAGTTAAAGGATGGATACAGAGACACTGTATGATCAAAACAAAGACACCAGACTTATGATTTTAGCGTTTAAATGATACACAAGTAAAGATCAATCCATTTAATTTTCAGAGAAAATACAGTAATTCAATAGACCCCCCCCCCATCACCACTGTTTTCAATACATTTTCTAAAAGCAAACCAACATTTTGAAATCTGAATTACAAAATGTTGCTTTGTGAGCTCTCAGTGGCAAACATCATCTCATTCTTTTGTTGTTTGCCTGAGATCTGGGTGTGATTGTCTGGGGTGGAAACTAAAACCTACTGTACCTTATCAGGAGGTGGGAACTGTAGTTGATTGACATCCAGGGGTGTGATCAAGGGGATGGTGTCAAATCCATCCTCCAAGAGGGGCTGCTTTGTGGTCTTCTCGCTAAAATTATTCCCCAGCTTCACCATTTTTTCCTGAATGAAAGGGAGTCCTGAAAAAAACGCACACGTGCAGAAACGCAAAGGATGGGTCAAAAGAACACCAGGACTGCGCCACGGTTAAACTCACAATACAAGACCAGTTAACGACGGTTAGTTTACCGAAAAAGGCTTTATCAATGCCTCTTTCCAAAATGTCATCAACTGCAGATGGGGGGAGGAGGAGAGAGTGCGCGGAGGAGGCGGATTTCGGCGATCGCTTCAAGGCGATTCAGTCCTACACCGCAATTAAATGCGCAGCGAGGGAACCGCTGGAGAGATGCTTGTTCGGGAAGTTCCTTCCAACCAAGGGTGGGAAGGAGGGAGGCAGGCAGCTTCTGGCTGCAAGATCCATCTCGCCCCTCCCGGTGTCCCCCCTCCCCCACGCCAGCTTTCCTTTCTTCTCCTTTTTCCATCCCATCACGACGGACCTCCTTGGGTGCCTCCCTCCATCTCCCGGGCACACACCGCCTCCCCCCCCCCACATCTTCTTGCTTGCCTGCATCCCTCCGTCCTTTATCTTCGTTTCTGTTCACCTGCCCTTCTGTCCTCCTCCTCCTCCCTACCACCTTTCTCCGATCCCTCCTCACCACCACCCCAGCAATGGAAGCATAATGACTCAGAGAAGCTGCTGCTAGTGTCCCCGTCCCCCCCCCCCCAATAGGTAGGGGCTGGCCATTAGATGCTTGCTTTTTTCCTTTCCCCACCCGGGGGGAAGAGTAGAGATTTGCGCGTACCTTGCCTCCTGCTCTTCTTGACGGTATCTTTGCTCTTTTCTTTGGGGAGAGAGGGCTCCTCCTGCCCAAAATAAAATAATCTTCCGACGCGTAAAAAGATAGATCTATATCTATTATGAAACTGCGGGGTTGGACGACAGCGCCTCTTCTCTTTCTCGGTCGTCTTTCGGGGGCGAGGGAGCAGAGAGGAAGAGAGAGCGGGGAACAAGGGTAGCTTCGCCGGGGTTAATTTGGGAGCGGTGCGCGGCGTGACCAGCAGCAGCAGCAGCTTCTCCGTCGTGACGCAGCCGCCGCGTAGCTCCCTCCCCCTCCCAGAGCCCCAGTAGCACAAAGGAGCCCCTGGGAATCAAAAGCCCAGCTTGCTTGACAAGCTGCGGAGGGCAACATCGTGTATTTGGATCTGCTTGCATGTGAACGCATGCCATGAATTCTAGCCCCTTCGACAGGCTGGATGGATCCCTCTGGATGCCGCCTGAAATAACAGTCTTGCAGGAGCCCAGCTACACGTGCATCATGGTACTTCAGGCAGGGGCAAAAGAGGGTCGGCTGTGCCGTGCAAGCCCAGTCCTGGCAGAGCTATGGGCTCCTCCCGTATCAGAGCTGTTGGGAAAGAGTCGGGCCTTTGTTGCTGGGGCTGCTGCAGTTGAGTTAAAGCCGAGGGGGGCCAGCACGTGGATTCAGCATGGCGGGGTGTGGTGTGACGTGGTAATAATAGGGAAAATTTGAATGACCACGTCGGCCTGATGGGTGCCAGGCCAGCAGCTTCCTGATGCCGCTGCTCAGGGGTGGTTTTTTGTTAAGGTCATTGATAAATATTTTTTCTCTTCCTATCATCCTTTACAAATTATATAGATAGTATATATGCACATTCCGCCTCTTGAAGGTGAAACTACACGTTATGTTAAACAACTGCTTTGCAAGTTCACATTTTCTTAATGTTAAATAGCAGCCACAGAGGGCCGCACTGCTTCATTTATTATATCTTGCCAAGAGGGGGAAAAGGCTTCTTGATGCCATTATTTAAAGCCTTTGGAGGAAGTTAACAACTATCCTGTGTAGTGTATATATAACTGCTGCTTATAAGCGTGCCTGGAAATGCCTTCAACTGAGCTTGTGTGTGTGTGTGTGTTCCATTGTTCACTTATTTCCCTGTCTCCATAAGCACAAGCAGTTCCCTGTGATATTACCTGGCAAAATGGATACTGCCAGTGTTGCCTCGGTCTATTGTTCTGAATTAGTCTCTTTGCCCTTTTTAGGAGCATTCCAGTAAGTGAACTTGAGCTGCTATGCTGCATAATGAGCCATTTGAGGGGCTTTAAGCTACACATTACATAGAATGAGGTGAGAAACTAAGGTGATAGAATTCTGGACTGTTCCACATCAGATTGCCAGTGGGAAGTCATATTTTTGAATCCTCCCCCATGCAGAAAACTCCCTGCATGTCATAAACCAGGAAAAAAAAAAAGGAAACGGCTCTGAAGCATTCTAAAATATGACCCCACATCTGTAGTCTGAAGTGGAACAATCCAGAATTCTACTACCTCTACTTTTCCATCTCATTCTGTGTAATGGGTAGATACCATAGATTTCTAAGAAAGTGAGGTGACTTGCCTATTTATGCTATAGGCTGCTCTAGCCTTTCTTATTTAAAATATACCAACAATTTCTGGTTTAAAAAAAACACATAGAACCTATTGAAAGCTATTGGGCATTCTGGTGCTTAGTCGCCCAGGCATTGCTGATTGTGAGACAGTATTTAAATTGATTTAAATTAGAAACAAGGCAAGCATTTGATGCAAGCGTGTTCAACAACGTGACATTCTTGCTTGAAATGCCTTAATTTTGCTTGCACCTCAGCCAGCATTGTCAGCTACTCCACCCCCAAGGGCTAAAAGTCCTGAACCCTTTGGGGAAGGGGATCCGGGTAGCAGCTAAGTAGGGTAGCTCAAACAATGGACAGGCCTCTTGGGCCTCTCTAGTGTTGATGATGCTATAAGCATAGTCTGTAAGGTATTTATTTTATTATTAAGACCAGTCAAAAAGTAAACGGAATTCTTACCTTGTGAATCTCCTGTTCTGGGATGAGGAAGAGGGCATTCCTGACCTGTGGGTTAGTCCCTCCCACTAAGAAGGCAGGATCGGCTTTAGCTGAAGTCGTCTCCTCCCCGTGGGAGGGGCTTCCCAGACCCCAGTCCGGACTGACGAGCTAAGAAGACACACCTCCAAAGAAAAGACACCGCCGAAGGCGGGTAGAACCGTCTGGAACGAAGAACAACTATAACAGACTGCAGTGAGAAAAACGGCAGCAATGAACAGACGTAGGTAGGAAAAACCAGCCAAATGACAGAAGAACCACCAAATGAACAGAAGGACATCGTAGTTTACCTCAGGAGAACAAAAAACTCGAAGGGCGTGACACTCCCCGAGTACACTGAAAATACCTTGCGACTGGCCACAATTTCCGAGCTGTGAAGAGGCGGGCCGGAATGCCCTCTTCCTCATCCCAGAACAGGAGATTCACAAGGTAAGAATTCAGTTTCTCTGGATTGAGGAAGAGGGCATTCCTGACCTGTGGGATGTGCCAGAGCCGTACGACCAGGGTGGGCAGTGAGGAACCCCAACCTATTGTGGCAAAACCCTCTGAAGCACCCTCCTGCCAAAGGAGGCCTCAGCGGATGCCAGAGTGTCCACTCTGTAATGTCGGAAGAAGGTATGGGGTGAAGACCACGTAGCTGCTTTACAAATGTCTTCAAGGGAAACAAAACCTTCATAAGCCGCCGAGGTGGCGGCTCCCCGCACTGAGTGGGCTGTGACGCCCAGAGGAGGCTGAAGCCCCAAGGTCCTGTAAGCAGATGTTATGGCCGCTCTCAGCCAAGTCGACAGGGAGAGCGAGGAAGCTCGAAACCCCGCCCGAGGACCCTTAAAATAGATGAAAAGAGCCGTGGTCTTCCTCAAGGTCTTAGTACGGTCAAGGTAAAAACGTAAAGCCCTACGCACATCCAGCTTATGCCAGGTACGTTCCCTGGGATGTTTGGGATTAGGACAGAAAGATGGAAGGGTCAACTCCTGTGCCCGGTGGAAAAGTGAATTAACCTTAGGGACGAACTGAGGGTCCGTCCTCAGAACGACCTTGTCCTCGTGGAAAACACATAAATTGGGGTCGGTAGATAAAGCCCCCAATTCGGAAACCCTCCTAGCACTGGTCACCGCTACTAAAAACAGCGTCTTGTAAGTAAGCTCCTGTAAGGGAGCGGTAGCCATGGGTTCAAAAGGAGGTTTAGGTAAAGCAGAGAGGACGGTGTTCAGGTCCCAGGTGGGGCACCTGCGTACAGGGGGCGGATTAATCAAAGACACCCCCCTGAGGAAACGCTTAACATGAGGATGAGATGAGATCTTAACGTGCCCGGACGTGCCCAGGATACCTTGTAGGGCCGCCACCTGTCTGCGTAGTGTGTTAGTGCTGAGCCCGAAATCAAGACCATCCTGGAGGAACTCCAGAACGTGCTTGATCCTGGGCTCAGACGCAGATATGCCTCCGCGTCTGCACCAATCCACAGATTTTTTCCAAGTGATGCAATAGGCCCTTTTAGTGGACGACCTTCTAGAAGCCAGCAAAGTCGCCACTACCCTGGAAGAGTAACCATGTTTTGTCAAGGCCGTCCGTTCAACCTCCAAGCCGTGAGCCTGTAAAGAGACGGCCGTGGGTGAAGAAGAGGACCCTGCCGCAGGAGATCGTCTCAAAGAGGAAGAAGCCAGGGTTCCTCTACCGACAGATTGACTAGGTCTGGATACCAGGGTCTCCGCGGCCAAGAGGGCGCGATCAAAATCACCGAAGACTGGGAGGAGCGAATCTTGCGGAGAACCAGGGGCAAGAGAGGGAGGGGAGGGAACGCATAGAGACGGCCCTGCGGCCATAGACACTGCAATGCGTCCACCCCTTCGGACCCCTCCTCTAGCTGCCTTGCGTAAAATCTTGGCAGCTGCTTGTTTACTCTTGTGGCAAACAGATCTATTCCTGGGAGCCCGAAACGCTGAGACCTGCTGAAACACCTGAGGATGTAGTTGCCACTCCTCCTCTCTGAAGGTCTGCCTGCTGAGCCAGTCCGCGGTAACATTCTTCACGCCCGCCAGGTGCTCGGCCCGGATCGACGCCAGATTCTCTTCCGCCCAGGCAAACAGTAGCATGGCTTCCTTGTGCAGGCCCGAGGAGCGTATCCCGCCCTGACAGTTCATGTAAGCTTTCGCCGACGTGTTGTCGGTGCGAACCAGGACATGAGAATGCGGTACCTGTTGGTGAAAAAACACTAGGGCCAGCCGGATAGCTCTCAGTTCGAGCCGATTCATACTGTAAAGAGATTCCTCCCGAGACCAAGTACCCTGAGTAAACTGCCCCAGTAGGTGAGCCCCCCAACCCCACAGGCTCGCATCGGTCGTGAGGACCGTGCGTTGAGGCTGAAGCAGAGACATCCCTTGAGCTGGGCGTCCCTCCACCACCCACCACGACAGAGACTCCCTGATCTCCGCAGGAATCGGGATCGAAAGGTGACATTGGGACTCTATTTGATGTTGAAAGGGCATGAGAAAGCGTTGACGAGGGCGGATGTGTAGGCGTGCCCAGGGTATCACATCCTGGCATGACACTAAGACTCCCAAGAGAGAAGCCAGGAACATGAGATCCAGTGCCTCCGAAAACAGGACCCGGTTTACCATGTCCCGGAGAGAGGCCTGTTTGTCCCTGGACAGCGAGATCGAGAACAAGGTTGTGTTCATCAGCAAGCCCAGATGTTCGATGCATTGTGAGGGGTTCAAGGAACTCTTCTCCCAATTGATTACAAACCCCAGATATTGCAAGAGGTCCGTGGTTGCTCGGAGATCCGCCTGGGCTTGGCAGTGTGAAGCTGACTTGACTAAGATGTCATCCAGATAGGGATAGAGATAAATCCCCCTCTGGCGCAGATAAGAGACTGGGGCTATTAATAGTTTCGTAAAAACTCGAGGCGCTGCAGTGACCCCAAAGGGGAGAGCCCGGAACTGCAGGCGAGGCATGATGGGCACATGGAGGTACGCCTCCGTGAGGTCTATGGATGTTAAATAGTCATCTCGCTCCAGGGCGGCCACTATTGTCCTCCACGTCTCCATCTTGAATCTGCGTTTGCGAAGGTACTTGTTCAAAGGCTTTAAATTCAGGATAGGACGCATGTCCCCATTTTTCTTCGGGACGAGAAATAGAACAGAGTAACCCCCCCGTCCCCGTTGTGATGGGGGAACAGGTTCTACCGCCCCTATGTCTAGAAGGTGCTGGATGGCCGTCAGCATACTCTGATGTTTGTTCGGGTCCCTCGAAACTGCCACCCTCAGGAATCTGCACCTGGGTCTGTGAGCAAATTCCAGGGCATAACCTTTGGAGACCGTCTCCTGAATCCACGCATTGCTGGAGATTTCTTTCCAGTGATGCGTGAAGAGCAAGAGACGGCCGCTGACAGCGACCGAGGATGTAACGGGAGAAGAGTCATGTGGCTCGTTGGTCCTTGTGGCCCTTGGCATGGGCATTGGAGGAGGCTCCCTGGGACTTGTTTCTAGGGAACACTCTGGACTTATTCCATCTGTTGCGCTGCTTGTGGGAGTCCCTGCCACATTGATCTGACCTGGGGGGACAAAAAAGGTGGGGCTTAACCCTCGGTTGCTCCTTTGAAACCGAAGGCAAGACCTTCCTCTTATCCTTACTTTCCACTAAGATAGTCTCAAGCGCCGAGCCAAAAAGCTTCGAGCCCTGAAAGGGAACCCCCACCAATCTGACCTGGGACCCAGGATCCACCGCCCATTGTCTCAGCCAGATGTTGTGACGAGCCACCACGTTCGATGCCATGGCCCTAGCATCCATCTGTAATGCGTCAAAAGACGCGTCAGCAGAAAAGGCAGAGGCCAAGGCGATCTTCTTCAATGTGTTTTTGGCTCCCTTAGATAAACCCTGTTCAGTGGCGGCGAGTTCCTCCGCCCACAAAAAAGAGGCTTGTGCAAAAATGGAGTTTACAGCTGATGCACGCACCGCCACCGAAGAGGCGTCGAAGTTTTTCTTCAGGGCCGTCTCCACCCTTTTATCACAGGGGTCACGGGGCCCCCCTCGCCTTCTGATGGAATAACGGAGGAGGTAGCCAGAGCCGCCACGGGGGCGTCTACCGTAGGGAACTTCAAAGAGGCCATAACAGGGTCAGAAAAAGAATAAAGTTTATTAACCAATCGGGAAGGGTGCCTGGCCGCTGTAGGGGTGCCCCATTCCGAATCTAAAACCCTTTGGAAGGCGTCCGGGAGAGGAACCGTATCCGGCTTAATAGGGCCCTGAGGGAAAAGAGCACGAGAAACCACCTTGGACTGGTCAGGGGGCATATCAGTACTAGGAGCCGGAACTAAATTCAATGCTTGAACCACCTTGGTAAGCATCCTGGAAAATAAATCATGAGGGAACAGGCGATCAATCTTAGATTCTTGAACGCTAGAATCTTCCCCAGAAAGTTCCGCCTCTTCCTTGTCAGAACCAGAGTAAGAATCAGAGGCAGACTGAGAAGAAGACAGTTCTACTTAAACGTGTCTCCTGCGCTTCCTCAATGATTTTTTCCCCATGTGGTGTTTGAGAACTCTGCTCTTCAGTGTCCTGCGTGACCGTTTTGATAAATGCAGCTCCTCCTCAGAGGAGGCAGAGGACAGAAGAGAGAGAGGGCTTGGGGATCTCCTGCGTTTACGACGCTGTAGAGACCTCTCCTTGTGTCTAGCCAATATAGTAGAATCAGGCTTTAACGCCCCGTGGACAGCCTCCTGAACCGCTTTGGCGATCTGTGCCTGTAGTGAAGCATCAAGCGTGTCTGATTGCTTTGAAGGGCCCTCCCCGGCTGGGATAGGGTCCTCCACACTAGTAGAACCACCCTGTGCGCCTTCCGCTATGGTCGCGGGTGAGAAATACCCAAAAAGAACAAGAGGGCAACGCGGCCTTATCCGAATTCCACTGCCGATCAGGAGATCAATTCGCTCCCCTCACGCCGCCTCAGGGCTGCAGCCAGCCGAGTGAAAGTGCTCCGGGCTGAAGCCGCTCAGAGCTGTGGAGAGGAGCTGGCTGTATGCAACGACGGAGGTGGTCTCTTGGAGATCCGCTCCGTCGCGTCAGCCGAAGGAAAACAGGAGGTTGCTAGACGACGCCAGTCCGGCCGCCGCCTCAGCACCTCGTAACACGAGTCTGCTTGGCCTCCTGAGGTAAATCAAGATGGCGCTACTGAGAAAAAGTGTGGGCTGCGGCCTCCCGGAGCGGCGAGGCCGAAGCGCGCAGCGCTCGTTGGTCGAGGCTCTCGTCCCGATCACAAACGGGGGAAGGACGGAGCGAAAAGGGAAGGCGAGAGGAGGACAGTAGAAAGGCAGAGAAAAAAGGAACAAACGAAAAGGAGACGACGAAGGAGAAATTCTGAGGAGAAAAATTTCCTATAGAAGCAAGGAGCAAGCCAAAACTGCGACCTGTCTCTAAGAAGGCAGGATTGGACTGGGGTCTGGGAAGCCCTTCCCACGGGGAGGAGACGACTTCAGCTAAAGCCGATCCTGCCTTCTTAGTGGGAGGGACTAACCTACAGGTCAGGAATGCCCTCTTCCTCAATCCAGAGAACACAGTATTGAACACTTTTTGGTTGGTGACCTGATAAAGATACTATCCTTCTTTCGACTCTGGATTTTTTTTCTAATGGACCAGAGCAACCGATTTTGTGGATCTAACCATAGTTTCTCTTTGGGCGACTCCTTTGAGAAAAGATGCTTAAGAAGAGTATACGGAGGAGAGGTCTGACCGCTTCCATGTTAAATGCCATCCCATCTCGCTAAAGGTGAGGTGGACAGAATGGTAGGCAATGGAGAGCTGGCATTTGCATCAAGTAAAATGACCAGAGAACCACTTTGGAAGTGTGCAGCTTGAAATTAATTTGTCTCTAGGATGAAGAGAAAGGAAAGGAAAGAGACTGAAACAGGAAGGGGGGGTGAATTGAAGATGAAGGAATGAGCTTCAGTGCTGAATGGCTGGGAACACTGATCTGATCTGAGGGCCCAGGAGCTCATAGAAAGTACAGTATTAGCCCAGAAAACTTGTAGGTTGCAGAATGATCCTATGCATGTTTGTTTACAGTGAAACAAACTTGTCCCACTTGGTTAGGTGGAACTTACTCCTAAGTAAGTGCATGTCCACAAGTGCTGTGTCACCATGTTTGCAGAGGAACTCCCCATTTAGTTGACTTTTGAGTTTGCCAAGTTTCTCAAAGACTTTGTGGGAGAGGCTGGTTTTAAATGCCATATCCAGTGATAAAGACAGCTTACAGGTCCTTAGAAGGAATTGGCAACATTAAACTGGCTTCGTCGCATCTCTTGCATTTTGCTAGTCCCATATCAGGTCACATCACCTCAATGCACTGCTTTTCAGTGGAGTTGGTTCAGTTGGCTCCAACTTTGGAAACCTCTGAACTACGGTATTCAGCATACATATTCAGTAGTTTAAACCTGTGAGAACTAAACAAGGCCTGGCAGAGACAGACTTGTCATGAGAATCTGCCAGTGGATATGAACATTCCACTGCTGGGAGACCTGTCTCAGCTTGATTGGAGATTTTAATTAGGGAAATGGCATAGGTGGTGGTGTTTAACCCCAGCACTGCTTCCCTTAACACAGTGGTTCTCAAACTCACCACCACCACGACCCACCTGCGCTATCCCCCAGTCTCCCTCGGTGGGTCACTTTCCAATTGCTTTTGGAGGCCTCTGGAGGCCCAGCTAGACACGGAAGCAGCAGGACCCAGAAATGGCTTCTGGTTGCTTCCATTTGGCTTCAATTTAGAGCCAGACAGCGGCAGGTGAGCCCAAATGCTGACCCACCGAGCATTGGGCCGCGACCCACAGTTTGAGAAGCTCTGCCGTAACAAATTGGTAGCCACCCCATGGCTACTTTGAAGTAAAGAACAAGGTATTGGAAAATCTAGTGGCAGATCTCTTGCACACCACAGGCAGTTTGGCCTTAAGCTCACCTGAATCGCAGTGAAGGCTTATTGCATGCCATAACCCTGTTCCTTAGCAGAGACCTAGTAAGAATTTAAACGGACATAGCCCTGGTTTGGATTCTTGTACCTGGTGTTACTGGGCAATTTCCAGGTGAGCCCTCTGTCTTCTCTGCACATAGCTTACATTTCATCTCCAAGTGTACAAGCCTATATCTATGGATTTGTCATCCTTGCTTGAGGAATCTGAACCTTTGGCCCTAAGGCAAAGTCCAGTTTCAAGTCCTCTTCCTCTGGATGGCCTGCAAAGCACTCTTCCTTGGACTGGACCTAAGCCATCCTGAGATCTTTCAGGTTACTGAGGCAGATTCCCACTGTCCCCATGCATAGGGGCCTCCCATTCCTTGGGGTGTCTGCCCAAGGTGTTTGGGCCTTGGACATAGTTGGTTAGTTGTGTTGTTACAAACAGCCATTCAGCTGGCAGGTGAAATCCAATGAAGTGGATTTCTCACTGCTGTGCCAGTGACATTGCCATTATCAACAGTGCTTATGATGATTAAAAAAAACCTGAATCAATGAAGAAAAATCTATTTTGTCTCATGTTTCTTGCAAAAGAGAAGGGAAAATCAATTGTCTCCTGGGAAGGGAAAGAAAATGGTTGAAAAAATATTTTGGTTTCTTAGGATAGACTTGGACAACCAATAACCACATGGTACCTGCTTTAAAAGCAGACCATATGGTGGCTCTGTCTACAAGGAGGAGCAGCCATTCATAGCTTCGGATTGTTTGACAAGTTCAGCATTACCATATTCTGCCAGCCACACAGAAACCTAGGGAAATGGAGGTTAACTACGTGGTAGAAATTTGAATCTGCTTCATAAGGGCAACAGTTAAAGGATAAAAATGGAAGAGGCCTAGCAGATGGTTTGGGAAGACCAGAAGTTACTGAATTTCTGAAGCTAAGGGGGTGTGGCCCTATCAGTAATCTGGATGGGAAACCACTAGGAACCCCACACAAGAGGTAATATGCTGTGTTTGAAGAAACTGCAGGAGACAGTGTGTCGCTGGGTGCAACCGGTGCAGGCCACATTGGGCATGATGCTGCGGAGGGGTGACACCACGCTCCGGGGTGTGTGTGCCCTCACCGTGTCATCGCTGACAAGGTCCGGAGCAGGGAGCGGAGCTCTGTGCTCATATATGTTTTGTGCGCTGAAAGGGCCTGTCCGCCCTTGGCTTTGTTTGGCTCCAAATTGCAGCACTCCAGAAGCAATTGGCGGTGATGTGATGACGTGATCATCACATCACCGCCAACCTACTTCTGGAATGCTGAGCCTCTGCTCCACACCGGGCAGGAGTCAGCCTAGCAACGCTGCTGGTAGGGGAGATCCTCCCAAATGCCCCCTCCTCTTAGAAACATCTCCGGAAAATAGTACTGTTTCTTCTATTTTTAGGGAGATGTATGCTTTTGTGACATCAGCTTTACTTTGTTTTCTCTGACCTGTTTGCATGACTAGCACCTAGCATACCTTGCAGAAAGGAAAGGAGAAGACTGTCAACTGTGGTCGATCCAGAAGTAAAGGGTCAAGAATAAGTGCCATACAAAAGCAAGCAACAACCAGTACAGCTATTGTCTAAAAACTCAAGTATGTGACAGCGCAGTATTTGGGGAAGCTAATCCCAAATGATGGAGAGGGGGGAGAAACAGGCCAAGGGAAAGAAAAACTGTACAATCAGCTGGGAAGGAAATTGAGGGTTGGCATTCATGCCCCCATCCTTAACTGTATGTAGTCCATTTTTATAGCTACGTTTTCATATGCTCATCATTGGGTGACCATCTCACAGTAAATAAATATTCTCAGCATCAAAACTGGGTGATAAATCTGAGCCATTGCAACAATAAAAATACTGTAGTTAAGAGCAAGAAAAACAAACACAATGGAAACTTGATGCAGGGCAAGAGAGACAACAATGGAAGGTTATAAGAAGGAAAAATGCAAAGGACTGTAACATATGGTGCTGGTTCTTACCTTTTTTTACTGTTTTCTGTGTGCACGGGCACGAGCAATAGCAGGTGTTAATCAGAAGATCGTTATAGATCTCAGCAACAGTACCTTCTGTTGTCTCAAAAGGAGAGATATTGAGTTCTCTTCAGCAGGGCTCATCAGCTCCTTGATTATAAAATTATGAACAATGTGGAGAAAGTGGATAGGAAATAACTTTATCTCAATGCTAAAACTTTGGCTCACTCAATGCAGATGATAGACAATACATCAGTGCACAGTGGAAAACACTATCTCAAGGTGCAGTGAAGACCACAAGCTTTAAAAAGGAATTAGACAACGTAAGGCTACAATCCTATACACACTTACCTGGGAGTAAGTCCTATTAAACTCAATGGTATTTACCGTATTTTTCGCTCCATAAGACGCACTCCCCCCCCAAAAAATAGGGGGAAATGTTTGTGTGTCTTATGGAGCGAAGTTAAAAAAAGTTTCAAAAATACTTACCGTGGCTTGTGGGGGCTTCGGGGAGGCCTGTAGAGGGTCACGCAGACCTCCACGATCTTCAGTTCGGCGATAAATGGCTCTTTTCGGCCATTTCCGGTTTTCCGAAAAACCGGAAATGGCCAAAAAGAGCCATTTATCGCCAAACTGAAGATCGTGGAGGCCTGTGTGACCCTCTACAGGCCTCCCCGAAGCCCCCACAAGCCCAGGTAAGTAAAAAAAAAATTTTCCCTATTTTTTTGCTCCATAGGATGCATGCGTCCTATGGTCCGATGCGTCCTATGGAGCGAAAAATATACTTCTGAATAGGATTGTGCTGTAAGAAAAGCGGTATATAAATACTGTTGTTGATGTTATTATTATTAATAAAATCGATCTATCAACAGCTATCAATCATGGCAGCTAAGTAGAACTTCCATGTTGAAAGTAATACACTTGAGTAAGATGTTGAGGACTGTGATGATTTTGCTGCCCTTGCTTCCCTCTTTTTCCCCCATGTTTCCGTTAAGGAAAGCCTCGGTGTAAGGTTTAATAAGAAGCTTCCTAGAGACACTTTGAAATCGGTGCCACTGCAGAAAGACTGCACGGCCAGGTTGTTTTGTGTATTCCCTGTCAACTCCTGTTTCCCCCCCCCCAAAAGAATAGGTCCTAACCACCCCCCCTGCTTGGGGTGGCATGCCCAGCTGATTGGGCATCCAAGCCCACTTGAACAGTGCCTTAGGCAGGTAGGGATGCCCAGGTGGTTGTAAACTATCCAGTCAGATGCACCAATGGTATAATCAAAGCTAGATTTCTTAAGATCAAAGTCAAGGATGCTTGTTTGTTCTTATTTGGTTTCTTCAGAGAAAGCATCTGTGTGGTGGTCAAATCTCACCAACCTCCCTGGCATGTGGAAAACTAAAGTCCTACTAGGGCTTTAGATAAGATGCGTTAGGAAATTATTTTGCTTTTAAGTTTGCCTGTAATATCCTGCATGTATTTTTCCTAAGATCCACACCTGGGATCTTCCAATACCCAAGCTATTTCTCAAGCCTGCTTGTTTTATTCTTTCCTCCTTGCTTTATCCCGCTCTGCCCTTAATAAACTCTTTTTTTTTAATGTTTTAACTCTTTACCTGTCTCTGCTGTTGAAATCGGTCACAACCTTGCTTCAGTTCTCCTGGACCCTTCGCAATGGTCTAGGGTTTTTTGGGAAATACTCCATATAATTTGGAGGGAGGCTTCTGAGGCCAGTGTCTCTGTGTCTGGCTTTGTCTTCATGGTGTCAGTGGAGTCTACCAATTTTGGCCTTGGTGTGGGGCAGAGCAGGGGAAAGGAGGGAGACACTGGCTTCAGCGTCTGTCCGTCCCCATCTTCCAATCACCACAAAGAACAGGGACACCCATCGCTTTAATGCCATGATTGAGAACCAAGATTTTCTGGCTTTTTTTAAGAGTGCTAGACTAGGTGGACCTTTGGGCTGATCCAGCAAGGCTTATGGCCTTAATATGTGTCTGGTGGCACATATCCTTTTCAACTTAGATGCTTTTGTTACTGAATAAGAATTAAGCTAACACCAATTTTGCAACTAAACTGAAAATTATGTGAATGTAATTACTGTAACTTGAAGAGACAGAAACATTACAAGAGTTGCATCACTGGATTCTGTAATCATTGATGGTTTCCCATTACAGTCCTGTGGTGGAAAACTACCCGAGTGTATCGAAGCCAACAAACTCTGAAGCTGATATGTTCACTGAAAGCTACACTGTAGGTCAGAACACTAAGGGCAGCCCCTGCTGGTTCCAGAACTACAGGGACTAATGAGATTCGCACTTCAGACAAAACTGAAAAATCTTTTGTTTCATTTGTGACTGAACCATGCTTGCAATTGGCACAAACGCACATCTTGGAGCAGCTGTGAATTTTCAGCAGTCTGTTTCCTGGAAAAATATTTAACTTACGTCGCCTCACAAGTTATAAGGCAAAATGAAGGTGGCAAAGCCATGATATACTGTATTCTAAATAAATATTTAGCTATGCTCCGTTTTCTCTGAAATGAATTGGGCTTGTTTTTGTCAACATAGGGCCAAATACCTCAAAATCTGAGGATCTCTCACACATATTTCTTAGAATATATTGTACACCTAACATTGTAGTAGAATATGTTGAGGAGCAATGTAGCTCCTTCAACTTATCAAGAGCTGGGAGCCACCTCAATTCCCAATTTGCAACATGCCATTCAAAAACCCATGCACACGCCACCCTGTCTTTTCCCTTTCTACCACTCATGCGGCACTCTTCTCCGCCAGGTGGCATGCATGGAAGAATGCTGCTGCGCACCTAGCTGCAGCGGTAGCAATAAGTAGCTCATGCTGCATCTGCCACAGTCCCTTCTGTCCTTTTCCTTCTGTTGGAAAGAGAAGAGAGGCAGCGATTGGCATGGCAAGAGCATGCATTCAAGGTTTGAAAGATGGAGGGAAAGAGGAAGCAAGGCTAGGCAGAGCAGAGGGAGTGGCGTGCCACAAGACAACTGGTGAAAAGGTGGAAAACTGAAAGGACCGCCTGAAGATTGAGGGGCTTGGGCAAACCAAAATCTCTGTGATTTATTTACCTTATCTGGGCCACCTAGCCCAGCTACAATTGAGCAGGCCTGAGCCTCAAAACAAAATGGTGGCAGTAGCATGGCTGCAACCCACTTGAGTTGGATTGCAACTCAATTCTGGGTCCTAATCCATCTGATGAAGACCTCCAGCATAGAACATGCCTGTAGCAACACATGTATTGTATACTCATCAGGGAGTCATGATAGCCTATAGCTCCCTGTTGCGTGAAACAGCCGTGGCTGAAGGAGAATGTTGTTCTATACACTAACAACAGTTCTCCAGGGTTTCAGACAAGTATCTTTCCCCATCCTTCCAGGAGATGCCAGGAATTTAACCTGGGACCTTCTGCATGCAAAGCAGGTGCTCTACCACTGAGCTATGGCCCTGCTCCCAAAATCAGTTTTAGGAAATTAAAAGAAAAATAAGATAAAGTCTACAATTTTATGTACAGTTGCTTGCAGCCATAACTACAGGTGAATGTTTGCCGTCGTTCTGCCTGGCAAAGGGTACTGTGCAATATAAACATGTCGATACTCCCACACCAGCAGAAGTTTTAATAAAAGGCATCCAATTGGCTGTTTAGATCTGTACAGAACCTTTCATTGCCACCTGGTGGACAAAGTTGCAAGTGACTATACGGTGAAAGCATACACTCTGCAAACAGAAGACTCGCACTTGAAACACAGAACGACAGACCGCGTAACAAGGTACAAAACCTACTGGCTTCATGTGTTGAGGATCATGTTCCTTCTATTCTGTAAGTTCTATACACATCTTAAGGAAAACGAAAGATAATATTTCTCCACTCAACGATAGAGCACCACGCTGAAGGACCCTAAGAAGGTAAGGCAAGCCTGCTGCTGAGCCCCGTCCAACACTTAACCAGGAGAGTTCCCTTGGCACTGCCTTTCCGCCCTCCACCAGGGTCTCTCAGAATGGAAATGTTCCTCTATTCCTAGAGTACCCTGGTGAAGAGTAGAGCAGCAATGCTGAGGGGCTTTTTAAGGTAGGGGTTTAATGGATTTATGGGGGAAGGGGTGTCCAGATTTAATGGACTTTCAACATTAATGGACAACTGTTCCCCATTATTAATGGACATCCTTCTCCATTATTAAATCAAGGTTTCATCACTACTCTTGGTTGGAGGATTGGTTGATCCAGGGTGAGGTATTGAGCCTGTTTATTTATTTATTTGCAATATTTCTATCCCGCCTTTCTCCCCGAAGGGACCCAAGGCGGCTTACAACAGAAAAAATACAATACCAAAAAATATACATAAATATTAGTGCTGGGGGACTTTAATGTTCACACCGAGGCCCCTGGGGTTGGTGCGGCTCAGGATTTCATGGCCGCCATGACAACCATGGGCCTGTCCCAGAAGATCTTGGCCCCGACACATGAGGCGGGACTTGTATTGGACCTGGTGTTTACAGCTGAGCAAGGGGGTGGTGATCTGAATGTGGAGAAGATCAAGATCACTCCGTTGTCATGGACAAATCATTTTCTGGTAAGGTTTAGGCTTGTTGCAGCTTCCTTTCTCCGCAAAAGCGGGGGACCGCATTCTATGGTCCGCCTCCGGAGGCTAATGGATCCAGAGGGGGCCGAACAGACATCTGGGTATGTGGCAGATAACTCACAAACATTTTTTTAAAAAAAATCTTTATTCTAAATGTCCACATTGTACAAGTAAATTGGTGCAAAAATAAAATAAAAACATGTTTATATAAAAATAGACATTCTTGACAAAACAATTGACAAATTGCACTGTTGACATGGTTAATATTTTACACAGATAAATTATCATTTTATTGTTTGGAGCTGCTACTGGACTCTTTTCTAGGTAGTCTGAGCTCCAACATATCACATTTCATTTCTCGGATAAAAAGTGCTCTCTTTTAGCCCTAAATATTATTCATCTTTGCAAACTCCCAATTATGAAAGGAAAAACAAACTTCTTACCTGATGAACGTCTGTTTTTCCTATTGACAGCACATCAATTCAATACAGGATTCGGTCCCAGCTCCTGGGACTGCAAGGAATCAGAACCTCACTTTTTTTGCTGCATTTGCTACGATGAATGTTAAATATAGCTGGGCTCTCAGGCAATTTGTTGGATAACCAATATCTATCTGGGACAATCTGAGACATTTTGGTGCCCAAAATGGAAAATCCAAATTTTACTTTCCACATACATGGAGCACGCCCAAGCAGAACGTTCTCTGCAAGCTTCACCAAAATGAACAAGAGCTGTATATGAGAATTACTGTAAAGTTCCCAATGAATTCTGTCTCATGGATTTGTTCTGCACATCTCTTGCTCTTCTGCCCTCAATAGTGCTCAAAATCTATTGCTTACCCTTAATGAAGGAATCTGATAATTTTGAGTCTCAACTCTGCCATGAACTCATTAGACAGCCTTAGGGAAGCCAGTCTCTCTCAACTTTTGTCACGCATCTGTACTTGGGTAATAATAATAATAATAATAATACTGACCTACCTTACAAGGTTATTGTAAGGATCAAAAGGCAATATATGTGAAGCACTTTGAAGTGCTATACAAGTGCTAATTATTACCATTTGTTATTATTATCGGTACATCTCTGTCACATACAGCCTCCCTAGAAGCTGAGAAAGCAGTAGCTCAACATCTTACTGATCCAACTCACTCTCATTCTGTAAAGTCTTCATAGCTAAACCCCAGAGGGTTACACTGGAGAAGAATGGCCCTTCATTGTTTCGATATTCAGTAGAAGATACACGGCCGCTCAGTTCGCCACTACAATTGTTGCCCAGAGTGGTTACAGAAGAACGAACCATGGGAATCCCATCAGGCGGCTGCAGAGGTTCTTCGTCAGGAGGTGCATCCATTTCTTTACAAGAGTGCGGTGGCCGATTAGGTCTTTGCTGAGATTTGCAGAGTTTAACCGGATCCAAACCCAATTTCTGTTCATTGATACCATCATTCTGTTGCACTGTGGGCCGCACTTTGCGGAATGTCACCCCAGGACTGTCAAATTCGCTGCCTGAATTTCCAGTTGAGTGGATAGGAAACTTCACTGACACAGGTAATAACGTTACTGATATTTCTTGGGTAAATGAATCTGAGCTTTGGGATTTCTCACGGTCAGAGATTTCCACTGCCTGAGTAAACTCATCTAGGGTATTTGCACCTTCATTGTCAGATTTACAATGGATTTTTGTGTGTCGGCGTAAGACAGCAGAACGGCTGAAACATTTATTACAGGTCTCGCAGATATATGGCTTTTCCCCAGTATGAGTCCGGATGTGTCTTCGTAAGTCACCGGACCCCGCAAAGCATTTTCCTAGAAAACGAAAAAGGATATTCAAATATTGTTTCTTCCAACAAAAATCAGCTGCGTTGCCTTACACATCAGTTTGCAGTAAGCAACTATCATTTCTAATATGTAATTACTTGTCGTTCGTACTGGAGTTTATCTATGGGAAAAGCCTATTGCCACTGAAAAGAAGTGAGAAGTATCTACCTGAAAGTTTGTGACATTTTTCTGCCAAAGAGAATTAAATCATTTTGCAAACTGTTTAAGAATACTGAGAGTTGATATAACAGGCATTTTCAAAAACAAAGCAACACAATACAATATTATGGTGAGAGGACCATGATAACTTCGAGTAATATCAGTAGTGACAGTGGCTGAATATTTCAGGCTAGGGAATTATTATTTTTTTGCCAAATCCCAAGAATTCTGTGTCCAGCATTTTTTTAAATCAAATGTCAACTAAACAGCGTCTATATGACAGAGGCTACCCATGTGCTAAGTTTGAACAGCAAAGGTATGAGGAGCAATTTTACATGTAAACCATGATCATACTTAATCATTTGTGAACTATCAGCATGATCCAACAGGCGCAGCGCAAGTTGAAGCGGGGCACAACGCAGCACTTTAATTTTCTGCTCCATTTTGTTCTTTTGCCCTCTTTTTTTGTTGTTCACATACACATCAGCATATGCGCCTCGCCACATTTCCTCCTCCTCACCCAGCCTGGATCAGAATGCACAGTGAAGCAGCTGGGCAGGTGGTGGGCCAAAGGAGACCGCAGGCAGGCATGGGGTGCAGGACACCCCCCGTCAGTTCACCTCCTGCTCAAAAGCGGCCACTTCAGTCCACCTCATGGCCAAGTCCAATTCATGATGTATGGGACTGGCTACAGAAACCTTGCTTTTTTCTGCTATTGATTCTACACTTGATGGAGGTTTTTCTTTTTGAAAGATGGGATATGTTATCTAACTACTAATTCAAATACAAGTGAAGATTAAAAATATTGTTGTAGGCTGTATCCTACTGAGTATGGAATTGTTCTCACTATTACAACTCTGTGATTTGAAAACATGACCAAAAGGTAGAGGGGTTATCATTTTAGGAACATTATAAAGAAATCTAATGAGAGAACAAAAAGGCTTCAGAGTAAAGTGTCATGAATGGGCAAAAAAACAAAACAAAAACAACTGTTGAATATGGTCATCTTGATTTCATTGGCCAGAAAACCCACAAGAGCAAGAAAGAAACTCATGCCATGAATTTGTAAGTGTTTAAAAACAAAACAGTTACATCATCCCCACAGACTTACCACAAGCTGAGCAACTGTATGGTCTCTCTCCCGTGTGTCTGATCCTGTGCTTTACTAACTTGCGGGGCAAGTTAAATGATTTTCCACACTCGTCACAGGTGAAAACCTTTTCTATTGTATGGTTCTTCTTGTGTTCTTTTAAATTACTGAAATTACTAAATCCTGCAATGATGGAATAGTAATAGGATTGAGATGGTCATTCTCAGGGTGCATACCACAAAAGGGCTCAATATGCTGTTGTGACCATTCCCTCCCCCCCCCACCCACACACTAGTGCAGGGGTTCTCAACCTCTGGAGACCCGGGTACCCCCTATCACGGTCCAATTTTCTGTAGTACCCCCTGCTAATTAATTGGATTAATCAATTAATTAAGTAGGTAATTAATCAAAAGTACTAACACCATTTTAAATGTGAAAACATGTCTTATTTAACTCTGTGTGTGTGTGTGTGTGTGTGTGTGTGTGTGTGAGAGAGAGAGAGAGAGAGAGAGAGAGACAGACAGACAGACAGACAGACAGACATGCAAGGATCTCTTTTTTTCTCCAAGTCACACTTCCCAAAATCAGCCCCCCAAGGTACCCCCCAAGGTACAACCCCACCCCACCCCACCCCACCAGAGTACATTTTACAAAGTACAAAAATAAGCCCAAAACCAAAATCAGAG
Source organism: Plestiodon gilberti rubricaudatus (assembly GCA_026170595.1). Lineage (NCBI taxonomy): Eukaryota > Metazoa > Chordata > Lepidosauria > Squamata > Scincidae > Plestiodon > Plestiodon gilberti. The sequence goes on from JANXHW010000005.1 coordinate 61,249,165, forward strand.
AGACAGAAGGGCTCCGAAAATAATTTAAAATCCATGTTAATTAACAATTAGCTGCTGATGGGGCAGATAAGGGGCAGGGCTTGGCCTACCCCCAGCAAGAGGTCCACGTACCCCTAGGGGTACCCGTACCACAGGTTGAGAACCCCTGCACTAGTGCACAGTGCCAAGCCCAGGCAAATCCCATCTGTAATTGGGGGTGCAAGAGACAGCACAGTCCAGATATCCTGCAATGAACTGGTGGTGCTACAGTCCTTAGGAAGAGAATAAGATGCCACAGGCCTGCAGCTTCTCATCATGGGCTGATGTGTCTGCTTTCACTAGTCACACCAACACTGCCAGTTGTTGCATGGCAGCTGGACTATGTCATCTCCTAAATCGAACGGATAGTTAGGGATTGCTTGGACTGGGATCAAGGAGGGGCACCTGTGCTGAATGGCACAGTGGGGTTGTAGATTAGGCAGGCCTGCAGTCTATTCTAAAACCCAGAGAAGGGCTGAACTTCCCCTTACCTCGACCACAAATATCACACAGATGAGGTTTTTCTCCAGTGTGGATGATAATGTGGCGCTGGACATCCCCCGATGCAGCAAACCTGTATAAACGAATTTAACAGGATGTTTAAGGTTTGGTTATACTAAGGTAAAAAGGTAAAGGTGACCCCTGACAATTAAGTCCAGTCGTGTCCGACTCTAGGGTGTGGTGCTCATCCCCATTTCAAAGCCGAAGAGCCAGCGTTGTCCGAAGACGCCTCCGTGGTCATGTGGCCGGCATGACTCTCCTTGCCGCAGCGTGTAGCATGCGGCTGGAACACGGAGCGCTGTTTACCTTCCCGCAAGCGGTACCTATTTATCTACTGAGCCCCAATTCATACATTTAAGAACCTCCATATGATCACTCATGCTGCTAGCAGGCTCATGAGCCAGTGAGAATTGTAAGGAGGCACCAATTAATAAATTGTGACCTCCATGGGGGAGTTATCATGTGCACAATTGCAACAGTCTGCCCCTTTCAAGCAGTTGTGACTGTATGAGTGGCTGAGGCCATGTGGACAGTCCCTATGAAGGGGTGCTGGTTCATACAACTAGCATCTGTGATGTGACTACTGCCATGCTGCGAGCCAACCAGCAACCTGGTGCCTTCCTACAACTGACTGCATGCTGGTTTTAAACATGCCAACCAGGGCTTTGTAAAAAATAGCCAGCGAGTGAGGTTCCCATTTTGTCGTGTTAAGCCATCTCCAATCCCTCCAGCCACTTGCTCAGCATCTTCAGTACCATGCCAAGCAGCAGACACAAGAAAAAGTATCCAGCTTAGCTGTACTATCCAATTCCTTGTGGATTTCTGGGCAGTTAAATTCATCTGTTTCTTTTGTCTACATTCAATCTCTCTCTTTCTCTCTGGTAGAGGGAAAAACCAACCAACAAACCCTTCTATCTTTCACCTGCATAGGGCAGGTCATTTTCCCTGACTTGTTTTGGCCACTGTGACTGGTCGCCACTGTGCCCTCGAGGGCTGAAAGTCTCCCTCTCCCTTCCATTAAACCCAGGACTTGCTCACTTTGTCTCTCCTTCACAGCTCTAGTCAGTTCCAGCGCACAACATGTCCCCTCGCCTCCTCTTCGCTACCTGCAAAACATCGCATTTTCTAGCGTCTCCACTTGATGCTATTGCTTCTCCTGTACCCAGATATTGTAAACAACTCCACAATAAACCATTTCAGTTACTCCTGACCTCTGATTCTTCTGTTAACTCCTTAAGTGCTGAAACACAGCACGGTGCACCATGAATCAAAGATCTTTACACGGGAGGGAGAAACATACATGTCTGTTCCTATACATGTATCTGCAAAGCAATCTTGGTAACAGAATGCAAGTGCGTTATAAAATCAGTATCATACAATTATGCAGACATCTAATTGCATCGCAGTCATACAAACCTTTTCCCACAGATTTCACAGATGTAAGGTTTTTCTCCAGAATGCCGACGTAAATGAGTCTGAAGATTACCTGCCTGCAAAGATAAGGGAAGTTTTAATACAGCTGAACTACCCCAAAAGGTCATGTTGCTAAAGGTTTATGAATGGGAGCGAGGACCTTGCTTTGGTTTCTGATATTAACGATGATGCACTTTAAAAAAAAAGTCACCCACTTTAAGAGTGCTGTCATGTAGAGTAGACATTGCCAATTTTGCTTGTACCATACGGGGTTGATCCCAGGTCCCTTTGTAATAATGCAGGGGGTCCTGGAAGCAACTGCATTGGCCAGTGGAGACTGGGGGAGGAAGTGCCTATGTGGACACTCCGGTCAAGCAGGCATGCTCCCAAGCAGTGATCCCTGCATTACTGCAGGAGCTAAGGCAGGGAGTGGCAGCGCCTCCTCTTCCAACTTCAGGAGAGGCAGTGCTCTCACCCTGTCTGCTGCTGCCAACAGAAGCAGCTTGGTAAGCCAGCGGTGGCAGTAGATGGACAGGGGCGTGTATGGGCAGTGCGCTCACACACACAGGGATCCAAAAGGTGCCCGGCCAGTTTGGGCCTTTTCTCCTACCCCCAGCAGTTTGTGCCTTCAAGAGGATGAGGCACAACCCCATCCCTTGCAGGAATATAGCTCCTCCTAGCAAAATGTTCGGTCCTCTCCACCTTCCTAATGCTGCTTTGCTATAAGGAATGCACTGCCCCCAGAGCAAGGGCACAGTGGTCTCCTCCTTGTACCAGTGCTGAGAGCCCTGAGCCCCATCCTATGCTCCGTTCTGCATTCTTCCCAGAGCAGATTGGGCTCTCTAAAGGGCAAACTTGAAGCAATTCTAAACACATCATTTGGCTCTGCATGTTAAATTTATTTTTGGTAAACAGAAGTGGCAGTGGAAATCCAGCCTGGATCAAGACCATAGCATGGTAGTAGGGGGGGGGGGCTAACTCTTCGTCATGCCATGGTCCTGGTCAAGATGGCAGCTTTCCTCTTGGGGCAAACAGCTGTTGGGGGCAGGAGAATCCAGATAGGACCCATGCCAAGGGCAAAGGATTTTGTGCCTCTTTATCCCCATCGTCCCAATCTGGATCATAGCCCCTGTGACTATTTATACACAAAGAAAACCACCCAGAGAGTCAAATAATGTGTTTAAAGTTATGTCTAATTTGACCCGAAGAGACAGAAAGTTAAACTGCCCCCTGCCGTCAAGGGCAGCACCTATTCGAAATCTGTGTGAAAGCCTCTACCATGCTGCCTGTCTTGTTGATCTCCTAATGAAAGATACTGAAAGACCTAACTATTCATTTACTGAGGTGTAGCACTATACGGGTGGCATCCCAACTAGGGCTTCCACCATCAGGAGCTCACTGCACAAACAGAAGCTTCCTTGATGAATGGAAGAAGCATTCCATTCATAGAAGGGATTCTTGCACAAGGACCCCTTCTGTGAATGGAACACACCTTCCGTTCCCAGAGGAAGCTTCCATTTGCACAGCAAGCTCCTGATGGTGGAAGCACTAGTCAGGATACCACCCTCCCATCTTTTACCTAGCCTGTCTTACACTTACATACACACACACACTTGAGCTCTAGCTCAAGTTGTACTTTATAGACCCAATAATTTGCAGACCTGAATATCTTGGATGGTTAACGCTCTTGGGAAATCCCAAAATTATGTTCAATGCTTTTCTCAATTAAACAAATGTAAAGCGTTCCTTTAAGTTTTCTGTCTATTTCATAGTTTCTACGTAAGTACTGCTGCCAAGAACTCTTACCCATATTGCAATGTGCCTCTGAGACAAAGGTTGCCAAAGGATGGCATATAAACAGAGTAGACTCAAATACAAAAGAATACTTGAAAAATATTTTAAAAAATCCTACCTGTGAGAAACATTTCCCACAAATGTTACATTCAAATGGCTTCTCGCCTAAAAGAAGAAGCAATAATGTTTTGCACTTCTAACAGTTGCGACAGAATACAAATTTTAAACTTGCATAAAAGTGAGTGGAGAAAAGTTGCTGTCAAAAGATATTCTGTTAAGCATCTTTGCTTAAATGTTTGAAGATAAACCTTCCATAATGTTATCAGTTTAATAATCACTGGCTGAAATCCATACACCAATTACTCCAGAGAAATTTCATCCAAGTACATAGAACAGCTCCAGGACTGTTCCCAAATGAATTGTTTGCTTTATTTTATTGTTTATGTGCCTACATGGCATGGAACCTGGGTACCTGAAGGACTGATGCCTCCCATATCAAACTGCTCTCACTTCTAATTAATCATCAGAGGCACGGCTTCACATCCCTCTGCTGACTGACGTACAGGTAGTGGGGACACAGGGTGAGGCCTTTTTGGTCATGGCCCCCCAATTGTGGCATTCTCTGGGGGTGTTGCTAGCCTCAACACTGCCACTTTTAAGTGGGCAGAGAAAACCTGTGTTTCAGTTGGCTTCCCCCTCACCCCAAGTTCATCTTAGTTTTCTCTTTCCTCTGTTTGCCCATTATGCATTTTGTTGCTCGCTGTTCTGTTGTGATTATTTTGATTGTTGCTCTTTAAAATTTAGTTGTAATATTACTTCATGTTGTAGGCTGCCTCAGTGGTCCCATTAATGGGGCTGAAAGGTGGTCTAAAAACATTTAGAAAATTAAATAAATAACGTGTTTTAAGTTCAGCAGTACTATATTATTTCTAGAAAATTTAACTCGGCAGCAGATGGCAAGATCTCTCATTTAAAGATGGAAGTTACCACCACCACCCCAGCATACAGTATGTTTATATATACAGTGCTGTTCCCTCCACTAAAGTGAATGGAGAATCCTTTATCTTTTGAGGTTATTTTGGTTCTGGAATACTTCTGTAACACTGACTGAAAAGGGAAATATGTAAGAAGCCTATTTTTAATCTCTCAAAAAGGCACCTGTGCTGCAATTTTGATTATACTGTACATATATTTATTCACATTTACTTGTTAAATCCTCTGCCTTCTAATCAACTGAGCTTTCTGTAAATTGACCCCCTAATCAGGGTCATACACACTCTGCACACAACCCATCCAATGTGAAGCACTTTTAAGGCCCCTTGACTTTGATGAGAAAGATTGAAGCACATACTTGACTTGCCTATTGAAATCAATGAGATTTAAAAATGCTTAGCTGTTGACTGGATCAAGCTCATCTAGTATTATTTATACAGCACTTTAAGGTATGCATGGCATTTGCATTTCACATTATTCCTATTCATAACAGCCCAGAAAGGTCAGCACAGTCCTGTTTCCCTAAGGCTTGCAGTGTAATCTTGTGCGAGTTTACCCAGAAGTAAGCTCCACAGAGTTCAATAGGGCTTACTTCCAAGTAGACTTGGCTGCCCAGCTGTGATTTGCAGACAAGTCTCTCTTAATTTTAATGCCAACACTCCACTTAGTAGAATGATCATTTCAGTATCACTGTAGATGTGATGCAGCATGATAATACTGAGCTTGACGGGTAATAGTCAAAATAGGAGGCAAGACCGGTTACAAACCACTTTGTTTCTAGATGTCTTCTAGACGTCTACTCACATAAATGTCTGTTGCAGAACAACAAACAGGCTTCCACAATTTTGGTTGTCACCCCCACCATGGCAAGCGGGCTAGTGCCCTCTGGTGATGGTGTGAGCGAGTTTTGGAATAGCTCAGTGGAGGGGTCCTAGACACCTTTGCCGAGCACAGCCAAGCCCCATGCTTTCGTCTCTTGCTTTAGAGCAGGGGTACTCAACCCCGCCGGTGGACCTGATTTACCACCTACCACATAGCAGACCTCCCTGCGTAGCACCAGATGTAACTGGCGATGATGTCATTGCCAGTTACTTCTGGGTTGGCGACCGTGACAGGTTGGAGACCGCAACCGCAACACTGCAGATGCTGGTAAGAGGCTTAAGGCTGGTGGGAGGGCTTTTTCAAGCTTTTCCATAGCTTTTTAAAAATCCGCCGAGCCTTCTACCGGTTTTTGCAGAGTCGTGGTCTCCATGACAAATGGCAAAGCGTCTCCATGTTGGCAGGAGCGGTTGCGTATCACCAGCCAACAGCTGAAGTATCAGCGGTGGTACGTGTACATGTACCACCCACCGGTTGAGAACCTCTGCTTAGAGCAGGAGAAGAGCAGTGACTGGCCTTTGTCAAAGGGAAGGCTATTTGCATACCTTTTACTGGGAACATAGGCCTTTCTTAAGCATACTCGGGTGGATGAAGACCATGGAATTTGATTACCACATGTGATGGACTAGCATATTTGTTTGTTATGCACCTGTGGCACCATTTACAGCAATATAGCATTGCTGTTGTAATATTCCAATTTGATGTTCTTAGAATACAAAGCATTTTCTATATAAGAGGGTTTGTCTATTTATTGTCATTATCTGCATTGGTGATCTGAGTGCAGTTAGGCCTTGCTCTGACAATTATCCTTTCCTTAGTTTGAAAAAAGGTCAAGGCCAGGGTTAAAACCCTGTATTCACACATCACATTTATTGCAGAAAGATACTGGAAAAGTGTCAGTATGAATATCTAAAAGCAGATACAGTATGAATATTTATCAAAAGCAGATAAATTGCATTTGATTAAAGTCTATAGTTCCATGCCTAAATTAATCTATAATACAGGGTTGTCAGAGAGAGAAGGCTCAGGGACCATACAGGCAATTTTTGGCTTCCAGTGCAGCCCATAGCACCCTTAACATACTCCCCTCAAATTACTGACCCGTCTTCAGGGCTTGAAAGAGCTGCCCAATAGGGCAAAGGGGCTGAGTCACTATCAGCCTCCCTCACTGGTGTTCTTTTTAAATTAGCAGAGTAGATGGCAAGAAGTATGGAGAATACAAAAGAGTGGAGTGTAAGATGTGCAAATTCCTCATATCTGCAGCCAAGTGAATAGAATTGACGGTGGGGGCTTGTGAAGAAAGAGACTTGGATGACAGAGATGATGAAGCAAATTAGCCGGGGAGGGGGGAGGATGAGTTGCTTTGGCATGCAAGAGGCTTTGGGAAGGCAACCAATGGCATATGGAGAGGGGGTTTAGATGGTGGAGAATTGAAGGTTGCATCATGGAGATGAATAGTCCCAGGAGCAGAGGAAAAACTGGCAACTGGAGGAGTGATCTTGAAAGGAGACACAGGAGACGGTGGGACAGGATGTCAAAGGCTTATTTCTGGAAATTAACAAATAACATAACTGCTACCCTCCCCCTCAAAACTGGCAATTTTTAGTGAAATATTTTGGGTGTGACCTGGGCAGCCGATGGATGGGGAGTTTGGCTCTCAAACCTTTTTGAGTTTATTTCCCTTCCTAAAACTGGCAAGGAGTACATCTAACAGCCCAATCCTGTGCAACTCTTACATGGGTGTAACAGTAGATCTACTGGTGTAAGTGCACTTATTTTTTTATTTGTTTATTGGATTTATATCCCACTTTCTCCCCCCCCCCCAAAGGGCACCACTTTGGATGCCCCTGGAATGCCCCCTGAACCGGCGGATTTGTGCCGGTGTCTGTCTTGTGTCCGAACTGTGCATGTGCGGCGTCCGAGGGGGGGTTATGCTGTTGTCCGTCCTGCATCCGTCGGCGTACGGCAAGTTACACTGGCATAGGTGCACTTACACTGGTGGATCTACTGTTACATCGGTGCAAGAGTTACACAGGATTGGGCTGTAAATGTCAGCCATCTGTATTTTTATGACATAAAAGATCAGGGGTGACCAGTGGGATTCTTGAATCTTTTTTTTTCTTTAAACAGTAAGCCCACCTTGTCATATCACAAACTGGGCTTGAAACACCACTTGGTTTGCAAAGTAGTTTGCAATGCAGCATAGGGGTGAGGGTGCTGTTCAAAAAGAAATACAAGTACAAAATTCCCTGGGATATGCATACCTAGTTGCAGGGTCCTTTGGTTATTCACAAATCCATCTTAAACTGAACACACACACTTTCACATGATGGCTCAATTCAGATACCATCTCAAAGGAAATCCAACTATAGTTTAGCATGATCATGCCTGAACTGGCAAACCATGGTTTATGTTCGGCTAACAAACCAGAATCAGAAATGATGCTTGAAGTGAGTTTGCACACAGTCTGTGCTAATTATGGTTTGGCTCGATATCTGAATTGACAAGTCATAGTTACGGTCATTGCTTCATCTCTAGAGGTTCTTGTACCATATAAATGAGAGTGCTGAGTCCATGAAAAATGAAAGCAAACAACTCTAAACCTGGGTTTGCTAAGACGACTGGAATTTCAAACCATGGTTTTGGTTTTAATACTACCTCTCACATGGCTAAATCACAGAAGTACATTTCCAAAATGTGCCTTTGCAGCTGCTACGACTAGATTCAGATTGCCTTTTCATTTCATAAGTAAATAGTTGCCTAGAAATATCAAATAGTTGTACCTGTATGAGACCGAATATGGAGCTCCAGATTGCTTGGATGTTTAAAAGCTTTTCCACACAGCGCACAAGGGTACTGCCTCTCTGAAATGAAAATCTGACTGTCTGGTTCAGAAGGTTCCTGAGATGGCTCGAGTTCAACATTTCGTTCCAAGCAATCTGACTGAACTAGATCTTCAACTTCTTTTCCTTCAGCAGTACCAATATTTATTTGCTTCATGCTACTTCCTTTTTCCAACTCAGTTTCCCTTGCAACATCCCCATCCACAATTTTCTGTCCGGAAGGTTGCTCAGAAGACTTCTGAGACCTTAAGAAATTCAGTTTTTTAAGGTGTATTGCTTTTTTAAGCCTCATCTCTCTGGTCGGTTGTAAAGATGTGCCTTCCGAATCTTGATACTCAGGACATTCACTTAAGGGCTGAACCAGAAAGTTTGGTGGCAAGTGATCGGGTGATTCCAAAATACATTCAGAGTGATTGACGGTACATGAAGCATTCTCAACAGCATTTTGTTCTGTAGAGGCACTGAAAGCAAAGGATGGCTCTGTTAACTCCTTGCTGCTGGGACAAGTGGTTTGCTTGTAGAACTGTTTGCTGTAAAAGTTACGCAGCTTGTAATAACAATTTGGCTGTTTAAATGGGAGATCTGTGCAACCAGCATCCAGGGAATCCTGTTTCTGTTTATTGGTATCACCCGCTGAGATGGAAAGTGCCACAGGTTCTGGCCCATGTAAATGATGGTCATCCAAGACTTTACAGGGCTGAGCAACTGATGAACAGGCATGAAGTAAATTAGTACCATAACTCTCACAGTTAGCATCTGCAGCCAAAGTATCTGGCAAGGAGAAAGCAGCGTTACAAGGCATATTGGCTGGCTGCTCTACAGCTGCGGAGGATTTTAAAAATGAGTGACACATGTTCAAGACTTTCTGCACTTGTAGACACTGGGCAATATCCAACAGAGCCTGTATGTTGTCCTGGTTGAGGTCAAGATGGGATGTGTACATATAGTCCAAGATCTGACCTATACCACCTACATTTTTAATATGCAAGTGAAAGATATCATTCTTCTGCCCTGAAGAATTCTGAAATAGAGTCCTGGGGGGGGGGGGGGAGAGAGAGAGAGAGAGAGAGAGAGAGAGAGGGAGCTCAGCTTTTTACAATGTACAGGAATAAAAATGTGTCAGTCTTCAACACATGGGCAGCCCAATCCTAACGTAAGGATCCGCTGGGTGGCCAAGGCCATCCGCCGGATCCCGTGCTCCGCCGCGGGCAGGCACCCCGCGGCGGAAAGTCTACTTGGGGAAGGGGACGCTCATCCCCTTCCCCGGGTGTAACTGAAGCTGATCGGCCTCCTCAGAATTCCGCCAGCTATTTTGCTGGAGGAAGTCGGAGGAGGCCATGTAATGATTCAGCCACCCAGCAGGGAACAAGATATCGGCCGAGGCCAATCCCCGCCTCCTCCTGGAGTGGCTGGGTCTATTGGCCCCTACCGTTTGCTCCCGAACCACCACCCCTCCGCTGGATCCTATACCTGCGTCTGGCAGCAGGCAGGAGATGCGCCGGCCTTCACTGCTCTCGAGTCGTCGCGAAAGTGTTTTGTGGCCTGCCTGACGCTCATTCCGCCGCCCTAATTTACAAGAGGATGGCGCCCTCAAACACATTTTTAATGTTTTTGAAGACTGGCAGTTTCACAGTTCTTTTTGAACCATTACTTTCCAATTTTTGTTTAGGAGGAGTTAGGTTAATGCATTTTTAATTCCCTCTGTATGGAATCAGGCTACAGTACACAGAGGATCCAGAGTAATGCTGTGACTTAAATGATATCATAAATAAAATGGTAGTAGTTAAAGCAAGACATTTTTACCTGATTTTTCGCTCCAAAATGAGACTTCAATGAGACTAATTTAAACAAAGTGGATTATAGATAAAGTCTTGGCTTGCACTCTCATATAAAGTATGCATTACTCTTAGGGGCAATCCTCTGTAGCGCTGGGCTGGTGTAGCGCGTCCTGTGCCAGCCCAGAGCCGTCGCAGAGGCCTATACCGGCCCCAAAGCGCTGGATCCACGCGGTGAGGAGCAGGTAAGTCCGTGCTGCTCAGTGCGTAGGTGTTCCGGGATGGGGGGAAGGGTGGGGAGAGGACGGCGATGGGAGCGGACTGGACTGGGGAGGAGGCAGGATTGGTGGCAGCGGCACACACCAAATCGTGTCCCCCTTTCCTGGCCGGTTTGCCCTACACGGGGCTCCTGGATTTATGCCAGCGAAATAGCTGGTGCAGATCCAAGGAGACCCGTTCAGGTGGCTGTGGCTTTACCCGGGGTAAGGGAATGAATGTTCCCTTCCCTGGAGGAGACCTCCTGCCCGCCGATTTGCAGTGTTTGCTGCACCGGCCTCACTGCAGCACTAGGTGTAAAGTTAGGCAGTATTGGGCTGCCCATGATGTAGAAACTGTCTACATACCTTTGTCTATATCCATGTGATAAATAAAGCAAATACCAAGATTTAAAACATCTTTAAAAAGTGGGAAAATTTCAGCCCCTTGGTATATATACCTATCAAACTACCAGTGCTGAATGCTTTCAAAGCCCTCCGGAATCATTCGAGTTCCTCCGATGTTTCCGCAGGGCTTGCAGTCGCGTTCAGCACCTGCGCGAAGTTCCCTGACACTGGACGCGACTTCAAAGCCCTCCGGAAACATCAGAGGAACTCGGATGATTCCGGAGGGCTTTGAAGTCGCATCCAGCGTCAGGGAACTTTCCGCAGGTGCTGAACGCAACTGCAAGCCCTCTGGAAACATCGCAGTTGCTGCGAAGTTAGCGCAGGGCTCCCTGGTCACGTCCAGCGCTTGGGAACTTAGCTCAGGCGTCGAATGCGACTGGGACCTCTGCGTATACATCGCAGTTGCTGCGATGTTAGCGCAGGGCTCCCTGGTCGTGTCCAGCACCTAGGAGGCTCGCGTCTTGGAGCTGAAAACTGGGGGCAGTCCCTGCAACGCAGGACGAAGATCAGAGGTGCTACGACAACGCGGTAAGCGGCCAAGCGCCGTTAAAATTAGTACCAGTAGTAGTTAAAGCAAGACATTTTACCCGATTTTTTCGCTCCAAAATACACGTGCGTCTAATGGTCCGGTGCATGTTATGGAGCGAAAAAATATGGTAAATCTTTTTACTTAGAAAAAAACCATCTTTCCACAGCCTTCTACAGATTTCCCTCTGGCTTTCTTAACAAGTTTGGTTCATACTGAAATGTTCCCAAGTTAGGATTATAAATAAATAAATAAATAATATTTATTAAGAACTAAGGGCCTTTGATTGTAATTAGATGTCAGATTGGTTGACTTCCAGTAATGACGTGCAAGTCAATATGTCTGGTGAAATTTGAACTATGGCCCTCACTTCAACAGAGGTGGGCATCCTATTAGGATATAGTCTGATCTTATTCAAAAGTAAAGTGCATTTATTAAAGTTAGACTTCCTTCTAAGTAGGTATGCTAGAATCAGGGTTGATATTGCCCTGTTTGTCAACTTTGCTAAAATAATTTTATTAACATACCTGAAATATTGGCTGAAAGCAGCTAACACATTTTTATGTGCCTTGAAACAAACACCTTTGACAACCAACATGCAATCACAGAGAAGGCCTTGAATACGTTGTTCATGGAGCTGCTGAAGGAGATGACAGCTGTGGCTGGCAACAGCGTCCATGCCTTAGTTACCTACAATAATTAAAAAAAAATCTCAGGAAAGTAGAATCTGATTTATATTATACTGTAGCGACAAGGAAGGATAACATATTTGATGAATATTTTTTTACACACAAAAAGAACGATATGGTAAATTGCAAAACAATTTATTAGTTCAAAGTTTTAAAGTGCTCATTTCATAGTACATTGCTCATACGTGCAGTACCCTTTTCATCCAGTCGTATCCGACTCTTGGCAACTTCATAGGTGAGATTTCTCCATTGCTGAGCTCCTGCCATAAAGCGTTCTGCTGAAATTTGCTGCGGGGTAGTTCACCATTGCTTCCCCACCCCTCCCCATTTATCTGGGCTTGGGACCGGCATATAGCTGACAGATCAGCTATATGGCTGGGTGCTCATACGTACACATCACAATTTAAATGCACTCCCGGTGTGTGCCAAATGTGGGTAGTTACAGACTAGAGAAAGATTCTCAAGTACTTTACCTTACCACTTTTTACAACAAAAATGCTCCACAGCATCTAGAGACTAATTCTGATGAATCATGACCACCAGACACAATCCAAAGAAGATGCAACAAAGGCTGAAATCTTATATTGCATGGAAATAAACTGAACTGAGCAGATGTGGATAGTGCAAGGCTTTGGCTTTCTTAGGGAGTTGTTCCAGAAAATGAGAGGACTGGGTTCTAGACCCATGGCTGTCTGGTTTGCTTCCCCCCTTCTGTATTTTTTATTTCAACAGATTTTTTTTTATCCCACTTTTCTCTGCTTTAAGGGCAGTACTCCAGATTGCTGGGCCACAAGTATTGAGGAAACCCGGGAAAGGCAGGCTGATGTTTTCTACCCTTATGTCTCTCACTAGCAAAGATTTGAGAAGTTGGATGCTGCCAATACTACAGGTGATATTGCTGTCTACAGACTAGTGCTCTTGTGAGGAGGCTGTGGGGAGGCGTTGCTTTCATATGGCATCATGGTTAAAAGGGCTGCATAGCCAAAGACGTGATACAACTGCATTGTTGTCAGGATGTTGTTCAAATGCAGCTGCGGCAGGTCACACTATTGCCAGAGGTAGGTGTTGCCATGACTGGTGGCACCCGTATTACCAGAAGCACTGCAATTGACAGTTTTATTGCAAGGGGACTCAAAGGAAGACACTATAAATGTTAATGCTGTGCATGCTGTATATACTGTGTGACCGGGCTGGCTTCTGCCTACATTGTACTGCTGAGGATGCATTGGACTCCACCTTACAGACATGACTAGCCTGTTTCTGGCACCATCCAGACATCTTACACTCATAACTGATGAGCATATTTTATGCCTAATTGTACCATTATAAAGATGTACCCCCTCCCACCATAATAACATTATTCCATTCCCCTGGCCAGTTGCTAAACCAAAATAATGCATGGACTGAAAAACATAAGGTCATGTATTCAAAGTTTTTATTTTCCTGCTCTTTATAAAATGCACTTTTTAAAGAAAACAAATCATCAATTACACACTCTGCAAATATATAAAGGGATTAAAGTCCTCCCTTTTCCAAAAAGGTGCTTTGCTTCAGATCACACAAAGTCACTCTGGACATGCATGAGAACCTTTGGTCCATTTAAAGGTAAAGGTGACCCCTGACAATTAAGTCCAGTCGTGCCCGACTCTAGGGTGTGGTGCTCATCCCCATTTCAAAGCCGAAGAGCCAGCGTTGTCCGAAGACGCCTCCGTGGTCATGTGGCTGGCATGACTCTCCTTGCCGCAGCGCGTAGCATGCAGCTGGAACACGGAACGCTGTTTACCTTCCCGCAAGCGGTACCTATTTATCTACTTGCATTAACATGCTTTGGAACTGCTAGGTTGGCAGGAGCTGGCCAAGCAATGAGAGCTTGGATTTGAACTGCTGACCTTTCATCGACAGCTCATGGTTCAGCGGTTTAACCCACTGCGCCACCTGCTGGTCCATTTACCCCCCCCCCCAAAAAAAAAACACCCTGAAGCCATCATAAAGGAAAGGTGTATGGTTGGACACACTTTGCCCTTAAGGTGCTTTTGGGCCAATAAACACCCCTCTGAGTCTGTTGTTACCCTAGGGAAAAGCAACCATGCAGACACTTAGGGCAGACAGTCTCAACCTGAGGTACCAGCATTTTTGAGAACTAAAGTTTGTAACCCTATGTTTACATGACAGCACAACCAAAAAATACCACTTTGCCTGCATAGTGCCTGGCATAACCACAAACCTGGGACAACTACAGAGGTGGACACCTGTTTTCTGCAACTTTAACAGCAAGCTAGTTGTATGACTCTTCCTTCTCCATCCATTTCCCCCTTTGAATTGTGTCTAGACCATGTCAAACCACTACAGCCAGGACCTGTCCATTCTGCTCTTTGTATAGCACTTGAGAGCATTTGAAAGGAATAATAATACTGTATTAATAATAAAAGTATTATTCATTTCAAATGCTCTGAAGTGCTGTACAAAGAGCAGAATGGACAGGTCCTTGCTGTAGTGGTTTGACATGATCTAGACACAATTCAAAGGGGGAAATGGATGGAGAAGCTTGTAGAATAGTTTTCCCCAAACATGAGCCTAAGCAGGTTTACTTAGTAGTAGATTCTACGAAGCTCAGTGGAACTAGGTAGTAAGTCTCCTTGAATCCTACGAGACTTACTACTGACTGATCAAATGTCAGATTTGATAGATACGTGCTGTCTGACATTCCTATTCAAGAACTCCAGGGGCAGCCCTCCCTCTGCTGCTTCTCCTAGCCAGAGAGCGCTCCACAGTCATTCACCCTCTGGCAAGAACCAGGCGCAGCTCCCTACCGGTTTCCCGTCTCTTTCCTCTCCTTCTCAAGTCAAAATCTGTCCGGGCATCAGGCCCAGAGTAAGTGATGCTCTGGGGCGGGCTCGTTGGTACGACTTCCTGTCGCGTCACTTCAACCTCTCTGTCTCATGTAAGCAAATGATCACTGAAGTCTGTTTCTTTCAGCTCTGTTGCTGGAATGGAGGATAGGGGATAGCGTAGAGGCAAAAAGCGCTGATCCCGGAACTGCCCTGACGGGCACAGTTGAGGACCGGAAGGTAAAAGTGGGATGGACAGTCCTTTGCGCAAAGGAGTCGTACTGCCTAAGGAGATGTGCAGTTCAATGCAAAGGGCTTACAAGCCATAGAAAACGCTAGAGTAACGTAAACTCATTTTTTGATAGATTACTCCGAGTTCACTCTGGAAGCCATTTTTCTTCCTTGGGGCAGAAGAGAGATGGCCATAGAATTCAAAGCCAGGCATGACTCCGAACGGGCATCAGCGTGTCGAGTCCCCACCCACCAGCAACAGACTGCAGAAAAAAATAGGCTTTCAAAACCTGAGAATATTTGATCTTTAAATATTTGACTGTCAATAAGGCTACATGAAAATCAGTGGAACGCAAGGCTTGCACCGACTGCGTGTTGGATGGGGGGGGGGCAGTTTAACCTGCTCTGCATGGGTGGTGTTTAGCATGGGAAACACTTCGCTGGAAATGCAAAGCAGCCCCTGACCAAAGCGAGCGGGTAGGTGTGCTAGCAGCAGTGAATAACGTCCACTGCAGCATTTCAAGGCTGCAATCCTCACACTTACCTGGCAGCAAGTCCCATTGAACTCAATAGGGCTTAGGAGTGGTGCATAGGGTTGCGCTGCAAAGCACTAGTTAACAATCATTGAGACTGTAAAACTGCACGTGTGTGTGTGTACAGCAATAAGAAAACGCAATGGGAGAGTTGAGAAGTTGATACCTGCGCTGCTTCCCAAGGTTATAACAATAAACTTCCCATCCACCTTTGCGTTTTCTTATACGATAATATTGGACTACACTGCAGGGTTGTCATACGCGGCTCTCTTCCTCCCCCCCCCCATACTTTGCAGGGCTGTCATAAACCACACCCTTTTAGCTACAGCGACCCTTTACCACCCGGGATAATGGACAATATATTAGCAGGTTTTTTAAATGTTAAAAAAACGTGTTTACATGATGAAATAAGACTTGAGCTAGAAGAACAAGCAGAAGCTCCACTCTACTATTTGTTTCGATGTGTGTGTGTAGGGGTGGTGTGGTGGTATTGCCGTAATCGCAGTTACTCAAAGTATCCTGGATTTCTCCATTGTTTCCTATGGGTAGCTCTCATTTTCGCCGCGGGAGAGAAAGATAAAGCCAAGCGAAGGGTGACGTTTCGTCTCCAGACTTGTGTGTCACTCTACTATTTTCCTACCTCTTTCGACCTCGGGCCGAAGGTCGCTTCCGGTGCACCAGCCGGGTTCGAGGAAGAAGCTGTTGGTGGTGGCGTCACGACACGTGAGAAGCAGAGCCTTGAGAGGCAGAGGCGGCGTGTACATGCTGCTGCTGGCTGTGAGTGAGCGCAGGGGAAAAGGGTCTTTCGTTCTGTTCTGGGTTCCGTTGTTAAACCCCATCCTTCCTTGATTCCTTTCCGCCCAGCTGTCTGGTAGTAGATGCTCAATTACGCCCACGCAAGGTGGTTTTAAAACACGATTAGACAAATTCTTTCAGGAAAAGCAGGGCTGTCGCCTGCTATTATTAGCCATGGTATCTAAGTGGAACCTCTCTATTCAGAAACAGTGTACCTTTTGTTGTCAGGCGCATCAAGCGGTCGGCCATCGCCTTCATTCTCCTCTGGTGAACTGGCAGAGTATCTAAAACTTGCCTAATAATGGAAACTCTGCCTGACTGGATGGACTTTGGCCTGCTCCTGCAAAGCAATCTTACAGTGCAATCCTATGCAAGTCTACTCAGAAGTAAGTCCCACTGTGTTCAGTGGGGCTTACTCTCAGGAAAGTGTGCATAGGATTGCACTTTTAATTACGCATCTTGCTGGAACGAGCTACTGTATGTTCTAATAATCTAAGAGTCATTTGTGTGCATGCAAGACAGGCAGATAACGCAAGAAGGATAGATACCGCAAACGGGGAATTGTAGGTGGTTTCTACTTTGCCCCCAAACCACAATCGCATGTAATATATAGTTCTTTTATATGCTAATATGCTCACAGCATCTTGTAAGAAGATTGATGCTGTGCTGTGTGAAAGAAATACTTACTTTGATTTGTCTTAAGTCTGTTGCCTATCCATTTCAGTGTGTGGAACTATAGTTAGCTTTAAAAAAATTAGAACAGTTGTGGTTATCTGTATCTATCATCTCCCTTATCTCAGTCATCTTGACTGAAATACTTGGCTGGGAGCATCCCTGTTCTAGTCCAGATTTCAGAAGCAGCCAGAGGGGGATTATTGGCTAGAGGTGAAATACCACATAGGCTGCGTTTGTTTTTCAACTCCGAAATAGCAGGAAGTAACGTTCCTAGCATGCTTGAATATTGCTGCTACCGGGGTTCCCAAAAAGAACGGAAATGACCAAAAATCAAAATGGCTGCTGTTGCTCCTTGTCCCTCGCACTACATCTCCCAAGCTCCTTTGCAGCCACACAGCCTTCCTATTGGTGCATGAGGCCACCATCTTTTCTAGCTTCAAGCTATGCATCTTGCAAGATGAGTTTGATTAAATCTGCATGTTTTGAATGCTGGGAGATGGAGTACTGGTGCTGGGGAGAGTATCCTAGGCCCTCTCTGAACAGGAAGAAATGAAGGGGGAGTATAGAATACACTCAGCCTAATCCTAGATATTTTTAGTTGGAAGTAAATCCCAGTGAATTCAGGGGGCAAGTAAGTGTATGTTTGAAACATGAACATGAAACAGGATTGAAACATGAACGGCTCATTTTCAGAAAATCCTTCCAACTCGAATGCATTGGGTACTAACAATAAATGCCAGCAAGCACCTCTGGCTTCTTTAATATCAATGTCTCTGAGCATACTTTATTATATTTAATTAATTTCATCTTTAAATTTGAGAAGGCATGTGAAAATCTTTGTACTGCATAGTTTTACTTTTTAAAAGCAGTTTGAGTATACGTGTATGAAACATATCGGAGCTATCAATTCTTTTGCATTAATTTGTAGAACTGTGGAAGAGGGGCAATTTAGCAACTTTTGAAGAAAACGTTGTTTTGCCAGAAATGGTGGTTTTCACGTGTAACGCATGTGGAGAGTCTGTGAAGAAGGTACAGGTTGAAAAGCATGTAAATCTGTGCCGAAACTGTCAGTGCCTGTCTTGTATGGATTGTGGCAAAGATTTCTGGTAGGTAGATCAGACTGTTGTTTCATTATTTGGTAAATAAATCAGTTAATTCACAGTGGGCCGTTAAAGAAACAAGTGGGCATGAGCCTTGGGTTCATGCACTTCCTGTCCTCCTTTCTCTTATGCAGAGTAATTAGTAATTTAAACTTCTTATTTACATTAAACCATTGTTTGCTTTTTCATCTGATCAGGTAAATTATGGTTTGTGCTTCCCTACAATTCAGAATTGCAAACCATGGTTGGTCAATAAATACAGTACAGTACTTGTTTTTAAAAGCCTTTCTATGGTTGCCTTCAGATCATTGTTTGATTTGTGCGAAAATGAAATATGTAGTAGACACCATCAGAAGCATGTGTTGCTTCTCAGTTGAAAACTGTTGAAGTTGAGAGTCCCTCAAATGGTGAAACAGACTTTCATGCTGACAAGACACATTCTTCATACATAGTTTCACTCCTATGCTGTGCTCTTGTGTTTTTAAAAGGGAAGATTTCCATGAGTAAGGCTAAGCCCACATACTTTAACAGGTTTACATAGCATCCTAATATTTATTATTGTACATAATGATTCTGTGTTAACAGAGTTAGCTCCTTGACTGTCTTGCCTGGTCGTATACAGTTAGGTGTAACTAAGCCCATTTAAATTAATAGGTTTAAGCATGCCTGGCTCTTTATCAGATTGCACCTTTACGGCTCAATCCTGCGTAAGGATATACGGCTGGCCTAAAGGGCCGGCTGCTGTATCCTAGGCTGTTCCTGGGATGTCCCAGGGCAGCCCGGGAGCACCTTGGGTGCAAGCCGGCCAGGGCCCTATGGACCTCCTCGGATGTACGTCAGCTGCGAAGCTGACATGCATCTGGGATGGGGGAGTAAGGCCAGCCAGGCCTGGGAACGGACCTAGGATATCGGTGGAGCGTGCCGCAGATATCCCCACCCCCTCCCAGCCCAGGCCGGCCAATGACCTCCCTGCCCTGTTCTTGATGTGGTATGCTGAAATGTCATCTGTTTGAATAAATTGTTGTTGACATCTAGGGGTGATGATTATAAACATCATGTGAAGTGCATAAGTGAGGACCAGAAGTATGGTGGCAAGGGGTATGAAGCCAAAACCGCCAAAGGAGACGTCAAACAGCAGGAATGGATTCAGGTAAAGTCATGGCAACATCGCATCTAAATTTAGCAAAACCTGCATTGTGTGTGCGTGTGTGTGTGTGTTCGTTCATGAACTATGATGATAAAGAGTCATCAGATGATGAAAGTGAAGGTAAACTTGTTGTTGCAAGGATAGAACACAACAAATCAACATTAAATTACCCATGTCTGACATGATTAGGTTTGGTGTTAGCTGCTGCAAGTGGATAGAGGCAAATAATGAGAATTTCCTGTATTTTGTAGAAGCTTCAATTTTTAAAAATAAATTTAAAATTGTGTTTTTAATCCAATGTCCCAACATCAGTTTTTAATGCCCACACTCCTGTAAGCAGAGGAAATGGATACATGTGAAACTCCAGCCTTTGATGTTTACAAGTATGCAACATCCATTAAGTTTCATTGTATCAAGACTTGCTGTTTGTCTGTCTCTGATGTAATTAAGTCTGCTTTCCCTTTGCAGAAGATTCATGAAGCAATACAGAAAACAAAGATTAACCCCAAGGTTCGAGATATATTAGAACAATTGTTTGCCTATGACAATATTCCACGGAAAAAAAACAAATTTCAGGTACGTTGTTTAGTGGGGAACAATTTTGAGGTTTGATCTTTTTTTCTAGTTATTTTCAAACTATTCTGGAATTCCTGGAGTTCCTTCGTAAAAAGCTTCATAATGACAGACATGCTTCCCTGGAAAAGCTCATACAGATTACCAAACTGTCCTGGGGTGAACTTTCTCACCTCAGAGTAGCTTTATTCCTACCAAATGGTGAGGGGACTTGTATGTATTTGAGACATTTATAACCTGTCTTTCTACTTTCAAAGAAACACCCAAGGCGGGTTGCAGCAACAATGAAAAACATAAAAATAATAAAAGGCGCAACAATAAATCCATCAGACAGCAGTAAAATATCAAAACCCACTGAAACAACCGCCTGCTAAAATAGTGATAAGATTAAAAATGTCTTGGATCCACAGTGAAAGGTTAGCAGCATGGGAGCCAAGTGAACCACTTTTGGGGAGTTCTGGAGCCTCCAAGTCCTAACCAAATACATATTGAACAACAGTGGGCTACACAGTGGGGTCTCTCCTGCAGACCTTGATAGGCAGGTGGACTCCTATGGCCATAGGTAAGTGGTCCCAACCAAACCATTTACGGCTGGCAAGTTTGAATTGAGCCAGAAATGTCTTGGTAAGCATACTTGGGCAGTTGTGATCTAAAATGGTCACCTGCAGTCATCCAAAGACAACTTGTTCACCACAAGAAAATGTTGGTTGTGTTCTAGGTGATACTCTCAGTTCACACATGGCAACAACAAGACCCAGTAGGCCAGGCTCACCTTTCCACAAGAAAATGTCTAAGCAGTCTACTGTAGAACATGGCCTAGAATTTTCTACCGTGCAGAGGGTTCTGCAGAAGCCAAGTCAGCGTGGCAAAGTTAGACCTTCTAAATCTGAATGCCTTGCCTGCCTGCCACTTCCTTCTTGATTGACAGCCAGCCTCAGTGCATTTTCTAATTGGGAAGTGTATACTGTATAGTAGCAGCAAGAGGAATGAGTGAAGATGGGGATAAAAGGGAAAGGGGATGGAAAACACCCACTCCAAAGTTAATTGCAAGGCTGCCTTGAATACAAAAGTGTCCAGATAGAGGCACTTTACAGTTCAAATATTAACAGGGGACGGACGGATGGGGGACTCTGCTTCAGGTAATCGGGGTCCTTACTTGTCCATGTGATTTGGGCTCCCTCCCCATGGCTGCTGTTTTTGACCAATTTAATTGCCATCACAAATTGCTTTGTCAGGGAGTGTATATGCATTGTAGTGTGAAAATAGAACTTCTGCTGTTTTTCACCTTGTCAGAACTGGATGTCCAACAGTTTGAAAATACATAACACTGCTCTCCAAGACCAGGTGTGGGATATTTTTTCAGAAGCTACTAGGAAGGTAAGCAAATTGGACACTCTTGCAGAAGTGGTTTCATAACTCAGCTGGATCTTAATATACACATATAACAGTTTAAAATATACAGGGGGGCCCCGTATCCACTGATTCCTCATCCACTGTTTCAGTTATCCACAGATGAGGAATCCCCCCCCCACACCCTCCACAGCCCTCCCCCCCCCCGCACTTACTTTTAGGAGAAACCTCGGTTTTTTTCTTTAAAAGTCCCGAGTTTGCAGCTTCTTTGCAGGGACTTTTGAAGAAAAAAAGGAGGTTTCTCTTCTAAACAAGTGCCTGGGGCTGGGGGGGGGGGCTGTGGAAGGTGTGGGGAGTCGCGTCCGCCCCCCCTTACCTTTAGCTGGAGAAACCTCCGTGTTTTTCTTCAAAAGTTACGAGGCTGTAGCTGCTTTGCAGACTTGACCAACAAGACTTAGGTGATAGCTAGAGTCTTGAGACTCTAGCTATCACCTAAGTCTTGTTGGTCAGGCCTGCAAAGCAGCTACAGCCTCGTAACTTTTGAAGAAAAACACGGAGGTTTCTCCGTTAAAAGTAAGTGCTTGGGGGGGTCGCGCAGGCTTGCGGGGGGGTCGTGCAGGCCCGCGGGGGGTCGGGGCCCCCCCTGAAAACCACGGAAATGGGCATTCGCCCATTTCCGTGGTTTCAGCTATCCACGGTGGGGGCTGGAACGTATCCCCCGCGGATACGGCGGCCCCCCTGTAGTTGGGAGAAGGTGGTCCTGTTGTTCAAACATTGTGTTTACCTCACCATCAGCCCCTGAGTGATATGCCTGCACACTGCTGGAGTGGACTCACTTTGGCCTCTTGACTTTGGGCTTCGATATAGCCTATCCAGAATAATCTCAATAATGCAAATAATAATCCTTTGTGGACAGATAAATACCAGGTTTAAAGAAAGTGAACTAGAAACATGACGAGAACAAATATAAAATGAATGCCTCATTATATGAGGAATGATTGTCTTCACTTCTGACATACTAGACTTTGTTTTGCATCACCATAATGGCAGCCTACTCAAGTTTTTTTTTTCCTTTTTAGAGCATTATGGGAAGCTTAAGAGAACAAAGATAGCCTATTAGGCTAAGCGGGCAGTCCCTAGTTCAAGTTTCACTCCAGGCATGAACTCACTGGGGGAGAACTTAGGGGTTTACATCATCGTCCTCCCCCCCCCCCCTGCAAAATGGTTTCAGGAACGTATGACTCTATATATTTAGCTTGCCTCTGAGACAGACAATTCTCCCTCCGTGAAGGAGAGTTTCCTTGAGTGGGGTTACTCCTCCCCATTGTTTCAGATGGCAGGACTATGAAAATAAACCTAGTCCCTTCCTTGGAGAGGAGGCACCTCCCAGTTCTGGCCCTGCCTGCTCCAGAGCAACACTTGCTTGACTGGGACCAACTTTCATATGATGTCTCGTTTTCCTGAACCGTTTCCCTCAGTGGTCATTCCACCTGGTCATTAAAACATTTAAGACTCGGAGTTATTCACCAGATTGCATTGTGAAGAGGTATGCTTCCAGTTGGTTGGGCCTCTTTTTAAATAAAAACATAGCTGTGGGAGGCCCCATGCTGATTGGGTCTGTGGGGGTCAATTTGTTTCCCTCATGCCATTTTCCTACCAATACACTTCCCCCATCCCCACTCGTCATTTGCTCTCAAAGCGGCTATTTGCATCAAGTTTGCAGTAAAAGCACGGTGGGCTGAAGCACACCGGCTCCGTTCTCCGTGCGTGCAGTCCGTTGCAGCCGGCTGCATCTGTGTTTTTTCCGGCCGGAGGCAAGTCCCACTGAACGCCAGGAGCCGCCAGGAGGTCTGTTTGCGTTTGACGCTTCCCCTGGAGAATTCTGAACTTTGGCTGCGTTTCCCGCGCCGCATGGAGAACGCAGCCGGTGTGCTTCCGCCTTAAGTGAGGATTCCAAACTGTTAGTCATGAATTCAGAACCAGATTTTGGTAGTTATTTCAGCTGAGTTAATGTGTGTGACCAGATATAAAACTTTGTATCTGGTGGCCACTTGGGGTAAACTGCTGAAGCCTCACCCCACCCCTCCCTATCTGAGAACTCTCATTTGGGTAAACTGTGAGCCCCTTGTTGCCTTCTCAATTTAAAGGGACAGAGTGAAATGCAAGAGAAGCAACAGGACTCAATGGGAAGCCAGTCTGCAAAAAATCAAGTTGTCCCAACATCTTTAGAAGATAATGTAATAGAAGCAGAGAAACCTGCAAAGAAAAAAAACAAAAGGGAACGAAAGGAGGAGAGGCAAAATATGAAGAAGGCCAAAAAATTCAAGGTACAAAGCCAACAGGAGAGCTCTGAAAAGCCAAAAAGCAAAAAGTCGAAGAGAGAAGAATCAGAAGATGAAAATGAGCAAATGCCCAAAAACAAGTCTTTGAAGATGACAAAGAAGCAGCAAGCTATTGATTTGGCCGAATTGGAAATGAACGGAAACGGCCTTCATGTGGAAAAGCCAGGGGACAAACTAAATACGAAGAAACGCAAACGTAACCTCTCGGAAGGTATGGAAGTGATATTTCATGTAATTCGTAGTTGTAAGACCTCATGTTAGCATAGTAAAGCAAAGGAGAAAAGAAATCTAAAAATTGAGAAACATGAATTGGAGCATATATATATCTGCAACTTTGAATCAGGAAGAGTCAACAATGGGAAGAGGAGAAAATCTTTCCGTGATCTACCTTTTGTTTTCCTGGCACTAAAATTGTGAGAGGCCAAGTAAGTGGGACAGCTTCACTTTTATCCTGGGGTTATTTGTTGACCTAAAAGCAGCAGACACAAAATCCCTGTTCTGCTTTTCCCTGTCATAAGAACCTTTTATAAGCAGTCAGGCTCTCTCTGCTTCACCTGAGGAGTATAGAGTTCAGCTTGGACCACTGGTTTGTATTTTTTTTGATGGATCCTGTCCACAGGATCATGGTACTTGCTCTCTAATAATTCTGCTGAACTTTCTGACCCTTTTTTTTCCTCATTAAATTTCTCCTGCCCCATTCCCCACCATGTATTTTTTTCTCTCTCCATTTACATGGCTGCCCATGTAAATTTAGGTGATTGTCAAATCATACCCCAAAACATGAACAGCGCAGTAAGTGAAGAAAATGAGGAGGAACACCAAGGTAACCTTAACTGGGAAGTTTCTCTGTATGTGACTGTGAGCTCAAGAGCTAAAACTATTTATGTATAGTGATAATAACATAGCAACTCATCCAGTTAGGAGTGTATGTTCATTGGTATCATTGTTAAAGTGTAGGGGTGAATGTAAACACCCTTATGGTATGGTATTGTTTTCCTTTCATGTCCTGTTTCACTCTGGCCTCTCCCATTTCTCCCTTTCTCTGTTTTGTCAGTCTGTCTCTTCTCTTTGTCATCTCTCCTAGTGTATAAATTCAGACTGGAACAGGGACCCATTGAATGTTTTTGAAACATATCCTTAATGTGTTACTGTTCCTTAAACCTTTGTGCCATACATCTTCAAGGATTGTCTAGTGTGTTTTAACGTACAGTAATATGGTGTTTTTAGTCCATTATGATTGCAAAATATTGAGTAACATGCATGCAGGTTATTCTAATGAGCCTTGATATAGTTTTTTCCTCCTGAAGAAAATATATCAAAACACATCAGAATAATTCTGTGCAGCTGTTTTCTTGCTGTGCTGGGACCAGAAGTTACCCTCAAGAGTTGGACAGGCCTGGGGGCCAACTGCTGATTTCTTTCTATGTAAAAAATGTTTTTAAAAATGTTACTCTTTTGTTGGAAGAGCAACACTTCCTTTTAGTGCAATAATCAATTGCGGTACAGCTGTCATAAAATTATCTGTGGAGTAACATGTTTAGCAAGCAGGTAGCTACCTTAACAGTGTAACATTTGAAAGTGGCTTTAGGTTTCAGAAGTAACTTTGGCCAAAATGTATGGAGAGATTTTTTTCTGTTCTCACTGTATTTTTACTCATTATACAGGTAAATTCAGTTGGAAAGGAACCATAAAAGCGGTTCTGAAGCAAGCACCTGACAATGAGATATCAATCAAGAAACTAAGGAAAAAGGTATGTTGGAGCACTTTATTAATCCCTGAGGGCTAAACTACATGTTACAATAAATACATTCTTTAACAATAAATATATTGTTTTGCCCTTGCATTTTTGTGTGTATAAATAAAAGTTGCAGGATATTTCCTTCTCAGGGCAATTTTTTTCTTTTTTGGGGGGGAGGTGATTGTCATTAGGACATTCTGTGAGGGTGAAAAGTTGAAGACAAATTCTCCCCCATCATCCCTTGGCCCTGATTGCCCCATCATCCACTTATCCTACACGAGTGTGATTGAAATAAATTGAAGGTGTGTGCATGTGCTTGGTAGTACCCTCATTCCTTGCAGTGAGGATTGTGCCCTAGTTTTTTTCCCACTGCACACTTATGTTAAAAACAGTGACACTATTCCTTTCCAACTTATTTAGCCCCCAAGGCAGCTCATAACAAACTGTTAAGAGCAAAAACAAAGGTAAGTCCAGCAGACGACAAATAAGCAACAGAGTTAACACTAGTTAAGTGCTGCCTAAACATTGTGCAATTGGCTTTTAGGCAGCCATTAATAAAAATATAGGTACCTGGCCAGAGCTGTCCCATTGAAATAAATTGAAGGTGTGTGCATGTGCTTGGTAGTACCCTCATTCCTTGCAGTGAGGATTGTGCCCTAGTTTTTTTCCCACTGCACACTTATGTTAAAAACAGTGACACTATTCCTTTCCAACTTATTTAGCCCCCAAGGCAGCTCATAACAAACTGTTAAGAGCAAAAACAAAGGTAAGTCCAGCAGACGACAAATAAGCAACAGAGTTAACACTAGTTAAGTGCTGACTAAACATTGTGCAATTGGCTTTTAGGCAGCCATTAATAAAAATATAGGTACCTGGCCAGAGCTGTCCCATCCCATCCATGAGGCAACCACCTCAGGCAGCAAAGTGGTAGAGGGTGCCTATCTCCGTCTGCCCACTCGCCACCTCCTCTTCCCCTTCCCACTTTCTGGACTGGAAAAGAGAAAGCAGGATCAAATGGAAGTACACTTTCTGTCCCCCTTGTCCAGTCCATGAAGTGGGAGGAGCAGAGGCTGGCACATCACCAAAGAACGAGTGGGCAATACACTGGGCCTTTTGGTATCTGCATAAAATGAAATCCGCAGGGGGCGGCACCACAGCACTTTATTTTTAGCTGCGCCAGGCCCACTGCCCGCTCCTCAACTCCCATGCGTCTTCTAAGTACTCGAAACTGCAGCAAGCAAGCGATCAAAAGCGACTTCCGGTTTTGCATCGTGACTGGAAGTCGCTTTTGATCACTCTTTAAAAAAAAAACCTGTTTGCTGCAGTTTGGAGTACTTAGACTGTGCGCAGAAGTTGAGAAGTGGGTGGCGGGCCCAACGCAGCTGAAAAATAAGGTGCTGTGGCGATGCCCCCAGTGGGACTCTACTTCCAGGGTTAGCCATCCACGTTGAGTCAAATCCATGGATGGCTAACCCGCGGATGAGGAGAGCCCACTGTAATTAGCACACTGCCTCAGGTGCCAGGATGTCTTGGGCCAGCCCTGCAGCTGACAAATAGCTGAGGAGAGTATTCCAAAGTCTGAGTGTTGCCATAGAAAAGGACTCATTCTTGGTAACCACCTAATCTACCTCCCACTAGAGGTGGGAGCGTCTGAAACAAAGCCTCCTTGCATAAGAACATAAGAAGAGCCTTGCTGGATCAGGCCAAAGGCCCATCTAGTCCAGCTTCCTGTATCTCACAGTGGCCCCACCAGATGCCTCCAAGACCACACAGACAACAAGATAACCTGTTTCCTGTTGTCACTCCCTTGCACCTGGCACAGAGAGAACCTACTTCTAAAGCCGGGAGGTTGCTTATGACTTGTAACCTGTGATGGTCTTTTTCTCCAGGTTACAAGCCATAAGCAACCTCCTGGCTTTAGAAGTAGGTTTTCTCTGTGCCAGGTGCAAGGGAGTGACAACAGGAAACAGGTTATCTTGTTGTCTGTGTGTTCTCAGAGGCATCTGGTGGGGCCACTCCTTAATATTTGGGTAGGCTGATGTGGGAGCAAGCATGTTCATTTAGGGCTTTAAAGGTCAAAACTAGTACTCTGAATTGTGACTGAAACAGACTGGTAGCCAATGCAGATCTTTTACACGCTGGCAAAATATGATAAAGTCATTAAGTACCCCCTTAATATACATGCAATGGGGTTGAACGTGCAAAACATTCTCAAACATTTCAGGAAAAGGAAAAGCTCTTGTATGCAGAGTTATTTGGAGCTAGTATTTGTAGTGCACTAAAATTTGATTCGGTGACATTCCAGAGGTTCTGTTTAAACTGATTCTAGAACATCATGAAAGGCTTTGACCATAACATGCTTGTTTCTCTCTTTTTTTAATTGTGTAGGTTGTAGCCCAGTATTATGCAGTAGCGGGTGGTCATCAAAAATCTGAAGAGGATGTTTTGGCCCTATTTAATAAGAAAATCAACGGCAATCCTAAATTTCGGGTTTTAAAGGAAAAAGTGAAACTTCTAAAATAACTTATGTTCAAATTATCTGATATTTTTTGGGACAGAGACCAATTTTGCTATCAGCTGAGAAAATAGTTTAAGCTCTCATTGTGGATTTCTTGTCTTTCACCTGTTGCTTGTAATATACAAAATAAAAATATTTTTATCTTTTAGAAAAAGTGTTTATTAAGACCCCACGCCCACCTCCATATAAAATCTGTCTAGTATTGATAGAAATTGCCTAGAGTCTAGAGGCCCTAGACTGTGATGAACCACTGGCCAATTTTCAGTGGCCTCCCTATAGCTTGCTACCGTAGTTGTGGTTCTTTCAAAGAATACAGGACTAAGGCTGCAATCCTGTGCACTTACTCGGAAGTCCCATTGAATTCAGTGGGATTTCTTTCTAAATAATAATGCATAGGGTTGTGCTGTAGGTAGACCGCAGTTTGATCCACCAAAATACATTATGTACTGTATATTGTATTGGAAGCAACAATGCAGACTCGGTAATACAGACTCTGCATAGTTCAACACAGATTAGATATGCTGTAAGATTTTGATTGTGCATTTCTGCTTTGTAAATGTAGTCATTGGTGGACTGTGGGCATTTGAGGGCAAGGTGCTCGAGCAGCTGGTTGCCATGCAACTCTAGAAATTCTTGGATGACACTGGTTGTCTTGATACATTTTGGATTGATTTCCAGCCTCATTTGGCAGGGAAATGGATTTTGGCATGCTGGGAAAGGACAGAAATGTCCTCTCTTAGACCTCTGAGCAATTGTCAGTACCATCAGTCATAGTATTTTTCATAGTCAGCTCTGTCTGGGATGGAGATGGGGGCATCTTCATCCCAGACATCCTGTCTGAATGACTGTTTCCAGAAAAAGGTGCTGGGCACTATTGCTCTGACTCATGATGTTTATGGTGTGCTACAGGATTCTCATTTCTATGCCTAACATATATACATCAAACCACAGAATGAGATCGTTTGGGGATCTGGAGTGAGGTGACATCGATATCTTGAAGACACTCAACTACATTCAGACGAATCTATAGAGATGCTGAACCAATGTCTGGAATCAGCAGTGGATTCTTTGAGAGCCTATAAACTAATGATCAATCCAACCAAGATTAAGATACTGTTGGTGGGTCGTTCGTCTGACTCTGGAGGTGGTGTTCGCTTGCTATAGATGTGGTTGCACTACCCACAAGGATCAGGTTTGCAGGTTGGGAGTGCTATTAGATCCAGCTTTATCTCTGGATGCCCAGGTACCATCTGTGGTACAAAATATCTTTCACCAGAGGAGACCCCTCCTGGACAGGGAGAGCCTGGCCATGGTGCTTCACATTCTGGTATCACCAGACTATTGCAGTGTGTTGTATATGAGGCTGTCATTGAAGACAAAACATTCTGGCTTCTAGTCAGAGCTGGCTTTTTTTCTTCAGACTTACAAACCCCAAATACCTTGGGACCTGGGTACTGCAAGGACCATCTTCTCCCATATGAACCTGCCAAGTATCAAGATCTTCCTTTAGAGGTCTTTCTATACCACTGCCTCTTTAGATATGGGGAAGATAGGATTGGAGCGTATGTTCTTGACCAACTTTGGAATGACTAAATATCTTGTTAAACTGGCACACAGTTGGGCCTATGTTCCGTTTATGGGGTTTAAGCATACCTAACTGCTATGGAGTGTGGTGTGGCATAAAGCTTTTTAAAATTTAAAAATCTTTAACGAAGTCTACTATTTGCATTTGTGCTCAACTTTAGCTCCATTATTAGCTTATTTCCTCCCCCCTCCCCTTCTTTCCACTGAAACTGATCATCCCAGTTGTGCTATTTTCTCATTACAACCAAACAAGTTGCACAGGCCCCAGTGTTTTCAGTTATGTATACCTAGTGACCACTGGATATAAAGAATCGATACGTTGTTTCCCTCAGATACTTTTAAGCTGCAACATCCTTCTTTAATCAAAAGGAAAAAAATAGCGTACACACAGATCAGGGAACAAATATTAAAAATTTTCAAGGCAAGCTTTAAAAGGCTATATTGTTCTATACATTGAGCTGTAGTCACAGGTTATCAGATCTCACAATCAATATATTCAACATTTAGCCCTTCTCCCAATTAAGCTTTCAAGGAAAAAAAAGACTACACACACAGAACAAGTCTTCTAAGTTTCTTTTCTGCTCTGTTGGCCAAGGAGAGCATATTAAGTTTCCTATTAGTACTTCAGCAGGAAGTGTTACTTTATATGCAAGTTCAACATTCAGCTGGGGCTGAAAACGTTTCTTGAAGTTTCTCTCCATGTACTTGTTAAGGAGGACAGAGTCAACTAGCTTTGGGGGAGAAAATATGTTTTAACCATCTTTTATGGTCTACTTGAAAAGACACAAAATGTGAAGGTAACTTTGAATCGGGAACTTCTCTCAAGTCACTGTAAAAGTGTCTTTCTCAAAATGTTGAAGTCCTCAGGCAGGTAATTCTAACTTCCAAGAATTCTACATCCTGTGTCTGCATGTGAGTGAGAGTGAAGCTGTAAGAACCTGTACTGTATTGTAAAGAGTCCAACATTTCATCACACACACAGCGCAATCCTATCCAATGTACACCACCGGTGTAACCAGCAGTGCAGCGAGAACGGGAGGCCCCAGAACAGAAAGGGGATTCAAATCCCCTCCAAAGGGGGATTCAAAGGGGATTGAAATCTCCCCTCCAAAGCCTCCCACCCTGCCCTCCCCTGCTGGTTACACCGGTGGTGTAAGTTGGATAGGATTGTGCTGACATACTAGTAAGGATACTGTAGACATGTAGTATCAGGGTTCATGGGAAGGGATGATATGTTTTTCCCAAACCAGGTTTAGCAGGGGGAAAAGAGGCAAAACTACTGGGTTGGGCTAAATGTTTCTTACCCTGCTCCTCAGGGCCTAGAACCCATTTTCATTTTTTTGGGGGGGGGGCAGATAAGGTCAGGCTTCAAAAAGCTGTCTCAGATTTTATTTTCATTTATTTAGAGAAAAGACATACAATAAATGCCTAAAATTAAGGGCTGGTTCAAGCAAACTGGCCCCTCTTCCTCTTGTTTGTACTATGTCTGCTCTATGAGTGCACAAGCTTCCCTCCCTTCTGCGCCACTGGGGCTTTTTAGCTTAAATGTGGGAGGAGGAGTTCATCCAAATTGCTGCTCTATGCATGCTTCTAATGCTACATTAAACGAAGTCATAGCAGCATGTGTGGAGGGAGCAGTTTGGACAGACCATATCCATCGACAGTATCTTTCTCCTCATATGAATCCCTGGCAGAGTGCACACAACACAAACGTGCAAAAAGGCACCAGTTTGGTAAATATTGTCTGAAATGACCCCAAATAAATAAAAGTAGGTCTCTAGTTGAGGCAATAAGGCCTTGGTGGACAGGAGGGCAAGGAATGGAGTAGGAAAATTTAGGGAACAACTGGAGTCATCTGTCCTTACCTCTCTTCCAGCTGTTAAGCTTGATGGGCATTAGCTACCCATTCAATAAAAAAATTGAAATCTTGTATATGAGAGTGGGCAGCTTGCCTTTTTTTTCTGTCTGTGTTGCTGTGCATTCAACAAACTCTTAGGATTGTAGTTTGAAGGGCAGCAACCCTATTGAAATCAGCAGAAATGTGTAAAACCTCAGCACCAGACCTTTGTGTTTGGATGAAAATGAGACATGTTGCGGCTAGAGATAAATATGTTCTCCACCAGTGGAGGAGAAGATCCTTGATTGGCTATATCTCCTATTCTTCCGCACGCCCCCCCGATGATTGATAGATAGGACCCCATGATTAAACTTAGACAACCCCGTGTAGGAGGCCATTCTTTCCAGTTCCATTCCTGGCTTGGGCTGGGTGACAGGGCTCCCTGCTGGAGCTCTCCTGCTCCTTCTGTTCAAAGTGAGAATAATGTTGAGACATAATTGAAATGCATTGTAATAAAATATTGAGAGAGAAATATCTCAAACTGATTTTCAGATAATCCTTGAAAATGGGGGAGGGGCAGTTTCTTACTGAACTTCCTGGATATATTGTCCCCCGTGGTGAGCATTGTTTTGTGAACATGACCTATGACTTTAGGCAAAGGAATTGAATTGGCTGAAATGAAATTATCACTAGGTATTTCAGGGAGCTTCCTGTCCGGCCTATACTCATGCAACTAGAATTACAGTGCACACTTAGGAAAATGCTTTCCTTACCTTTGACGTTAGACATGAAAACAGACAAATTGTTACTAACAAAGAGAGTAATTTGAACCTAGACCACAAAACTATAGGGAAATAAAATATCAAGTGTTATATGATACAAAGAAATGGCTGTCCTACAGCATGCTATTGTATTCATTTGTCATGCTTATTGCAAAGGCACAAATGTGAATGTCTTCCTCCTCAGTAACCTAATCCTTGTTACTAGGACCAGAACACTGTAGCCCTGACCCTAGAACATTCTTTGCCACCTTATGAGAATCAAGTCATAACAGGGTATGTTATGAGAGAAGTGTTTAAAATAAAAGAGGAACCCCCCCCCCAAAAAAAACCCCACCCATTACCAGAGCTCCCACAGGGCTGGTTTGGACAATGCTTCAATCACCTGACTGGTCACACATGTTACAAGACATGTGGTCATGACGCACACGTTTCTTAGCCCCTCCCCTTGAGTTTGGGTGAGTTGGGCTAATTTTCTAAATCATGTGGTGGGGGACGTCATCTAAACCACCTTTCTACACGCACTGCTGAACCTACTTTAGATCTAACTAATGGTTAAGCCTAAAGGTTTAGGTTTAGCACCATAATTACCTTAAGGCTCCCTTAAGTTGTAGTTGTAACTAGTTGTAACTCACCCAAAACAGAGGGGAGATTTGATGTACCGCAGATTTGATACATATACGGTACACTACTTCCAAAGTACACTACTTCCAATGCTTTCCTTACCTTTGACGTTAGCCAGTACACTACTTCCAAAGACATTTGTAATTTAATTTTTCGTGTTAATAAAATGTAAGAATTGCTCTCCTGCCAGATCAAAGGTCAATGCAACGTAAGGAGCCTTGCTGGATCAGATCAAGAGTCCCTCAGGTCCAGCACAGTGTGCATGGGGTCACCCTACTTTGTCCTCTGAACAATCCCATGCTGTGCTTTAGCCTGAGAGACTGTGTTTTGCCCAAGGCCACCCAATATGCAAGGATTTGAACTCTTCCCTGGTCAATGTCCACTGTAGCACACTGGAACTACAATCTAGCACACACTGATGTGTGTTTAACTTAACCTATAGAAGTTTAAGCATTTCTCCTTTTCTGGCTATGACTAATAGTTACCATCAGGACAAAGACAGCTCTACTCTTAGGGCCTAATCCTATCCAACTTCCCAGCACTGATGCAGCCATGCCAATGAGGCGTGCGCTGCATCCTGCGGTGGGGGGGGCAGTCATGGAGGCCTCCTCAAGGTAAGGGAAACTTGGGGCTGCATTGTGGCTGCATTGGTGCTGGAAAGTGGGATAGGATAGCGCCTGGGGAGCCCAATCCTGCTTAAGGATCCACCGGACAGCCGAGGCCACCAGCCGGATCCTGAGCGCCACAGGCAGCCCGCAGAGGAAAGTCTGCTTGGGGAAGGGGACACTTGTCCCCTTCCCCGAGTGTAACAGCAGCTGGGGCCAATAGGCCTCCTCAGAATTCTGCCAGCTATTTTGCTGGCGGAAGTCGGAGGAGGCCGTGTAACAGCCCAGCCGCCGGGCGGGAACTGGGATATGGCGGGAGCTATGCCCCCGCCCCCGCCCAGGGCAGCTGGGCCTATGGCCGCCCTACCGGCTCCGCTGACCCTCCCCCCGCCCACTGACCCTCCCCCCGTCCGCTGGATCCTACTGTGCTTGGATCCACCAGCTGGCCGAGTCCTCAGGCGGCGAAGCAGAGAAGGCCAGCCTTGCACCGGCCTTCCCTGCTCAAAAGTAGTCGCAAATGTGCTTTATGGTACGTTTGCGACTACTCCGGGCAGCAGAAGGGTCATTCCGCCACCCGAAAATACATCAGGATTGCGCTGTTAGTGTCACAGTCCCCCTATGATCCCATTCTGTCCCTCTCTTGTTCCACAGGGGGCACCAGGTTTCTGTCTTACCCAAACAAATGTTGATATACTGTATTCTAGTCTAATCTAGTCTAGTTTGATCAAAATGGCTCTGTCAAGTTGCTTTTCCACCCCTGCTTGTCACAGTAGTCCTCACCTCCTGAAAAGCTGTTCCTGAAGATCAGAGAACTCTCTCGGCAGGATTCAATGGAGTGGGCAGAGATGCAGTTGGAAAAGAAAATTGGCAGCCTCTCCTCACCCACATAAAAGCACTTTCAGCTGCCATCAATGACTCTTTGGATCCTGGTCAGATAGGGATTGATGCTTTTGGTTCAAATGTTTCCGCCCTGTTTCTCCCCACTGTGTTGCCTCTTGTATTATGTCAAGGATTACCAGGGCTGGCCAAAGAACTCTTGGCACCTGAGGCGGCATGCCAAATTCTTACGACTTCTGCTCTCCACATCTCTGCTTTGTCACCCTCCTTTTTTCCAATCTAGAGAGTGGGAGGAAGAGGATCAGTGGGGCTGAATGGGTGAACAGAAGTGGGCACCCCCCTACCAGTCTGCTGCCTGAGGCGACTGCTTCAGTTGGCCTCATGGATGGGCCGGCCCTGAGGATTACAGGCATTATTGGCAAAGCTTATGAAGAGCTATAAACACTCTTAGGAGGTATAAGATGACAGGTATTATTTGAATAAGTATGGGCGCAATCCAAACCTACTTAGGCCACCGTTGTAACCAGCGGCCCAGCGAAAACAGGAGGCCCCAGAACG
Organism: Plestiodon gilberti rubricaudatus; assembly: GCA_026170595.1. Classification (NCBI taxonomy): domain Eukaryota; kingdom Metazoa; phylum Chordata; class Lepidosauria; order Squamata; family Scincidae; genus Plestiodon; species Plestiodon gilberti. The sequence goes on from JANXHW010000005.1 coordinate 61,283,912, forward strand.
GAAAGGGGATTCAAATCCCCTCCAAAAGGGGAATTCAAAGGGGATTTGAATCCCCTTTCCGTTCTGGGGCCTCCCGTTTTCACTGGGCCGCTGGTTACAACGGCGGCCTAAGTAGGTTTGGATTGCGCCCTGTATGTTTGAATTCTGTACTCAAGCTAGTTACCCTTTTATTGATTTTCCACTGACACTTTGTTAAACTCGGGGCCTTTGTTTCTCTTCACAGGTATATCCTCTCTAAAGTCAAGCCATGGGGGGGGGGGGGCTGTCCTTATTGACATGTTACTTTCGCAAGAAAATACACATTTTGTTCCTTCTGACAATTGCATATGCTCAAGCTGCAAGCTAGCTGATTATATGGTTGATAAAAATTGAGAGAGAGCCAACATTTGATAAATGGAAACAGGGTTATTTGTGCTGAGTAAATATCTCAGGCAAGAACTAATATTATTGGATAGTGCAGAGGATATGAGCAAAAATCATTCTTTTTGTAATATAAGCATAAAACATTGGCAGAGGTCTTCTACGTGTCATGAACAATTCCAAGTTTGTTAAGCCATGATCCGTTTTAATTACCGTATTGTCCCGAGTATAAGACGCACCTGATTATAAGACGCACCCTTAAAGTTTGGTGCTATTAAAAAAATTTAATTAAATCACTGGCATTAAATTGCAACAGCCTGATTATAAGACGCACCCCTAGTTTAAAAACTTAAATTAGGAGAAAAAAGTGAGTCTTATACTCAGACCAATACGGTATTTCTGGTCATTTTCAAAACAGCTGCCAAATTAATGGATGCAATATGTAACAGTTTACACCAGGATTGCTCCTTTTTGCGATACAAACATGCTGCTTGGAATTGCTCCGACGGCGAGTGGGCGGGGCCACAGTGTAACGCTGAGTAGGTAAAGGTGACCCCTGACAATTAAGTCCAGTCGTGTCCGACTCTAGGGTGTGGTACTCATCCTCATTTCAAAGCCGAAGAGCCAGCGTTGTCCGAAGACGACTCCGTGGTCATGTGGCCGGCATGACTCTCCTTGCCGCAGTGCGTAGCATGCAGCTGGAACACGGAGCTGAGTAGACCTGTGCGCAACTTACAGTACCACCACCACCCCTCTAGGAACGCCACTGAGCAGCACTGCCAGAAGCAGGCTCCCCAGCTTGCCCACCAGACCTATTTTCTCCTCGCTCTGCTGCACTTCTTTGTAATAGAGCAGAAAAGTAGCTGGGACTAAGTTGGGACTTTTTAATGCAGGAAAACTTGCCCGAGCGCAACCCCCAGGGCAGGACAATGGAATTTGTTGGGTAGCAGGGCCAGCAGGGTAAAAAGGTAGATGTAAAGCTATCTAGGTTTAGGTGGAAGGTCATCACCGCCCAAGGACATGAGTCCCCAGCATCTAAAATGACATTGGAGAGGCTACATAATTATGGGCAATGCTCCATCCAAAAGAGAAGGTCACCATAAGCGAAAGAGTCCAGGTTGCTATGCACCACTAGCTTCTTTGCCTTCCAAGGAAGGCAGATCAGGCTGGCCCACGTGCCTTGTGTGCATGTGAGTATGAGTGGAGAAATTGTATGACTACAACTTACTACGGTATTAATTCAGGGACATCTAGATTATCTATAGATGTGATCTGATGAATTCAATCATATCAACAAATTGTAAATTGTTGCTATTCATTTTATAAAATTAATAAATAAAAACTAGTTAGTGAATAAACTTTGGTGTGAGCTCTGCACTTTGGTGTGAGCTCTGCACGCTAAGATCCCCTCCTCTTGGGCAGCCTCAGGTCAGTGGCCGGATCATTCACTGGGCCTGAGATTGCCCGGGTCATTGGTGAGTTGGAATAGCTATAACATCGCACCCCCAAAACCTGTTCTAACAGGATTAAAGCCTACAATAGGCCTAACTGAGGACCTGCAATTATAATTTCACTAATGAGGGAAAAACAACTCTTATTTAGCATACTCCGGTCTCTGATCCAAGGAGCATCAGGAATACAGCAAAGATTATTCTTGGGGAAGGGAACTCCAACTTAGTTGAGAGAAACACCCTAATTATTTCTAGCTCTTACCAAACATCAGATGACGAGCTCACTTTGACCTGGGGTATCTAACCAGGCACACTTCAGTTGGCCCAATGTTGAGGTGACATAAAAATAATGATAATTGGCAGTTGGCTGCTTTTGGCAGAACAACTTCCAGCTTCAGAGGGCAGTGAGAGTGCCAATTCTCAGCGAGCACAAGGCCTGCCTTCACAAAGACACCCAGATCCCTTGACTATAGAAATACAGAGAAGGCTGGGCTTTCCTGCTAATTTAGACCATGCTTCCCATGAGACCTTGCAAGAAACCAAAGTTTGGCTCAGAGGACCTAGCGCCCATCTGGGGTTGTAGCCGGGAGAAGTGGAAGTGGGGTGTTGCTTCTCCTGGCTTCCTTGTTCCAGTGCTGCCTCTCTATTTCAAAATCTAGAGTGGCAGAGTGAAGAGAAAGAGGTAAGGGGGCCAATGGGAGCTAGGTGAAGTGGCCACAGAATCAGTGCAGGATGATGCCACCTGTGCTTATCACCCATCCGAGACAGCTCACCTTGCCTTGCTTCACGGTTGGGTCAACCTGGAAACTGGCCCTCCTCTCAACTTAATCTGCCCCACAACGTTTGTGGGAGGATAAAATGAATGAATGAATGAATGAATGAATGTGTGCTGTGCTCCTTGGATTAATAGGATGAATTTCTGTGGGCTAGCCTACTTCTTATTTTGAGAGTGAGGGGTCTAGATGCCTGCAGTACTGCATTACTGGGATTATATGTAAAAGATTTGGCCTCTTCCTGTAAAATGCTGTAGTATTTTTCCACATAGAAGGATTACACAACTGCTACTCTCCTATCGAAAAGCATTGTAAAAACAACGGAGGTGAGCAATTCTTGGCACTAACGTGAATGGTTGCAGCAGTGAAATTGAGTCCTTCCTCAATTGAGCAAAATGTTTTACAGAATTATGCAACTATTCCTCAGGCTTTGCTACTGAAAGGGAAAAAAAAGATTGCTCCTTGGTGATCTGTGTTTCAGCACAATAAACATTATTTTTTCTCACTGTCTAATCAAGCTTGTTAAGGTTTTAACCCTCTTCTCTGAGTCTCCAGGAAAAGGAGTCAATTTTCAGCTGAGGAAAAGAAACAAGGTTCCAGAAACAAGGCACAACAAACCTAGCATCCACAGGGACCGTTCCCAGCCTTTTCCCTCAGGTAAAAATGTAAACCAGGTCTTTTTTCCAGAATGTTCTTCCAATCTTTCTTTTTCTGTGTGGAAGAGTGACTAAGGGTAGGAATCTGCAACTGGCATAGAAAGCCACAGCCATTCTAGGGTCGCACAGGCCTCTCCGAAGTCCCCCCAAGCCCCGCTAAGTACAAAAAATGTGTTTTGGGGGCGTTTTTCCCGGTGGCGGCAGGAATCCCTGGGATCGTTGCCGCTGCTGGCCCCACTCCTGCAAAAACTCAGAGTTTTCCCCGCCTCACGGGAAGAACTTTGAGAATATATAAACAGAAGTGGAAGTGGTGAAAATAAAGACAGAATGAGAAATATCAGATGAAAGCATTTTTTTCATTACTTGCTACCAGCTTTGAAGGGATCTTATTTAAACTAACGTAAACAATTTGGGTAGACCAGATGGTAATATTTCATAATGATTCCGTATTAGATTCCTCAAAGATGCCCTCTGATTTTTTAGCTGCTTTTCCTCACCCGCTCTCTTCCTGCCTCTCCTCTCATCCAGGTCAAATGCTTATAGTTACTACATTCCTTGCATCAAACACACCATTATATTTACTGCCCCCTCCTTAAAGGGTCAGTACAGGGTTACAATGTAATTTAATACACACACGAGAATTCTCACTTGAACTCTCAACAGGTTGTTTAATGTCCAACTTAGATTGGGTTGTAGCATCTAGTTGCATATCAACAGATGGTGTACTGATAAGCTACCAACTCTGTGTGCATTCAATTGTTTCGTGATGTTTTGAATGAGAAAAAAAAATACACACTGAGAGACATCATGCAAGACAAGATGAGTTCTGATATATTAGTTAACTGTTTAACTGGCTGTCTTCTAGTTTAGGATCTACTAATATCACCCCCTCCAAGATACATAGCTGCACCGGCACAAGGAAAAACGTACGACTTTTGACCTGTGGCTCACTTGCTCAAGAGAAGATAGTAGATGGGATGTGGCACTTACCATGCTAGCATGCAATTAAGTCATGTCATGATGGAGATGACGCACCGTCTTCCTGGTGGGAAAAGTCACCGGCTCCAGGGGGAGTAGCATCTATGCTGAGAGCTGAATCATTGTTCGCCAGAAGGGAGGCTAGAGAGAAGAGACCTGGCCCAGAGGCTTGATTAGCTACTTGATTGGCTTCAAGGATTTGTTTGCCCCACTCTGGCAAGAGTGGAGGGGCACGAAGGAAGAGGCTCTTAAGGATGAGAGGCAAGAGGGCAGAAACGAGTATGTAGTTACATACAGTTCTCTCTCATTATATAAACTTAATTCAGTCCACGAAAGCTGGAATGAGTAAGGCAAAAACTCATATAACGAAAACATTTTCGTAATTTCTGGTTGGTTCCTGAGCCCCAAAATTCACCCCCAAGATCCCAAAATTGACCCAAATAGAGTACAGAATGATACCTAATTATGAAGACAGAATTCCTACTAAACTATTCATGTACAGTAATTACTTTAAAATACAATGTAACTGCCAGGGCCAGCCCAAGACTTCGTGACGCCTGAGGCGGAGTGCCAAATACTGCCCCCCTTACCTGATGATGTGCCAGCCTCTGCTCCTCCCACTCTCCAGTGTCCCAGTTCAGCACTCTTCTCCCCTCCACATTTCGTATTCCTCTCTGTCCCCCCTCTTCCTTTTTCAGTCCCAGGAGTTGAAGAGGAGCAGCGGAGGCAAACAGGAGGATAGAGATGGGCATCCCCCACCTATCTGCTTTGATCTGCTACGAGTCGACTGCTCCAGTTGGCCTCATGGATGGGCCAGTCCCGGTAACAGTTGACACTCGCCAAATAGTCGATGCCTTGGTCGTCTACAAGCAAGATGCAACTTTAGTTTGCACTACTGGCAAACTGTCCTGGCTACATACTGTGCATGCTGAGCTGGTCTAAAAGCTAGACAGGATCGCGTCGTAAATCTTTAAAATGGAAAATGAACTCCAGATCACCTGTGGTGGCACAAATACAGAGCAAACTTCTGATTCTGTCCTGGAAACCTGGAAAGGTTCCCCAGACAAATAAATTTGTTTCAAATGATTGATGACCTCAAACTGAATTGGAAAGTTCCCAGTTTCAAACTCAGTAATGATGAATTCACTGGGTGGTCCTAGGCAACCCATTATCTCTCAGCTTCAGTTCCCCATCTCCCATCTGCAATATGAAAATAACTATACCAGACAACCTTTCAGGGTTCTTATTAGAATTACTGAGATAATATGTGCAATGCATTTACAGTAAACCCTTGAAATGTGCTATAAAAATGTGATGCTATACCACTATTAGACCATCTGAACAAGATAATGTTTGTGAATGACATGACACACAAATATTTCTTCCATTATTTGGACTTGCCATCACCTAGCTACCCATGCAGTTACTCTACTAAATTAATTCTTTGTTGTAATTTTGTTTCCCAGTGGGTTGTCTCATAACAAAGACAGTTAGGTAGCAAGTGTATACTTCTAACAGCGGAATCCTATCCAACTTACACCACCGGTGTCACCAGCGGTGCAGCGAGAACGGGAGGCCCCAAAACGGAAAAGGGATTCAAATCCCCTCCAAGGGGGGATTCAAAGGGGATTTGAATCCCCTTTCTGTTCTGGGGTCTCCCGTTCTCGCTGCACCGCTGGTTACACCGGTGGTGTAAGTTGGATAGGATTCCGCTGTAAGTGGCAGGACTCTATGGAGAGTGGATAATATCAAGGGTACAAAAGCTGAGAGTTATTGGTTTAGCTTTAAGATAAACAGGGAGGCAGGTGGAAAGCTCTTGTTTCATTTCTTTTACACAATAGCTGCTCTGTGGGTAAATGTCTTGAAGTGCTGTTTTTAAGCTTTTATTGTAACATGCACACATACATATTTAGTCAATTTAATATAAACGTAACATTTCATTTACGTAGCTTTCTAAAAGGAAGAGTATTATGATTTATTTAGCTTTTTATTTAAAGAAATCTTACGTACAAAAAGGCTCAGGTTGTTTCAATCAAAGGCATTAAAACAAAAGGACTTTATTTAAATAAACACACAAAAGATTGTTCAGAAGATCTACCAACAGCTGTTAATAAACTCCTACTGAACTGTGTGATTCAAGCATTATTGAAATCACTGAGCATCATACTGGAGTTGTTTATGAAGGAACTGGCATAGGTGGTACAAATGTTGTCCATGCAATTGATTTGCTCCCAAACCAGCTAGAAATGCAAACCAGCCCCCTCAATACAACTTGGAAAGAATAGGGTTGTGTCAGGGCTGGCTCATCCATGAGGCCAACTGAAGCAATTGCCTCAGTGGCAAATTCTTAAAGAGATGGGGGTACCAGACCACCTTACCTGTCTCCTGAGAAACCTGTATGCGGGTCAAGAAGCAACAGTTCGGACCGGCCATGGAACAACCGACTGGTTCAAAATTGGGGAGTACGGCAAGGCTGTATATTGTCACCCTGCCTATTTAGCTTATATGCAGAGTACATTATGAGAAATGCAGGGCTGAATGAATCGCAAGCCGGAATCAAGATTGCCGGGAGAAATATCAACAACCTCAGATATGCAGACGATACCACCCTAATGGCAGAAAGTGAAGAAGAACTAAAGAGCCTCTTGATGAGGTGAAAGAGGAGAGTGCAAAAGTTGGCTTGAAACTCAACATTAATAAAACTAAGATCATGGCATCTGGTCCCATCAATTCCTGGCAAATAGAAGGGGCAGAAATGGAAGCAGTAACAGATTTTACTTTTCTGGGCTCCAAGATCACTGCAGACGGAGACAGCAGCCATGAAATTAAAAGACGCTTACTCCTTGGAAGGAAAGCTATGGCAAACTTAGACAGCATAATAAAAAGCAGAGATATCACCATGCCAACAAAAGTTTGCATAGTCAGGGCGATGGTGTTCCCAGTAGCAATGTATGGTTGCGAGAGTTGGACCATAAGGAAGGCTGAGCGCCGAAGAATAGATGCTTTCGAACTGTGGTGCTGGAGAAGACTCCTGAGAGTCCCTTGGACTGCTAGGAGATCAAATCAGTCAATCCTAAATGAAATCAACCCTGATTGTTCCCTGGAAGGACAGGTACTGAGGCTGAAGCTCAAATATTTTGGCCACCTAATGCGAAGAGAGGACTCTCTGGAGAAGACTCTGATGCTGGGAAAGATTGAAGGCAAAAGGAGAAGGGAAAGGCAAAGGATGAGATGGTTAGACAGCATCACCGATGCAACGAACATGAAAATGAGCGAACTCAGGAAGATAGTGGAGGACAGGAAGGCCTGGCGGGATATGGTTCATGGGATCACGAAGGGTCAGACACGACTTAACAACTGAACAACAACAACAAGCAGAATGGTGGGGGCGGTGGCACTTGCGTCTGTCTGCCTGCTCATCTCACTGCTCCTCCTCCCTCCACCTCTCACTCCCTGGATTGGAAAAGGCACAGGGGGACAGAGTAAAACTCATGACCAGGCAGTGCCGGAGCCAGCCGATCTGGCAGGGGGGGCGGCATCCTCGACGCCCCCAAACTAATTAGCATAATTTATGCTAATTAGTTTTACCCGCTTTTTTCGCCGATTTTTTTCGCGATTTTAAGGCTAGAAATGGGTTTTTTTTACTGTGTGTATGCTTTTACCTGCACTTTTGGGAAATTGGACGGCTCCCACGACGATTTCAAGCCTTCTCCCGGGGGCGCAGCCTCTCCGTTCAGCCGCTCACTTGGTGCGGCACTTGGTGCGCCCCCAGAAGCAATCTCCGTAGTTTGCGCATGCGCAAACCCACGGCATCTCCAGGGACGCTCCAGGAAGTAGTTTGTGCATGCCCAGAACGTCCCTGGAGACTCCGTGGTTTTGCGCATGCGCAAACTACGGAGATTGCTTCTGGGGGCGCACCAAGTGCCGCACCAAGTGAGCGGCTGAACGGAGACGCTGCGCGGCGCGGGAGAAGGCTTAAAATCGTTGTGGGACAACGATTTTACACAAACATACACACAAAAGTGCCGGTAAAGCATACATACTTTGAAAAAAACCCTTAAAATCGGCGAAAAAAAGCGGGAAAAATTCAAATTTTTCCCGCTTTTTTCCGGAGCCTCCCGCCCCCCTGGACAGCCTCCCGCCCTAGCGCCCTGGGGCCCACCGCCCCCAGGCCCCAGGTCAGCTGACGCCCCTGTGACCAGGGATGGCAGCAAGGGCCAGCTAGGTCAGGCACTGAGGGTCCAACTGACCATGCTAACCCCTGAACTCTCAGTACTGGTGGCAGTGGTAGCACCCAATCAGCCATCAGGAAGTGGACAGGAACCTCATAGAGACCCCACTGCAGAGGGCCCTTTGCTCCTTAGGCCCCCAGCAACCTGGCACTGACCCTGCACGTGCCAAAAAGGCTTCTGAGAGTGACTGCTCTAGGATGACACTCCAACGACAGCATCACCTTTGCTATAATTTTAGCAAACTTTGCTAAAAACACACTAGCAAACCTGCGTGCAATGCTCAAGTAATACCAAGACTCTACAACTGCTGCCCTATTGCAACCTTTTAAAAGAAAAGCTAAACACGTGTGTTCCCAAAAAAACACAAAACCCCAGACAAAATCTGTCACCCTTAGTAGTGCCCCGTATCTGCTGCCTCACCTTACCTCATGATAAAGCTGGCGATCGTTTTGGCAGCAAAAAAAAATGCTTGTACTCCAACCTGAAAAAGAGAACTGTCTACTGCTCATGCGAATATGGTTGGGGAAAGTTTGAATGCACGACAATAAACTTAACTTCTAGAGTAGGTAGGGAATATGAGCTTGGATGTGTGACTGCACAGGAGGAACCTGTGTGGCCTCTCTGTCTCAAATACTTAGCTGTGTTACTGCCATCCCTTGAACTGGAGTCTTCCATGATACTCATTGTGATGATTGTAAATGTGTAGATAACATCTCCGCGTCATCTGGGAACAATGGAAACGTGTGTCTTACAGACCTAAGGTTGCCCATTTATGGCCTTTGTCCAAAAGTGGTAGAACTTCTCCCAAGCAACTCATCACAAACTTCTTTGTGTGAATGATTTTGTACCTTTCTCCTCTTTTCTCAATCCAGAAAAGGTGTGGAAGAAACCAGCATCTCCAGATTGGAGGCTTGTCAGATATCTCAATATAATAACTTTCTGTTATAGTGTAATGTATAATCCTATGTTTATTCTGAAGTAAGTCCCATGTTCAATGAACCATCATTACAAAGAAACATTAAAAGGGGCATATCTGAACCCACTTTTTATTTACCTAGCAGAATTTCAAATGAATTGTGAAAAGCTCATACTAAACGTTTGCCAGCAAAAATACTGTATATGAAGAAATACAGGATGCTACAATACATTCTAAAACTCTTTGCTTACATTCCTCAAGATACAATCCTATGCAATGGGAGTAGGTCCCATTGACCTCAGTGCGATTACTTCTGAAATTCTGAGGATATTAATTATTATATTAATATTATTATTATTATTTATTGGATTTATCTCTCTCTTTCTCCCCCCCAAAGGGGGGACCCAAAACAGCTTACAAAATTAAAAAATGACAGATTCAATACATATAAAAATATAAAACTCTTAAAACATACAAACATAGGATTGCACTGTAAGAAGGCCCTCTCAAGTCTTAATGTTGACTTAAAAATAAAAGTATTTTAAGTGTTGAAAAAAAGCATAAGACCTGTGGTTCACGTAGAAACAGAGAAATCTCCACCAAACAGGGAAGAAAGGAAGGACAGCGCTAGTTATTACAATCCAGAAAAGTTAAGCGCACTTAGCTGTGCTATGCTATGGAGGGAAAGAGATCCCTGCATTTGGCAAAGCGGGTTCCAGTCCACGATCGCTTGTGCCACAAAATATCTAAAAGGGGCAACTGACTGAACAACACATCTTTTCCAAGCTATATCGTCCTCAATCAGAGCTACTGAAATCGGCGCAGCAAGGGAACACCCCCCCTTCCTACCCAGTCCCCGGGATTTCTCCGATTCACTTCCGGCTACACGTCACTTCCGCTTGGTGCCTTGTATCCGAAGATGGCGGGGAAGGGGGCGATAGCGGTGGAGGAAATGGACCCGCTGCAGCCGCTGTTGCGCTTGAGACGGCAGTTCGGTGGCTGCGACTCGGAGCATCGTGGCACGCAGGAGCGGTCTCCGATGGCGCCCTGTAGGTGCCCTTGGCGAGCAAGTGGGGGAGCCTGACCGGGCGGTTTCCTCTGCTGTGTTCAGCCCCCCCCCCCAAGGGTTGAGAGCGGGTCGCTTTCCCAGGGCTCTGCCCCGTCGTAGCTTCGATATCAGAACTCAGACCCTGAACATGCAACTTACTGAGGCCCGGCGAAGGGGGCTTGTCTAAAGAGTATACTGACATTTATAGAATGCGTTCTGAATTTTCAAAACTCTTCACGTACATTCTCTCCATACTCCCGTACATTACAACAGCCCTCTAAGGTTGCTCAGCGTATTACCCCCTGCAGTATTATTCCGGGGGGGGGGGGAAGAATAGGGGTTTTCCTTCTTAGGCCAACCTAGTGACTTTACTGCTGAACTGAGACTTGAACCAGGAAGTTGCTGGTTGACTGGTTAGCATAGTTTGGAGCTGCTATTTATATCTATATTTTAATAATATAGTATTATTAATACATGCAGTATTAATGACTTGAATCTGTGGTGATTGAATCAAATAAACTGTTCATTGTGAATAGGTTGCATTTGGGTTGAGAAAACCAAATGGCCAGTTGAGAACAATAATTAACCTTTTCTTTATGCCATATGTTAGTATGTGCCTTGGAGTAAGGCAGTCTTGGAAACATTGTGAATCTTCTATTTGCCTTCATAATATGTAGACTCTGTAATATGCTTTTCACTGAACAGTAAAATGTTCCAATTCCTATTAAGCAAATTAGTTTTTGTGATATTGATTCTCAAAACTCAGACAGAACAGTTGTTGGTCAGTTCTTGTTAATATACAGTAGCTGTGGATAAAATGGAATTATTTCTCAGGGAGGTGAATTTGCCATCAGTATTGTTATGGGGGGGAAAGGGATTCTTATCAGATAGAGGTAATGATTGGAACATTGCCCTTTGCCTTCCTTGTTAACTTTAAAGAATTAGAAAAATAGTTATGATAAATGGGTCCTAAAGTAAGTGGTTTGCTTTTTTTGTTTTGTTAAGGTAAACAGTTGGTAATGTTGCTGGAAAAATAAATGTATTCACTAAAAATATTTGCTGATTTTGTTGGCTTGCCCTTTTCATAATGGTTCATTTTTTGCAGTATTTCAGGAAACACAATTTCTTGTCAATAATATGTTTTGACAGGTGGATGCCTGTGATAAACTATGATTGGAAGCAGTGATGAGAGAGGAAGAATTCTCTCAATCCTGTGTTTTGCCCCTTTTTGCTGGCAGGTCTCCCTGCTAGCTGTCTGAGAAGGAGCCAGTATCCCCTTTTGCTACTTCTGTCCCCAAGCCAAGCCACATTCAATTTCTCACTGAGAGCACAGCCTGCTATGGACACACCAAAGGTTCAATATGACCAACAGTCCAATCCTGTGTAAAGATCCGCGGCCGGCCCATAGGTCCGGCCACAGGATCCTACACTCTTCCCAGGCCACTCTGGCACGGCTTGGGGGTCTCCTCGGGGGAAGGGGATGTTCATCTCCTTCCCCTGGTGTAGGGGAGAAAGGCCACGATGGGCCTCCTCGGACGTCCACCGGCTCGAGAACCGGCGGATATCCGAAGTGGCGGTGTAAAGGCCACCGAGCCCAGGAATGGGGGCGGGGATATCGCGGCCGACATCACCGCCCCCTCCTGGGACGGCTCGGCCAACGGCCGCCCTCCCTCGCTGCTCAGACCGCCCTGCCCCTGCTCCGACCGGAGCAACCCTTACCATCCTCCGCTGGGAGCAGGTCCAGTCCGGTCCGCGGTGGAGTGAGGCCTGCTAGCGTGGGCGGTGGCGGGCCTTTCTCGCTGGGTGCCGAAAATGTGCTTTATGGTGCGTTTACGGCACCGCCTGTGGAGCTTGTGCTCTGCAGGTGGGACTTTGCGCAGGATTACTGCAAGTGACAGAAGGGCCATGCTGCAACGTGCTTAGCATTAAGAAGGCATGCCTATTTCAAGAACAACTGGTGGGCACAGTTTGTTACTTTGTACTGCAACAAAGAATGAATTGGAAAGTTGAAATGCTTTATTTTACTTGTATAGTGTTTCGACTTCTTTACTTATACCAGAATAACTGTGCTTTATTTACAGTTGAAACAACAAGCATAGAGAAGAAAGAAAAACCTCTTCCCAGACTTAACATTCACTCTGCATTTTGGATATTGGCATCAATTGCTACTACGTACTATGTCGAGTTTTTTAAAACGGTTAAAGAAATAATTCAAACAGATAGGTAAGGAGTTCTTTCTTTACAAAAAAAAGATGTGCAGGCTTCATTTAAACAAAAATATGTGTTAAATTTATACTGTAGGTTTCATCTGAATATTTATTGTTAACCTATTTAAAAACCTTTAATGAAAAAGTGGCCTGAGTCCACAATGTCTGAATATCTGTCAGTTCTTAGAGTTCGTGAGAATAGAACCTTTGGATACAATCCTCCAACCACTTACTCGGGCAGTGCAATCCTGTGTAAGAATCCGGCCGGTGGCCCAGGGCCACCGGCCGGATCCTGTGCCCAGGCTGCCTGTCGACCGGCGGGCCGGAGGTCTTCTTGGGGAAGGGGACACTCGTCCCTTTCCCCGGGTGTAAACTGGGGCCAGCCCGATAGGCCTCCTCAGATTTCCGCCAGCTAAATAGCTGGCGGAAGTAGAGGAGGCCGTGTAACAGCTAGTGGGACTGGGATATGGCAGGAGCCATCCCCCGCTACTTCCCAGGCCAGCTAGGCCAATGGCCCCCCTCCCTTGTCCGCTTAACCGTGTCCGCCGGAGCCGTACTGACCTCCTCCAGTAGCCGCCCGGGTGTTCCAGTAACGGAGTGAGGGAGGCCGGCCTCTGCGCCGGCCTCTCTTACTCCCGAGTAGTCGCAAACATGCTTTCCGGCACATTTGCGACTGCTTCCAGCTCCGGGAGCTTAGTTAGGATTGCGCCCTAAAACTGTTTTAGTAATTTGAGTGGCCAGGGAGATTAATCTTTATTGGGAAACTAAAAGTGTGAACAAACTATCTTCATTTTTTTAAAGGGGCTTCTACAGGAGGTATTCTCAGTGGATTGTGTTCTTTGTTGTTCTGAGTAACATTTGATATATTTGAAGACAAGTAAGTTTAGTTGAAGCCCTTGTGAGTTTTAGTTGCCAGGCAATTTGAGAGTTGTATTACAATATAAAAAGCATTTAATCTTAGTCAAGAGAGATATAAATATATGGTGTGACCTCATTTGGAATATTGTATCCTGATCTGGTCGCCACACCTCAAGAAAGATATTATAGAGCTGGAAAAGGTGCAAAAGAGAGTAATTAAAATGATCAGAGGACTAGAACCCTCTGTAAGGGTATGACATTTGGTGGTGCTTTACTTGGAAAGAAGGTGATGAAGGGGGGCATGATTGAGACCTATTAAATTATGCATGGAGGGAACAGATACAGCTTTTCTCCTCCTCTCATAATACTAGAACCAAGAGTCATTCATTGAAACTGATTAGCAAAGCTTAGGATGGACAAAGGGATGCATCTTTTCATACAGCACATAATTCGTTTGTGGGATTTGTTGCCACAAGATGTGGTGATGGCTTTTACTTTGGATGACTTTAAAGGGGATTGGATAAAGTCATGGAGGACAGGTCTGTCAGTGACTACTAGTCAGGATCGATATGTGCTACTTCTAGATGCAGTGGCAGTATGCCTCTGCATACTAGTTGCAGGGGAGTGATGTGGGAGAGAAGTATGTGAATTTGAAGGATTTTCTGAATTGAGCTGATATAAATGTATTTTATATATAGCATTCTGGATTGAATGTTGTTAAAGCTTTCTCTCTTTCTCTCTCACACAGTTCGTGGTTTGTACTTGGCAGTTGTTTGTTGGCTGTCAGTTTGTCTGTAGCCTTTTATTGCATAATATATCTAGAGTGGTACTGTGGAATTGAGGACTATGATGCCAGCTACCCCACACTAATACCTATTACAACTGCTAGTTTCATTGCTGCAGCAATTTGGTAAGTTCGTTGCATTTCTTCCGAAGTCTGTGATACCTTATTTAAGTGAATGTGAATTCAGCTGGTTCACATGGTTGGTTAAAAGCACTGGCGTCACTGCGGGGGGGCGGAGCTCTAAGTTCCGCCGCGGTCAGACCCTCCATTACACGGGAGCACGAAGCACCCCTCTTCGCTTTCACCGACTTGAATGGCTCCAAAGGCGAGGGGCGCTTCGTGCTCCCGTGTAATGGAGGGTCTGACTGCGGCGGAACTTAGAGCTCCGCCCCCCCCTGCAGTGATGCCAGTGGTTAAAAGTGAAGCCTTTGTCGCAGTTAGCATCAATGCCTAGTACATTAATTAATTGTATGTGCAGTAAAGTGAATGGTATGGGGAGGATTTTTCATTTCATTTCTCTTTATACAGTGATGTAACAGACCTTGAGTTAACAGACTTCAGAAATAATGGATATCTGCTTCTTTAAAAATTAGTCCTATGTTTTGCTCATATGCATTGTCATATATGCATTTGGATTTAACTTCAGGGTTAACAGACACCCCTTCCCTCATTAATCCATTAAATCGAGGCTTCATTGTATTTGTATCCTGCTTTTTGTGTACCAAAAAGAGGTCACAGAACATTAAACATTTGAAGCCGTACAACAATATCACATACAAAAATATATCAATATTTTAATACGTATACATTTCATTTAAATTAGCATAACATATTATTCAATAATCATAATTTCAGTAGTTAACTAATAGAATTGGGATACAAACAACAGTAATATTTTGCTATCATTTCATTAAAGTAAATATATACTCTAGAATAGCGGTTCCCAAACTTTTCAGCGGTTTTCAAACTTTTCAGTTCAGGAGCCCTTTACACTCCTAAAAGGAGTCTCAGGGAGCCCCACCAGCACATGTGCGGGAAGCCCCAGACTGCTGGTGCATACACAGGGTGACACGGCATGGAGCACATGGCGGCCACTTCTGGTGTGCTCATGGAGCCCCTGAAGGGGTCTTGGGGAGCCCCAGGGCTCTTAAAAGCACACTTTGAGAAACGCTGCTCTAGAGTGAAGTTTAAAAAATTCTGAACTGAACTCTAAAGCAGCACTGAGTACCAAATAAAATATCAGCAATGCATAATAAAATACATTTTAAAAAATCATTGGCATAACAGACAATATCTTACAATACGTTGTGGAGCAGTATGTGACAGTGTTCACAACCAAATGCTAACAGTAGTAGGAAGCCTTACTTTGCACCCACTCCACCCTTCCAAGCTCTCACCTGGGATGCTGCTAACCAAATATTTGCCATTTCTTACCTGAAGTAGCAAGTTTCGTGTGCCCACAATAAGAGACTACTGGAATGTGGCCTGCATCCGGTGATACAAAACTCAGAAAACTCAAGTACACAGTGTTGGCTTTCTTCACCAGACAGCTGGTGTTGCTGGGCTCTAGGCTTCTCCCCACTTGTACTGACAGGCAGCAGTGGGAATGAGGGGTAAGGCCATTGCAACCCCCTTCCATGCCTCCTGATGACATAGCTAGTATTCATAGTTCATAGACTGACATAATAAGATCACAGCTTTAAAAACAACCCAGCTCACCTGTAACAAAATACAGTCAATCCTTGTTATCCACACAGCCCGTTCCTGCAGATAATCCGCAGGAATAAAAGTGTAACTTGCATCGCACCATTTGTGTTCTCCTCACGGCCTCATTGCAGTCTCATTGCATGGCCTCATTGTAATCTTGTTGCAACAATTCTGAGACCCCACCATGTGGAATTAAGAGTTCAGTTGCTTCCCTCATGATGATCCTTCTCATTGGTCAAGAAGGCCCTGCCTATCAGAAAAGATAATGCAACCCCAAGGTGGGGGGGGCAGGCCTCTTGCCCGCAATAAAGATGGCAAAACAACGGAAGGTAAAGCAGCGGAGAACTAATTGCTTGCTACGCTAGTAACAACGATGGTGGCCAAAGCACCCAAACAATGGGGTGGAAGGCAAAAGAAGCTACTGAGTTAGCTATCCTATAGTAAGACTTCCAGTTTCCGAATGCAAGTGGTAGAAACTTCCATGTGCAGAGCAAGAGCAGTGGAAATACAAAGCAAGTAATCAATGTACTGTACAATTCTGAGTTTAACTTATCTGCTCCCCCCTCCTTCCTCCTATATTGTATTCACCAACACTTTTTTCTTTTTAAACACTCCAGAGTTCTGTTTGAACAATCAATCTGAGGGGTCATCATGACTATTCTAAGGCACTGCAACGAAAGAGAGTTTCTAACTTCCGGAGCTCCAGCGGAGCTCCACGCTGTTCTCGCCACCTTTCCCCTTCACTTGAAGCACTTCTTTATCTTTTAAATACTAAAAATCGTCCATGGGGGACGGATGGGACGGACTTCGCTATATATAGTATATAGCAGAGGGTCCGCAGGAACCTAACCCCATTTTTCCCATAGGGTCAATGATTCATTAACCGCAGTTTCCATATCCATTGGGTTTTCTAGGAACCTTACCCCAGTGTATAACGAGGATTGACTGTATCACCTGGAGGGAGGAATGGGTAGCAGATGGGTTTGATAAAGCTACCTGGTGATGACACTCGAAAGTAAGTTTGATTGATTTGAATCACTAAGGAATAGGGCCAATTTTAAATCCAGCTTCCCATTGGTACCATATTTTTCGCTCTATAAGACGCACTTTTTTCCCCCAAACCCACGAGCCTCTGCAGGCCTTCCTGATCTTCATTTCATCAAAAAACGGCCATTTTCGGCCACTTCCGGTTTTCGTCAAAACAGGAAGTAGCCGAAAATGGCCGTTGTTTTGACGAAATGAAGATCGGGAAGGCCTGCAGGGGCCTCTGCAGGCCTCCCTGAAGCCCCGGTAAGTGTATTTTGCTTACATTTTTTATTATTTTTATTTTTAAAAAAACTTTTTCCCCCTATTTTTTGCTCCATAGGATGCATGTGTCCTATGGTCCGATGCGTCCTATGGAGCGAAAAATACGGTACTTCATATTTTCTAAACAATAATGCTTATAATTTGTATGCAGTTCATCAGATTCTGCATCTGATGAAGTATATGCTAGTGACCCAAAGCGTACACTGGAATAAATTTTAGTCTTTTTAAGATACAAGACTCTCTTGTTCTTGTAGATAAATAAATTGGTTAATAAAATATTTTTAATTTACAAATAGACTATTTACACTATCTAATGAGGTAAAGTTTATATACATGTATTAAACTACGTGCAGTAGCTAGGAATCAAAAACTTCGCTCATTGAAAATGTGTGTCTGTTTAGATACAACCATGGGTTCAAGAACTTTCCACGCACTAAGGACAGAGCAGTTTATTTTTGTAAGATAAAGAAATGTTCTTGTTTATAGAGAACAAATATCCATAATTTGAGATCTGAGCAAATTACAGAGCTCTGATAGTTAAAGAGCGTAACGGTAGGAGTATTCAAGATCATCCATGCGGGCATGGGAGAATGATCCTCCTGGTGATATACAGGGTAGAATGGCCTGGGTTGGATGCCAATGCCTGTGATACCTTGCCAGTTCCTAGTCCCCACTGTCAAGCCCATAATAACAATATGGTTTGACCTTTTGTGTCGTGTTTATAATACATCAAAGTGGTATTTTCCCAGAACTCTTTATTTACATAGAAAAGAAGTCTTTTACTCAATGTGTGCATTAGACAGCTAGTGATTCAATTTTGAATAGGTTATTGGTTTAATGTACTTGTACTCGGATGCAAGATACAATCCAGATGCAAAGGAGCAGCAACCGGATACAGGTGTCTTGTGTGCTCCCAGACGCATCTGGTGGACCACTATGAGATACAGGAAGCTGGACTAGATGGGCCCTTGCCCTGATTCAGCTAGGCTCTTCTTATGCTCTTAGGTACTCAGATGTAATTTTAATCAGGCTGTTTTTTCTAAAAAGCAAAATGTATGATATTGAAAAGTTTTTATAAGACAAAAAAATCCTATTTAAATAAAAAAATTACCTGTATATACTCGATTATCAGCTAATGAATAAGTTGGGCAAGTTTTAAGCCAAAAATTGTGGAATTTGCTATGACCCATGGATAAGTCGAGAATAAAACTTAGGAGTGTATGATTTTTTAAAAAAATTCTTGAAAAATACCTGTGATTATTCTGAGGCAGCAACAGAAATTCTCCAAATAGGAAGAAAGCAAGCTATTTTACCTTGTTCTGAAGCAGCACAGAAATGGAGCTATTCTCCAAACAGGAAGAAAGGTGAAGGAGCTTATGGAAGTTGTAGGCTTTGTACAGAGTTGAAGGAAGTACAGTACTGTACTTCCATAGCAGTAGCCCTTACAATGACTACAGCTCCCATAAGCTCTTTCACCTTTCTTCCTGGTTGGAGAATAGCTCTGTTTCCATGCTACTTCAGAACAAGGTAAATTAGCTCCTTTTTACCCCACTTGTTTACATCCCACTTCTCAGTCTGATCCGCCCCCTCCCGACCTCACCAAGCAGCAGGTTTTCAGGGTAAATTTTAAGGCATAAAGTTTTCAACTTTACATGAGTATATACGGTAATTAAAATATCAGTGATGCTAGTCCGCCTTTTGGGGATGAAGAGATGCAGAAAGAGATTAAACCAGCTGCAGCCATGGCCCCCATACAATCCATTGAGATGTGGTTTTTCTTTTTAAACCATTATTGTTTCAGGATACACTCTCCATTCCTCAGTACCTCTTAAAAGAAGTTTCCCCCAGAGGGTGCTTTTCACGAATGCCCAGTGTCGTAATTGTTAGGAGGTACCAGTGGTTAGGAGCCAGCGGGTGGCGCAGTGTGTTAAACCACTGAACCATGAGCTGTCGATCGAAAGGTTGGCAGTTCGAATTCGTGCGACAGCTCCTGCCAACCTAGCAGTTCGAAAGCAAGAAATTGCAAGTAGATTAATAGGTACCGCGTCAGCGGGACGGTAACAGCATTCCATGCGCCTCGGTGTTGAGTCATGCCGGCCACATGACCATGGAAACGTCTTCGGACAGCGCTGGCTCTTCGGCTTTGAAACGGAGATGAGCACCGCTCCCTAGAGTTGGACATGACTGGACTTAATTGTCAAGGGATACCTTTACCTTTACCAGTTGTGACAGCCGTTAAACCAGTATATGGCACGGAAAACTGCCCCTCCACTGCTGTCATTACTACAAGAAGGTGAAAACCCAAATATAACACAAGCAATTAGTGGTGTGGGGAAAATTCCTTCCTAGCCTTTTCAAAGAGTGAACAATGTATATGCCAACTAAACCTGGATGCTACAGTTAAGATAAAGAATGAAAACCAGAGAAAATAATCTTTTGGGTAGACCAACCTCTTGGACTGAATGGGGAACTGCAGCTTCTGCTTCTTATGTGGTTCATCCTGATTGGGACAAATCTTGCCCCTTTGTAGCCCTTGGCTACCATGGAGAAAAGGACTATAATGAGAAAGTTCTTCATACTGTTCTGTTTTTTGTAAACGTGTGTCTATCTGGGGCACTGCAACAAAACAGAACAATGTCCTGTTCTTGATCTGACCATCTAATATGTCCTCCCCACCATACAGTACTTGGTATGTTGGTCCTGTCTCAGATTAAATCAGCTTTTTAAATGTTGGAGACCATGTGTAAAGAAATATTTTGATGCTCTGTCATTTCTAATATACCATATTTGGAAACTACAGTTAGTGCAGAATGGGGTGGCCCATGGAGTGGTTGGGGCTGACAATTGGTTTCCAAACATAATTAAAAGTGCTGGTTTTGACCTTTAAAGCGCTGTACGGTTTAGGACTGAGGTTATCTAAAGGACCATCCTTTTCACATCAGTCGGTATGCCCCCTAAGATCATCAGGTGATTGATGCTAAATTATTGTATTTTAACTCTTGTTAGCCATCCTGGACATACCATTTTCTGGGAGAAAGGAGGGATATAAATGTTTTAAAATATATACCATGGAGGTTGTTTTGAAGTCTTAACAATATCTGTCTTGTTCAGGCTTGTTTTTGCTGTCTGTCTAAATGCAGTCAGTAAAAAGTGTGAAATAAGTCATTGTCTTGGAATATTAATAACATAGAATAAAACATAAAGTAGCAAATTCCTCTTTCAGCCAACAGTATTAAACAGATTTTTTCTAGTAAATGAATCCATTCCAATGAAAATACTAAACACTTGCACAGTGTTTCAAATGCTTTCTTCCCATGTATTAGCTTAGTATTATCTGTACAACAAACCTGTAAATAAATTTTAGTGTCTTCATATTGCAGCTGAGGGTGAGAGGTGTGTGTGGCTTACCTAAGGCTACCTCATAAGTTCATCACAGAGGGAAACTCAGGAAATCCTGCTTTGCAGCTCCGTCTCATATTCACAGGACATATGAAACTTAGATGATTTCCTCTGCCATTCATATGAGAAAAAAGTACAGTATTCATAAGAAATGAGAGGTATTCTTGCAAGATTGTTTCCAGTGAGAACTGGATGAATACATTTTAAAATTTTCCCCGTAATGGCTCTTCAATAAATGTGTGCAATAATATGCTATATATACCTTTACAAGTACAGGGATTCCTCCATATCCACAGGGGATACGTTCCTGTTCCCCTTGCGGATATAGGAAATCACGGATAACATTGAACCCTACAAGAAGCAGTTCACAAATCCCCCCATTGCGCAAATGACATATCTGCCTCTGATTGCAGACCAATGCGATGCTGTGTCTCGCTGACTCTGTGCTGTCTGCAAACTCTAACAGGAAGCAGGAAGCACTAACAAGAAATAGGTTTTCAGCCCTTCAGCCCACTTCCTGTTAGTGTTTCCTGTTAACATTTGCAAACAGCACAGAGACAACGAGACAGCGTTGTGTTGGGCTGCAATCAGAGGCAGATGTCATTCGCGTGATGGGGGGAATTTGAACTGTGGATAAGTGAAACCGTGGATGTGGGGGGGGGGGGACACACCTGTACCGACAATAAACACTTTGTGTTTATTACAAATTGTAATAAACAATTTGTTTTTTTTTTTGTTTTTTTCCAGTTTTAATATTTCCTTGTGGCCTGCATGGTCTCTTCTCACACCTTTGGTGCTCTTCACCCAGTTCATGGGTATTGTGATGCTTGTGTCCCTCCTGGGTTAATCCTTTATGGTAAGAAATTAGGAAAATAAATAAATACAAACATAAATATCCCTGTTTTGAATGATGTAACATATTTGTTGCACTCCTAGTAAAGATTCAAGAGAACAACTTTGATCGAATGAAAGAAGAGAATTCCAGTTGATGATCGGCAAAGACATAAATATCAACAAAAAGTCTTCAATCAGCAGACTTGGGGCATAGCGACGTTTCTGAATGTTGAGCAAAACCATTGGACTGAAAGAGGGCTTTGAATTCAGAAACATTCTGGCAATTTTTGAGTTGTTATGAAATATAATATGTTTAATGAATAAAACTAATTCAGTACTAGTAGAACTAATACTTGATGAAACATTTTGTTTTCTTTTGCATTTGAAAAATTAAACTTTATTTTAGCAAACCTTGTGTTCATACAGTGTAGTAAATGTATATAGTAATTTTTTAACCGTCTGCATATTCTTGAGCAATTTTGGATCTGGTGGCAACTAAAGTCAGTGCATAGGGCTGCTTAATTGTTTTGTTTTATTACATTTATAGCCTGCCTCTTCAGTGGAACTTGAGGCTTATGGAGTTCCAAAGGAATCTCATCTAAACACTAACCAGATACAGACATTGTTCCCTTTTAAGGTGTGCGGTTGTGTGGCTGTGCACCTCTCAGCCAAGAGCCACGCAATGTGGGAGTTTGGTAATCCGGAAGTTCAGCGATGATGTGATGACATTGCCATCTGTCCGGAGGTGGCATCTCAACATGTTGCAATGCTGCACAGTTGCTGAAGGGTCTGCACACTAGAGGGAATGCTAGATACAGACCAGCTTAGCTTCAGCACAGTTGCTGTAATATGTGCCTTATGGGTCAGTGTACAGACAATGAGCAGTTTAGATGGGCAGTGCAATCCACCGTAAGGATCCGGCATGCAGCCCAGGGCCGTCCGCCGGATCCTGTGCACTGGCGGCCGTTTTTCTGCTGGGTCGAGGGTCTACTCGGGGAAGGGGATGTTCCTCCCCTTCCCCACGTGTAAATGCCAGCCCGACTGGCCTCCTCGAATTTAGAGGAGGTTGTGTAACAGCCTAGCCGGCCCGGCAGGGACTGGGATATGGCCGAGGCCATCTCCCCCTCCCAGGCCGGCTAAGCCAATGCCCCCCCTCCCTCGCCCGGCGAACTGCCCCCATCGGATCCCGGCTTACCTGGTCCGGCAGCCACAGGGGTGATCCGGCGCCGGAGCAAGAGAGGCCGCTTTAATGTGCTTTACAGCACATTCACGACGTCTCCTGGTGACAGAACGCTTGTGCTGGCGCCTTATAGTGGATTGTGCTGTTCGTGTAATTTTAAGAGTGCCATCTTTTGTACATACCATTTTTTTAAGTGAGGTTGATATCAGGTTGATATCATCAGGTTGATATCATTATACAACTTTTGACTATCAAGAAATGATTTTACATTTTAAAATTTTGAGCTACTTGTAATTTTTTTGCTTTCGAACTGCTAGGTTGGCTGGAGCTGAAGATAGTAGCTTACACCGTCACGCGGCACTCGGGTCTCAAACTGCTGTCCTGTCTAGCTTCTGGTCTGCAGTTCAGCGTCTTAACGACAAAGCCACCACGGCTATTATATAGTTACGCTATAGCTATATATATATATGTTATGCTATTGTAATTGTTTTCCAGTACAGGTATTACAGATAGTCATTTGTAGACTAATTCAGTATAAGTTAACTTGTTTGGGAGAAATTGGTATCTGTTTAAATCTTTTTTACATACAAAATTCTCAACCTAAGTTTGAAATATTTTCCTTACAATTTGCACCATGTCTAACTTGTATTCAAGGCTTAAAATCCTGATTATAGCTATTGAAGATAAAATAAAGGGCTCAAGTACAGGTCATTTGTAAACTACATTCTAGAGTCACTTCCACAGTCTGACATGTTTAATGAAAAAGGGTAATGATCCTTGAGATAATAGTCTGTTGCTTGTTGATTCAGATTATTGCTTTTGGGAAGGAAAGATGCTGAATATTTCCAACCAATACATCAAGTTGAAACAATATTGAGATTAGTAATGTACTACTGGTTGCCATGTCGATCCCAAAGTAGTAAAGAGAGAATATTGCTGATAGGACTATTAAAGGTTTTGAATTTCATGCAGGCTGTCAGGCGGTTAGAAGGTTGGAACTAACCCTAGCTGTAAGTTTGGGGACAGTTGCAGTCCTCTTCTTAACAGTATGAATAAATCAGGTCTTTGCCCCAGTAAAATGTACCACTCTTGCCTCCTTTCTCTTTGCATGCACAAAAAAGGCAATACCTTTCTGCTTCAATGCCTATAAATATTAATCTGCCTTCAGTAATGCATGATATTTTGAATATGTAGCATGGATGTAAAATTCTTCTTCCTGAATAATAAACTTGATTCATGAGCTCTAGTGCAGAAGCTCTGTGGCACCTGCAGGAACTCACCTGTATGCTTGGAATGAGCAACCTGCCTTGTTTTCTTCAGCATTGGGGTGAATGAGAGAATTTAACCACTGTTTTATCTGAAAACCAGGTAGAGATGGCCATTGAACATGAAGGTGTTCAATGGTGAAGATGTGCCACTGAACATTTTGCTAGCATACAGATAACTGCTATTAAGATACCTCTTATCCAGGAATGTATCAATCCTTTTTAAAATCATCTCAGCTAATGACTATTACCAGATATTTCAGCAATGAATTTATTGTTTATATAAACAAGTACAGTGGGATCCTGGTATCTGCAGGAGATATGTTCCAGGCCCCCGTGGATACCTGAAAACCGAAGATAGGGGCAAACGCCCCCACACACCCCGCAGCCATTACTTTACCTTTCCTGTGTGCATGTTGTGCTTCAAACAAATGCTATAAGCAGCAGCATGCTTATAAACATGCTGCTTATAGCACAAACACCGACTGAGTGCTAGAGTGGTTCAGCCAAAGGTTAACAGGAAGTCGGAACTAGAACTGCTTCCTGTTAACCTTTGGCTGAGCCTCTCTAGCACTCAGTTGGCGTCTCTGCTATAAGCAGCATGTTGCTGCTTATAGCGTTTGTTTAAAGCAATATCCATCAGACAACGGCATCCAGGTGCGGCGATGGTGAAGTCTTACCGTTGCGCCCCACAGCCTCCTGTCTTCACACCTCATCTTTGCAGAAACGTGCACCGGGCAACCGCTTCCCCTGGGAAATTGGGACACAGAGCCTTCTGGGGTGACGCACAGCGGAAGTGACTGCCCAGTGTGAGTTTCTGCAAAGATTGGGTGCAAAGACAGAAGGCTGCAGGGCGCAACGGTGAGGTTCTGCCATCGCTGCACCCAGACACTGTTTTTAGGCACGCTGGATCTGGCCCACGGATCAGGATTTGGAAGCCCATGGTTTAAAGCCCCCCCACACAAAAGAAATGTAAAGTAATGGCCGTGGGGGGAGGGAATTGTGGATAAGGGGATCCCCTGTATTTCCCTTTGCTAGTCCTGAATATACTGCCAAATCAATTTCATTTAATAAAATCAATTTATTTCTATTGACTCTTGCCACACTTTATAATTTCATAAAAATATCATTTCTTCTTTTAGTTTACTTTCTCCCCCTAAATAGCTCCCATACTTTAACTATTCTTTGTAAGGAAAATGCTCCTACCAGCTTCTGTATTCATTTTCATAGTTCTGTACTACGGCTTCTCTAACTTTGCAGTATCATTTCTGAGATGGGCAGAACAGTATACAATGTTGTATATAGATGTGCAATATATTTTTATTACGGCATTGTGGTTTTTTGTTTTCTTAATATCTACTGCCTTTTTCATTGCTGCAATATTGATATTTTGGTGGGCTTTCCACCCCAACTCTTTCCTTGATAGCTATAGCCTGTTTGGGCTGTTTGTATATGAAATTAGAGTTTTTAAAATTCTAGTGTACACTGTACACTCAAATTTGAAACTCATCTCTCTCTCTCTCTCCCCCTCCCCCCTTATAACCTATGAACAATGTTAAAAATATTGAAGTGAAAGAGTTTTTTGTAATTTATAAAACCATCTAACTGAAGATCAGTTTTACTTGTCTGATGTGGCACCTAGTATCGATGTGTAGATAAGAACAATAAACATAACCTTTAAAGAAATGAGCAGTATGGATAAGATAGAACACCCTTAGGACAGATGTGCTATCTCACAAAAATAAGACTCGGTAATGGTAATCTGTCACTTCCTTATTAGAAAATTTCTTCATATGTGCATCATATGGGCAGGAGGTGTGGTCTGGAGGTTGAACTGCCACCTTGCCTGAAGAAGTTAAGCAGGGTCAGCCCCGGTCTCGCTTTAGAAGGGCGATGAATGCCACTGATGGAGTTGTCGGAGCTGACAGAGCTTTGTGAAAGAATGCGGAGGAGTGTGGGCTGTGGAGGTATCAACTGGCAAGAAATGGATAACATAAGAAGAGCCCTGCTTGATCAGGATAAAGGCCCATCTAGTCCAGCTTCCTGCATCTCACAGTGGTTCCACCAGATGCCTCAGGGAGCACACAAGACAACAAGATACCTGTATCCTGTTGCCACTCCCTATCACCTGGCACAGAGAAAACCTATTTCTAAAACCAGAAGGTTGCTTATGGCTTGTATCCTGTGATGGACATTTCCTCCATCAATCTATCCAATCCCCTTTTAAAGGCATCTAGGCCAGGTGCTATCAACCACATCCTGTGGCAAGGAATTCCACAGATGAATTACACGCTGTGTGAAGAAATATTTCTTTTGTCCGTTCCAACTCTCCCTCCACTCAATTTTAGTGCATGTCCCCTGGTTCTGGTGTTGTGCAAGAGGGAAAAGAACTTCCCTCTCTATCCACTCTCTCCATCCCATGCATAATTTTATACATCTCAATCATGTCCCCTCTCAAGAGCCTTTTTTCTAGACTGAAGAGCCCTAAATGCTGTAGCCTTTCCTCATAAGGGAGGTGTTCCAGCCCACGAAGCATTTTGGTTGCTCTTTTCTGCACCTTTTTCAATTCAACTATATCCTTTTTGAGGTGTGACCAGAACCAGTAGCGTCACTAGGACGCGCGTCACCCTAGTGATGCTACGATATCGCAGGGCGGGGGGGCGACCAGCCCCCCCATGTAAGTTGCTCGAAGGCCCATAACAAAAAGAAGCAGGGTTACCACACAGTGTACATTCACTAAAAAAAAAGGTAAAGGTATCCCCTGACAATTAAGTCCAGTCGTGTCCGACTCTAGGGTGTGGTGCTCATCTCCATTTCAAAGCCGAAGAGCCAGCGTTGTCCGAAGACGCCTCCGTGGTCATGTGGCCGGCATGACTCTCCTTGCCGCAGCGCATAGCATGCGGCTGGAACACGGAGCGCTGTTTACCTTCCCGCAAGCGGTACCTATTTATCTACTCGCATTAACATGCTTTGGAACTGCTAGGTTGGCAGGAGCTGGCCAAGCAACGAGCGCTCACCCTGTCGCGGGAATCGAACTGCCGACCTTTCGATCGACAGCTTATGGTTCAGCGGTTTAACCCGCTGCGCCACCCGCTGGCCTTGTACATTCACTAGGGAGTGAATTATCTATATTTTTATAGATATTTTGCAACCACTACAGAAAGTTGTTCACAATTTTATTTGTCACATACTGTATTTCTTCGAATCTAAGACGCATGTTTTTTCCCAATTAAGCATTTCAAAAAAATGGGGTGCGTCTTAGAATCGAAGGTCTCCAAAAAGCACCCCAAAATGCCATCTTATTACTTACCGGGGCTTGGGGGAGCTGAAAATCACCGTTTTTTGCTGAAATGAAGATCAGGG
The DNA here is from genome assembly GCA_026170595.1 of Plestiodon gilberti rubricaudatus. Lineage (NCBI taxonomy): Eukaryota > Metazoa > Chordata > Lepidosauria > Squamata > Scincidae > Plestiodon > Plestiodon gilberti. The sequence goes on from JANXHW010000005.1 coordinate 61,311,231, forward strand.
AGGCCTGCAGAGGGTCGTGCAGGCCTCCCCAAAGCCCAGATAAGTAAAGAAATTGAATTTTCTGGCGGTTCAGGAAGAGAGAGCTCGCTGCTGAGCAGAGGGGGCAAAATGGCATGGTAATAATCGGATTGGTGAAATGGAGCGGCAGACAAGCTGGGGAGAGTTGGAGCTGAGCAGACAAATTGAAGGAAGGAGGTGCGTCTTGCAATCGATGGTTTTTGTTTTTGTTTCTGCTGGTGTTCCTGAAATTAAGGTGCGCCTTAGAATTGATGGCGCCTTAGACTCGAAGAAATACGGTAAATAATATTTCAATTTATGTTTGTTTCAACTTAAGTACAGACCTCCAGAACCTAACCTGTACTTAAGTTGGGGACGACCTGCCTTCATTAAATAAAGCAAAAAAACCATATCACTGTTTTGTTACAGCATTCTTCATCCTACGTGTTATTTCCCGCTATTGTAGCCAATGAGAGCAATAGATTCCGGGTAGCACTGGGACAATCAGCACCAGTTTCATGTCTCATGTCCAATAGCACTGTTTCACACACTGCTTCATTTTCCAGAAATATGTTCCCTCTGGTATTGGAGATGTTACTGTAGCTATAAGAAACATTCTGAAATATGCATGTAATTAAAACAACTTTCCCCTTTGAATTATTAACAGCTCAGTGAGCAGTGTGATGTTTATGAAATGTTCTTTTTGGTACATATTTTATTTATTTATTGCAGTATTTATATACCGCCTCTCTCATAGACTCAAGGCACTTTACATAGGCTGTTTACAAAAAATTGGGTTTTTACAATGTTATTCTATGAGAGAAATTCATTAGAATCCTCCATTTCTCAAGATGTTTCCCTTGATAGAGCAGTTGCCGTTCTGACCGCACAGCTCTTGCCTTTCCAAGCTTCCAATGACTAAAAAAGGCAACCACATATCAAGCCTCAGATGGGTTCACAAGCTGCTCATTAAAAAAGGGATTGAGAATAAAACTCAATTTTGACACCCCGCCACACTCCAGCGACGCCCCTGACCAGAGCTGTACACGTGTTAGCAGCCATCAAGGTATTGTTCTGAGCCACTTTGTTAGAATGAGATTGGGAATGAGAAATACTGTTCTGCAGTAGTTCTAATTGTTCCAGGAAGGCAAGTCTCAAAAAGTGCTATTACTAAGAGATTACTAGAAGCTCCCTCCCCCCCCCAAGGCTTTTGGCTGGCAGAGTTACATCGTGTCATGCTGTTTAACATCTATAGAAAATCACCAGTAGTGGCTATCCACAGGTTTAAGGCACAGTAGCATCGATGCACTAAAGGCATCCTGCTCTGTCTTCTTTCCACCAATTCCCAGGAGGCTGTGAAAGTCCTAAAATCAGTGATGTGGATAAAGAAACAAAATCAAGACAAGACAGAGGTGCTGGTGGAACAATTGATCTGGGGCTACATGTACAGTTTGTTTTGGATGGGGTAGCGCTGCCCCCGTTTAAGAATCATGTTCACAACTTTAAAAAAAGAAGAAGCAAACATTAGAATTGGGTTCAGGTTTAAAAGTGCATCTGAATCCGACACAACTTCTAGATAGGTGCCCAGGTTACAGTGGTGACTCCTTTTTCCCGTTGATACGCCAGTGGCACACTATTTTCTCTCCTGCATCTGCACTTTATTTCAATAAGCTTGCCACCATGGTTACACAGCCCATAATAAGCACCTTGATAATAATAATAAGCCAGTATTTAATAAACCAGTATTTAATTAGTCCAAAACTACCACCGCTCTAGTTCAGCTGCTCTAGTAGAGCTGGGAAAAGCTTCAAAAGCTTAAACCCCTTTCCTACAACGAGAAAGTGTTTGGAGCTTTTTACACCCCCCCCCCCCGCCAGACAATGGAGGAGACTGGAGAGAGAGAGGTTTATAAAGCGGAGGAAGTGGATAATACTTCCCCCCTTCTCTGTCTCTCATAATAGGACAACACGGGCTATCTAATGAACGTGACGGGCAGTAGATTCAGGAGGAACACAAAAAACGTATCACGACGCAACGCATAATTCGCGTATGGAACGTACTATTATCACGAATTGCCGCGCTAGACCAAAACAGCGCGGCCGGTCACCTTCGCGCCCTTCAGGCCCAGGGTCCTCTCCACAGGTGCAAGTGCAACTTGTGGTCCTTCTCTCAGATTCCCGCCACTACAAGCGACACCCTACGCTGCCTCCTTCACAAAGCCTATCGGAGACACCCCACCCCCACCCCCAAGGTACACAAACGGGAAACGGGCCGGGCTTGAGTCGAGGAGAGGCCACGGTGACTGAAATCCGACCCCGTCACACGCGCCCAATGGCATCGGGACGCCTTCCAGCTCACCAGCGGACTATACATATAAGTGCTACAAGGGAGGAGACCCGTCTCCTAGTTCTCTGCGAAAGAGGGAAACTGAGAACATGCCTATCCCTTGAAACAGCGGCCATCAGTCGCAACAGACCTTGCAAGCCCCTGGTCGATAGAAAAGGCTGCGGACGGTCACGGCAAAACTAAGAGCAAGTTGGGCGCCGCGCAAGGGAGGCATCCAAGCGTCGATTGCGCGCCTTCAGCCCCGCGCGCTGCGAGGATAATCGTGGGTATAAGCAAGAGGTGGAGGAGGACAAGAGAAAAAAAAAAAAGCTGTGAAATCGCGCGGGCTATCCTTGGGCCTGGGAACCCTGACAGGTGTGAAGTGCTCCTCGCGTCCCTCCTCCTCCACGTGCCTCTGTGCAGCGCGACTTGGTGCTTGGCGTCGGCTTTGAGGAGCGCACTTCACAGCCGAGCAAACATGGCCATCGAAGGGAAGCCAGGCAGCCCCACCGAGGGCAAGAAGAGCCGGGCCAGGAAGAGCCCGAGCGCGCAGGCAGAGGCGGCCGAGTGGGAGCTGGAGAAGACCGACACGGGCGCCCTGCCCGCCTCGGGGCAGTCCCCAGGCGGCGGCCGCTTGGCCCTGCGCACGGGCCGAGGCTACCCGCTGAAAAACGCCGAGATCCTGAGCAGCCAGTACGGGCTGCACCTCTTCCTGGCGGGGCTGCTGCTGATGTTCGCCTGGGCCGTGCACGCCGTGGGGATCACCAAGAGCGCCGTCCTCTCTTACCTCATCACCCTCATGCTGCTCCAGCTCCTATGGATGGCCTGGTACATCTGCCGCCGTTACGCGCAGAAGCGGCTCATCCAGGACAAGGACACCCACGCCGGCGCGCGCTGGCTCAAGTGTGAGTGGCTCGAAGGGACGGGACGGGGCTAGGGCTAAATTGCTGCCTCGCGGTGTCACAAGTTGGGCAAGAAGCTGTTTGCAGCAGACTAGTGCTGGATCAGGGTCTCTTACTGAGAGGGGGGTTAAGGGGGGTCATTTGTGTACCCGGGCCCAGAGTGAAAAATGGGTCAAAAGGGGGGCCCACCGCCCTGGAGCAAAAAACGGGGGCCAGGAGCCAAATTCATATGTAGGGAAGGGCGGCCCCCAAAAGAAACTTTGTACCCCCTGATAAAATTCCACTGAATGGCCCTGCCGGGAAGGGTTGCCAAGCAGAGCCTCGGTAGCTCGGAGGCGAACTGCCAGCTCGGGCTTCCTCCCCACCCAGGTCGTGACTCGTGCCTTTGGATTGCTGCCTGAGGCTGCATGGCGAGGTGCGCTTCTTTAAGATCCGGAGGCACTTCCAGGAACGGCTAGGGAGGCTTCTGCTAGCAGCGTTACATTGACCCGTGTGTGAGGATAGGAGAATTCTTCTTCGTTTCCCTAGCCTGGCTAGAAAAGCGCTTGCGGTCTCAGTTATTACAGTGCTGTCCATTACGCAGCAGCGCTATCCTAAGTCGTGTTTATTTGGAAGTCAGTCAAAACTGGACACCATCATTCTAGCCAAAATTCATCGATTTAAATGCCCCAGCCTACGTAAACTGCCTTGAGTCTGTAAAGAAAAGGCAGTATATAAATACCATAATAAATAAATAAATTTCAATGGCAGAGATTAGGTATCTGCACAGTTCTTGTCACTGAAATCAATGAGGAAAACATAGGACTCTGTATATGTTTATTCTGAAGAACCTAAGGCACAACCAGATCCTAACTGTCTGACTTATGAAATATAAGTATCATTGATTTAAATGGGATTTACTTTCAGGTATGTAGGATTGTAATGTACGTGGGATTGTACCCTGTATCCCTATCCTATCAGTGTTTACTCAATAAGTCCCACTGATTTCACTCCCAAATAAATGTGCATATGATTGCAGAATGGGAGGAAGGATGGATAGGATATTGTTTGAAATTAGACACAGAGTATGCATTTGGAAAAGCGTATTTGAGCGTACAACAATGTTTAATCAATTTGCATGTGTGTAGTAGCCAGCCACTGTCATAAATACCGTACTTGCAAATTATGTAATCAAGCAATCCCAATATTTGTATTAATGGTAATGTAAATGAGTACAAATATGTGCATATGTTTATTATATGCTTTCTTTAGTTGAAACTTTACAGAGGGATTTTTGGAAGGATTGGGCTGTGGGAAGGGGGGGGTGTCTGCTGAACTGGGGACATAAGAATATCAGGAGGGATCAGGGGCGTTCCTAGGGTTTGCGTCACCCGGTGTGGGAGGCCAGTGCATTACCCCCATGATGAACGCCACTGGGAGGGATAGGGAACTTTGTAGAGAAATTTTTTTGGCACCTGACCAGTCTGATCTATGAAAGCCATTAGCAGAAATTGTCCATATATTTTCAGTGTTGTTTTTTCTTCCTCCATGAGGGCTAGAATAATATTTATTTTGGAGTAAACGTGTCCCAGGAAGCATCTATAAGAATGTTGCCATGAGAACAATCCTTCAAAAAGAAATCAAGAAAATCCATTGCAAAACCTCCTAGTTAGAAAGATAGTAAATACTTTATGGATTTGGTAAATACTTTATGGAAAAGATTTTTCTTACTGTGTCATAGATGTGAGGCTTATTTCAACTAGGATGTACAGGTACCAGCAAGAATATCTGTTTTAGGGTAGATGCCAAAACTGTGTTTAGGACCTCCCATGGATTTTGTTTTGCTAAGCAGTCTCCAGGAGCAAATTTGAAGATCAGAACAACCTGCTCTAGGAGATGGAGGTTTAACCCTTTTGTCCTGACCTATGCCCTTTCCCCTGATGTAAAGCACTCCCCAAAGCTGGTATTTCCTCCAGGGTTGGGGGAGGTGGATATAGTGGCAGGAAGCTGGGCAGGCCAGACAGGTTTACTTACAATACTTCTTCTCTAGCACTACAAATTGGCTGCTAAAGACACAAAGGTACATGCTGAGTGTCATAATTACACAAGCACGTCACCTCACTTGCTTTTTCCCTTCAAAGATCACATCTAATTACAACTTTGACACAAGCATGTTGCCCATGATGATGAGCCCACTCTATGATTTGGGGAGCTAAGGTGGGCTGAAGTATCTCACAGTGCAATCCTATGCATGCAATCCTATACACAATGGAAATTGTGTTCACTGACAATCCCAGGAATATGTATAGGATTGCAGCCTCAGTCTCCCTTCATGGGATTCAAAGCCAGCTCTCCTACCTTGATCTCTGCTGGGTGGGAGTAGAAAGCACTTTTTATTTTCACCTCCTCAAAGTAAGAGGTGAAGGAGATGATGATCATGGTGGGGAGGATCTCTGCTGGGTTTGATCTAATGGGAGGGGAGCACAAGCCAACACTTAGGGAATGGAAGTTCAGCTGTTTCCTACCTCAAGGGTTGCTAGAAGAGTTTTGCTACCCTGTCATAGCAATCTTGTGGCTGCTCCTGCAACGTGTGTGTGTGTGTGTGTGTGTGTGTGTGTGTGTGTGTGTGTGTGTGTGTGAGTGAGAGAGAGAGAGAGAGAGAGAGAGAGAGAGAGAGAGAGAGAGAATGTGTGTGTGTGTGTGTGAGAGAGAGAGAGAGAGAGAGAGAGAGAATGTGTGTGTGTGTGTGTGTGTGTGTGTGTGTGTGTGTGAGAGAGAGAGAGAGAGAGAGAGAGAGAGAGAGAGAGAGAGAGAGAGAGAGAATATGCCTGCCTGTGTGACAGGGGGTGAAAATGAGCTCAAAGGGGGGGGACTCTGCTCTGCTCTTTTTATCACATCCTGATTTTTCACTAATCCTAGCTCGCTCCGCCGGCCTAAATCTGCCCTGGATTGCACAGTTAAAGAAACAATTTTAAGGACCAATTTTTGTATATAATATTCTATATTCTGTAGAATATTCTATATAGTATTCTATATTATATATAGATTTTTTTTTAAAAAAATGGTCTTTAAAATTGTTTCTTTAAACCTCTAAAAATTTGTACTGAAAAAAAAACAGGCAGTCCCAATTAATTACCTTGACATTATTATGTAAAAATTATCTACATCATAATGTCAAGATAATTAATATTACTAACCTTCTATACAACCATCTTTACGGCCTCCCTATGAGGCAAACTTTAAGAGCAAACGTGCTACGTATGTGCATTCTTATTAAAGATGACATTACTATAATCCTCAAGATGTTAAATTCAAACCAAGTGAATAAAAATGTTAGTTTATCCTTTTTTTCATACAGTTTTTTTTCTTCCTGTTTCTAGCTCTGCCTGTTGCACAAGCCTTGGCAGTCCAAGACTAGTTCACATGTGCTAGACAACGATCTGCCTGTGCCTATACCAACTAGCTGGAATTTAAAGGGGCAGAATCCTGATGTATTCTTTGCACTCTGATGTAACGGGTTGACTCCAGGTTGACCGCTGCCTTCTCTTGGTTACTTGTGGGCTTTGTATGGTAGTGGCACTCCCTGTTACCTTCTGTTGATTTTAATGTGCAATATTTTGATTTGTATGTCGTTTTGAGTATTGCTTGCAACAGAGAAGCCTAGAAAACGCCTATCCTCAGGGGTACAGTTGGGCATGAAGACTTTTTCTTCTGAGTAGGTCACATAATGTTGTTTCTTGGATAGATGGAAATTCCGTGACTTATATGGTGAGTCATTGTAGGTCTATGACAACTGCTGCTACATGGAATGATTTAAATAGCCTTTATGTAGTACAGTACCTGTAAATAACATTTAAATCAGCCCTGAGTGGATTGTGCATTGAGACAATTGAGTGCATCAAGACTTAAGGATCCCTCCCCCCCCCCTAATTTCATAGCTTATGTGGAGTCTCTTTTATGTCAAGGGACTTTTTTTGTCAATATATGCCAGAAGAGTAGATGTGTTAGTGACTTGTTCTTTTTTGCCGTGGGGTTGTCTCATCCAAAATGGGAACTTAGCGCTTCTTGTTATGGTGAATCTGTGACAATGTGTGGTGAAAAAAGGAAGTGAAAGTCAGTTGTGCCTCTCCTTTTCTGGCATATGTTCTAACATGTGAAAGCTTCTAATATCAACCCAATCCATCCAAGGGTGCTTTACATGGGCAGGAGCGAGAGCTCCTTCATGAGCAAAGGTTTCTTTACTGGTGTTGGAGATAGCTCTGCACACAAAATCCACATTATGTATACTGAGTTGTCCCATTGAGTTCCTACTGTTTTCTTATAAAATCTCTTCTGTGGCAAGTGTACAGTAGATATGTGCATGTCTGAAGCAAATGATTCTAAAATTGGGGGGGGGGGAAACACAACTAAACATATTTAGTGCAATGGGAAAAGTTCACACAAACAATATGTGGTGATATATAATTGTCTTGGAAAAAAAACACATCCGCTTGCATTCCTTTTTCAGTTACAGACATACACTTCATTTTTTTAAAAAAAAACATCTCTCCCTTTATAGTGGTTCAGTGTAACCTTTTAAACATTGTAGATTGCATACCAAGTGATTGTATTACTTTCCATTGTAAGAGTCCCGGGTGAAGGGACTGTAATGTGATTGTTCAGCTCTGGGAGTGTTATAGCTTTGCAGTGTAGCTATGGAGTGTTTTGCTTCATTTCACAGTGTACCAGGTAAAGTGATAGTTACTTTAGAATCCTGTTCAGCATTAGGCTTGCCGACTAGATCCTGGCTTGCATACATTTAAGAGTTACATAGTTGGTGGTAGAAGGACGGGAGAAAGTACACCTGGTCAAATTTGGCATTTTATGCAACTCTTGCAGCCCCAACCTATTCATGTTTACACAGAAGAAAGTCCTACTGTGTGCTCTGGGGCTTATTCAATCATGATAAGTCTGCACTGAAGGTATCTTTTATTTATAACTCACAACCACTTTCTCCAGAGTAATCTTGTTAAAGTCAATGGAACTACTCTGTAGTAAGTGAGTTGTGGGATCTCCTTTTGGTTGATTTGGATTTCTTGGTCCTCTCATCTCGAGTGTTTGGAGAATGAAAATTTCATTGAATGGAGTATCAACTCTGAAAATTTTGTTGATACCTATTAGTACTACACTAAACACAATGACAGGATTTAAACCATGTTCTGTCTACCTTCCCATTACCCATTAAAACCAGCCCAAATGAACACGTCTTGCAGCGTGTTCCAGAAACACTTTGGTGAGTCACTAGAGGAGTTCCACAGGTATGAGGCAGCATTCCGACTTTGCTTTTTCAGTGTCCCCAAGTTTTGTCAACATAAGAACATAAGCCCCGCTGGATCAGGCCAAAGGCCCATCTAGTCCAGCTTCCTGTATCACACAGTGGCCCCACCAGATGCCTCAGGGAGCTCACAGCCAACAAGTTAACCTGTTTCTTGCTGTCACTCCCTTGCACCTGGCACAGAGAGAACCTACTTCTAAAGCCAGGTGGTTGCTTATGGCTTGTAACCTGTGATGGTTTTTTCCTCCAATGAATCTATCCAAACCCCTTTTAAAGGCATCTAGGCCAGGTGCCATCACCACATCCTGTGGCAAGGAGTTCCACAGATGAATTACGTGTGGGGTGAAGAAATATTTTCTTTTGTCCATTCTAACTCTGACTCCACTTAATTTTAGTGCATGTTTCCTGGTTCTGGTATTGTGTGAGAGGGAGAAGAATTTCCCTCAATCCACTCTCTCCATCCCATGCATAATTTTATACGTCTCAATCATGTCCCCCCCTCAGGTGCCTTTTTTCTAGCTCTAAACGCTAGAAGCGTCTAGCCCTAAACGCTGTAGTCTTTCCTCATAAGGGAGGTGCTCCAGCCCACGAATCATTTTGGTTGCTCTTTTCTGCACCTTTTTCAATTCAACTATATCCTTTTTGAGATGTGGTGACCAGAACTGGCCTTCTGTTGTAAACTCCAGATGTGGCCTTACCATCAATGTGTACAAAGGCATAATGATATTGACAGTTTTATTCTCAATCCCTTTTTTAATGATCCCGAGCATGGAATTGGCCTTCTTCACAGCCGCTGCACACTGGGTTGACACTTTCATCGACCTGTCCACCAGCACTGCAAGATCTCTTTCCTCATCTGTCACAGACAGCTCAGAACCTATTAGCGTATATATGACGTTTTGATTTCTTGCCCCAATGTGCATCATTTTACACTTACCGTATTTCTTCGAGTCTAAGGTGCCATCGATTCTAAGGCGCACCTTTACTTTCAGTACCACCAGCAGGGGAAAAAAAAAATCAATTGATTGTAAGACTCACCTCCCTTCATTGAATCTACCCCTCAGCACCAACTCTCCCCAGCGTGTCTCCTGCAGCTGAGGATGACCGAGTGCACTGCCTTTGCATAGCATTTCTGGCCCCGCCAGAAAGTGCCATTTCCTTCATTACCTGGTCTTGGGGGAGCTTCAGGGAGCCCTGCGCAACCCTCTGCAGGCCTCCCTGATCTTCAGTTCAGCAAAAACCAGCGATTTTTGGCCATTTCTGGTTTTCGCGAAAACCGGAAATGGCTGAAAATCACCGTTTTTTGCCGAACTGAAGATCGAGGAGGCCTGCAGAAGGTCGGGAAGGTCTCCCTGAAGCTCCCCCAAGCCCCAGTAAGTAAGAAGATAGCATTTGGGGGTGCTTTTTGGAGACCTTCGATTCTAAGACGCACCCCATTTTTTGAAATGCTTAATTGGGAAAAAACATGCGTCTTAGAATTGAAGAAATACAGTACTTACATTGAAGCACATCTGCCATTTTGCTGCCCATTCTCCCAGTTTGGAGAGTTCTTTCTGGAGCTCTTCACAATCCCTGCTAGCCTTCACCACCCGGAAAAGTTTAGTGTCATCCGCAAACTTAACCACCTCGCTGCTTATCCCCAACTCCAAGTCATTTATGAACAAGTTGAAAAAGTTGAAAGACCGATCCTTGGGGCTCACCGTTTTTCACCTCTCGCCATTGTGAAAATTGCCCATTGACTCCCACTCACTATTTCTTGGTCTTCAATCAGTTCCTAATCCATAAGAGGACCTGCCCTCTTATTCCCTAACTGTGGAGTTTTCTCAGGAGCCTTTTGTGAGGGACCTTCCCATTAACCATTAAAAACCAGCCCAAATGAACACGTCTTGCAGCGTGTTCCAGAAACTGTCCCACCTCACACATTGGTGAGTCACTAGAGGAGTTCCACAGGTATGAGGCAGCATTCCGACTTTGTTTTTTCAGTGACCCCAACTTCTGTCTACCTTCCCATTAACCATTAAAAACCAGCCCAAATGAACACGTCTTGCAGCATTTCCAGAAACTGTCCCACCTCACACTTTGGTGAGTCACTAGAGGAGTTCCACAGGTATGAGGCAGCATTCCGACTTTGCTTTTTCAATGTCCCCAAGCTTATTTCAGACCTATTGTCCCCCCCCCTCTCCCTAGATTGATGTAACCTCCCAAGATGTTACCTTCATAGTAACACTTTTCTTTCTTCTAACATTTCTTTTAGGTGGGATTACTTTGTTTGCAGTTATTACTTTAATTATGGACTCTTTCAAAATTGGATACTTTGTGGGATATGCAGACTGCTTATCAGTCGCAGAAGGCATTTTTCCTGCCACACATGCAGCACACACACTTTTGCAGGTAAAGTATAGTTCTGTATTATTCTGATAAACTCTTGCTAATGTCAGTTTTTTTTTTTTGGTCTTAGAGTATGCTACCATATCTTAGAGGCTGACTATAAAGGTAAAGGTGACCCCTGACAATTAAGTCCAGTCGTGTCCGACTCTAGGGTGTGGTGCTCATCCCCATTTCAAAGCCGAAGAGCCAGCGTTGTCCGAAGACGCCTCCGTGGTCATGTGGCCGGCATGACTCTCCTTGCCGCAGCACGTAGCATGCGGCTGGAACACGGAGCGCTGCTTACCTTCCCGCAAGCAGTACCTATTTATCTACTCGCATTGACATGCTTTGGAACTGCTAGGTTGGCAGGAGCTGGCCAAGCAACGAGAGCTCACCCCGTCGCGGATTCGAACTGCCGACCTTTCGATCGACAGCTCATGGTTCAGCGGTTTAACCCAGTATATATTATACTAATCATGGGACAAGCAGACTCTGACAGCTGAGGTTTCTGAAGTTCCCCTGAAGACAGGCAGAGGAAACTGGAGGGGAGTATGACACAAAAGATCTTCGACACAGGAGCTGCTGACCCCTTTCCTTTGATTATCTCTGCACTTCTTTCCTTTTAGTGGCTAATTGTTCTTCTTTTCCTCTCAATCCCTCGGGATAACTCACTGTTAAAGATGGTCAGTGGTTCCTGCTTCCCTATGATCTTCTCCAGCTTTTCCTGCCTTGTCTTGGAGAGAGCTTCAGCCTTTCAACATTTAGTGCCTGGCTTACAAATGTTTATTTCTGATGAGGTGAAAGTAATATCTGACGTTTTTAAACACTCAGAGGGCTATATTTTAAAGATCATTATGGTAATCAAAGATCATAAAAAGATCATACATTTCTGTGTACAGAACAATCCACACTGTGTAATGTAGAATAGGAACCGAGACATGCAATTTCCACATTTGCAACTTAAGGTACAGTTTATAGTACAAATTGAATAACTGCTCTCTCTCTCTCTCTCTCTCTCTCTCACACACACACACACACACACACACACACAAGTGTTAGAAATGTTAGCTACATTTTAAATGTTGCCTCAAATGAAAACAGCTATAAATGTCTTACAGACTTACATTACAGTTATATACCGTGTTTTCCCGAAAATAAGACAGTGTCTTATATTAATTTTGGCTCCAAAAAATGCAGTAGGTCTTATTTTCAGGGAGATCTTATTTTCCCAACCTGTGGTGCGACCCCCCCCCCCCGGCATCCCCCCAGCACTTACTTTGACCGATTAAAGCAAGGGTCTTCAAACTATGGCCCGCAGGCTTTGCCTGGTGACTTGCCACCATGGCCACCCAGTACTAATGGCTCGTCCGCTGCTTCTTTGAGTCCTCTTCTTGCGGCTTAGCCACTTCAGAGTAGGGCAGGCCAAGGCAAGGCTAAAGCAGCACATGTGCAGAATGCTGTTCAAAGCCTTGCCCTCAGAAGGGCCGAGCATTCGAAGCCTTGCCCTCAAGAACAAGCCTTCAGAACGCCGTTCGAAGCCTTGCCCTCAGAAGGGCCTGGCTGGTGATCCTACCTAGGTCTTATTTTCAGAGAAGGTCTTATATTTATGAGTGCCAGCAAAAATGACGGTAGGTCTTACTTTCGGGGGAGGTCTTATTTTCAGGGAAACAGGGTAGCTATGGTGCCTTACCCCTCTTCTTTCTAAATAGGAGAAACTCGAATGGAAGCTTTCATGGCCAGCTATAATCTTACTTGTTTCTGGTATTACAGGTGAAGATGCCATGTCAATAGGAAAAGTCCTGGATCAAATTGATAATTTCCTGCGCCGTCCATGGGTCTCCAAACACTGGCAGCCACGCACGGGAAAAATCTTTAAAATCCAAGGTGTGCAAGGTCCTTACGTTTCATTCCAATTGCCTGGAACTTTCTCAAAGGAAACAACCCCCAAGGGATTGCAGTTGAAACTGTATCTCCCCACCATTTCCTGGTTTAAAAAGGCAAAGGAGCAGGAAGCCTCCAAACCGACACTATCAATCAGCTGCAGACACTCAGCCTGAACGATCTATCAGTCAATTAGCTGAGCTCCGTTCGTTGTTTTCTCTTGATGTTTCCTGCTGAAAAAACTTATGTGTAATAGGCAGCCATACCTTATTGACAAATGCCATGTCCTGTTGCCTATTGAGGAGTTTCCCCATAGGTCTTTTACCTATCTCAAGAGATTCTACGTTTCTCAGGATCCTGACGTTTTCACTTTTTAAACAGGTGGCATTTTCGAAATGGATCGTGTGCCCCGTGTTGAGCACATGCTCAGCAATTGCAGACTGTTCAGGATGTTTAACATGAGAGATCGGTGTGCCTTAAACATCCTGAACAGTCTGCAATTGCTGAGCATGTGCTCAACACGGGGCACACAATCCATTTCGAAAATGCCACCTGTTTAAAAAGTGAAAACGTCAGGATCCTGAGAAACGTAGAATCTCTTGAGATAGGTAAAAGACCTATGGGGAAACTCCTCAATAGGCAACAGGACATGGCATTTGTCAATAAAGTATGGCTGCCTATTATACATAAGTCTTTGCAGCAAGAAACATCAAGAGCTGCCTATTACACATAAGTTTTTTCAGCAGGAAACATCAAGAGAAAACAACGAACGGAGCTCAGCTAATTGACTGATAGATCGTTCAGGCTGAGTGTCTGCAGCTGATTGATAGTGTCGGTTTGGAGGCTTCCTGCTCCTTTGCCTTTTTAAACCAGGAAATGGTGGGGAGATACAGTTTCAACTGCAATCCCTTGGGGGTTGTTTCCTTTGAGAAAGTTCCAGGCAATTGGAACGAAACCACTGGCGTCGCCGTCGGGGGGGCGTTGCGTGTATAGGGGTGACGCGCGATCACTCCCCACTTACAGTTTGGAGCTTGAGCTGGGCCCGCCTGCCCTCCCCTGTGTCCCTTTGGCTCCAAAATGAGCCGAAAACGTAGCGGGGAGGGCGCTCTGCTCCTGCGCGTTATGTCATGCGCGGGGGCGGAGCCTCCCCCTTAAGGGCGACGCGCGCCCCCGCTCTGGGGTGACGCGCGTCGTTGCGACGCGACTGAATGAAACGTAAGGACCTTGCACACCTCGGATTTTAAAGATTTTTCCCGTGCGTGGCTGCCAGTGTTTGGAGACCCGCGGACAGCGCAGGAAATTATCGATTTGATCCAGGACTTTTCCTATTGACATGGCATCTTCACCCGTAATACCAGAAACAAGTAAGAAAATAGGAGAAAGTTTAAATTGTATTTCACCACCACTCATTTCTGCCACTTAAGAACTTGACATATTGGCTCATCTAGCATTCTTTCCTGTAAGTAATAGCAATGGCCTCCAAACAGCACTGATAGTTGTGAAATATTACTATGTAACTCTTGCACCGGTGTAACAGTAGATCCCCCGGTATAAGAGCACTTATGCCAGTGTAACTTGCCGCACGCCAACAGACGCAGGACGGACACCAGTGTAACCCCCCTCAGACAACTCACACACGCAGTTCGGACATGGAACGGACACTGGCGCAACTCCTCGGATGCAGGTGGCATTCTGGGGGCATTCAGATGCCCCTGGAATGCCCCCTGCGCTGGTGGAGTTGCGCCGGCATCCGTTCCGCGTCCGAACTGCGCATGTAAAGTGTCCGGGATGTGTGTGTGTGTTAAGCCGGTGTCAGTCCTGCGTCCATCGGCATACGGCAAGTTATACTGACATAAGTGCTCTTACACCGGGGGATCTACTTTTACACCGGTGCAAGAGTTACACAGGATTGGGCTGTCAGTCAGGGAAGTTGCTCTCTGATATATTTGATGCAGAATAGTTTTTAGTTTCAAAGCACAACATCAGCAAATGTAAAGCCCATTCCTCCAGGAAGTTCTTCTAGCCAGCTCTATTGAAATGACTGGGAGCTAACCTCCCATTCATTTCAATAGGGTTGATGCGGAAGCATTTTGCAGTGAATTGTGTAGTCAGACAATAAGGACTGTAAAATTAGCAAGTTATTTTCCTAGCTCAAGACATTTGTTAGTTTATAGTGATTTCTACATTGGATTCCATATATATAGCAAATATCCTTTAATTTCACCAACATATCTTTAGCAATGAGGCAGAAAATGGCAACTGGCCAGGTTTCCCAATAGGTAGACTGAAATAATGGTCTCTTGCTTGAGGCAGAGAGCCAGCTTGTTTTCAGCCCGTCTGTATATGCAGAGTGTGTGGAGAACAACACAAATATCCTTTCCTTCTGTATGCAGTCAACCTTGAAGCCAAGAGGTAACTTTAGCCACTCCATATATACTGTAGAGTTGTACAGAGGAGGGAGAGAGATACAGCATATATAACCACAGCATAATGCACCTCTTGTAAATACTTCAACATCACAGTGAAGGGCATGATCTAAGAACCTGGGGTAAAGAGAATAACACTCCCATTACTGACCTGAGTCTGTAACAGCAAAACTGAACAAAGGCTTTTCAGTCTTTCCCCACTCCTATTGGGGTACTCCCAAAACTCATATTGTAACTTGAATTCTTCCTGTGTCTTTCTTTGAATGCTTCCCATGCCCCTCTAGTCTCAACCTTTTGTTGTTTATGTTCCTCAGCTTTAAGAGGATCAAATAAGTTACAGAATGCACATCTGGATATACAGCAAATGTCACTGGAACACTTAGGGAAGTCATCTGCAGTGTACAGGTGGGCCCCCATATTCGCTGGGGATATGTTCCAGGCCCCTCCGTGGATACTTGAAACCGTGGATAAGAGCGAACACCCCCTCCATGGTTTCCTGAGGCCCCCACCCACCCTGCAGGCAGGCATGCTCCCCCCCCCCCAGCTCTTATTTTTTTTTCAGCAAGCTTTGTTTCTTCCTTAAAACAAACAGAGAAGCAGCCTCCGTTGCAGGCAAGTAGAATGAGACTAAGTCCTAGAGAGGCTCTGCAAGGTTTCTGTTAACCTTGCAGAGCCTCTCTAGTACTTAGTCTCGTTCTACTTGCCTGTAATAAGGAAGAAACAAAGCTTACTGGGAAAAAAGTAAAAGCCTGGGGGAGGGGTCCCCACAATCCATGGATAACTGAAACCGTGGATAGCGAATCAGTGGATATGGGGGCCCACCTGTATACAATTCTTGTATGTTTTGACCTTGCAAATTGGTTACTGTTCACCTGTGATTAGTGACTACAAGTAGTTGTATTAATAAGTGATCTTGTTGCTATATAGCAAAGATCTGCGGCCTGTGAGCTACTGAGGCAGCACATAGAATCAGATTTCCACTCTCTTTCCAGTATCTTTGTGATAGCAAATATTGGTTCAGTTATATTCAGCTATGGTTCAGCTATATACCAACCAAGAATCTCTATCTTTGATTCAGCACAGAGATGTCACACAGAACCAGTTAATTGCACAGCAGATTGTTTTTTAAATGATTTTTTTAAAATGAAAGTACTAGGATGGCAAGCATCTTTTTAGAAAAGACATGTTCCTT
The DNA here is from genome assembly GCA_026170595.1 of Plestiodon gilberti rubricaudatus. Lineage (NCBI taxonomy): Eukaryota > Metazoa > Chordata > Lepidosauria > Squamata > Scincidae > Plestiodon > Plestiodon gilberti. The sequence continues at coordinate 61,327,614 of JANXHW010000005.1, forward strand.
TTCTCTTACATAGGAGGGAACACCTCTTTTGAGATGGTGCCAGATGACAGATGTCTGTAACATCTAAAACAAGGCTTTTCAACTTTTTTTTTTTTGGCAAGTACCACTTTTCTGGGTACCACATTTGAAAGTACCAGAACTATCACCAGAGATGACAACTGTGCACAGGAATGAACAGCTTGCCCCATAGTTGGGGCTTCACTCTGCATCCTCTTTCCCCAATTGTGCCTCTTGTAAAGAGCCAGGCAACTGCACAGGCACATCTTCTTGCCTACAGATGCAGTATCACCCTAGCCGTCTGCACTTTCAGTGGAGTTGAGCCAGATGGGGCAGTGTCACATAGTCACCAAGGAATTGGAGTCAAGTCCCACTTGCTATGCTGTGAGGTGCCACAGGTGGTACTCACTCGTGCCACTGGCTGAAAAGCACTGATCTAAAAACCAAATATGGCATTTTCTCTTCAAAATGATTGTTTTATTAATAAACACATTTAGATTTAGGGCCCAATCCTATCCAACTTTTCAGCAGCCACAATGCAGCCCCAAGGTAAGGGAACAAATGTTCCCTTACCCTGAAAAAGCCTCTGTGATTGCCCCCCTACTACAGGATGCAGCACAACACCCCATTGGCATGGCTGCATCGGCAGTGAAAAGTTGAATAGGATTGGATCCAACCCTTAATGCACTAATTAAAAGCATATGATTAATTGAGCAGTATTTATTTTCTTCAAGTGACAGCCCAACCATTTAGATATGCATTGTTAGGGGTAGGTAAGATAAAGCAGTTCCCTTGGCCAAGGCGTGGGCTTGGTTCATGGGAAACAGACTTGTACATGACTGCTAGCAACTATTGGAAGGAGAAGGAAGAGAAAGGCTAAAACTATTCACTCATTGATAGATGAAGATAAGATTTAAAACGAAGTTGAAAACCTGTAGGCAGTCTCTATAAAGGATTAAAATATGAAGGCTAATGACCTTCTATAAACATGCTTTTTAAAGGAAAGGAAGATCGAGAATGCAAGACTGCATTGACACGTATTTGTTGATCCCATGAAAGAAAGCCAGAAAGTGTGCGCTACATATTTGTGCACCTTTATGGATCACAATGCATTCTGCAACCCTGTTCCTTTTGCACTAATGTCAATTAGTAATTCCAGATTTTACAGCTCAATCCTACCCAGCTCCTCCACTGGTGCAGCCAGTGGGGGAGGGCAGAACGGGAGGCTTTGGAAGGGAAAGGGGATTTAAAGGGGGGGTGTAAAGGGGATTTAAATCCCCTTTCCCTTCCAAAGCCTCCCGTTCTGCCCTCCCCCACTGAGTGCATCAGTGGAGGAGCTGGGTAGGATTTCGCTGTAAATGTCAGGAGTGCTTGAATTACAGGGTGCAAAGGTGGTGTCAGGTCAGACACTGACCAAAGGCCCATGCCCACAAAGGGCCCACCCAGCCTTGGACCCTCAGTACTGGGGGCCATGGTAGCACCTAATGCACCACAAAGGGACCTCAGAGCCCCCAGCACCCTGGCACTGAAGGGAGAGCCAGAAAGGTCCAGCCAGCACCTTAGTTTTTGAAATGCTCCCCTTAGCTGTTGTTTTTAGAAGACTACAAGGGGCATGATCTGGCTAAAACTATGAGGAATCAGGGGTTGGGACTTGTGGATTTCATCCCTATTACCTTTCCCCCTGCAACTCAAGCACTACCTGTCAGCAGGTAAGATGCACTGTGCCTCTTGACACTTGAGCGGGTCTGGATCCTCGGTTATCTCTTTTGCTCATTCTTCTAAGCTTCCCTAAATTTTTAAATTCATTTATGTACATAGGTATAGTAATTTCCCTCAAATGTTCTGATTATATTTTATCTATCTTTATCTTTATTTTCTTTCAGGTGTATTTTTTATGGTGTCATGCAAAAGATATTATCCAATCATTCAAAACATTGGAGAGGTAAAACGAAATGTTTTTGTATCGATGACAAATGTTTTTTTCTTAGAAAATATCAGCAAACTTAAGAAACTGCTGATATTTATGCCAATAAAGGGTCTGTCTGTCTGTCTGTCTGTCTGTCTGTCTGTCTGTCTGCCTCTCTCTCTCTCTCTCTCTCTCTCTCTCTCTCTCTCTCTCTCTCTCAGTCTCTATCTATCTATCTATCTATCTATCTATCTATCTATCTATCTATCTATCTATCTATCTATCTATCTATCTATCTATCTATCTACTGCTGATACTGAAAACATTAGAATAATGCATGTACCTGCTACTGGAGTCAATCGGTAGACAAATATTTTTAGAAATAACAGTTCACATTCCAATGTATGTGGTTTTTTACAAAACGTCAAATCCAAGGTTGAAAGGGCCATAAGCAGCCCATTTATCTTTCTATGCCAGCAATTCTCAGTAAATAAATTGAGCCTTCCTGGTGAGATGCAGGCAGTTGCTTGAGCTCTTTCTTGGCCCCCTCAAACAACGTGTCTTGATCGGATTGGGAATCAATAATGTCAACTTTTGTGATTATTGTCAGTAACATCAACAGCACTGGCAGTTAACAGTTGGGATTTTTTTGCAAGGCTTGTTGCTTGTACACTTCAGAATTGTTGTGGGCTGCTTCTTCCTGTTTTCTTTTCACCTTGATTTGAGAAGTATTCAAAGGATGACCCCCTGTCTTCCTGCTTCATACCTGAAGACAGTCTGCCTGTTTTTGTCTTGACTTGGTAAGTCCATCTGTGACAATGTCTGAGAATCTCTGTTCCACAGACATGGCATGGACTCCTCAAAAACCTACAAGGAAGTCGGTTCCATCTGACTTGTCTGCGATAAGCAAATGCTCTTCTGTACACTACTACCTGACAGATAATAAATGGATTTTGGAGATATGAAAAATGTCTGATTCTTATAATTATGGTTGAATCAGCTCACCTGTTCACCACAAGCAGGAAGCCAGTAAGACTGAGGAAAAAACAACAACCTCGGTGATGGCTAATGAGAAGAGAAGACCTCTCTCTCTCTCTCGTGTGTGTGTTGTTTGGCATCTCTCTGCAGAAAACATGAATCCCATGTAACATGGCTTGTTTCACATTCTTTATTCTGTGTAAATGGGAATCTTTCTCTGCTTGTGCTGAATTCTGAGTAGGGCAAGGGAGCACCAATCCATCTGCATTCTGAACAGCTGGAAGGGCAGGAGAAGCTTCAGGGACTTACTGGGTTAGTCGGTCCTGTGCTCTCTTGGAGAGCAGGTAGAAAGAGGAAGTGGAGAAGGAGAAACAGAAGTGACTGCCATCATTGCCCTACACCAACCTGCCTCCTACAGCAATTGAAGCTTTTTTGAAAGAAAGAAAGAAAGAAAGAAAGAAAGAAAGAAAGAAAGAAAGAAAGAAAGAAAGTTGTTTAGTTTGCATTAGTAACAGTTGATCTCACCTTACTAAATTATTGTGGGCTAAACTATAAATAGCGTAATTAGAAATATGCCTGCAGCTGCTGAAGAGAATGGGTTGATAATTGTAGCTATGACTATTTGCCTTCCCCTCTCTCTTGCTTCCATAATTTCCTTATGGATGGCAAATGACTTACGGCCTAATCCTGAAGGTGCGTTATGCCAGCTGTTGCAAAACTTTCCAGCTGTTGTGAAAGGCAACATACTGGAGTGCACTGGCTGGCTGCTGCCGGAAGCAACAAGTGGCCAACAATACATGACAGTAGACACCGGATGCCTGCTGTCCCAGGTAGGATCATGTAGGGGGTGGGAGGGAGGCGGGGAGGGGTGTAACGTGGCAGGGGATGGGAGGAATGGGGAGACGATGGGTGGGGAGGAGGGCTGATCAGGCCCAGGGAGGGGCGGGTTCAGTGGCAGCGGGACCCACCAAATCCTAACTCCCGTCTCAGGCGGCCCGATCTGCCTTCACAGGTCCACACGGACTTGCACCAGCGATATTGTTGGTGCAGGTCCAAGTTGACCCACTGGACCGGCAGGGACTTCCCCCAGGGGAAGGGAACAAATGTTCCCTTCCCCCAAGGAGGCCGATGAAAGCCAAAACTCCCCCACAGGATGCAGTGGACACCATGTTGGCACCGCTGCATCGCCACACGGGGTGTTAGGTAGCATTGGGCTGTTAAATATATAGTCTTTCCTGTATGTGGACTATTTCAGGTTTTATTTATAGATTAGAATATTGACCATTTTCTCCACCAGCAAGTAAGTCAGAACTTTCCATCAGTTTCTTATCTTCATTTCATTTTCCTGCAAAATATACATTCTGCTACAGAGCTCTGTCCTCTGGTGGAAGTTCCTGAGAATGCATTCTGACAGAGGTGTTACAAGCCAGTAGACATCTAGCAATCTTTCATGCAACTTACTGGTATGCTTATGATAAGTTTGAACATTTTCTACCTTTGGTGAAATACTGAAAAATAAGTCCCTAGATAGATGTGGCTCATTCCCAAAGATAAGAAAATATAGCATGGTTCCAGTGGCATCATCCTGGATAGGATTGTATACATGCACCAGACATGCAACAAGTTGACTCCTCTGAGCTTTCTGATCTGTTTTGAGTTCTGATCTTAACCTAAACATATTGAGGAAGAATTAAAACACTCGAAGTGTGTGGAGGCTGATAGTGTCATTCTAGATGTCTTTATTTTATCTATTGTAAGCACCTCTTTCAACAAACTCCTTTCAAAGCCCATTCATTGGTCAATCTATAAGCTTGTCAGTAATCTGAATGCAGAAAAATATAAATGTATGTTTTAGCATAAAACATATATGACAGCTTTGGCCTCCAGTGACTAAGCATACCAGGGAAAGTCACTTGTTACAACTAGTATGTTCCCAACATTATTTTAATATATTTCAAGCAGTAGGAAATTTAATATAAATTCTAGGGGGTTAGTGGTGGGAATTATTTCCAAATATGAAGCCTTAGTAGATAAGCTCTTCCTCTGAACAATCATTTCCTATGTGTTTCTTATCCCTCCTGCTGTTCATCACTGAGATGTAAAACTCTCATTCCAAAGGTTCAATATTTCCTGGGGACCACTAACTATTTTCTTTGTTCAGAATATTGCCCTATTGAGATTTAGTTCAATACTCCATCAGTTTCACTTTGCCCTACTCTTTCAGGACTATCTTGGCCTCAGGGTGTTTGTGGTGAGATCTTGTTAATCTATTCACTTCCTAAAATCCTGTTTTCTGAGGTCCTATATGTAGAATGTAATAAAAGCCCTATTGGATCCAGCCAAAGATTCATCTAATCCAGCATTCTGTTACCCACAATGGTCCGTCCATCAACTGTCTTTGGGAAGCCCTCAAGCAGGAGACAGAGGCATACATGCATAGGAAGTGCACAGGGTTTCCTCTTCAGTTTCCACTTGCCAATCCCAAAATGATGATGACTTCCAGCCATCTTGAAGTCCTCAAAATGCATAGTCAGCCGATTCTTTGATTTCTTTTTGACTTTGGTGAACTCCTAACTGTCTGTCTCACTAGCAACTCTGTCTGCTATGTAAAAAAAATCACCAATGTTCATTCTGGTGCATTTTTTTAACTCATAAGAGGTGGGGTGGGGGAAGAGGGTTTTTTCAAAATATCAGAGCATGTTTGTTACTGTTCTATGTCTTTGCCTTGTATAACAGGGTTCAGGGCTCTTTTCAACATCTGGACCAAACAAGCCTTTGAGTTACACATACATTTTCCTCAAAGTGAATGTTAAACATTCACACAAAACAAAAAAAATGTGTGTAGAGGGGCATGTTTATGGCTAATGAGAGTTATAAATAGCTCAACGTAGACTAGACTGAAATGTTTAGAGAGTGTCTCTAGTCTATACTAGCTCTAACTCTCTTGAAGAATCCTGGAAATTGCAGAATTGCAGAAGGCTACTGAAAGCGCAATCCTGACTAAAGATCCACGGGCGGCCCCAGGATCTTATCCCCATTTTGGGTCAATCGTGATCGGCCCAGAGGTCTACTCGGGGGAAGGGGATATTCGTGTAGTGCGGGGAGGCCCCAATGGGCCTCCTTGGATTTCCACCAGCTATTTAACTGGCGTAAGTCTGAGGAGACCGTGTAAAGGCCGTGCCGGCCCTGAACGGGATGAGGATATGGCAGCCGCAATCCCCACCCCCTCCCGTGCTGGCTAAGCCAACCGCCACCCTCCCTCGTCGCCCGGACCGCCCCAACGGCCACTAGTGCACCCCTTACCTGTCTCTGGTGACTGCAGGGACGATCGCGGCCCTTACTCCAAAGTAGATGCAAATGTGCTTTACGGCATGTTTGCAACATTTTAGAACGGTGGAGCGTGCGCTCTGCCGTTCTAAAGTTATGGTGGATTGCTCCGTGAGTCTCCTCTATTAAAGATCCCTAGCCTCCTTGCAGAAATGCAATTCACAGAGATCCCTAGGAAAATAAAATGATTGTTAAACCCGTGTGTTTAATCCTCTGCTGAAAATAGTGACCAGTTGCCGTTGTATACTTAAGGAAATGAACTTGAACATAATATATTTCTGTTAGATGGAAACAGTTCATGGGAAATCTGAAGTCTAAGCTCTGTATATGTCTCATAGAGTGTTGTCAATAAAACACTTGCATTTTTTTTATTTTCTAGATTTGGAGTGATCCATTCAGTATTTACAAATTTACTTTTGTGGACAAATGGTGTGTTAACAGAATCAAAGCATCAGCTTAATGAGCACAAGGAAAGGTTAATCACTCTTGGGTTTGGAAACATATCAATAGGTAAGACGATTTGTGTTACTTCATTGGGGGACGTTTTGCTCCTGTGTTTGTAAAGTCCTATAACCAGGCATTGTAGGAGGGTGGCAAACATTGACTATTGCAAGGCCCTTTTTTTGTTTGGCTTTCCTATCTCTTCTCTCAAATCTCTTTCCCCAAACTTGAATTCTTCAGTTTGCTCCACTTTATCTCTGTGATCGTGATAGCTCTTCTCTTCTCTTCCTTTTGTATTCTTGTTATGCTGTTAGAAGGCACCAGTGGAAGTTTTTTTTTTTTTTCTAAAGTGAATGGAGCACACAGGAGCATGAAATATGGATTGGAACTGTGGGGTAGGTACAGTGTTAACGCCCATGGTTCCAATCTGTTATTAAAGCAAAACAAACAAATAAACAAAAAGTCCAGGGTCAACACATGCCTTTCCAGTAAATTGTGTTTTGACCCATGCCATGTATTATATAGCTAGATGTGCTCTCATCAAGACAAAGTCCATGTACTATATTTCATGTCATTAATAATATTCAATCTAGCTGTATAAACTATTGTCCCTGCCATAAATTAGGGATTTCCAATCTAATTAGAGCAATATAATTAGAGCATAATTGCCCAAAATTTTATAAATATGAGAAAGGGTTATTGATTTGTAAAATATATTCATTTTGAAATTAAAATGGTTAGGTTTCAGTATGCATGTAGACTGGCCAGCGGGTGGTACAGTGGGTTAAACCGCTGAACCATGAGCTGACAATTGAAAGGTCGGCAGTTTGAATCCGTGACGGGGTGAGCTCTCGTTGCTTGGCCAGCTCCTGCCAACCTAGCAGTTCCAAAGCATGTTAATGTGAGTAGATAAATAGGTACCGCTTGCGGGAAGGTAAACAGCACTCCGTGTTCCAGCTGCATGCTACGCGCTGTGGCAAGTAGAGTCATGCCGGCCACATGACCACGGAGGCGTCTTCGGACAACGCTGGCTCTTCGGCTTTGAAATGGGGATGAGCACCACACCCTAGAGTCAGACATGACTGGACTTAATTGTCAAGGGTCACCTTTACCTATGCATGTAGACTACATTGGCCACCTGTCACAGGTGAGTGTATGAATAAATTGGGTAAAATACCTTAGAAGCTTGCGGTTTGTTGTGATGTCATGGTTGAGAATGATTTTGACACAGTTTCCTGTTCCCACATGACAGGGGTTATCAACCGGTGGTACGTGTACCAGCAGTGGTACTCTGGTCGACCGGAGGTAGCACGTAGACTGCTGGTCCTCTGGAACCCCACTCCGATGTGGCTTTTTCTCCTGCCTTTGGCCGAGCCTCTAAAGAATGCCCTCCCACCCACCCTTACCTTCCTACCTGCATTTTCTGGCTCCGAAAACGTGAAAACCCAGAAGTAACTGGCAATGACATCAAAGGAGAACCCCTGCCATATGTTATCAGCTTTAGATACTGAACTATCATTATTTTAATAGGCTCTTTTGTAAAAAAAAAAAGTGATATAATAACACAATGTGCGTGCTCTCTTTCTCTCTCTCTCTAGAATTGGATGATCATGCACCACAGTGTAATTGTACCACCTCAACCCTCTGCTCTATATTTTCTCAAGGAATATATTATCTCTACCCCTTCAACATTGAGTATCACATCTTAGCATCCACAATGCTCTATGTACTATGGAAGAATATTGGGCGCAAAGTTGAACACCTTCAACAACACAAAACACCATTCAAATTTCAAGGCAAAACAGCAGGCACCATTTTGGGACTGGTTGTGTTTATTACTACGATAGCAATTGTTGTTGTGTATTTGATTCAGATTGGGCGTTCTAAAATAAAGAGTGAATTAGCCCTTATTATGTTTTACTTGTATGCTATCACAGTACTGGCACTCATGTGTGCAGCTGGGATTGTTGCCCTTCTGATTTACAGACTTGAAGAAAGGTCATTGGATATTTCCAAAAACCCAGCCAGGAAACTTGATACAGACTTACTGGTTGGAACTGCCTCAGGATCCTGGTTCCTTTCTTGGGGTTCCATCCTTGCAATTATCTGTGCCCAGACCCATCCTGGATACACATGGTACAATCTGCCCTATTCTATACTTGTTATAATTGAGAAATGCGTTCAAAATCTCTTTATAATTGAGTCCATACATTGTGAGCACAAAAGGGTTAATGATGAAATCAAAACTCTTCGAATACTAACTGTGTCCAGTGGGAGTAGCCCTACTCCTGTGCCTTCCTATAAAGAAATATATAATGGGACGGATGGCATTGACAATGGACAGTTCCACTATGTATTCAATGGAAGTGTTTGTCTGCCTGAGAGCAGTGGAAGTGGTGCTTTGGATGAAGAAAGGAGTCAAGCCAACAAGTCAGTCACTCCCTCCACCTCTGAATTCTCACTTCGTAGCAGAAACATCGCTGTCAGCAGCAAGAGAAGCATCCTGAAGAACGTTGCTGCATTTTTGTTCTTGTGTAATCTATCGGTAAGTTTGGTGTTGTTGTGTTTTTTTTTAATACAGTAATGCAAATTCTTCCAGAAGCCGAGGTTGTCAGTCAACACAGCCTGGTCTGCTTTTGTTATAAACTTGCTGCAAGTGTTCAGCCTCTTACAGCCCAATCTGACCTAAATTCCCCATGCTGCAATGCAGTGTTGCGGCTTCCACTGCATCCCGTGGGGGATTTTTGGCTGCTGGAGGTCTCCTCGGGCTTCGGGGTAAGCCCCAGCAACCGCTATGGGGCAACTCAGACCTGCACCAGCTCAATCGCTGGTGCAAGTCCACATTGCTCCGTGCAGGCAGATCAGGCCCGGGAAGGGGCTCAGGATTTGGTTTGTGCCGGCGCTGCTGCCAATCTTGCCACCTTCCTGGGTCCAATCTACCCACCCCGCCCCGTCACCATGCTGTTACGCCCCCTCCCTGCCCCATTACGCCCCGCTGCGCTGGCTTACCTACACTGGAGCATGTCCCGCAGCACTCTGGAGCTGCTGGGCCGGTGCAGGCTTTTGCACTGGCCCAGGCCTCTGGTGTGCTATCACAGTGTGCCTTACAGCACGTTTGTGACAGCTAGCGCCGGTGCAGTGCATGTTGCACTGGCGCAAGGACTGAATAGGATCAAGCCATAAGTCCTTGCCAACCCTTGTTCATGACATTTAGCACCATGTTTGAAGGATTTAAGGTTCAGCACCATGTTTGTAGAATTCAGTCCTTTTAGCAGAAACCTTTAACATTTCCTTCAAACTGGTTTTAACTGGAATGCCAATTTTAACTGGAATGCCGAAAGTAAATTAATGATGATTTCATGCATTGTTTACAGTGTCAGAGAAAGTGAAGAACAGCTCTGGCTAAATCATAGCCTGGCAAGAAATAGAATAGGATGAAGTACAATACAACTATGAGAGGCTAAAACTGATTTCGTAAAGGCTAAACAGACAGGCTAAAGCTGATTTCGTAAAGGAAGGGTCAAACTGGAGGATATTGTAAGCATATGGCTGTTTGCTTTTTGTTACACATGTGAGATCCCAGTCTGGACTGGGACCACAACAGCAGAAAGGAAGTTTTACTTCATTGCCCCACCCAATCTAGGTTGCTTCTCCTGTGGCTACTATTTAGCCACGGCGTAAAGCTCCCATTGCACCAGTGGGAGCTTTCCTTCATGGTCAAATTGCAACAGTAGGGGGTAGTAGTGATCCAGACCATAACTCTGATGATGGGACAAAGGGTTAAATCCTCCTGCTGTGATCCCAATCCAGATTCCTCCCTGGGGCATGCCATTTAATACACAGACAGACAGACAGACAGACAGACAGACAGACAGACAGACAGACAGCATGTAGCTGCATAGCACACCCTTGATTTGACATGTAATTCAACCTTTGGATGCCTAACGTATTCAATTGGTTTCAATAAAGCTACGTTATGACTGAGGCCAAATCAGGACTAAACACTCTAAAAACACAATAAGGAATTTCTCTTTCTTTCACTGATGTGAAATATGTGGTAGATCCAACTGTTTTAGTGTATAAAAGGGGGTAAAGCAGGCTAGAAGCAAATATACCTTTTGAAAGTAAAATGAGTGTCATGAGGTAGGTAATAGGCCTTGCCAAGTTGCCATGGAGCAACTAGAATTCTGTGAACGGTCAAACGTTTAATCAAAACTCAAAATAGCTGAAATTTTGGTCAGGCTATAAATGGATTCTAAGACGTTTTTTGGGGATTTTGTTTCCAGCGTAATATTGCTTAATATTTTAGATGTATATTAATTTTTTTTATTTAATTTTGTTCATAGCTGTGGATTCCACCTGCTTTTGGCTGCCGCCCTGAGTATGATAATGGACTGGAAGAAATGGTTTTTGGGTTTGAACCCTGGATCATTGTTGTTAACCTTGCAATGCCCTTTTCCATTTTCTATCGGATGCATTCTGCAGCCTCTCTTTTTGAGGTCAGTTGCAAAACATGAACTTCATAAATATAGTACAGTATGTGGATGGATGGATAGATGAGAAGATGAAGACACCATCTGATGAATGACCAAAGCAGTGTGTGCAATTATTTGAATGAATAGGTAATGAAGACGATATACAAATTCATTCAATGAAACATTTCATACCTCATCAGTCCCTCTCTGTACATTCTTCCTAGTTTTGTATGGCAAAGTTAATGAAATATGTCTGAACTTTTCTTTGGCTATTTGAAAGCTCATTGCTGGAAAATATACCGGTAATATGTTCCCAATATAATTTTATATTGATGTAATTTTCCTCTGAGTTCTTAGAGGTTTGTTATAAAATGAAACATTGACAGCATAATCCAGCCACATTCACCTTAAAATCCTATACATCAGTGTTACTCAAAGTTCTCCCTGTGAGGCGGGGAGAACTTTGAGTGCTTGTGGGAGCGGGGACAGTGGTGGTGGCGATCCCAGGGATCGCTGCAGTGGGAAAAATGTGAGAAAAGGGGGTTTCATACTTACCGGGGCCTCCAGAGGGTGTGGGGAGGCCTGTCCTCCATGGGCCTCCCTGAGCTTTAGATCGCCACTTCATGGCGACTTATGACCACTTCCAGTTTTCGCCGAAAAATCATTGTTGTTAATCTTCCAATGCCCTTTTCCATTTTCTATTGGATGCATTCTGCAGCCTCTCTTTTTGAGGTTATTTGTAAAACATGAACTTCATAAATATAGTACAGTATGTGGGTGGATGGATAGATGAGAAGATGAAGACACCATCTGATGAATGACCAAAGCAGTGTGTGCAATTATTTGAATAAATAGGTAATGAAAACTGGGCGTGGTCATAAATCGCTGCGGAGCGGCGATCTAAAGCTGGAGGAGGCCTGCGGAGGGGTCCGCAGGTTTCCCCACACTCTCCAGAGGAAAAAACCCTTTTCTCACATTTTCCCTTGGTGGTGGCAGCGATCCCCGGGATCATTGCCACCGCCATGCTTCCCCCACCTCTTAAGGGGGTAGGGGAAGCATCCGGTTCTCCTGGTGGGTCGCGACCCTCCAGTTTGAGAAACGCTGCTATACATGCTTACTGAGAAGTAAGCCCCATTATGTTCAATGGGGTTTACTCCCAGGTAAATTTTCAAGGATTGCAGCCGTAAACACAGCACAATACTACCTAACTCTCTGTGCAGTGATGCAGCCGTGCCAATGGGGTGTACGCTGCATCCCGCGGGAGGAGTTTTGAACCACGAAGGTCTCCTCAAGGTAAAGGAACATTTGTTACCTTCCCAAGGTAAGGGAACATATATATCTGGCACAAGTCCGAGTGGACCTGAGAAGGAGGATCATGGCCAGGAAGGGGGATATGTTATCAGCGGCACCGCTGCCACTGATACCGTCACCTTCCCAGCCTTAATCCGCCTTCCTCTCTGCCCCAGTCTCTTCCCTGTTCCCGGCCCATTCCACCCACCCCCCTCGCTGTCATACCCGCACCAGGGCTCTTTCTCCATCATCTGCTTGTGGCAGTGGCCAGGCCATACTGCATGGTGTGTTGCGCTTTGCGATAGCCGTAAAGGACCTTACACTGCTGGAATGCTAGTTCCAGCAGCATAAATAAAACCCCGTTAGGATTGGGTTTTTAATCCCATGATTGGAGTGGGAGAGATGTCACCGGGCCATAAAGGTGGGTAGATTACACCCTAAACATCTGTTGTTAAACATTTTATTTAATTTTTGGTAAATAGAAAAGCAGCGTTATGTTAATATTTCAGAACAGACACAACTAGATGTTAGATGTCATAGTATACATATTATGAAAAATATACATTTGTTTATGAGAGATTTGATTTTTTTGGTTTTTTTGTATTTTCTTATGAAATGCCTAAATAATAAAATTAATTTCTTTAATAATTTTGACTTGTATTTTCCAAAACCAAAGCTGATTCTGCACCATTTATTATTATTATTATTATTATTATTATTATTATTATTATTATTATTATTATTAACAGTATTTATATACCGCTTTTCAACAAAAAGTTCACAAAGCGGTTTACAGACAAAAATCAAATGATTAAATGGCTCCCTGTCCCAAAACATTTGATGTATAAGACTAAAGGCTGTTGACTTAACAGTGGGAACAATTCAGCCAAAATGGTACGCTTTTACCATCGCATTGATTTTAATGGGAGAGATTTAAGCATACAATTCAGTCTCAAGTATTGACGTTACTAAAGCTTAAATCCTTCCCAGTGAAATCAGCTTGGGAGAAAATTCTGTGAATGGCTACATTTCTTCAATCTACTACCATCATGAGCCTTGTTTAAATAATAGCCCAATGCTACCCGGTGATGGTGCATATTATGCTGGGCTGCTGGTGCAGTGTCCACTGCATCCTATTCACCCTTCCAAGGAAGAGCCCAGTCAAGAGGGATAAGGGGAAAAGACTTACCTTACTTTCCCGGCTGCTGGATGAACCTCTATGGGATTCTTCCAAGCTATGCCAGTTCCGTTGCTGGTGTAATGCTGAGGAGATTTGGTGGCAACCAGCTGTGCCTTGTCCTGCCCTGATCCTCACCCCTTTCCTACCTCTCCCCCAGCAGTACCCCACCAGTGACCAGTCTGCACTGCATTGCTGGTAGCACGCGGCTTTACAGCTGCTGGCAGTGGGTCTACTGCAATGGCGGGGCCCTCATTGTGCCTGGCAGTATACTGGCACAATCCAAGGATAGGATTGGGCCGTAACTCTTGTTGCACCAAAGGTGGAATAAGGACATACCTCCTTTCTTTTTCCAGGCACACTGAGAGGGTTGGAGACATAGAAGAGCTAATGGTTGTTTCCCACACTCACATGGCCTTGTTTCTCTAAGAGCCCAATCCTATTCCCCCCCCCCCGCTGGTGCAGCCACACCAAAATGGCTACCACTGCATCCTGCGGGGGGGGGGGAGTTGTGGAGGTGTCCTTTGAATAAGGGAACAATTGTTCCCTTACCCTGAGTAAGCCTCCATTTCGCTGTGTGTGTGTGTGTGTGTGTGTGTGTGTGTGTGTGTGTGTCTACCAACACTGCGGAATTGGTTCTGGGAAGGGGGTTAGGATTCAGTGGCCATCGCTGCTGCTGAACCTGCCCCCTTCCCAGATCTGATCCGCCCTCCTCCTTGTTGCAGCCCCGTTCCGCCTCCCATCACCCCTCCACTAACACCTTACCTTTGCCAGCGGGCAGCTCCAGATCCGCTGGCACGGACGGGAAGGCCTTCCCACCAGCATCCCAGCAGCGCACTACTCAGCACGCTGCCAGAGCTCCTTTTGTGACTGCAGTCAGCATCACCAGCGGAAGAGGCGCTCCAACATCACCCAGTCCCTTTAGGATTGGGCTGAAAGAAAAGGGCAGACCACTCTGGCAGAGATGACAGCAGTAACTGGGGGAGGAGAGAATTGGCATTATAGTTTACAGGGGGTTGTCATAAAGGACAAAGGAACTAACACTATACAGAAGAAGATATTGTTAGGAAGATGTGCTGACTGAAGGGGGAAAAATTCTAGAGATCGTGACAGCAATTGCAAGGAGAAATAGCAAGAATAACAATAAATTGGACTATGAAGATACACAGTGTCTTCTGTGTGGTCTGCTACGGTTTTTAAGCCATCTTATCCACTAGATGGTGATATTTAACCATTGTGTAGCATTGATTTGTGGAGCCCCTGATAACTGGGCAAAGAGATACAATTTAGGTGGTGGTTTTCTTTTATTTAGAAAGGGAAGAGCTACTGTTCCCAACATTCCCAAAATAGCATCTTTCCCAGTTGTTTCTTTCTCCCTTGTATGAGAACTTTGGGAACAGGAGCAATTTTTTCATTCATTTGTTTTGCTATGTACACTGCTTTCTCTCTCTTTTTTTTTCCTTGAAAAGTGGTATACATGTGTTTCACTTATCTCTCCATCATGTCATGGTCACCGGCTGGCCCACAGCATGCAGTGGATACTTGTTTTTTGAGCTGTTCCCCTAAAAATGAAGTCTTTGTGATTGACCATCCAAATATAGTACCGTTCAAATTCATTAGGAGAAGGTGTGCATGGCATGCACTTATCTGTCCCCAAATACAGATATTTTGGTAGATAACTGCTGATAACTGCTCACAGCACATTGCTTTTCTGGGTAGCAGACTTTGGATGTTGTGAAGTGGATGACTGAGGCCTTATTTTGAAACCCTGCCTCACCCACATTGCCAAATTCAGTTGTGGAACTGTGAAAGTGAACAGCAATCTGCTCAAGAATAAAGTGTCACTACAAATAGAACTTTGTGTGCTTGAAAATGATAGTACTGTTTTGTCCCCTGATCAATATCTAATCTATCCATGTTTTGCATGATGATTTTTCCCTTTTCTGCTGAAATGCTCTCACATCCTGTGAAGGCATATCTTACCATAGCTATTAAAGCCAAATCTTCATAACAGAGAGGCAGAAGGCACTGTATTGCTAGCACAAAATCTGCTAGCATTAAAGTCTGCAAAGATTATTGACTTTGCTTTATAACACCTCCAGGCTATGCAGATATTTTTTTTTCTTGCATTTTCCACAAATGGGCAGTTTGAAAATGGTTATCAAGTCTATACAATAAACATTGCTTCTTGTTGTGAAGATGATTCGTAAGGATCATGCTCAAACAGTCCTGAGACATGATCTGGAGGAATGTGATACATTGCCTGGAGGTATTATGAAGCTATGGGAGTGGTTGTATACTTAAGGCAACTGGCTTTTTAAGCATTCTGTCATTATAGAGTCTGAACATTCCATTTATCATACTATCAAAACATTTTGCATTTTCAGTGTGACATGACATTTTGAATCTACTTTGGTGAGGGGTATAATTTAGCCAAAGAAAATACTGATGAAAAAAGATGGGAGTTATTGCAGTTTAAACATTTTGTTTTCAGAGAAAAGCATCCTGGTTTTTCAGCTATCTTTGTATCCACCAAAAGCATATGTGGGCCATACAATCCTGCACTGGTGTAATGTCAGTGTAGTTTAGTCAGCATCCTCTGCACTCCCAACAACAAAATTGAGAAAGAAACAGCAGCACTCCCAAAAACAGAGGGCATAGCAACTGTTCTGGTCACTCCCCTGATGTCTACAGCAACACTACTGGCACATGCCAATCATGGAGCAGTATGCCAATGACAGCCTCAAATCAACCAGGCATTGATGGAGGCGGAGCCATCCATGCATGGTGATGACGAACTGCTTCCACGATGTCGCTACTTACACAACACACAACCTCAGACACAATGACACCATAGCACCTTGCACAGGAAGAAGCCATGTGGTGCAGGCATAAGAGCCCAGAAACAGAGAAGCTCCAAAGATCCCAGTACACTGGGATTTGAATCCATGTATGCAACTCACACATGCACAGGTTGCAAATAACTATTCTTTGAATTGAGCAACACACAGAGAAGGCAGGACAGACAACAGCCATGTACAACAGAGAGATATCTTCACTGGGCTGGTCGAAGCAGATCTAGGACCAAAGTTTAGGTAAACCAAAAACCTGAGATAACACTTTGGAATTCATTTGGAAGCATGGTAAGAATTCCTCATTGTGTATCAAATTGAGAGAGAATTGAGTCTATGTCCTTGGGATTATTTGTTTGTTTATGGGATTTGCATCCTGCTTCTTACCAGGAACAGTCTCAAGGTGACTTACAAGATTAATAAGACAATGAGATGAATAGTTTATGCACCTATGATTTTCCATAAAATATCAAGCGCATATAGTTCAAATGTGTTGGAAGCATCAGAGAATGGTGCTTATTTCCATCATTGGAAATGTGGTGGACCTGTGTTATAGCTGAAATATATGCGGATATATAGGGAGAATAAGTTCACAGAAGGGCGCCATTAGATCAGAACCATAACATTTATTATACAATCATGCAACATTATGCACACACACACATATACACGCACACATAAAAATACTCTCAAATACTTGTTAAAAGTGTACACGCATCAGAGAATCTTACTGATATGTAGTTTTCACAATTTTTCATAATTCTCTAATAGCCCAGTTGCTAAATCCTCAAAGTCTGTCTCCTTGTATTTTTTGTTGTGGGGAAAAAATAGAAATGGTATTTGTGCCATTCAAATAGCTATAGTACCACTTCATTAACGGAAATGGTCAGTAAATTGCCTGCTAGTTCTGATTCAATCAGTATTGTTTTGAAACTACTCAATGGGGATCTTAATATGCACTTTTGACATTAATGAGAGAAAGTTTGGGAGCAGCAGCTCAAGTGATGTAGCAACAATTTAATTCCTTTTCTCTTGCTCTGCTGCATAACAAACAATTATTAAGCCTCTGCTTCCTGAATAAAAGTCTGCAGCAGTACATTAAAGATAACCTTTACATTTTGCTATATGCCACTGGTAAAATGGCAACGTTGTAAAATTTTACTTACAATGTAAAACTTATTTTTACTAATAAGCTCCAAGCAGGTTTTTCCCAAAGCAAAAGTGTTTCCAGGGTGCTCTGGAATTACAGGAGGGAGGGGGGGCAGATGAACTTCCCATGGGAAAGAGTTTCATAGGGAGGAGGCCACTACAGAGAAGGCCTTCTCATGAGTCTTCTTCCTTGCACGTCGTTTATTATATATTGGGGGCTGCATAAAATGCAAGATCAGTTCTGACAGTGAGTGTCTGCAGTTGCTTGATTGACTGTGTATTACGCTGCCGTTTTCTTGCAGGTGCTAAAAGTGACTCAGAGAAGAACACCGATAACAGCGAACATAGCATAAACACACAGTCATTATAATGAAAATATCTGACAGCAGACTGTGGTGGCAGGAAGAGCAAGAGACAGGGAGAAGGCCTTGTAATGAAGGTCTCCACTTCCTGTTGCAAAAGAAATCTGCCCTACATGGAGTCTGCTCTTGGATGAGATGAAGCAGTCACCTTCCAGGGGGAGTGGCACTTACCTGTCCTGGGTGGTGGGTTGCTGCTTGGCAGGGGAGCCCCCAATGGAGTTGGCACCAAAGGGAATAACCTTTGAGTTTGCCCAGAGGCGCAACGCGCGGGGAGGGTGCCCTGGAGCGAGGCGGCGGGGCCAGCGTCGCGACACGCCCTCGCATCACGTAGACGCCCCCCCCCGCCCGGTTTGGTCTCATTTCAGAGCCAAACGGACTCAGGGCGGGCAGGAGGGCCCAACCGCAACGCTCCTCGGCAAGGTAGGATTCCCCGCCCGCCGCGGTGGAGCGCCTGCTCCACGCGCTCCACCGTAGTTCCGCCTCTGAGTTTGCCCCTTTGGGGGCAGCTTCCGGGCCAGTGTGCCACCATTCTACTTGTTCTATCAGTGTGTTGGATGTATATCAAGACAGCAGGGATGGTTTCTGTCTGAGTTAGATGCTTTGGTGGTGGATGAAATGAAGCACGTTGTCAAATACTGGGGATGCTGCCAAATTGTGAAGGCATTGTGGGCGTTACTTTTAACAACCCTTTTCAATTGCTGGGATTCTTGAACCTTGAAAGTTCTCATCAGCACCTTGAATTGGAAGCCGACAGGTAGCAAGTGTACTGTAAGTTTCTATCATACTGAGTATTCATACATAAGTATTCATAGCACCCCATCCCCATTAAGAAGACGAATGGCTGCATTTTGCACTCACTGGAGCTTCTCAACAGGCAGCTCCATATGCAGTAGTTAATTCTTGAGGTGGCAGTGGATGGATGCATGCTGGTTATTTCAGTTTATTTCTTCTTCTCTCTAAGCAATCTTCATAATAACACTGGCAGCTTGGAATGACAAATAGTGAATTGCTAAGGCCACCCGGTCAAGGCTCAAGCTGGAGCGCAAATAGAAGAACCACAGCCCACCACCCTACCATTAATTATGGTATGCTGCAATTATGGAATGCCAGTTGCAAGAGAGTGGCAACAGGTTACAGGTATCTTATTGTCTTGTGTACACCAATAGGCATCTGGTGGGGCCACTGTGAGATGCAGGAAATTGGACTAGATGGGCCCTTGGCCTAATCCAGCAGGGCTCTTCTAATGTTTTTATGCTCTTGATTGTTCCAGTTCTCTGAAAACATCTGTTGCCACTGAAAATCATAACATGCTGAAAATTGAAAAATATGCATCCTGACAAACCTGCTACTTGAAGACCTACAGATCTAACTATGAATTCTAATGATACTTCCAAGGTGCTGCAAAGAGAGTTACATTCTATTGCCTTTGCTTTTCATCTCTTGCCAAAATCTCTAACTAACACAGCAGGGATAACAATATTGGCTCATTAGCAGCATGACTTCAGACTGCAAGTTTTCCCACACACAAACTGCTCAGAATAATAAGTTGCCCTTTTTCCTTACAAGTTTCTCTTATTTTGTAAAACACTTCTCTGTAAACATCCCTTCCACACTCTAAAAAATTCTTCTCTCCCCTCTCCCTTGATATTTTGATGTAACCTTCTCAAAATCCATCTCACTGTGGGGATATTACCATTCCATAAAGGTAGCTGCCTGTTTCCAGTTGCATCTACAGAAAGTCAATCATGACTAAGGGCATAATCCTGTGTAACATTCTGCAGCCGGTCTAAAGGGCTGGCCCCAGAATCAGAAGCCTGTTCCCGGGCCACACCGACGTGGCCCAGGAATACCCTGGGAGAAGGGGACATTCGTCCCCTTCCTCGAGTGTAGGCAAGCCTCCTCAGATGTATGCCATCCGTACATCCTCAGATGTACACCTCCTTGAATGTACGCCGGTTCCGCAGCAAATATTGGAGTACGCGGCCAATATCCCCACCCTCTCCCTGTCCATTTCGACCAATGGCCCCCCTCCCTTGCCGCCAGTAGGTGCAGGGCTTACCTTCACTGGTGGGCGCAGGGACGATTGCCTGGGGTGTGTGTGTCACATTTACTGCACATTTGTGATGGCGTGCACGCTCTGCCGCTACAGATAGGATCAGGCTGACAGGCCCATAGAAATGAATGGGGCCTAAATTAGTCATGATGGGCAGCTCAGCCTTACATCTGAGAAATGCTGCTCTGAGCAGTATAGGATATGGTGTATGCCCTGGGACACCATCAGAATGAGAACTCCACAGGTTCAAATTCAGCTCCATTGGTGGTGGTGAAGTCCCTCTCTCTGTGCAGTCCCAGTCTTGACAGTGGGTGCACCATACATACTTGGCCATTGGATTGCACCATACCTTTTCTCATTGATGTCAATGGTGCTTAGTCATGACTAAGTTTCTTCAGATACAACCCATAGTCTTTATTTAAAACAACAACAAAAACACAACATACTGTACATACAGACCAGCTGCACCTTTAAGACTAGATTTTATACTTGCAGCCCCCAGTACCACTTCAGTATCTGATGAAGAGCCCATGAAAGCTCCAGATCTTCCCACAAAATCAGTTCATTTAGGCCCAAACTAATTCCTCAGGACAACTGCAGGGGCGTTATATATGTCTGTTCCATTCACATATGAAACAGGGGTGGTGTTAGGCCTGTCTGAACCCTTTATTAGACGAAGGGAACTGTAGCAGGAGCTGCAGCCACCAGACCCAGGGATGTTCTGCCCCTTTCCTCAGATTTTGATTATTGCCTTGAGCACCTTGCATGGAAACCAACATTCCCCCCCCCCCCATGTCATCGGAGCCAATGCCTACACAGAGTTGAATGAGAGAGGGAAGGAGCAGAGTTGACCTCCCTAAGTAGCTGACACATACAAAAAGATCTTCAGTGAGCTCTAGAGATCCTTGGCAGAACAACATGGGAACCCTTCAGATCTCAGCATCTGGCTGCATTCCTTTATTTCCCATTGGAGCTGTCCAAGGTCCTGACTGTTTACTGGACCTCTGCATCAGATCTCCAGCATAGCCTGCTCCTGCCTCCATGCCTGGAACAGGATCTGTATCTCCCCTGGTGCAAAGAAATAGCCCCCCCCCCCACTTTCTGAAAATGGCTATCTAGGTATGAATGGAACCACTGAAGAATGGTACGTCCAATTCCGGCTGTGGGCAGGGAGGGGGAAGGAGTAGAAGGACTGGGGGCATAACTGAGCAGGGAGGGGGAGGAAGTGGGGGCGGGGAGGAGGGGTGGATCTGGCAGCAGTGGCATATGCTGGATCCTATCCCCTCCATTTCAAACCTCCCTGCCCCTTTTCTCTCCTTGGACATATGCCACCAAAAGAGGTGGCGTATGACCGAGGAGACACATGCGCCTTGGACATATGTCCGAGGCGGTCACAGGACTTATGCGGAGATACTTTATACTTCCCTCCCATTTGCCCTCGGGTCGCCCATCACCACTACCACTGGATGCAGAGCATGCCTTTTTGGTGCAGCTGCATCAGCTGCTGGAGGGGGATAGGATAGGGCTGTTTGTGTCATTGAACTCAATGAGACTTACTTCTGAGTAGACATGTCTAGGATTGCACTGTAAACGAATTATACAACTGAAAGCAGATCATGTTATTTTGAACTGACTACCCCTAAACCACTTTTTAGGGTTAGGAATTCCGTTCTGGTTCACTGGGCATCTCCCCCACATTGAACAGGACTGGGGATTTGGGTTCAGGTTCTGCTGCTTGTCTTCCTGATCGCTCTGTATAAACAAACGAAGAGCTATATTGGCATGAATAATCCTTAGAGAGCGCCCAGTCTTTCAGTTATTCATTCAGCTCTGATGTTTGGTACTGCAGTGCTGCTGCCCATTCACTTTGTGGAGCGTTCAAGTTATTTCTGTCCTGTCTTGTTTAAGTTATTCCTTCTTCCTGCCGCGCTGCGTCTCTGCATGTGCTCTTCTCTTGATAGCCGTCTACCACAAGCAGTCCGAGAAAGCACACAGCATGCATGTTGTTCCATGCTGGTCAGAGAGGTACTTGCCCTTGTCAGAGCTCATTTCCAACTTTTTTGTCACTGCTGACATAATTTGAGCCAGGGGTCAGCCCCCAAACTCGTTGCACGTAGTGCAGCCAGCCACAAAGCCTGAGCTCTTTAGCTTAATTTAGCACAATGGCAGCAGGGAGGGGGAAGGTTTCAGAACTGAACCAAGAAGGGTGTTGGAGATGGGGAGACAACACGCACTGCAGTGGTTCCTTCGAGGTCCCTGCTTATCATATGTAGTAAAGGCAAACTCACCCGGTTGAGTATGTATTAGACTGCAATTTCTAATACCCCATTTCATTTGCAATCTAATACAGTAAGTCCTCATTAAAGTCATTTAGTTTAAAGTCGTTTCATTTTAAAGTTGATGGAAAATGCCATAGGAACACTTACATTTATCAATTAGCCTATGGTAAAATGGGTTTCATTATAAGACGTTTCGTTTAAAGTCGCTGTTTCTTGCTGTACATACTCAACCGGTGACTTTGAGGTCACCCAAAACAAGGTAGTGGTTTCTACATACGCTCGGTATGTAGAAGTACATCAAGCTGTGAATTAAAGAAGTAAAAGTAGGAAACCAAGCAGCCCCCCCCTCCTCATTGAGTATGCTCAGTGGTCCGCCGCAACTATGGAATATTGGGGGGTCAGTTGGGAAAAGCAGAAAGGGGGGAGTTGACTTGCTCGAGGCAATTGGGCATTAAGTTTAGGGAGAGAGATGCAGAAAGAATTTTGTTGCAAGTCCCTCTTGCGTTGTATAATTCTGAGCAAGCAGCCTGCTGCGGCATCGCATGTGCAGAGTGCATTTTCGGGTTTCCGTTGGAGTCCCTGAATGTGTCTGAAAAGCACCTGTGTCGAGCGAGTGGCGTCTGTGCGAAAAGATGAAGCCTTCTGCAGAAAGTTGCTTTCTGATCGCGCTCCGCCTTTTCAGACAGATGTCATCCTGAAGCCACTGGGCGCAGAAACAGCCCCACTGCTGCCCCCCCCGCCGCCCCGCACTCCCCCCCCCCGCACCTCCGCTCCGGGATCTTCTCGAGCTCATCTCGACTAGAGGGTTGAGATGCCAGTGCAGAGCAGCTGCGACTGGCTCGCCGGGAGTACTGAGCATGCTCGCAGGCTGCCTGGTGGACCCGCACGCAGCACCACACTCCGAAGAGGAGCGAAGGTGAGGAGAGGCGACGCATCCCCAGGAAGCCGGCCGGCGGCTGGAAGGGGGGCTCCTCGGAGAGCAGCAGGCGAGGAGGACAAGACCCCAGGCAGCCAGGCGGGAGCCCAGCGGTCGAGGATTGCCAGCTTAGTCGCAGGAGATCAGCGGCAGCGCCCTGGCCGCGTGATGGGACCCATGCTGACCCCGCCAGGAGCCCGCCGGCGGCCAGCAAGAGCGCTGCCCCGCTGAGGCACGGTGGAGGGGCTGGGGACTCGGCGAGGGGCGGGAAGGGGAAGCTCCGCGAGGGCGGCGTGATGCTAACAGGAGGAGGGCGAGCGGCAAAGGAGGAACGCCCGATACCCCAGGGAAAGGGCGGCGGCGGGGCACCGCTGGCGGGAAGTCCACGACGGCCCCGGGCGACGAGGAGCCCCTGACGGACGGGACGCGCCTGCCTGCCTACCTGCCTGGGGGAACCAATGGGGCCAGGCGGCGGGCGCTGGGCGAAGGAAGACGCGTCTGTGACTCGGTGCGTCCCCTCGGCTGCGCCCCATCCAGCAGGAGGAGGAGGAGCGGGAGGGGAACGCTGCCGCCCCCGCCGCCAGCCATGCTGCACTCGCTCTGGAGTAAGAACGCCACTCTGCTGTGGCAGCCGGGCAGCCCTCCGACGCCGCCGACTCGCGCGCTGCTCCCGCCCCCGCCGGGCTCTGCGGCCGGCCCCCGGGCGAGCTGGGGCGCCCCCGCCGACTCTGGCGGGGCTCCGGTGGCGCAGGCAGTGGCGTCGGGCAGCCTGCTGTCGCTGCTGGTGGTGTGGACCCTCTTGGGCAACGTGCTGGTGTGCGTGGCCATTGTGGGCTCGCGGCACCTGCGGGCGAAGGTCACCAACATCTTCATCGTCTCCTTAGCCGTCTCGGACCTGCTGGTGGCGCTGCTGGTCATGCCCTGGAAGGCGGTGGCCGAGGTGGCCGGCTACTGGCCCTTCGGGGCCTTCTGTAACGTCTGGGTGGCCTTCGACATCATGTGCTCCACCGCTTCCATCCTCAACCTGTGCGTCATCAGCGTGGACAGGTACTGGGCCATCGCCAGCCCCTTCAGATACGAGAGGAAGATGACTCAGAGGGTGGCCTTGGTGATGATCGGCGTGGCCTGGGCGCTCTCGGTCCTCATCTCCTTCATCCCCGTCCAGCTCAACTGGCATAAGGGCAGGGAGTCCCACGCTGCCGCCGCCGCCGCCGCCGCCTCCACTGCAGCCGCCCCCTCGGCCGCGGGCCCCAACACGGGCACCGTCACCTCTTGGGCGGGAGGTTTGAGCACCGCGTGGACTGGGAGACCCGGAGGCGGCAGCAGCAGCAGCAACGCCACTCTGGGGACGGAGGCAACGGAGCGCTGCGACGCCAGCCTGAACCGGACTTACGCCATCTCCTCCTCCCTGATCAGCTTCTACATCCCCGTGGCCATCATGATCGTCACTTACACGCGGATCTACCGAATCGCACAGGTGCAGATCCGTCGGATCTCCTCGCTGGAGAGGGCTGCCGAGCACGCCCAGAGCTGCCGCAGCAGCAGCAAACACTTGGACTGCCCCTCCCATCACCACCACCACCACCACCATCACCCCAGCTTGAAATCCTCCATCCGCAAGGAAACCAAAGTCCTCAAGACCCTCTCTGTCATCATGGGGGTCTTTGTCTGCTGCTGGCTGCCTTTCTTCATCCTCAACTGCATGGTGCCCTTCTGCGAGAGCCCCCCCGACGACCCTGACGCCGGCCTGCCCTGCGTCAGCGACACTACCTTCAACATCTTCGTCTGGTTCGGCTGGGCCAACTCGTCCCTCAACCCCATCATCTACGCCTTCAACGCAGACTTCCGGAAGGTCTTCTCCAACCTCCTGGGCTGCAGTCAACACTGCCCCAGCACGCCGGTGGAGACCGTCAACATCAGCAACGAGCTCATCTCGTACAACCAGGACACCCTCTTCCACAAGGAGATCGCCACCGCCTACGTCAACATGATTCCCAACGCCGTGCGCTGTAGCGAGGAAGACCCCTTCGACAGGATGTCCCAGATCTCGCCCGACCACGAGATCGCCACGGACTCGGTTTGCGATCTGGACTGCGAAGGGGACATCTCGCTAGACAAAATTACGCCCTTCACCTCCAGTTATCTACTTTAAACTGAACCCAGTTCAGATTTTTGGGGGGGGGAGTACAGTTGTCGTGGTGGTTTTGTGTGTGTTCTTTAAATCCTGATCTGCAGAAAGTTGGTTACTCAGCGCGTAATGACGACTGGGCGCCTTGGTCCTGCCGCCAGTGTGGTGGAAAAAATAAAAAAAAAGAAGAAGCTGGTTTACAACGTCAACAATGCCGGTTGAAATTGACATTAACACACGCACCAAAAACAGTTTTTCCAGGCAGCTTGATTCACGTGGAGTTTGGATTTTACGGGAGTGGGGGAGGCAGAAGAGGACTACAACCATGATTTGTGGTGTTGTTCACCGAACACTTCTGTGATTTATGTTTTCTCCACCTGCAGTCTCACCTGGGCTCTCCTTGCTGTGTTCCTAAGGATTAAATAAATCTAAATTATATTGATAAAAAGGAGTGATGGTGCATTTTAAAGTCACATAATTTTAAGGGGATGACTGATTGGCTAGCTGCAAGGAGGTTAATAAGATTTGGGGCACAATCCTGAGAGAAGATCTGCTGCGCCTCAAGCCTCATGGAAATGAAAAGTGAGCTCAGGAATGTCCTTGCACAGCCCCCCTTCATTTTAGGGGGGGCTTGCTCAAGAGAGCAACCCACTCTATTTCTTTAGAATGTGTTGGTGTAAGGCTGCAGTCCTACTGTATGCTTAGAGAATATGCTCTAGTAGTGAGTACAGGAGGACTTACTTCTGAGTAAACATGCAAGGATCTGGGCTGCACTCACATCACCTCTCTTTGAAGCTGAACAGGACAATTTGCTTCCCACAGATGCTGCTGCTACAGTAGTTGTGTGGCAGGAATGTTTCCCTGAGCCTGAAATAGCAAACAGGTCCGCATATAAAGTGTAAAAGTGTTTTCTCGTCAGTTCTGTTCATGATCTGTTAAGAAAGCAGGATGGGCAGTGCAATCCTGTGTAAGGATACACCCGGGAACACCTTGGGAGAAGGGGACAAACATCCCCTTCCCTGAGTGTAGGGCTGCCCAGGGCCTATGGGCCTCCTCGGATGCACGCCAGCTCTGAATGCCAGGTGGCAGAGCATGGGTGTCGACAGGGGGAAGCGCGGGGGGCGGGCCGCCGGGGGGCGTCGCGCGCACAGGGGTGACGCGCGACCCCCCCACTTACAGTGTGGTGGTGGAGCTGGGCCCTCCCTCCCTCCCCTGTGTCCGTTTGGCTCGAAAATGAGCCGAAAACGGAGCGGGGAGGGTGCTCTGCTCCTGCGCGTGACGTCACGCGCGGGGGCGGAGCCTCTCCCTTAAAGGCGACGCGCGCCCCCGCTCTGGGGTGTTGCGTGTCTTAGCGACGCGACTGTGGCAGAGTAAGGCTGGCCTGGGCTGGGAAAGGGCCTAGGATATCAGTGGAGCATGCAACCGATATCCCAACCCTCTCCCAACCTGGGCCGGCCAATGGCCACCCCCGTGGCTGCCCCTGCCCACCCTCCCCTCGCCCCTGCACTGACCAGTGCAGGACGTACCTTCACCAGTGGCCGTGGGGTTTGGAGGGTGGCGGAGTGAGGGCTGCTGGCCTCCGCGCTGGCGGCCCTTACTCCTGTGTTGTCGCAAACATGCTTTATGGCACATTTATGACGGCTTAGAGTGGTGGAGTGCGTGCTCCACTGCTCTATACTTAGAGAGGATTGCGCTGTAATAGTAATGAAAGTCTAGCCCTCTCTTGAAAGGGTTCACAAAACTGCAGGGTGCAATATTTATAACCTTAGTAATTTTCAGATACAATAGGAATTATTACTGCTGCATTCAACATTCTTAGAAATGCCAAAAATTGCAAAAATCCTTATGATTACAGTATTTTTAAACTGCTCTTGTTGGCCATTGCATTTTACATCTAGCCATTGGAAGAGCCCTTAGGTGAACTTTCAGCTCAAGGAGAAACTTACATCTACAGTACTCCCCCCATATCCGCTGGGGATATGTTCCAGGCCCCTCCATGGATACTTGAAA
Organism: Plestiodon gilberti rubricaudatus; assembly: GCA_026170595.1. Taxonomy (NCBI): domain Eukaryota; kingdom Metazoa; phylum Chordata; class Lepidosauria; order Squamata; family Scincidae; genus Plestiodon; species Plestiodon gilberti. The sequence continues at coordinate 61,354,954 of JANXHW010000005.1, forward strand.
CCGTGGATAGGAGCGACCCCCCATCCATGGTTTCCTGAGAGCCCCCTGCCCTGCCTCCCCTGCGGGCAGGCGTTCGTGCCCCCCCCCAGCTCTTATTTTTCTTTCAGCAAGCTTTGTTTCTTCCTTAAAACAAACAGAAGCAGCCTCCATTGCAGGCAAGTAGAATGAGACTAAGTCCTAGAGAGGCTCTGCAAGGTTTCTGTTAACCTTGCAGAGCTTCTCTAGGACTTAGTCTCGTTTTACTTGCCTGCAATAAACAGCCAGAGGCTGCTTCTCCTGTTTGTTTAAGGAAGAAACAAAGCTTACTGGGAAAAAAGTAAAAGCCTGGGGAGGGTTTCCCCACGATCCGTGGATAACTGAAACCGTGGATAGCGAATCCGTGGATATGGGGGCCCACCTGTATATTTTGAGGAACATTACATTAAAGCAGTAGCGTAGCTAGGTCTTCTGGTGCCCAAGGGCCAGGCATCACCCCCCAGTTCCAGAAGACCTGGAAGTAATTGGCGCTTACCTGATGACATCACCGCCAATTACTTCTGAGTTGCATGCTGCTCTGAGCAGTCAACCCCCTTTTTTTCTTCTTCATATGCAAAGAAAAAAAAGAGAAAAGGGGGATGGCCATTCAGAGTGGCTCGCAGCCCAAACGGTGGTAGTGGGGAGGCGGCGGCAAAAAGATAGGTCATTGCCCCCCCCAGTTCAGCCGTCCCCTCTAGTGCTGAACAGCGCTATACATCAAAGCGCTAATTTAAACTCCAGCACCTATCAGCTGTTGGGTGCTAGATTAGCACTATGATGTATAGCGCTGTTCAGTGCTAGAGGAGGTGACTGGAGCTGGGGGGCAACAGGGCTGGGGCAACCCGCGAGCACCCCCTCAGGTAGTGGAGCCTGGAGCGGCCCGCACCAGCTGCTTTGCGGTTGCTACGCTACTGCATTAAAGTACGGTACAGTATATTTCAGTGATACAAATATTGGCCACAATCCAGCCAAAGTTAAGCATTTCTAAACCTCATTGATTTCCACTGGAAAGATTTACACATAAACTTAATTCTCTTATTATAATCAATAGGAATACATAATAATTAACTGACCAGCTCATATTATTATGCGGAAAATAATTACTCCAAAACCCATAAATTGAGGCTGAATTTCAGTGCACGTTTCCATGGGAGTCAGCCTGGTTGGACACAGTGGAAACAGGCATGGGATCAAGATGTAATCTTAGGCAGCAGGTGGATTATCTGCTTGTTATGCTCACCGGGGGCCGAATCCTATCCCCCTCCAGTCCATAGCATGCAGCGCCACTGACAGAGCATGCACAGCATGCTATAGTGGGGCGGAGTGGGTGTGTGACCAGGTGGCCTGGAAAAGGTACGTGAAAATATTTTATACTTACTTCTCCATAGGCCACCTGGCCATCAATGGCTCTTCTTGGACCCATGCCAGCTCTTTTGCTGGCATAAGTTCAAGGAGAGTCAGGGGGCGGGTCTGGGCCGGGAAAGGGGAATAGAATCTGGCGGACTCTGCTGCCACCAAGATCCATTCATCCCACTCCTGAACCACCCCAGTTCCTCCCCTGAATCACCCCGGCCCTCCCCCAAATTGTCTGCAAATCACCCCTGCTGCCACCTTACCTGCTCCAGTGTGGCCTGGGTGAGCTGCTGGCCATTTGCTCCAGTGGTCCATGACAGTAGTGTGTCTTTTGTGCTGCTGTAACTGGACTTATGGCAGCGGATCATGAGAGCGGCTCAAGACCCAGGATAAGATTGGGTCTTAAGTACATCTCAGTGAGTTCACAAGGAGTTACCCCCAAGTTAGTGTGCTTAGGGCTGTAGTCATAGTTATTCGGAAGTAACTCTCACAAAAATGAATTGGACTTTCTTCTGAGTAACATGGTTGCAGGGCCATAAAAGAAATCTGAAAATCTTACAGAGGTGGCAGATTTCTTAGAAAAGTAAAGCACAATGCTTACTGCTCTTTGCCACTGGGAGTCGTAAAGATTGGACTAGCAATGTTATAATAAATGATCATAAAACCAACCCTCCAATCTTTAGGCAGGCAGTGATTACAAAGGGCCCAGGGGTATAAAATGTATTCTAGAGAAGACTTAAAAGGCATTTATTTTATGCTTGCCATATATTTATAGTTTAGTGTCTGGTCCTAGCAAGGAATTTTGACAAATTTCAGAGGGGTAGCCATTTTATTCTGCTGCAGTAAAAATGATAAAGGGACTGGTGAATCTTTCATTCTTTACAGTGCCACAAGACACTGATGGTCAAATCATCTCATGACAACAGAACTCACATTCTGTTGTTGTAAGCAGTGCAGTGCCACTGTAAATGGAGTGCCATTGCCAAGCACAAGAGAGCCACAAGTGGAAATAACCAGTGATTCCCTGCGCATGCCAACAGCCCACCCAGGCTGCACCGGTGCAGGTAAGGTGGTGGATGGGGCGGGTCATGGGTGGGGAGGGGGAAGTTAAGGGAAGGTTTGGGGGAGGGCAGGAGGTGGGCAGCATGCTGGAGGGAGTGGATTTTGGTGGCAAAAGTGCACACAGGATCCTATCTCTGATTTGACAACCTGCCCTGCTCCCTTCCTCTCCTTAGGACTTATGCCAGCAAAATAGCTGGCATGGGTCCTAGGAGAACCATAGGCGATCAAGCGGCTTTTTTCTTACCTCTGCTGGCTGTCTGATCCCCCCCCCCCCAGAATGTAACATGTGATCCATTGGTGCAGCTGCATGCTATGGAGTGGCGGGGGATAGCATTGGGGTGTAAGCCATTCTGAGTTGCATTTTCAATTTCACCTTTTGATAATTAAGGATAGATCTCTGATCGACTTTTTACAGCACAATCCAGTTTAGACTGGCGGAGCGATCAGAACAAATCACAATCTAATGTGGTTTTTACTTGAATAGTTTGGCGTCATCTGCAAACTTGGTTACCTCTATAATTTCCCCCTAACTCTAGATAATTTATGAACAAGTTAAAAAGCACTGGTCCCAATAAGATCTTTGGGAGACCAGACATCTTACTTTTGTCCACTGCCAAGATTGACCGTTTATCCTTGCTCTCTGCTTCCTGTTCTTTAACCAGTTACCAACACATAAAAGGACCTGTCCGCTTTTTCCATGACTGCTGAAGTTGCTCAAGAGCATTTGGTGAAGAACTCTGTCTAACACTTTTGAAAGTCCAAGTATATAAAATCAACTGGATCACCATTACCCACATGTCTGTTGATGCTCTCGAAGAACTCCAGAAGGTTAGTGAGGCAGGTCTTACCTTTTCAGAAACCGTGGTGATTCTCCTTCAGCAAGGATCTTTCTTCTATAGGCTCAATACTTTTGTATTTAATTATGCTTTCCACCAGTTCACCTGGAACAGATGTTAAGCTGAGCAGCATGTAATTTCCTGGATCCCCTTGGATCTCTATTGTGTTACATTGGCTACGCTCCAGTCCTCTGGCATGGGGACTGATTTAAAGAGCGAGTTACATATTTTTGTTAGAAGATCAGCAATTTCACATTTGAGTTGCTTAAAAATGCTTGGGTGGATGCCATCTGGACCCAGTGATTCATTAATTCTTCATTTGTCAGTACTCTCTCAACTCTTCCCTTTCATGGATTTGACTCCATCCTTCAGATTCCTACCCCATGAAGGTCAGGCATGGGTATCTGCCCTACACCTTCTGTAGTGAAGACAGATTCACAGCGCAATCCAGCCCATCTATAGGGCGGCGGAGTGAGCCCTCTGTCACCCTAAGCTGTCACAAATGTGCCGTAAGGCATGTTTGCGATGACTCTAGAGTAAGAACTGCCGGCACAAGGCCGGTAGCCCTTACTCTGCCACCAGATCTCCATGCGACCACCAGAGGACTGTAAGGGATCCCCCCAGCGGCTGCATGGGCGGTCCAGGCAGTGAGGGAGGGGGGCCATTGGCCGTGCCGGCCTGGGAGGGGGCGGGGATGGTGTCCACCATATGACTGTCCCCGGCCGGCGCAGCCATTGCACGACATCCTCTGACTTCCGCCAGCTAAATAGCTGGCAGAAATCCGAGGAGTCCCATTGGGCCTTCCCCGGTTTACACTGGGGGAAGGGGACGAATGTCCCCTTCCCCTGAGTAGACCTCTGGGCCACTGCAGAGCAGCCCGGAATGGGGATAGGATCCGTTGGATAGTTAAGTAGGATTGCGCCATCAAAGAATTCACTCAGCTTCTCTGGAATCTCCAAATTCACTTGAAGCTTCCCTTTTATTCCCTTGCTATTTAACAGTCCAACTTCCTATGTGTGCCAAGTTGTTTGCTTTTTATGCATTTAAATTAAGTTATTGTCTGCCTTGATGCTTTTAGGCATGTGCTCCTCCTTATTGTCAGCTTGCATTTCTTTTGCCAGAGTTTGTGTTTTCTTTTTTGTTCTCATTTGGGCAAGACTTTCGTTTTTCTGAAGGAAACCTTCTTGCTTTTCATCGCTTTCTTGACTCCACTTATGAGCCATGCTGGCATCCTCCTGGCCTTGGTGATGCCTTTCCTACTGGTGATGCCAGTTGTACACATTCTAGTTGAGCTTCTGTTATTGTGGCTCTAAATAACCTCCAGGCACTCTGGAGTGATTTCACCCTCTTGACTTTCCCTTTCAGCTTCTCATTTTTGAGAAGCCTCGCCCTCTTCTTTTGAAGTCAAACGTTTCATTTGGAAACTTGGAAACTTTCCAATTACACATATGTTGAACTGTATAGCACTATGGTTACTGTTTCCTGTTGATTCAACTGCACTTGTAACTCACACTAGGTGCTGGGTCATTTCCCCAGTCTATGAGAGGGTAATTGAAGTCACCCATTACAATAAAACAGTATTTTCTCCTTTTGATGTCTCCCTGATTCCTTTCTCCAAGTCAGGTTCACCCGCAACATTTTGATCAGGAGAGCAATAGTGTGTGTCACCAGTACTAAATTGTTATTTGGTCTTAGTATTTCTACCCACAATGAGTCTGTAGAGGCATCTGGTCACCCTACCTTTTTCAATTTTCTAAGTTTTGTTGGATTCTATAACTTTGACATACAGCACCGCGTCAGAGTGGGGTTCTGGCGGTCCGGCAGTCCAAGTATCACCAGCAATCAGGCCAAAGTACCACTGGTGGTACTAGTACCACCGGTTGAGAACCCTTGCTGTATACCATTTCTAAAAATGCTACCCTGGAGGTCCTGACCTTCAGCATCCTATTGAGCAATCCCAGAAGCGGAGCTATGCCGCTGCCCCCCCCCCGTGTGTATCCATTACCTGAGGATAGGAGGGAGAGAGAGAGAGAGAGAGAGAGAGAGAGAGAGAGAGAGAGAGAACAACTTGTCCACCTACCACTATCTACTTAGACTTACTGCCCGCTGCTGGTACAGGGGGCAGCAATACCATTATTGCATTGTTGTATACTCCAACATGAAGGCCAGCGGGTGGCGCAGTGGGTTAAACCGCTGAACCATGAGCTGTCGATTGAAAGGTCGGCAGTTCGATTCCCACGACGGGGTGAGCGCTCGTTGCTTGGCCAGCCCCTGCCAACCTAGCAGTTCCAAAGCATGTCAATGCGAGTAGATAAATAGGTACCGCTTGCGGGACTGTAAACAGCGCTCCGTGTTCCAGCCGCATGCTACACGCTGCGGCAAGGAGAGTCATGCCGGCCACATGACCACGGAGGCATCTTCGGACAACACTGGCTCTTTGGCTTTGAAATGGAGATGAGCACCACACCCTAGAGTCGGACATGACTGGACTTAATTGTCAGGGGTCACCTTTACCTTTATACTCCAACATACTACAGCTTGGCACCAGCACTGGATCAGAGGTTCTTGTCAGGTCTTATATACCCCTGGTGCTGTGCCATGATTGGCTGCATAGTAATTCAAAATCCTATTGGCTGCCATGGCTCTGGCTGAGGAGAGGGAGGAAATGAGGAGGCAGCCATATGTCCATAGTCTTCAATAGGACCACCTTTTTTTGCAGGCATCATGATATGCCATCACAGGTAGCAAGAGAAAAAGAGAAAATCAATTAGGCTCTGCTCACAAAGCCACTAGTTTGCCCACTTTTTGCCTCTTGTCCTGTCAGTGTTCCACCAGTGTAAAGGATGCACCATATTGCTCATGCAACAGTGGTACTCCACTTGAGTAGGTTACTTATCCTGGCCTGTCTTTGGGCTACACAAGTGCAGGGCGGGGGAATCTTGCCCAGAAAACAGAAGACAGACTGTAAGCCTTCCTTTCAAAACGAGCGATATTTCTTGGACCTCACCGATGTATTTTTCAGAAGTTATTGACTGGAAAGGTTTGACATTTATGACAAATGTTGTTATGAATAATTCATTTAGCAATCCTTTAAGACAGAGTAGCTTTGAACCTTCCCGTGCCTATTAAACGCAGGAATGTGAGAAGGTTTAACAAAAAAATATCGGTTCTTTTCACAAGATATGATACAACCTTTTTAATGGACTGTTAAACTGCCATGAATGGTAGTGTTGATCTTTCTCCACATGTGCAGACATGAAAACTGAGGAATTGGGGAGTGCAGGGCCAGTGAGGATAGAAATCCCCCAGTACTGTATTCCCAAAAATAGTGGAGGGAGAAGACTGTTCCAAGCTCTTTTCAAGTTGAGGTTTCAGGTTGAGTTGCCAGGGAAATCCCTGGCACAGAAAGCAGGACCCAGCAGTGCCCTGGCTGGTTCACAGTCCAGCAAACCCCCCCCCCCCCAGATGGCTGCAAGCATTCTTCACTCTTTGGCTCTGAACCTCTTATAGGGGCATTCCGACAGCATAGAATAATCAATCTCAGTACAGTCATACCTCTCATAATGCAGGGAATTCATTCTGACTGCTGTACGAAACAGTGCTATAAGAACTCAACGATATCCATGAGACAGGGAAATAGCACTGATTGTCCCTGTGCTTCCTGGAATCATTGTTTCCATTGGCTAGAATAGCTGTCAATCATACCAGGACAAAGAGCACTGTAATGAATCAGTGCTAAAAGCAGCGCTTATGGGGAAACGTTATGGTACATCAATGATCAATAAGCGAACCTCAATTATTGTATGGAGAACAAAGGAATGTGCAGTTGTCTTTTTTTGGGGGGGGCACTTCTATGCACACTGCAACTTTTATTTGCCAGCTCTGGGTTGCCAGCTCTAAAGTATTTGCATTTACTTTCCCATATAATATTTAGGAGGCAGAGGGGAAGGAGCTGCTCAGTGAGCTTTCTTGCCCCAAAGCATAAGGTGAGGATGGGAACATGAGCAACACTTTTCTGATAGCAGCAGGAATGAGCACACACCTAAGGCTGGCAGGCAGGAGTCACAACAGTTTTGTGTGTGTGTGTGTGTGTGTGTGTGTGTGTGTGTGTGTGTGTGTGTGAGAGAGAGAGAGAGAGAGAGAGAGAGAGAGAGAGAGAGAGAGAGAGAGAGAGAGAGAGAGAGACTGACTGACGACCCGATCGTACCCACCACCAGCCCAGAGCATGCAGTGCTGCCGATGGAATGTGTGCTGCATCATGCTATAGTGGTAGGGAGACCAGGCAGCCAGGAGAGGTAAGTAAAAAACCTTTTAATGCCTCTTCATAGGCTGCCTGGTCTCTAATGGATGTCACTGGACCTATGCCAGTTCTTTTGCTGGCGTAAGTGTAAGGACATACCTGGGGGCAGGTATCGATCAGAAAGGGGGGGGATAGGATCTTGGCATGTGCTGCCACTGCTGAGATCCTCCCCCTCCTGCCCTCTTCCGGAGAGCCCCACTTCAGCCTGCTCCCTGCATGAAGGCAGGGCACCCTTCACACCACTGTGACACAGGAGATCTCCTGCAGTGGCCTACCCAGCAAGCAATACCCCCCCCATGCCATTTCCTGCATTACTGGCACTTGCCGGTGTGGGTGTCAGTATCCTGCCCTTCCTGTCCCCCTTCCACTGCTTGCCATACATATACCATGGCGGCAGAGAACAGAGGTCTCAAGTAGTGCCCCTCCCTTGGGGCCCAAGAAGTCACAGGGTGAGGATGCTGCAGACCCTGAGAACAGAGATGCCCCTCCACAGCAACCCATCCTGAAGCCACCTGAGGTAAGGAACAACTACAGTGGGTAGAAAGGATCCCTATCTGCTAAGAAAGAGACAACAAGGGTGATCCAACCAAAGGGTTTATTGACCTGAAAGAGAAACACACAGGTGTGGTTGCCAATCGTCTCCTCCCACAGCAGGGCTGTTGTGCCATTGCAAGTTATCCAACAGACAACCAAGAAACAGGTGCCTATGAGGTCTGGTTGCACCAGTTGGTTCACTGTCTACCACATAGTTTGCAAAGTCACAGGGGCATGACTGGAAGGAGTAAGTCACAACCTCACCGAGAAGCAGCTAGACTCACACTGGTCACTTAGGTAGGCTGTAGGCTTCCCTTGGGATCTACATGGTGTCTCCGTCTGTGTGACAGCTGCCTGGGGATCAAGGTGAAACACATAGAAACAAGGGTTTGACAGCCACACCTGTTCTCTGACTTGAGATGCGTACTCCGTGTTTGTGAGAGAGAGTGGTGCCACCACAATGTACATGCAGTGGTGCCCTGCAGGGGACGAAATAATTGTGGTTTAGTGAATGGGTGGTTAAATGGAGTCTCAAAATATTGTTTATTAAAAACTAAGATACATGTATTTTTGTTACTTATTCATGTTGAAGCACATTTATACTAAAATCCTAACCATGAAAGACATGGTTTATCATTTACATCTTTATACTAATTATTCCAATACATAATAAATAATGGCCATTGTTACCAAATTGATTTTTAAGGAAGTAACAGCTTGAACAATAAGTCCGCTTGACTGAGAAGTGATGTACCAATTATATATAAAAAACACACCAAAAACCCCACAATCCATTACTGGCAGTAGGACAGACTTTTTTTAGTGAAGCAATTCAGCTTTTGGCTTCAGACGGGAGATTTCATATTAATTCTGAATAGATGTCCTCCACCTCGTCGCTTAACACAAATGAGAGATGCTTTCTTGGTTCATGGGGAATTAAATAGTCATTGATAATATTAAGCATTGCACTCCTTCCAGCTGGCAGGTGCCCCCACAGAGACTCAAACCCTTGCCATGGAGAGATGTGCATGTTACTGTTTTGCTGCTGGTGCCAGCCACTTTGACTCCCGTGGGGTGGAAGGGGTGCTGTGCCATCTTTGTGTTGTGTTGTCCGTGGGGCATCTGTCCATGGTTGAGGTGGTGCCTATGGCTGTGCTATTCATTCCCAATAGCTAGCAGTGGGGTGTCCCCCAGCATTGGTCACTCATTGGCTTTTCACCTGCCCTCACCCCTTTATCAGTACAACCTGGTGGCACTTCTCTGGCTGCCAGTGTTGGGGCAGATTGAATGCAGTGATTTGTTCCCTAGACATCACACTGATGACACTTAGATGTCAAATGGATGATGCGCCGACTTCACAATGATGACACACGGACGACATGCTGATGTCACAATGATGACATACCGATGTCATGGCAACCATGTGCTGCTATCCTAATGGAAACTATTATGTGGATAACGGGGCTGTGCAGGAGTTTCCGTGGATGCTGAGGGTTCTACTGGGAAGGGGTGCGCTAGCATTGCTTTGCCAGGATAGGCTTGGCATTTGGCTCTTTTTACATGGTGCACCATCAGTGTGGTGTTGCCAGGATGAGCTTAGGATATGACGGACTTTGCAATGGTATCCGTCCATTGTTGGTCCAGCATCCAAATAGGGTCGAGTCTTTATACTGAGAGTATCTTGTAGAACAGACACTAAGACACTGGGTTCACCATGTTCCACCCTTGGCTTCCTAACAAGTATATCACTGTGAGATTCATGATGGTAAACACTTCGTTGCACGCAAATGTTGTTTTTACACATTCACCTAACATGTTTTTCATGGATGCATTAAAATATTCATTTAAAGTGAATGTGGCATGTGTAAAGTGGCCAGTAGCAATGCTTCTATCATGGATACATGATGTGTGGAGGATTATTTAAAGCATGACTCACAAGGATACTGGTGGGGGTGGGAATGAATAATTCCTCTGGTATCCATTAGCACAATTGAAGTCAGTTACTCAGTGCGGTTACAGACACCAATGGCATAATCTAGAGAGCATAAAATCTCTCTCTCCCCTGCTGCCTGCCTGCCCCTATAGGCTTGTTTTTAATATAGCTGCCATTATGCTAAAACTGTCGCTTTTGCTATACCCTTGATCTCACTAACCACCTACAATGCACAGCAGCTCCAGCTATTTTAAGGGCCGTGTGTTCGTTAAGCATTACAAATCTTGGAAAAATGAAAGGTAGATTATTCCACTTGAGTGGAAAATAATATGCCAAAGAATTCTGCTCAATTATTTTTTAATTCTGAGGTGAGATTCGCCTATATGGAGAACAACTGAAACCAGAACAACTGCCTGGAAAGTTCACAGATGGGATGAAATAACGTCAGCACATCCTCCTCCTTTGCTTAGCTTTGAAATGCAAAATGAAATGCAAAATGATTTGGGAAACACACTGTTCTTTTCAATTGCATTCATATTGTCCTGTACACAGGAAACTCCTTGGAATGAAAGTATAGAAAGTGACCCAAGTACCCTGAATTAAACTTGTCAGCATTTTTGGCACTGGCATTTTGGAAAATAACACATGGAAAAATGACAAATCAAACATTTGTATGTTTCACAGTCCTGCGGCAGAGTTGATTTATGTCTAAGGTTGCAATCCTATGCACACTTACCTGGGAGTCAGTCCAACTGAAACAAATGGGACTTACTTCTGAGCAGACACATGGATAGGCTTGTGCTATAATTCAGTGTTTGTGCTCTGGCAAAGCAAAGTCCAAACTTCATTGAGCTGACAGATACATTGCTGAGCTACGGAGTAAGCATGTCTATTAGGATATGTGTGCACTAGCAGTTTTTCAGTGATCTGCTACTGGTGATTGCACGAGGATGTACTGTTCATGGTGCAATCTGTGAACCGTTGCTGTTTGTGATTTTCTTCCTGGTTTTCTCATGCAATGTCCCAATTTTCCACAACTGGGGCAGACATTAATCATGGGAAACCATCATATATATATTACTGTAAATGCAGTACATTCAGCATCAGGAGCTGGGGAGACCTGTGTAAACAGAAATCTTTGCCGAAGAGATAAGAAAGTAACTGAGAGGAGCAGGAATGAGAAATTTTAAATGAAATGCTTGTACTAAATCCAGGAAATCCAGGGCATGGTTAATCATTCCAAGTTACTGGTCTCTTTCTACGTTAAATGCATGAAGACTCTTTCAGAGTGCTCCAGTTGAATGAAGAAAATATAAATCTTATTAATATAATTTTTATATTTATATACATGTAGTAAGCAAGTAAGTAAATACTTTATTTGGCATATACACAACAAAACAAAAACTATATACATTGAGAGCAGCCAGAAGACATTTCATAAGAACATAAGAACATAAGAAGAGCCCTGCTGGATCAGGTCAAAGGCCCATCTAGTCCAGCTTCCTGTATCACACAGTGGCCCCACCAGATTCCTCAGGGAGCACAAGACAATAAGATACTTGTATTTTGTATATTTCAAAATTCCCGGTTGCGCAACTCGGTCAGCTTATGCAAAAAAGTTGCCACTATATAAATCATCTTTAATTTAGGGGAGTCCCAATCTGCTTTTGCTTATTTCTAGGTTGAGATATGTCTAAGTAACTGGGGAGTCAAACAACATGTTCAGGCTTTATTCCAGATGTGCTCAGCAAAGACATCAACCAAACAAAATGGTACAATTCAGTGGTCAGAGTACATTTGCACGGTGCACCTGTTTCCTGTCTTTAACGAGCCCCACAGACTTCCAGGTGGCCAGCCTGGAGCCATGAGCTCAAATCTAGTCTCTACCATCCACCTGGACAGAAGCGTCATTGGGGTAGGGGCGGGGGGCCCTGGGCCCCAGGGCGGGGTCGGACGTGGCAGTGAAGGGGTGTACTTGCCTCTGGGATGCGTCTCCTCCGCCTGGTTCGTCTTGGCACTGGCGGGGCATAATTGGAGCCGCGCCGGGCGCGCTCATGAAGCTGACGTCACGCCCGGGTCACGTGGGGGCGTCTCGTCGGCGGCCCCCCCCAGAATCACCACTGCACCTGGATTGGCCACCTTTGTGTCATTGTTTAAATACCCCTCCTGTTTATTACTCGTTTTCAAGTCTCTCAAACCAATCCTGCCTCTTCTTCCTCTGGTGTCCCCCCCCCCCCAAGATATACCTTTGACTTTGAACATGGGTGAAATTCAACAGATGCCTACCAGACTTTTCCTTTTCTTTTGTCTGCCTGGCAATATATCTTTTTAACTCTTTGGCATCTGTTTTGCACGTGTAGCTATTTCTTCACACATGTGGTGTTTTTTATGCCAGTTATAGGTATCCCCATACAACGTTTGCCCTACAAGCTGTTAAAACTTCAGCCTGCTTGATCTAATTCCTGTAAACTAAGGCCTGGTACAATAATTATGCCGTAGGCTACTCTCAGTCTTTCACCACAATATTATTTTTGACTTACACCATTTAGTACAGCATCTTCTTTAATCAGATACAAACTTACCTCTGTTTAGTTATGCAGGGTCCCTGCATGTGATTGTTTTTCCCTGAGTGCATATGACATGTGGTGTTATTTTTTAAAAGGCACTGCCCGCAACAGTGGACAAATAAAAGGGTTAAGCATTCCTAACTCTCTGCCTTTGCCTTGCTGAAACTGGTAGCCTCCAGTTTTTCAGCAATTGTTTTTTTCAGTAGGGAAAAAAAACACTGTAGGAAGGAACAGGCCACTGCTCACACATCTCCTGAATATTGTCTAGTTTGGCCCTTATATCTTCTCAGGCTGTTGACAACATATGATTTAGTTCCTTGAATTCCTCTTGTAGCAAGACTGCTGTGCACAGATGGTTCTTTCTCGTCAATGTGTTGGGTGGTGTTTTTTTTTTTTTTTACTTCCTCCTACTTCTGTTAAACTTTGAACAAATGGTATATAATCTCTCTTCTGAGGGGAAAAGAAGTAAATGTTGAAAGAATGCCTTTTGGCTGTATCTATGCAGCAAACATATTTAGGATGGCACTATAAAATATTCCAACAAAGAGTATGAAGAATCTCTTCAAAGGGCTGCATATAAGTGTGTTCGGGTTCTTTTCTTTGAACTGCTTTTATAGTAGGAGTGTCAACGCTCCTTCTAGCAGCTGCCCCTTGGCAGCCACCATGTTTTTCCCCCACAATGCCCCAGACCAACATAATATCTGAACAGGACCAGCCCAAGACTTCTTGATGCCTGCGGTGGCATGCCAAATGGTGCCCCCTTACCTCTTACCCTTTGCTCTTCACTTTCTCCTCTTCCTCTTTGTCCCCTTCTTCGTTTTCTAATCCAGGGAGTGGAAGAAGAAGGAGAAGCAGTGGAGATAAGTAGGCAGAGGTGGGCACCCTGTACCAATCTGCTGCCTGAGGCAATCACTTCAGTTGGCCTCATGGATGGGCCAGCCCTGCATTCATAGCATTATGAGGGGAAAACATGGCAACTGTCAAGAAGCATCCAACAGAAGAAACTCTGATGCTCTGTTTACACAGTTTAAAACAAGAATAACCTACTCCACTACCCTGCTGCAAGGAAAGCTTCCCCCCTCATGAAAACAAATGGAGTTGGAATGCCTCCTATGCCATTTGGCTTATTGTAGCCCAATAGGCATTTGTTTTAAGAAGAAGGAAAATTGGACCAAATGGGCCAGATTTGGTTCCATTTTTCAATTGTCAGAGGAGGGCTGCACACCCCTACTTAGATGAAGGCAACCCTTAGCAAGTGCATATCTAGATAGGTCAGAATTGTTACATCTATAGTCAACAGCAAGTGAAACATAACATCTTGCAGGGATGTGGATCAAGTCTCTGACTCCAAGTCTCAAGTCAAGTCCCAAGTCTTTGCCCCCAAGTCCCAAGGCTTTGGTTGCAAGTTGCGAGTCCCTATCTATTTAATGGGGAAAATGGTGGTTTAAACCTGAATAAAATTCGACTTGTCGTAAAAAGGTTCCAAGTCTCGAGTTGAGTCTTTCGAGTCTTTTACAATCGCCGAGTCAAGTCCGAGTCAAGTCATTGATGTGACTTGAGTCCGACTCGAGTCCGAGTCAATAGACTCAAGTCTACATCACTGACATCTTGTATTTTAAAACCAAGGCACTAGCAAATCACAAGATGATGGCAACGGAAAAGCATGAACTGGCTTTAAATAGCACTCCACCTCCACCTCCAGCTCACTGATTCTGTGCCTGTAGGGCAGAAGAGGCAGATTCAGCTCTAGTACTCTTAAAATATAGATAAGGTTGCCAAAACTGAGCTCTGCTTCAGGCCACAGATCTAGTACAAGCCAATGAACTGAAAACACCTTATTCTGACAGAGTAAGAATGAAAAAGGGAAACCATATTGTGTTGCAGTGCCCAGCCCACAGAACAGTCATTCATTTCTGTATTTTAAATATTTCTATCTCTTCACAACAAAGACTACTGGGGCAGCTAACAAATATAATTCATACTTAATATTTATTGGGCACTTTCTGAGTGTGCAAAGCACTTTATTTTTCACATTTTAATACCATCTTTCCTCCAAGTGGTATACATAGTTCCTTTCCTCCTTTTGTCCTCACAACAGCCCTGTGAGGTAGGTGAGGCTGAAAGATAGTGACTAGCCCACAGTCACCCAGGACATTTTGGGGCTGGGCGGGGATTCACATGCACACTCCTGCTAACTGGGCAAGGAGGCACTTTTTAAACTGGTGCTCCTTTTATATTTAGCAGGGGGAGAGCCACTGTCCCTCTTCACCTCAGCATGGCATCTTTTCCAGTGGCTGTTTCCTGGTGTATCTTCTGCATCTTTTGAGATTGTGAGCCATTGTGAGGCAGAGAGCCATTTATTTTGCTATGGGAAATTTTGTTGAAAAGTGGCCTCCTGCTTTACAATGGCTTCACTTTACAATCAAATCACTTTACAATGGACTCAATATTTTGGCCACCTAATGCGAAGAGAGGACTCTCTGGAGAAGACTCTGATGCTGGGAAAGATTGAAGGCAAAAGGAGAAGGGGAAGGCAAAGGATGAGATGGTTAGACAGCATCACCAATGCAACGAACATGAAAATGAGCGAACTCAGGAAGATAGTGGAGGACAGGAAGGCCTGGCGGGATATGGTTCATGGGATCACGAAGGGTCGGACATGCCTTAACGACTGAACAACAACATCTGTAATAAAACAAGGTTCACTGTATGATAAGTTACGGGCAGTCCGATCCTGCCTAAGATGCAGTGGCTGGCCTAAACTGCCAGCTGCTACATCCTAGTCGGAATGCGGGCCGTGCCGGCACGGCCCGGGCTCACCTTGGAGGAAGTGGACGTTCGTCCCCTTCCCTCAGTGTAAGCACTGGAGGCCTCAATGGGCCTGATGTGCGCCAGTTATTTAGGCTGCCCATGTAAGGCCGGCCAGCCCAGCCTGGGAAGGGGCGTTGGATATCGGCGCAACCCAGTGTCAATATTTCCACCCCCACCCTGGCCGGGCCGGGCAATGACCCCCTCCCTCGCCACCCCAGCCTTCCCTCCCCACACCCTCCCGCCAACTGACCTAGGACTTACCTGGGTCGGCTGGCGCAAGTCCTGGGTGACGGCAGAGTGAGTGGCTTCGGCCTCTGCACCAGTGCCGCTTACTCCTGAGGAGCCGCAAAAGTGCCTTATGACACTATTGCGACAACTTAGGTCAGTTGTCACCATGACAGGGATCATATACATGACAGGGAACATAGCATGAGCAATTTAAGAACCTTGATCATGGCAAGAGCCAGCGTTATGCTTAGTACTGGTCAGAAGTTCAGTTCCAAGCAAAGGCTGAGTAAGCATTTGAGTTTAAAGCACATTGTGACAGAGCAGAAGCAAATTATCAGGAATTTCTTGAGGGTTCGTCTATGCTCTCCTATGGTGCACCCTCAACATACTGGAACCACAACCCATCAGTGTGACTGGAAAAAAAATTACATTAAAATCTGAAGACAATGCAGAGGAGGAGAGTGGGGTACATGCAATGGTTTTGAGCCTGGAGAGTATGAGCTGCCTGCAGATAGCAGAGGACAACCTGTTTCTTTTAAATATTTTATGTTCGTAAGTTTGCTATTCCTCCTGTTCTTCCTCATTTGACACTGATATGAAACTTACATGTAGTATTTTGCAATTCATGATGTACCCCAGATCAGACCTGGAACTCCTAAATTGTACTCTGTTCATAGATATTTGTGTGACAGAGCAGAGAGACTACCTTAGAGCTGGCATTTTATGTTTCACTTCCTGCCGGAATAAAATAACCCAGTAGAGACAGATCTTACACCACAAAGCAGAACTGGGAACTACTGCAAACACAGCCAAATTCCCAGTTTCCATAAATCAACATTAGCCCAAAGTAATCAATACCGTTTGTCTAATATTTTACGGAAGTTGGCCTTTCAGCTTCTCATTTATTTTGTCTGATGTTATGCTGTCTCAGATAGTTGCTTTGTTGAAGGTCAGCAAAACACTACGGCAACTGTCAAGCAGGATCTATTTTCTCCAAAGCTTCTGATATAATTAATTGATGCTTATTGATTTAGGAAAAATGTTACACTTGGCTCTTTGTTCTTTCTGACAAGTAGAGCTGATTGCTACTGGAAGTCAAGCTTGTGCACCCTGCAAACATTCCATGTTTTTGTAACATAGCCTTAGGTTTTCATGGCCAAAGGGTTCAGAGAAATAAAAGACATGGCTTCAGATCTCGAAAGATTTTATTTCTCTGATTCCATGTTTTTCTTTCACCTTGTGAATATTTTCCTCTTCTTCCTTTTAATTATCGTCAGCTTCAGAAATCTGACAAGGTGAAAATGTAAAATATAAAGCTAAAACATAACACACATTTGGAGTCTAGTTTCAGGTCTGATTTGGGGGCAGAAACAGCTTTGGTCGTCGTGCTGGTGGATTTCCTTTGCCAGGGGATACATAGGGATTGCAGCCTCCTGGAGCATTCAGCATATATGGATACCATCAACCATGCTATCCCTCTGGGCTGTCTGGCAGGACTGGGACTGAGGGACACTGTGTTGCAGTGTTTCTGATTCTACCTGTCAAGGAAATATCTGAAAGTGTGCTGGGAGATTCCCCATGGGAATTACTCTGTGGGATGTCACAGAATTCCATCCCATTAGTCATCAGCATGCCAACAACACTCAGTTATTATATCTCTTCTTTTCATCAGACTCCATTGAGGCCATTGAGGCCTAATAGATGCTTGGAATCAGTAAGGACCCACATAAACCAAAGCTGGACCCACCATAAGGACCCACATAAACCAAAGCTGAATCCAGATAAGACCGAACCGGTGATGGAAGAGGCATTTCTGGATTAGAGTGTAGGCAGATAATGAGATTGTACAGTACTCCTGCCAGAGGTGATTCAAAATTGGGGAGTGCTCCTGGATCCACCTTTACTGTTTGATTTATATGTGACAGTTGTGGCCAGCAGTGCCTTTTTTTCCAGCTCTGCTTGGTGCGCCAGTGTGTACCCTCTTTTTGGTGATCAAACGTTTGTCTCTGTGATTTAAGTCTTGGTAAATTCTAGATTAGACTGGTGTATCTGTATCTTGGGCTATCCTTGAAAACTGGAAACAGGGAATGGTCTATGCAGAAGCGTCGTCAGGGAGGGGGCGTTGGGGCATTGGGCCCCTGGGTGGCAGGATCGGGCCCCAGGAGGCAGGCGGATGGAGTGTGTGTGTGTCACGGCGGCCGGCAGAGGCGCAAATTGTCCTGTTCGTCGGAGCGAATGAGGAGCGTCGGCAACGTGTTTGGCCCGCCCGCCTGCCCTGCACCTCAATACAGTGCATAACGGCTGCAGCCGTTACGTCAGTTCCGGTGCGGGGGGCGGGCGGTCGTGGAATCACCACTGGGTCTATGATTGTACTTGTGGGTGCCAGCAGTGTGTACTGTCAACTTTTCTGTTGGGAGTGCACATGATCATGCTGTTACACCAATGTTAGCATCCATTAGCATAGCAGGATCACAATATTCTCCTGCTACTGCAGTAATAAGGACACTTAGCTAGGGGTAAGTCTTAAATTCAGTAGGACTTACTTCTGAGTAAATACGGCATAGGACCAGGATACCTCAAGAACCCCCTTCTCCCATATAATCCTGCACGTCTCCTACGATCATCAGATTGGGTCCTGCTTTGGATACCGCTGCCACCTGTAGCCAAGGTGATGGCGGCAAGGTGCAGGGCCTTTTCTGTTGTGGCACCACATCTCTGGAACCAGTTACCAGAATATGTGAGAACAGCTCCCTCTTTATAAGGATTCTGGAGGAGTCTAAAAACTTATTTATTTTGTTTGGGCTTTGAGGAGGGAAGAGGAACCTCCTAGGGACCTTTTTTATCTTCTCTCGTTATTTTTATGCCATTGTTTTTTATGCTGTTGCTGTTTTTATATTTTTATCTGTACCGTTTAACCCTGTATTGTTTTTTAAAATTGTTTTAATGTTTCTTATTCATACGCTTTTATTTGTATGCCTTTTAACTTGGTGCCTTTTAACTTGTATTTTTATTTTTTAATTGTACACTGCCTTGCGCATAAGAACGGCGATATATAATTTTTTTTAAAAAATAAAAATAAATAAATAAATGTGAATAGAATCAGCCTGCATAGGACATATCTACACTACATACTTCTGTCAATTGTATACCAGTTATTATCCCCCCTAAACAATCTTGGGAGTTGTAGTCCCATGAGTGTGCTCTCGTGAGTGTGCTGAGAATTCATTGTTCTGGACTCCTCTGCACATACTCGCCAAAGAACTACATATCCCAGGGTTCCTTAGGGAGAAGGAGTGACTTACCTGGTCCTTTATGAAGTGCATGCACAAGCAACCCCCCCCCCCTTCAACACTGCACAATATCAGTGTGGTCCTGCACACATCAGGAGAGGCGCCCTATACACTGGCACACATTTTTATCAAGCACAGAAAATTGAAGGGGCAGGAAGGAGGCATGTGGCTCACTCAGTACCATGACCCAGTTTTTCCTTCAGCTCTCATTCCCATCTCTGCTATTATTGAGATTTCCTGTGCCAGATGACTTCTGAAATGCCACCAGCAGGAATGGCAGATTTGTATTTTCAAAAAAGGCCAGGAACAGTCTGAGACTCTGGTGTCTGAAAGATAAGGGACTTCCTATACTAACTGCGGGCATGAGGTACTGAAATAAAGGACAGTTCTTTACCTTAGTTTTGGTCTCTCAAAACTGGTTTCCTAGTAAATCTCCAACTGTTCGAATAAGTTAAATAATGTTAACAACAGGTGCAAATTTAGTATTGCCTATTTCCTGGAATTATGACTCAACTTAAAAATATATATATAAGAAAAATGCTTTAATTATAATAATAGACGCTTTGAGAGATTGCATAATAATAATAATAATAATAATAATAATAATAATAATAATAATAATAATGCCATTGTCCACCTAATAATTATCTACCATGATGTCACACTTGTAAATTTCCCTTGTTGATGAGCTGTTGAAGTTACCGAGGCTGAAGTTGCTCCTTTCATTGAGGGTTTGAAACAACCCCCCAATCATGAAGATATGTTGTAAGCCGCCTTGAGTGCCCTTGCTGGGAGAAAGGCGGGATATAAATTCTTTAAATAAAATAAAATATGCAGAATGTTTTTTTTTTCCTAGAAAGCAAAATACAAGTAATTTCAGATATATACCATGAAACCAGGGGCAGACCATCCATTCGGTAAGACGATGCGGGTTGTATGGATGGCAGATTTGGGGAGGGGGCAAGAGGGCAGTGGATTCGAGGTGCCCTTCGTGCTGCTGCTACTGCCTGCCTTCACCCTCCCGCAGATGCAACTTGCACTTAGTTATCTGCTGTCTGCCCGCTAAAAGTGAGCAGAAAGTGGATCACCTACCTCCTTACCTTTCTCCTGTGGTTTCTTCAAGTGCAGAAGTGCAGGACTCCTGATTTGATTTACAGGGACTGCATGAACAAAGGAGCTCCTTCATTTGCACAATCCCTTAAAACTGGAAGTCCTACACTTTTGCAACTGAAGAAACCTCGGGAGGAGCAATAAGCACCAGGCCAGTGATGGGGACTCGAGTCAAATGATTTCACTCGCAAGTGTGACTTAGCCACTTTTTCCCTGACTTGTACTCGTACTTGTACTCGTGACCCACTGACTCGCACTCGGTCTCGTGACCCACGGGACTCGTACTTGACTTGCACTTGTGGCGGTAACGACTTGCCATTTCCGAGTCATTTTCCTTTAATGGCTGGCATTAACACAGGCAGGCAGGCAGGCGCAGTGGAGAACTCAGAGGAGGAGGGCAGCAGAGAGGGAGGGTTTTCAAGGGGCTGGGAAAACAAGCCTGGCTCGTTTTTCCTTTTTTTTGCCGTCTGTTCGCCATTGGCCACAACTCCGAGTGCGAGGGCTGGGGAGGAGTGAGGGAAGGTGAAGCTGCCGCAGCGGTTCCTCCTCCTTGACCAAAACTCCAAGCCCAAGGGATGCTCCGCTCAGCAAGGGGAGGGGGCAGGGAGGGAATAATAAATGGTTTGAATGTAGACACGCTTGTTTTTCCCAAACCAGATGGTTGGTGACAAGACTGAGAGGTGAGGAGAAGGGCATTGGGGAAGCCAAGTGGGTGCTTTAAAAGCCTCAGAGGCACACAGACACACACCCCACACAGACACCCACCCACCCCATTTTCAGGGGGAAGAAAGCCATTTGCCCAAAAGTGACTCGACTTGTGACTCGTGGTTTTTGGCCTTACTTGCACTTGACTTGTACTCGGGGAAAAATGGTGCGCACTTGACTCGTACTCGTGCGCAAAAGGATCCATACTTGACTTGTACTCGTCCAAAATTTTTGGCATTGACTCGTACTTGGACTCGTACTCGTGCAAAAATGATCGTACTCGCACTCGCACTCGTGACCTAGTTACCTAGATACTTCCTTCAGGCAGCCCAATCCTCCCTAACTTTGCGCTGAGGGATCCAGCAAGGCCAGCACAGGCAGCGCTGGATCCTGAGCACAAAACAGAAGATGGGAGGTCACCTTTGGGGAAGGGAACTTTTGTTAAAGTTCCAGCTCCCGCTATGGGTCTCCTTGGACCTGTGCCAGCTATTTTGCTGGTGCAAATCTGGGAGCCCCATGTAAGAGAAACTGGCCAGGGACGCGCCACTGCTGCCGTCCCCGGTCCAGTCTGCCCAACTCCCGCCACCGCCCTCCACTTGGACTCGTACTCGTGCAAAAATAATCGTACTCGCGCTCGCAACCTAGTTACCTAGATACATCCCTGGCACCAGCCTTCTTACCTTCTGGGAAGTGTCTAAGGATCTAGTTATTATCAGCAATTTATGGTTTGACCAATAAGAACCGACCTTCTTACCTGCCAGGACTTTCTAGATCCACATACACTTCTTAGATTCTTTGGAAGCCTGCCAAGAATGTAGAAACAAAGACAGGAATTCTTGCTCCTGAAGCTATTTTTTTCCTCTCCCCTGGGGTGAAAGTGAGAGCTGCCCATAGAATGCACTTAAGAAATTCAGGATCTTAGCATAACTGCAAAAGACAGCAGTACCTCTACCTGTAGCAGCTCATACTCTTTCCAGTTCGGGTCTTATTTCACATTTTAAAACTTTTGGGGTTAGTTTTTAAATGGAAATACAGTACTCTTTGGGGAGTCTGCACTTGAGTGGCTTATGACAGCCCTGAAATGTTGTTAATATTGCAGGGTAGATGTGCAGCTGAGACTGGTTTAAGTTTCCAGTGAAAAATCACCCCCACAAAACATTTTTCAAGGTTGCAGCAAAGGTCATTCTACTTAAATCTTTCCCTCACACTCCTTCCCAAGCCAAATCTAGCATTCATTTGCATGCAGAAACTTGTGCTCCTCTGACTCCTCTGACATGGAGACCTGTCTCACTTTTCAGTATTTAAAAACGAAACCAACCAACCAACCAAATAAATAAATCACATTTTAAAACGACATTTTAAAAGTGAAATAAGACCTGGAGTGGAAAGGGCATAAGTTCCTGTCTCTGCTGCTTACTTTGTTGTTGTTGTTGTTTTGGATGGAGGGCTGATCCTGCTGCTCAATGATGCCATGCTAAAATTATGGATTTCTCCACTGAGAAATCCATGGATTTCTACAGGTATTTTATGGGCAGCAGTCATTTCTTCTCCAGGGGATGAAAAAACACATCCAATTGCTTCATAATAAATAATTCACCCAATAGCTCCATCATCCTCAGTCAATTGGACTGTGATTGTAGTCTTTTTCTAGCTCTTTGAGCCAGAAGGAATAAGAGCGCATGATCACTGCTTCCCTTACATGTCAATTCTACCTCTACCTTTCCTCATTGGCTAAGAAGAATGGAAGGGTTCTTCTCAATGAATAATCTCATGGTATACTGCCTGCAACTATTTTGGCTCATATTTCAGCATTCAGTGCAGCTTGAAACTTGCTTTAAAAAAAAGAAAGAAAGCTGGCAATCTGGGCCGGCGATTGAGCTCAAAGGTCACTGGGTGAGAAGCCCAAAATCCATGAAAAACCTATTAATATGATTAAAGAACCCCCTCCTCTTGTTGCTCTTCTGCTTCCAACTGCTGCTTCCAATGCTGCTTTTGAGTTTGAAAAAAGGGAATTACTCATGAGTTATCATGTGTCTCCTAAGCAGTAGCGTCACTAGGACGCGCGTCACCCTGGGGCAGGGGGCGCGCATCACCCTAGTGATGCTACAATATTGCGGCGCGGGGGGGGCGACCCGGCTCCCCCCCCACGTCGCCCTCCGGACGCTCCAAGGCCGGCCCGGGAGCCAGCCTCGGAGCATCCGACCCGGATTTTCGCGCATGCGCAGACCCGTTTTGAGGGCAAAAAGCCCTCAAAACGGGTCTGCGCATGCGCAAAAATCTGGAAAATACCCGGATGGACGCGCTGCCTGGGCCTTCTTTCAGAAGGCCCTGGAGCGCCAATGGGGTCGGATGCTCCGAGGCCGGCTCCCGGGCCGGCCTCGGAGCGTCAGAAGGGTGTCGTGCGTCACGGAGGTGTCGCGCGTGGGGTGTGCGCATCACCCCGTGGCGCGCATCACCTGGGGGTGCCCCGCCCACCCCGCCACGCTCCAGCGACGCCCCTGCTCCTAAGTATAATCTAGTTTGGCCTAAGCAATGAGGACCTTTCATGACTTCCTGATTTTATTCAGGTCTGAATCATGATTTGAATTGCTGGCCTAAATCAAGATTAAAAGGCAAGTAATCCACGCAGTGGGTTAAACTGCTGAACCATGAGCGGTCGATCGAAAGGTCGGCAGTTCGAATCCGCGATGAGGTGAGCTCTCGTTGCTTGGCCAGCTCCTGCCAACCTAGCAGTTCCAAAACATGTTAATGTGAGTAGATAAATAGGTACCGCTTGCGGGAAGGTAAACAGCGCCCCGTGTTCCAGCTGCATGCTACGTGCTGCGGCAAGGAGAGTCATGCTGGCCACATGACCACGGAGGCGTCTTCGGACAACGCTGGCTCTTCGGCTTTGAAATGGGGATGAGCACCACACCCTAGAGTCGGACACGACTGGACTTAATTGT
Organism: Plestiodon gilberti rubricaudatus; assembly: GCA_026170595.1. Taxonomy (NCBI): domain Eukaryota; kingdom Metazoa; phylum Chordata; class Lepidosauria; order Squamata; family Scincidae; genus Plestiodon; species Plestiodon gilberti. The sequence continues at coordinate 61,378,643 of JANXHW010000005.1, forward strand.
CAGGGGATACCTTTACCTTAATCCAGTCTGAATTACGCAGTGTGTACACCACTAACATTTTGTAGGCCACCCTGGACACCAGGCTTTATTATTTATTTATTTAAAGAATTTCTACCCTGCCTTTCTCCCAATAAGGGCAATCAAGGCGGCTTACAGTTAAAAACATGTTAAAATACATAATACACAATAAAAGTACCGTATTTATCGGCGTATAAAATGCAACAGCGTATAAGACGCATCTTTCTTTTGGCCCTGGGTTTCAAGAAAAAAAGATTTAAAGCATTTTTGGGCCACTTGGCCACTTACCACTTGGCTGCTTAATTAGCTAATTTACATAAATTGCACAAAAATACCAGGATCTCTTTTAAAACACACAGCAATAAGACACATGAACAAAATGCACCAGAACATAAATCCCAAGTACAAAAAAACCCAGACTCAACTCTCTTTTTTCCCCCAACCCACCCATGCACAGTTTCCAAAGTAAAAAACATTAACCCCAAGTAAAAAAACCCAGACTCTACTCTTTTCCCCCCAAACCACCCATGCAGTTTCTAAAGTATAAAACATTTACCCCAAGTAAAAAAAAACCCAGACTCAACTCTTTTCCCCCACCCATGCACAGTTTCCAAAGTAAACAACATAAAAGTACCAAAACAAAAAACAAAAAAACCCAGACTCAACTCTTACCCCACCTATGCAGTTTCCAAAGCCTCCCCAACTAGGCCCAGTTCAGAAGCTTACCGAAGCTGCATTCAATCCGAGGAGAGCTGGGAAGACCACACCCTCTGCAGCTCAGCTGAACTTAACTGAGGAGCACAGCGCCCTCTGCTGGCTGCTGAGAAGCTCAACTCATGCACGTGCATAAATTAAACCCTACAAACAGCTGTAGATCAGATAGATTAGTTAGGGAAGAAAGCACAAGGGAGCTCTCCGGCTCCGGAAAAACGCGGTAAGCCCAAAAATGCTTTAAAACGGGCAAGGGGGGAAAGGGATTTTTTTAGTATTGGCGTATAAAACGCACCCTACTATTTTGGGTCACAAATGAGGACAAAAAAGTGTGTCTTATACGCCAATAAATAGGGTAATTAAAAAACAAGTAATTAAAACAATTAAAACAAACAACCCCAGTGGGTCACCTAAAATTACATTTGTTAAAAAGCTATTGAAAGTCTTTACATTGTCAGCAGCGTATTTACTTACTGCCCAATCCTATTCTAGGATTTATAGCAGCGGGACACTGTCCGCTGTTGTAAGTTGGCTGCTGACGATGTGCAGAGCGTGTTGCCAGCGGCCATTTCTGAGATGCCACTGCAAAACAGCAGTAGCACCAGAAGCCCGCTGCTATGGCCGGCAACCTGCACCGGAGCAGGTAAACTGGCATAGGCAAAGGGGACAGATGGGGTGGGACTGGGAGTGCGTTGGGGAGCGAGTGGATCTGGTGGCAGTTGTGCACACTGGATTTTTTCCTCTCTTTTAAACCCCCCCCCCTTGCCCCTTTTCTCTCCTCGGACATATGACACCCAAATGGCTGGCATATGTATGAGGAGACCCATGGGTGATCAGGCAGTCTACCAGGAGGTAGGTGAAAAAACATTTTTACTTACCTTCTGCAGGCTGTCTGATCGTCGTCGTCCCCCTATAGCATGCAGCACAGCCTCCATTGTGCATGCTATAACTCGGCTGCAGGCTATAACATGGCGGAGGAAAGGATTGGGGCCTTAATTCTGGATAGCAGTTCTCATTTGGTATTGCCTGCTCTATTCAGGAAAAAAATCTGCATATTTATGCAAACTGGCATCCCTGAAATGTTTTGCCCTGGAGCATTTACCCACAACATCTGCATGATGCCACGATTTGCCATTTTGTGTTGGCAGATGAGGTCTTCACAATATGCTGCTGAAGGAATTTGGTATAAAGATGGAGGCAGACAGTTGTAGAAAAGGTCATTTCCACCCTCTGGGCTTGGGAAGGTTGCAGCACTTGCAATCACGTTTGTTCAGCCAGATCCTTTAAGTGAGAAAATGCAGTTAAAGGAGAACAAGGGGTCTAAGGCTGGGTACAAAATTAGCATTATGTAGAAATTTAATGCCCCTTTGCAAAGAGAAGACTGAGAGAGAGAGAAAAATGCCACCTCAAGGATGCAGATTTATTAAGAAAATGAACAAATGTCAAAAAAACATTTTAAAAGATTTATACCCCATCCCTCCCATCCCCCGAAAGCAAGAGACGCCCTTCCTGACATGGGTGTCTTGTGTGACTGACCATGGTGGCTGCAATATGAGTATCTGTTCAGGTGTATCCAAGGAGAGAAAGGAAGAAAAAACATGGGTTGCAAGGAAGGCATGGCATAGGGGAAAAACCCTGTAACTTTTTTTTACCTGGGTTCCTAAGCATAGAAAGGGAAGACAGGAGGGGTTGAGAGAGGGGATTGGAGTGGAAACAAGATGTGCAATGAGAGTTATCATTTCTGGAGGCAGCCTGCCAAGCCCTGGGGCTAGGTTCCATGGAGTATTTTGGAGACTCAAAGGCGAGACAAAGGTGCAAAGGTCTTTGCACCATGTGTGGATCACACAGGCTTGTGTGATCACTTGGGCAGGCTGCCAATATTTATGGGATAATGCATACATGCTGGATGAGGCATGGCTAGCAGAAGGACCCGAACCGGATTGTCTGTTGTGTTCCTGGGGTTATTATGAGTGATTGCTTCTGTTAGCATTTTGGGGATGTGTTGCTCTGTGTGGAGGACGTTTCTTATCTGCTCACTTTTCCTGACCACAAGGCTGGTCAATGAAGTGTACACTGTTTGCTGGGCAGGCAAACAGGATGGTACCCCAATCATTAAAACACAGATATCCAACAGGAACAACATTACATCAATCAGCAATTTTCAATGTTTTACAAGAGAGCTTTTCCTCTCTTTGCTCTCCCTATGGCGCTCAGGAGCTCAGCGATGGCGATGACGTCATCGCTGCCCACTCAACCACTGTAGGGCTCCCCACAGCACAGAAGAAAATTAGAGGGAACATTGGTCATAGGATTGCTCTGTCTACAGCCTTTCTGAATTAGCTTTAGAATTCAGCAGGCAATGTAATGTTAAAAAAAAAAGAAAAAAGGGCATCTCACTAGCAGAAACAAATAGAAATAAAATCCAGGAACAGTGTTCAAAAAGCATTTGGCGGAGATCTTGCCTTACAATTCTGGAGCAATAATTTGCTTTAATGCATCTGACAGAGAGCAGCACAGTATATCTCCCCCCCCCCCCGTGCATGCATTTTTAAACAGTTCACCCTACAGACAAATGACGTGATGACAACAGACCTGTGTGTTTAAACATGAGTCTGCCCAGTCACATGGAAAGCATCAGGAGGTGAGGGTGGGATGTGATTTAAAGCACATGGGAGGTGTGTGGGCAGAGCTTACTGGTTCCTCCCCCACTGGCCATTCCTTTTAGCTCCTTCCCAACAGCTCCCCCCCCCCCCCAGCTGAGCTCATTTCAGATGGTGGAGCCTAGCAGGAGCAAAATGACCACAGGAAAGTGTGCGGCAGGGGAAAGTTCAGCTCAGCAGCCTCCATGCTCCTTTTTTTGCTTTCATTTGTAACACACAAACACTCACCCACCTACCCACCCACACAAGCAGTGTGCATGTGATGGGACAAACTTGTGTTAAAAAGACAGAGGTCTGGTTTTGTCACATGTGGTTCAGCCCTCAATTTAGCGGCTTCTCTCCGTGCTCCTTCCTTAGGGTGTCTAACGTGTTTAGAATTACTTAGGCTCACGAGGTGACAGGCCTGAGAGGAAAGATTTGGACAAAGCATACAAAATAGGATGGGTTTTTTTTCCTTCTGAGAACTGAGGAAATTCTTCACTCATTTGGCTCTTATTTTTTTTTAATAGAATGATTAGGTTGGGTTCTGTGGAACCCAAAGTTTCATCATTTCAGCTCAACCTCCATCTAGTGGCTTTTTTCAGACATGAAACCATTCTTCCCTCCCCAATAACATTATATTCATATTACACTGGGTCCCTGAGTTACAGACATCTGACTTACAGACATGTTTATTTGTTTTGTTATTTTATGTGTGTGTGTTTTATGTACTCGTCTGGTAATTGTATTTGTTGGGTTGACTGGGTCTTGATATTTGACTTGACTTACAGGCTTTTGTGCAGGCGCGGTCCCATCTCTTCTTGTGCTTCCATGCAGGTGCGATAGCTCTGTTCCAACTTACGTCAATTCCTACTTCTGGACAAATCAGAACAGAACCAGGATGTAAGTTGGGGACTTACGGCCCAATTTTATGAGCTATTTACAATAGTGGATCTCATAATCTGCTGTCGTAAATGGTGTGATACTGTTGTGTGTGTCAGAGCTGCTAGTGCAAATGGCCACCGGCTCCATGTGCCTGCCACACACAGACTTGGCACGTGTCAGGTAAGGTGCCAGTGGAGGCGAGTCAGGGGCAATTTGTGGGTGGTTCAGGGTGGGGAGCAGTGAGGTCAGGGCCCGCAGGGGGGTGGATCTTGGTGGTAGCAGTGTGCACTAGGATGCTATCTCCATTTTTCCAGCCTGGCCCATCCCCTTCCTCTTCTTGGACGTATGCCAGCAAAATGGCTGGTGTATGTCCGAGGAGACCTATCGGTGACTAGGCAGCCTACCAGGAGGTAAGTAAAAAATAGTTTTACTTACCTATCGCTGGCCATCTGATCACGCTCTACCATTGTATGCAGCACATGTTCCATCAGCGTGGCTGCATGGCGAAAGATATTGGGGGATAGGATTGGGGTGCTAGTGTAGTTCTGATCTGATAGCCATAGAAATGTATCCATCCCCATCTGATGAAAAGAAATGGTGGTCATGTGTGTGTCGAATGGGGGGAGACAACACAGTCTTATTCAATCCTTTAGAGAGGTGTACCCTCTAGTCTGTGTATATCCTACATAAGATTGACTCCATGGCATTGCAATTTGGCAAGTTACCCTCAAACTTAAACTAAAAAAGAAATGAGGCTGGGGAAGGCCTAAGCACTCATTTCACCCAGCACTGCCACATCAGTCAAATTGAGAGCCCCCTGTGGGGGCGTTAAAATTAAACATTTTGGAAATCCAGTTTTGAATCTCCCATGTCACATATGTTTTGGCCCTCAGCTGAGTTTTCAAGGCCCTCAACAAATGAAAAGGACTGAGACAATTACAAGGACAATGGATATTGTAAATATACATAGAACACTAGGTATTTGAGGGCGTATACGCCTCAAAGGCAGGGCAGTCATGCTTTTGATGGTATTTCAGTCTGGGAGGATACTGGAATGCAAGCTGGAATCCTACTATGGTCAGAGAGAATTTCTCCATTGCTTCAGTAGAAGATTTTAAAGCGGCTGGGCTATAGTAATTATTACTTATGCTCTGGTTATTTAGAACTACTGGCTCACAGTTACTCATTGTGTGGAAGCTTCCCCATCACTTTTGAGAGCCTCCTAAGGTGCTAATTAATAATGATAATGGCTTTTGAAATGTCATTTGTAATAAGATTTCAAATTCCTTAGCAGTCACATCTAGGAAACTAAGATGATTCAATTTCCATAGACCAGTGAATACATACTGTATATTTTTATGAATGCAAAGCGTTCCAGTTTGCCATGTAGGAACTGACCACAAGAGGACTCTGACATCAACCAGAATGTGTTGTATGATGTATCCTACAGATCAGAGAGTGCTTTTTCCTACCCTGCCCTCAAAGATGATCACCATAGACTCATTTAGAGAGTCCATCCAAGTGACCCACTGTCACAGGGAGGAGCGCATGCGCACAAATCCTGCCCCCCTGGTGCTGCATCTTGCTGCCGCATAATCACATGAGGGAGGCGGAATGTCCAAACCACCCCTTTAGTGCAATTTAAATACTACCTTAAAGTAACATTTATTGCATGTGAGGCAAGGGTGGTGTGGGAGGTTGGCCAGGTTGAACAGTTGCCAAAGACTCACACCCAATGGTATATGAACCCATGGCCAGGTCCCTAGGCTCTCAGGTATTTCGGGACCTCTCAAGCACTTCACTCTCACTATAGAGTTAGTTCCTCTCACTCTATAGAGACTTAACAGCCCTGCGGGGCCTCTAGGCTGAAGTCTAGTCAGCCTAATGCAGTGGTTCTCAAAGTGGTGGGTCGCGACCCACCATTGAAACCACAAACTGCCCTTTGCCCCCTTAAGGGGTGGGGACAGCATGGCGGCAGCGGTGGCAATTCTGGGGATCGCCGCTGCCACTGAAGTACCCGAAAACGCCTTTCTTTCACTTACCGGGGCTTGGGGGAGCTTCAGGGAGACCTGTGTGACCCTCCGCAGGCCTCCCCGATCTTCAGATTGCTGAAAAACGCAGATTTTCGGGTACTTCTGGTTTTCGCGAATACTGAAAGTGTCAGAAAATCACCGTTTTTTGACGATCTGAAGATCGGGGAGGCCTGCGGAGGGTCGCACAGGCTTCTCCGAAGCTCCCCAAGCCCTGGTAAGTGAAAGAAAGGTGTTTTGGGGGGTGTTTCTCCTGGTGGCAGCAATCCCCGGGATCGTCACCACTGCTGGCCCGCCCCCTGCAAACACTCAGAGTTCTCCCTGCCTTGAGAACCACTGGCGTAATGGATAATACACCTGGCTCTGCCCACACCCATCAAAGGACCTATCTGGTCATGTTGATTCCTGAACTCTCAGTATTGGTGGCAAAGGAAGTGCATGATGCACCATCAGGGGGCAAATGGGTGTGTGTGCCATGGGGGCCCCAGTGCATGGTCTTGCTCCAGGGCCCAAGCAATCTGTCACCAGCATTGATGTGACAGAGAATGTGGATGTTCCTTCCCATGTTGCTATGGATGGTGGGATGATGTGCTGCTGGGAGAGGAATATATGCGTACATGCCTCATTGCGTATTTCGGTGGGCGAGTTGGATGGTATTATCCAAACCTGTCTCTTGCTTTAAAGTGGTCTTTATGAAAACAACAAGATAATAATTGCAAATACATATCATAGTACTACCAAATAAATCTGGCACATTTTGAACATAGATGCCTGTTCCGGGCTGCTGTTAGAACTCCTCCTCCCAATCCAAGCCTGATTCATGTTCTGTGACAGAACTCCTCACAGAGAAATGTTACATCCCATGAGCGTTTGGTTTCCTCTGTGCTAGACAATGGTCCCTACAATGAAGAAAACGTCATGTCCCACAATCTGATTGCTAGCTGTAAAAGTGTTAGCTTTCTGCTGCTCAGGGAGTGCTGGATTATGCTTGCACAGAATTCTTTCTTATTTACTTATTTAAAAGATTTCTATACTGCTTTTCCTATGCTCAAAGGAAAATCTTCTGAGCAGTGTCTGTGTTATTTTGTGGTCCATGAAATTTCCTCCCTTTGGGAGGAGAGGTGTAGAGCTTTCTCTTTTCAAGTCGTCTGGGAATTTTGGATGGTGTGTGCTAGATTTCCTCATTCTGACTAGTGTGGAAATAATTTAACATCTTGTGGCACATTTCAAATTCTCCATTTTGAGGAAAAGGTGTACAACAAATGTCCCCCTTTCTGACATTTTTCTAATAATCTTGGCTATGTGTGTACTAAACCTGGTAGTGTCATCAGTATGCTGCTCCATGATGGTTGGGAGGCAGTGATATTAGCATGAATTCTGGGGACATCGCTATCAGAATTGCTACGTTCTATGTTATTTAAAATGATTAGCATTTTACTGTCAACTTTGCTGCTGAGAGTGTACAGGAGCCCCCCCCCCCAAAAAAAAGCTATGTTGCTATTATATCAGTGCTAGTGGCCACTGTTGGTGCTATGATGACCAAAGAATTGTTCTCTGACAATGAAGTAGTTTGTATAAATATATCTTGTTACATGTTACAGTAGTGGGTGGCAACACTATAGCAACGATTAGTTGGTGTCTCACAGCACAATCCTGTGTAACTCTTGCACCGGTGTAACAGTAGATCCACCAGTGTAAGTGCACTTATGCCAGTGCACTTATGCCAATGTAACTTGTTGTACGCTGACATACACAGGACAGAACTCAGTTTTCGGAAGCAAAACCAATAATGTCACTTAACAATGGGGTTCAGGGAACACATCCCTGTCATTAAGTGGAGGACACCTTTATTAAAAAAAACTCAAGCAGTCCTGGTTAGGCTATAAACCTATTGGCTCTTTCCATTTTCCTGTTTGTGCCACTACCAGGGAAATGTGCTTGTGCTGAAGCATCAACAATATTCATTGCAATGAACTGTTGTCATCACCAAGAAGATGTTGATCATGAAGGGCCTTCAAGCACTTTTTGCCATTGCTCCACACTAGATTTCAAACATCACTGTCAATACTAACCTGTTCAATCAAAATAATATTCAGAGAATCCGCGGTCACTGACTCCAGTCATAACCTGATGGCCTCTCTCTCTCTCTCTCTCTCTCTCTCTCTTTATATATTTTTTTAAAAATAATTTTTTTGATTTATTTATTTATTTTTATTTACAATATTTCTATCCCGCCTTTCTCCCTGAAGGGACCCAAGGTGGCTTGGGTTTAGTTTAACTTCAGGTTGTGGAAGCTCTTTTCTTTTCCATTGCCTGAATATATCAGGAGTGCTACAGATAGGACTTTGCTATTTAAAAATTGAAAAGATCATAAAAATTCATGAGAGTAACTCAAAGCTTTCAGTGGTGTTCTGGGAGAATATTTGAATATATTTTAGACATACGGTATATATATAGCAATCTAAAGTAAGCAGGAACAGAAACAGAATAACTCAAGAATTGTTTTATCTACAGGCTTTTTTAAAGCACCCTAAATTGTGTATGTTTGTAATAGCTATACTTTCAGTTTGGACAGTTTGGGGTTTATCATCCCACATTTATGTAAATAGCTCCTGCACTTGGTGCAAGTTGCACTAGCGGATTGAGATTGATTGCAAATCCAAATGTTTGGCAAACAGCAATGAAGCACAGCGCATCGCCACAAATAGCCAAAGGGATCGTCAGACCTTCAAAAAGCATCGTAATTGCTCAATCCACTTGGGGTAACATCAGTGCTATGGCTTCCTGGGAAGTGATTCTTTCTTACAAACCACTTCCCTGTCTCCATGCGCCCACAAACAGTATCACTATCATGTGTCTGTATAAACAGTCTCACCATCATGTGTCTGCTTCCCAGACAATTATGAACTCCAGACCTCCACTTACGAAGCATCACCATTCATGAATGTTCTGCCAGGTATTACAGAGCAAAGCAAGATATGTTCAGTGCATGCAGAGCGGGAGTCAATTATAATTAAAATTATGAGAGTAGCAGGCTTGCCACTGCCCCATGCCACCGCAGGGTCATGAGATCATGTGGCAGGTAATGGAGAAAGTGAGCTGGTAACAGTCAGATATAAAATGCCAGTCTTGTCATGTCGTACAGTGGTACAGCATTACTGCACGTAAATAGCCTCCGATAAATAGCAACATGACTTGCCTCAGCTGCTTCAAAGTTCTTCTTCATTTACCAATGTGCCAATTACTGTCGCAGATGGTCAAGGTATGTATTCCTATTCCATAATGCATGAAAGGCACCACAAACGTATTTTCTACTGTGGCAGATATATGGACCAGCATCTGCTCCCACTCATGCATTGTGACTGACAGCCCAATCCTATCCATCCCCCCCCCCGCGGGAGCAGTAGCACCAAAATGTCAACCGTTGCATCCTATTCACTGTGAATGTGAATTTCAGCAGAGCATTGTGGGGAAGAGTAAGGGACCTACTCACCCTTTCTTTTTACAGGTGTTCTTTGCTCAGACTTGTCTCTTGGCTGGGACTCACATCTTTTCTCCTGAGGGGGAAGGCAGAAAAATGACACAAAAGGGTTAAATAACCCTCTTCCTGCCCCTCAGAGACCCCTGTTACTTCAAAATAGAAAACATCAGAGAGAAAATAAATGCAGCTGCATGTTTGGCCCTGAACTGCACTTACTAAATAATCCATTTGATTTTGTAGGGATTTGCCCCCCCCCTCAAATAACACAAAGGAAAATTCACTCTTGGCTTAGCTCAAATGAAGAGAAAAACAATGTGATGCTATTTTGAATAATGAACTTGACCAACACTTCATTCATATGCATGTTTCATTTTAAAGCCTTGTCAAGAGATGCAAGAATACAATCGAGGAGAGTTCCTCTTGAAATTCCAGTAATTTTTAGAAAAATTACAATGCAATCAAAGTTCAGCACTTTTAAATCCCATTGATTTCACTGAGAACAATTTAAGTGTGCACTTTATTTTTTATTAATTAAGCCTAAATCTTGCGCTCCAGTGTTAGTCTACACCTGATTTCCACATAATAGGTGGAAGCCAAGCAGGAGCCACATAGGAGCACAGTGGGGTGCATACACAGCTCCATTCATTTCAATGGAGCACAGACAAGAACATTTCTCATTTCAAGCCTATTATGGCATTCCATAACAGCACAGCTGCAAACCCCAACACAAAACTGTTCTCCATTGTAATCCACTTAGATTTGTCTTGACAGTTCTGGAGTTAGGACTAGTTCATGTGCAAAAGTCCTATGGGATGCCTTTTTAAAAAAAATATTGGTGCAAATGTATGTTTATCTGTGGGTACATTTTCTTCTGTTATATGGAAATCAGGTGTTGACTAAGACTGGAGTTTAGTCTTAATTAACCATTTTCATTTATAAACCATATATATCTTCCCCACTGAAATCAATTCAACACAAAAGTGCTTTACTTTGGCTGAAGTATTCTTTTAACTTGTTTTGATTTATGGAGAGAGAGAATTATAATGTACTCATATCTTACCTTAAATCTTTACAAGTGTCTCAATAAGGTAATACAGTGGGAGTCAAATTCAGTTCATTTCTTTTGTTCCAGAAAAACCAGGACCAATTTCTTTTAAAGGTATGTCTTTTTTTTCTTTGTCTTCCCTGCATATAATTATATGCATCCATTTTATTAACAAAATGTCCTGATGCACATTGTCAATAAAATACCATTTGATTTTTTTTGTTTCTACTTATACCCCACTCAATAGAGCATTATTTCTGAATCATTAGGAACACCTAATCCCCAACTCTCATCATCTAAAAGAGTTTTTGTTGGTTAAGTGACAATTAAAGGTTACCTTTGACATTTGTTACAGTCATTGATATCTTCTTGCAAATGGTGTTTTCTGGAACACATTTTTGCATATTAAAACCAGCTTTTCCCCATTGCTGTATTATGTTGGAACCCTGTTTTACTATTATTCCTTGCTTTACAGAGCCATGAGCTGTGATTTAGGGCGCAATCCTGCCTATGTTTGGGCCAGTGGAGTGTGCGCTCCACTGGCCTTTGGTGTCATGTAAGTGCTGTAAAGCACTGTCGTGGCACCGAGTGAGTAAGTGGTGCCAATGCGGAGGCCAGCGCCGCTCACTCAGCTGTCGCCCAACACCCGCGCTGCCGGACACAGGTAAGTCCTGCGCTGGGTGGCGGGAGGACGTGGGGAAGGTGGGCCAGGGTGACGGAGGAGAAGGCCATTGGCCGGCCAGGCATGAGAAGGGGCGGGGATATTGGTGCTGCACTGCACCAATATCCCAAGCTCCTTCCCGGTCCTGGCCAACCTTACATGACCTCCCTGGTTGTGCGCCAGCTAAATAGATGGCGTACATCCGAAGAGGCCCATTGGGGCCGCTGGGACTTACACCAGGGGAAGGGGACAAACATCTCCTTCCTCCAAGGTGAGCCCCGGCCCCGCTGGCACGGGCTGCATCCTGCACAGGATGCAGCAACTGGCCTGCTGGTGCATCTTGCACAGGATTGGGTTGTTAACCTGTACATTAAGCTGAGCTTGGCTAGTCCTGTAGTCTTAGGGCTATTCTATTCTCCAGACAGTGATGGGAAGGGGAGGGAAAAGTGCATCTTTCTACAAAACTAGCCTCACTATGTCAGCGTCTATAATGAAGGCAGCATCACTGAGCAATAATAAGGAATTCATAAGCATATGGAGCACTTTTGCTCTAGTGATCGAGGCATTACTTTCAATTCCCCAAGACTAAGGAGTGAATCTGTAACTGTCTCTCCCTAATGAGTGAAACTGTAGTCAATATTTTTACCAATCTTTACTGTGATTAACATTTGTTGGGGCTAGAGACCAGCATTCACAGACAGTTGAGGCCAGAAGAAGGTGCCTAACAGCGCAATCCTGCACAACAAAACGCTGGCAGGACTAACGTTGGCGACGGGTGTCATAAATATGCTGTAAGGCATGTTTTCAACACCCGTTGAGTAAGTGGTGCTGGCACCACTCTCTCCACCCGGGACCGGATCCAGCTCTGGCGGACTCAGGTAAGTCCTGCATTGGTTGGGGCAGGGGCACGGGGAGGGTGGGGGGAGGCTCCAGATTGGGCCGCTGGGCCTGGGAGAGGGGCGGGATTATTGGCCTGGCCGGCTTTGCATGGCCTCCCTGGATTGGCACACATCCAAGAAGGGCCATAGGCAGTGGCGTACTATCATGGGGGGAACTGGTGTGCTCCACCCCAGGCTCCGAGCTTCTGGGGGGCGTGGCAGCCGGGCTCGGGGCTGCGCAGCATGGCGCGGCACCGGAGCCCGGCTGGCGTGCCCCTCGGAAGCAGCGCACCCACTCGGCGCGTCACCGGCTTCCGGAGGCTCCGTTCCAAGGCCGGGACAAGCCCTCCTCCGAGCGACCGCCCAGTTTGGTGGTCAGGACCTTCTGAGAAGGTCCAATGCATCGATGCACCTTTTATTCCTTTTTCCCACATGCGCAGAACCTTTCTGAGGGCAAACGGGCTGCCCGTTTGCCCTCAGAAAGGTTCTGCGCATGCGCAAAAAAGGAATACAAGGCGCATCGACGCGTTGGACCTTCTCAGAAGGCCCTGACCGCCGAACTGGGCAGTCGCTCGGAGGAGGGCTTGTCTCGGCCTTGGAGCGGAGCCTCTGGAAGCCGGTGACGCGCCAAGTGGGTGCGCTGCTTCCGGGGGCTCCGGTCTGGTGCCGCGCCGCTCAGCCCCGAGCCCGGCTGCTTGGGGGGGCGTGGAGCCGGCCTTGACGACGGGGGTGCTCCAACCCCCGCCCACCCAGGCGCCGGGAGGGCTGGGAACACCACTGGCCATAGGGGCCGCTGGTTCTCTCCCCAGGGAAAGGGAGAATTGTCCCTTTGCCTCAGCTCTGCCGGCACTGGCCTGATCTGGGCTAGGATCCGTTGCAGCGTGCATTTGTGTGCTGCGTCAGAGCTACACAGGATTGGGCTGTAAGAGAGGAACTGTAGCTCAGTAGTAAAGCATCTGCTTTACATTGCAATAGGTCTCAGGCTCAGTCCCTGGCATCTCCAGGTCAGTTTAGACAATCCTGGCCTTGATGGGTCAGTGGTCTACCTCAGTAGATGACAGTTTTCTGTGTTTATATGTTTGTGCCTTGTGGTACCTGAAACACAGGGTACAGTACAATAGGAAGTTCTCCTGCCCAAGCCTCACCAAAATGAAGGAAAGCGTGCTAAGGATACTGGATTTCATTTTGTAGCCAGATGCATGACGACGAGGTGGGAAGCCAGAGGGATAAATCAGGATTATATCTAAAAATGCTGTAATGCGCTAATTTTCTCTTGTATAATGAAATGTTTTTTGAAAAGAACAACAGAGTGGAAAGCAATATAAACTATATTTTTGCCTGCTAGCTTAAGGCCAATTCACCGACACTGTCCATGTAGACTGCCTTGGGAGGGCGAGAGGCTATCTCCAGGTTGCATTCATGTGGAGGCAACATGTGTGTGAACAGTCAAGTCCCTAGGACTGGCCCAATGCCCAATGCCACACTCCAACACTAATGTGCAGTGCCTTGCCACATCAAATGCTGCCCCCCTTACCCAGTGGCATAGCAGCTGCTGCTTCTGCTCCCCCCTTCACTTCCTGGATTTGAAAAGAGGGGAACTGAGTGGAAGAGGAAGTGTGGAGGAGAGCAGAGTGGTAGGTTCTACACATGTGGTTCCACGCGAGTTGCTGGGCCGTGGCGGGGGGTGGGCCGCCACAGGGTGACGCACGCAAAGGGTGACGTGTGCACCCCCGCGTGTCATCCTCCGGACGCTCCGAGGCTGGGAGAAGGCCTCGAAGTGTCCGTCCTGGCTGCCGGTCCAGGGCCTTCTGACGAGGCCCAATGCGTTAATATGTTACCTTTTAGCTTTTTCACGCATGTGCAGACCGTTTCTAAGGGCAAAAGGGCAGCCCTTGCCCTCAGAAATGGTCTGCACATGCGTGAAAAAGCTAAAAGTTCACATTTTAATGCATTGGGCCTCGTCAAAAGGCCCTGGACCGCCGGAGAAGGAGGAGGCTTGGAGCAGGGGTAAATTCTCCTTCTCCGTCTTCTCTGGAGGGGGGAATTTGGGGGCATGGGGGGCAGCGCGCGCGCAGCGACGCCACTGTGTGGTTCCCTTCCTTTTTTCAAATCCAAGGAACTGGAGGAAGGTAGTGGTGGTGGTGGTGGTGGTGATGCCCCAGCTAATTTGTGACCACCTCACAGTTGATATCATGAATGGTCTGGCCTTGCACATACCACATGGTGCCCTGTGTACAATACCCATATGGAAGTACCTTTGTGTGAACACTAGCCATGAGCCCATCAGCTGCCCCGTGCACTTGTGAGATGATACTGTGGGGACCTTCATGCATCAACCAGCTGGATATTTCTGTGGAACCACATTTATACTCCTTTCTACTGCATGGCACAAATGAAGGACAGACTTAAGTTCCAGCTGAATGAACCTGGAACTCCTATGCCAGCTTTAGAATGTAGAAAGAGCTAAAAATCCATGTCCACATATTTGAGTATAATTTTACCCTCTGCACAGCTAATTATCATACCCCAAAGTGAAAAGTTATTTTTACAATCAGACTGAGCAAAATTTGATGTGACAAATGTTTTGCACTGTTTGATTCATCTTTGATGGAGATGCAACCCCCACCTCCCCCTGTTGAAGTAACTTGCAATTTATGAAGGAGCATAAACCAGGGATGTGGATCAAGTCTCTGACTCCAAGTCTCGAGTCAAGTCCCAAGTCTCTGGGTCCAAGTTTCAAGTCAAGTCCCAAGTCTTTGCCCCCAAGTCCTGAGTCTTTGGTTGCGAGTCCTTATCTATTTAATGGGGAAAACGGGTTTAAACCTGAATAAAACTGGACTTGTCATAAAAGGCTCCACGTCTCGAGTCGAGTCTTTCGAGTCTTTTACAATTGCCGATCGCAGAGTCAAGTTCGAGTCAAGTCATTGACACGACTTGAGTCTGACTTGAGTCCGAGTCAATAGACTCGAGTCTTACATCACTTGTCTACAACTCTTGTCTTACAATTCTGTAAGAATTGATAACCCTACAGTAAGTTTTTTCCTTTTGCATCTGAAGCATCAAAGGCAGTGTAAAGCTTTGTTGGGTCAGAACCACCTTTGATGCATCAGATCCAAAAGGACCTTTAGCAACAAAAACAGCCAAGAGTCTTGTGGCACCTTGAAAATGTGGTAGTCTTCAGGATACCACAAGACTCTTGGTCGTTTTGTTGCAACATGACTACACCTCAATGGTACCAAAAGTCCTTAAGGATCCCTAAGAGTTTAGCCCTGACATCTGGCTTACATCCTCCACTGGGTCCAGGCCATTTTCTTAATGTAAAGACCTTCCTGGAAGATAATCCGGCAATCCATTCTTCCCAAGGACCTATGCAAGGTCCAATTCTGTTTCTCCTAAGCGTCATGGCACCTAGGTTGTCTTGGGTGTGGGGTGTGGTGGCCTGAGCTTGAGGAAAATTCCCTGGATGTAATGGGGTGTGAGAGCACAGTCATAGTTCCCCTGGCCCTTTGGTGGCATGGAGGAGCAGGCTCTTCTGGACTCCTGGGAAGAATGACTGCATAACCTATTTTCCACACATGCACATGCCGTCATGGGGAGCAGGATTTCAGCCCCAAATTCTGGATTTTAGAGTGTTCAGACAACACAGAATAACTTAAATGTGTCCGTCAGGGATCCGCCACCCCCGGCGCCCCTGACTCACCTCCGCCGTAACCCTCCAGAGCCTCGATGCCGGTGGTGCCAGCACCCCATGTTGCCCCTACTCCAGGGACCCCTCCTGGGCGTCTGCTTCAACTAGCAGAGCCTCTGGCGGGGCCAAAGCCACCACCTCTAACTCCTGCTGAGCCCAGTCTGAGTCCTCCGAGTGCTGGCTGGATCACACCCCCAAGTGCCGGCAGAATCTCGCACTTGAGCCCTCCAAGTGCTGGCAGGATCTTGCCCCTGACACGAGAGGAGGACAAGGCCAGGGAAGGGGGTGGAGCCGCAGGGTTAGACAGCCTTAAAAGGGGTCAAAGGAAGCTCAGTGCCTGAGAGGCAGTCAGTGAGTGAGGAGCTGCCTGAGATCAGGAGCGAGCGAGCCTGGGCAGGAGGAGGACTGTGGATGTAGTAACCCCCTCCCCTGCCCTGTCTGAGGCTTATTCCTACCCCATGAGCGGGACCAGGGCGGAAGCCTCACAGTGTCAAAGAAAAAAACACACACCTGTGTATTACATAAGTGAAAAGTAACAGCTATACTTTATTCAGTTCTGTATTACATTTATTTTATTTGTCAAACACAAACATTATTGGGCTCAAGTGCTAAAGTTTAGTTGGCTTCCGAGCAGCCAGGAAGTCACTGGACAGTCAAACAAGACCGAAACCTAGATGAGCAGCATCCCAGGCTAAGCTTAGAATTTAGTGAAACGTAACACAACATAACATCAAAGAACATTCATTGGTTCCATTGTAAATCATTAACCATACCTAATCAGAGGGTGTATGGCATGTTCTTGAATGCCCATTCTTCCCTTCTTACTGAAATGGACTGCACAAGAATGAAAATAGTGAAGTTGTATTCCTCCAACTCCACAGGACCACTGGGTGAAGAGATACTATGAGATTCTTTATAGGTCTTCAGCAATCCCAGCATGTCTAAAATGAAAGAGATGAACACCTGCTTCTTATGCAGAAGGTTCCAGGTTCAAACCCTGGTGTCTCCAGATTGGGCAGAGAAAAATTCCTTCTGAAACCCTGGAAACTCACTGCCAGTCAGTGTCGACAATACTGAGCTGAATGGATCAGTGGGTTGACTCAATGCAAGGCAGCTTTCTATGTTCCTATGAATACACTAAATTCTCTGCTCCAGATGATAGAAAGGTCTCTAACACAACCATGAAATTGGCCCCCTTTCGCAAACCAATTGACTACTAACAAGGAGTCATTTTCTCACCTCTGCTAGCACCAGCCTCACTGAGCCATTAACAAGTGAAGACCTACAAACAAATGTTCAGCCAGTCTGGAATAAGAGCCTTGTAGTGCTGTTCAGCACCAAGAAGGGTTCAGGAGAAGGAACAGCCTCTCTTCCGACCTGCCTGAAACCTTTTCCCAGTCTGGTACGTGGCACTACACTGACTCAGGCTTAGGCTCAGGGTTAGCTCGCTGGCAATTCTGAGCTGGACACCTTAGTACTATGCAGCGTATTTGTAGGGAAGGTTTTTGGGAGAGTATAACAGGAAATAGCGTTTATTTTTCACTGCTTCTCTCCTGAAACTTTCTCACATAGCACAGGGAGGAAGGCTTTTAAATCGTATGGGCGACATCTTCACTCCAAACCCAGGTCACCCTCCAGAACACTTCCAGCTGCTAGGGCGCAAGCAGACCAACTCTCTCTCTCTCTCTCTCTCTCTCTCTCTCTCTCTCTCTCTCTCTCTCTCTGTTTTTTTTTTTTAAATGGGCATTTCAAGATTCAACTGCCCTTAACATTAAGTAGGGCTTGGAAGGTACTGAATGTAAGTTCTTGCTTGGCCATTTTGGTTTCTTTTTTTTTTAATTTACTAACTAATATACTTACGTACCTGGGTTGACCTTCACATATGCAGAAGCCACTCATTTTGGAATATTCCCCCTTCACTTCCAAACTGGCAGACAAACGGGTCATCCAAGCAGGTGCAGCTCACTGTTGAGGTGAGCCTGAAGCACTTGCTTTGAGTGGTGGGATGGGGAAGGTGGTGAATATAGGGTTTTTTTTATTGCCCCTGGCCTGCCTGCCATCTCCCCCAACCTGACTCCTGATCCACCAGGTTGCTGGCCCATCCTCTTTTTGCCTACTTTGTAGAGTGAGTAAGAGGAGGAAGAAAAGTTTCCCTCCTCCTCCAGCGCCATTAGTGTAGAATGTGGTGGTGGATCTGGAGGTGGTAGGGGTGGCCACTGTAATCCTGATCACTATCCAGTGATTGGGAAGAGGATCACTGCTTCTCTCTGTCTCTTCACTAGTCAGGTAAGGAGAATCTTGGGAGTGGAACTTCAAGAACTTTCCAGCCTGGCAGGTTTTGAAGATAAGGTAGGCAGAAGAGGAGAAGGTGGAGGTAGTGACATGGTATTGGTTCTGGCACCCCCTCCCCCCCCAAAAAAAGAGAAAAAAAGGGATAGAGTAGAAATGGTATGCCAATACAGGCAACATCTTGACTCATGCCAGGTCTGCATCCAAGTTTGAAGGGGCTGCTGCAGCTGCCATTCAAACCAGAGGTAGGTATGAGATGGGAAATAGAAAGTTTTGTGGAATTCTGTGGAAGCCTGGCCAGATATACACCCTGCTGTAAGTACAGTATGCAGTTGTGTATAGCAAGACAGAGGTCAATACATCCATATAAGAAGGCACTAGAGCTCCTGGTGTTCAGGAAGTCTCCATTGTCTACGTACAAATGCAACAACAATCTCTGTGCATACAGTTATAAAAGAATCACTGGCATTTAATAGCTTGGGAAAACTTATACAGAGGCCAACTTGTCCTTAATTCAGTTATTAAAGATTAATAGATCAATTATTAGGAGTCTATGGGATTATCAATCTACAGGTAGGCATGGTGGAAAGGAAATAGCTTTCTTTTGTTCTCTCTGTTTTGATTAACTAGCTGGGTTGCTGCTTGGTAGCACCTTGGCTAATTCTAGGGAAAACATAGTGTTAAGAAAACAGAGTGCACAGGGAAGTATATAGTACTAGCTGAGTCACGATATGGTAACTTGGCTATCATACTGGAACATTCTAATACAGGAAGTGGCGTTACTGGAGGCATTACACCTTAATTAAGCAGTGTATTCACTCCACTGCACTTATCCTTCAACATTACAGAATTGATTGCTCCAGTAGCCTTAAAAGGATCCAGGATTTGAATGGTCTGCACCCAGATTTCTGATCAAGACCCAAACCCTGTAATACTGGGACCATTTTTAAGTTCCAAGGCCCACGCAATTCCAAGCCAAGCCAAAATAAATGAACAAGCTCAGAGAGGAAAAAGATGGAATACAAGACAACAACCTAGTATTAGGTCTAAGAATCAATGGTTCCCAAATAGGAACAATCTGCTACCATTACTCCAGTTTTACATCACTATGATTCAAATGACGCCAAAAATACAAAGTTAATGTAAAGGAATCAACAGTCACTTGCATGCAGTTCCCAAAAATAAACCTGCAGTTCCTTGGGCAAGGAGATTTAGGGTTAAGAATGTGCCTGACATTCAGACTGGCAATGCATATAGGGCTGCAACATAGCATCTAGACTCTGACATGTTAGGCTTCTTAAAATCCTGTAATTTTTAGATCCAGGCAGTTCTATTTAAACAAAATAATAATAGAGAATTAATACGTACATGATCCAAGATTTTTTTTTTCCAGAAGCCCAAATTGGATGTACTCCAAGCCATAACAATGATTTACTTTATTAAAACTGGACTGGCTGGAGATGTGCATTTTCTACATGTTGTTGGTCAGATTTCAAAATGCAGTTATTTACAGTCCAATCCTGCCTAAGATGCACTGGCTGGCCTAAATGGCTGGCTGCTGCATCCTATGCAGGATGCGGCCTGCGCTGGTGGGGCCGGGGCTCACCTCGGGGGAAGGGGACGTTCATGCTGGGGTCCTCCTCAGATGCGTGCCAGCTATTTAGCTGGCACACAACCGGGGGGGGGGGGTTGTGTAAGGCTGGTCAGGCCCAGGAAAGGGGTTAGGATATCGGCGCAGTGCACCACCGATATTCCCACCCCCTCGCCAGCCTGGCCAGCCAATTGCGCCCTCTCTCGCCACCCCAGCCCGCACTCTCCATGCCTTTCCTCGGGGCTGGCACTGCTTACTCTCGGGGTGCTGTGAAAGTGCTTTACAGTACTTTCATGACACCCAATGCCAGCGGAGTGGGAGCTCTGCCAACGTGATCTTAGGCAGGATTGCACCTTTAGAAAGTGGCTGCCACTCCATGAAAACAATGCTGAAATACTGAAAAGTTGTACTTGGGCTTAAATAAAAAGCACCACCCTTTAAGACATAGCAAGATATGTTCCTTGTGGAATTCTCTGATTTCATTTAAAGGTATGAAACAATATAGACTAGCAAAAAATGGCAAAACCTGAGATTTAAAAAACTTCTAAGTGGACAGTCTAAGAGTTCAAGAATATATGCAGCATGTCATAATAAATGCTAAACAGTTCTTCTTTGAGAAAAGAATTCCTGGCGAACTGCATAGAATCCCAAAGGGGTGAGCATATGTTGATCAGACAGTGCAATATGAAAATGGAATAAGTCACATTTCTAATAATGGAAGCACATTTCAGTAGTAGTTTTGAAAGGTGAGGACAACTGTAGGAGCTGCTTTCAGAGGGCAGCTCCACCCATTGGAGAGGTCTGTCCAAAGATCATGTTGTCATGCCACTCATCCTACAGCCCCAAGGCAGACGACAAGTTAGGCAGACACAGCCAGGTAGCTAACGGCCTCACAGGCTGCGCCTTTGGGGTCACAGTTTTGCTACTTCAGATTTAGAGGGTACCTCGGACAAGCTCAAAAACCTTCAAGGCTGAGGCCAAAGATAGCATCAAAAGCAAGACATACAGTCAGAGGGTCTTCGTGACCCTAGACGTGAATTAAGAGTGTGGGGCATTAACGAACAGAGGCAGGCACCAGTCCTCTCTCTAATACACCATGGTAGGTCCTGACGACATCCCGTTTGAAATGCTCACTTGCAGAATGACCCACTGTTTCCCCTCTGTCTACAGAAAAAAAAAAATGTCCCGGCTGAAGGAGTGATGTTGGTATCAATGCGTATGATGCAAAACCAGTCTTTGGGGAAAAAGAATTGGGTTTTAGACTATTCTGTTTTTGGTTTCTCCATTGTCCATTGAAGAAACAACGTTGGATTCTTGGTCACCACTTGACTTTCTCTCATCGGCAAAGCGGTCCATTTCACGGGCTTCTGAAGGCGCCTTCTTCTTGGCAAATGCCTGGTTGATTTCAGCAAGAGTCTTGTTTTTGGTTTCAGGCAGGACAAAAAAGAGGAAAGTGGCTCCAGCAAGACAGATGACAGCAAAGACCAGGAAGCAGTACGTCTGCAAGCCTTCCTGAAAACACAAAAGAACATCCCCCCACCCAGCATTACAATTGCTACAGAAGCAAGGCCAGGGCCCTGAGAATATGTTGTGAACAAAGGGTGAAGAACACAATTCCTGCAACTGTGTGCAGAGTACGTGAGCAGATACTGATCAGACAGAGCTCCTTCCCTCCCAGCCAAGATTCGGGTTTCTAGAGGAAAGGGCATGACTTCAAGAGAGAGATAAGCCCCAGAATCTTCTTATTCTAGAAACTGTCCAAACTGCATGTGAATTTCTGGAGCTGTTATTTTCATGAGGAACAAAACTTATAGATGATCATCCAAAGGTGAACATGAATGTATGAACTAGACGAGCGACAGTATTTTTAACTAGCTGGGTTAATTACTAGCCACTGGCGCAAGCCATGTTCTGTTAAAACCTGCATAATGAAATTATGCAGCAAGACTTTGGTTTTATTAGAGAAACAGGAGCAGTCTACGGGCCATTTCGGAAGGATAAGCTGGGGTTTGCCATTGGGTGCATATTCAACACGGCTCAGCAGCTATTCACAGCTCCCTTTTACATGTACTGTATTACCATAACCTTGTGTGTTGCATTCACACTTTATATCTTTTAGATAAAGCATTACATGGAACCCTTGCTGTGGAAAAGGCATGTGTGCTCATTCTACGTGCCTGTGCCCAGGGAGCTATTTTCCTTTCCTCATTCTGCTGCAGCCCAAAGTTTGAACTCAAGAGTGCTGGGATTCCTGGCTGCTCTCTGTTTTTGCTGCTTGTGCCACAGTCGGAGGAGGCGCTGTAGGATCCTGGTGTCAGGCAGCCTGCGTGCATGGATGTGGTGTACTGCTATGACGACGACCATCTTCCCATTGCTGTGCATTGATTGTCTCCTTCCATGACCTACCTACATGGAGGGCATTGTCAGCATGAGGTCCCATGATTGGTACAACATACTGGTGATGTTGCCTTAAAAGCTGGGGAAGTAGGTGGTAGGGTCATACATCTGAGAGTTTTTTTAAAACTCTTTTTTTTGCTCTTCCTGCTTTGAGCTGAACTAGCATAGGAAACTACAGTTACAACAGTTAAGCCAACATGGCTAGGTTGGTGATTAACTTGACTATAGGGGTTCTGAGTGGTACTAGTACCACCAGTGGTACTTTGGCCAACTGCTGGTGGTACTCGGACCGTCAGACTGCCAGAACCCCGGACCAATGCAGCACTTTTGGCAGTGTGTTTTTGCTCCCAAGAGGCTCTTGTCTTTGGCTGAGCCTCTTGGGAATGCTGAGAAGGGCCCACCCATGCACCCACCTGACCAGAGCATTTTCTGGCCTCCAAAAACCTGAAAACCCGGAAGTAATAATGCCATCGCCAGTCACTTCTGATACCAGAGGTGGTACTTGGCTGGGAAGGGGTTGAGAACCCCTGGACTACAGGATTATTGTCTAAGAGGGAGAGAGGTAATTGGCATTGCTGCTTTTTATTATTATTTTGTATCTGTACTGTAAATCAATTATTTTAGTGTTTACAAATTCTTCCCACTGTTCCTTAGTTGCTTTGATTTGTTATTCTGTGTCATTTCTCTTCACCCTTGGTTTGTGTATTGTGCCAATAAACTTGCTTAATTTCTTTTAATAAGATTGGTGAGTCGATAGCCTTTGAGCCTGGACAGCTATGTTCGTTACTGGTTCAGCAATCTGCCCAAGGGGGAGCAATAAATGAACCAGATGAACTATGTGACGTAATCCTAAAATAAATTGACTAAGAATAAGAGATTATCAGTGCAATTCTGTGTACGTTTACACAGAAGTCCCACAGAGTTCAAGGGGTCTTTCTTCCTTAGAATTGTGGTCTTAAGATCATACTAGACATGACTTGTCAACACACAATTTATTCTTAATATTTTTTTTTTGAAAAAGCAACTGTAGAGGAACTTATCTGAATTGAGATCATGGTATGGGAGGGGTTTAACCTTTACTCCTGCACCACAGCCCTAGTGAAAACTGCCCCAGGAGGAGAGCTATTGCCGTTGGCACTAATGGCAGCTTCCCTTTCAGGATAAATAGCAGCTGGGGAGGGGTTATCAGGATCAGGGCATAAGGGTTAACAGCCTACACAACATTGTCCCAACCTGGTCTTGTTGCCCCACAGTTACTATTTAAAAAAAAAAGAGAGAAACAACCTGTTTACAGTCACATCTAGTTTAGCTCTTAGATGCTGCAAATCCAGGAACACTGGGCTAACATCCCTGATGTAATCTGCTCTTTTACTGCCACAGTTGGCATGCTCATCATGTAAGCACTTTGTAACTGTACCAACATTTGTACAGTAGGTACAAACCCTCACTTTGATTTATTTTATTTGCATGTATTGTTCATTTCATTTCAGTCCTGAGATTCTATGCAGGATGTATGCAAAGTGGCATAACATAATCATATAATAAGCAATATAAATCATGAACACCAAAGACTAAGGCAGCATAAAAATAGATAAAACAACAGAAAATTAAGCATTAAATGCCTCTCTAAATAAGACTGTTTTCCAAAAATGTCTGAAAGCAGGAAGAGAGGGAGGCAATCAGACTAGAGATGTCAACTCTGACTGAAGCTATTTTCCCCCCCAGCATGATTATGGATGGAAATTCCTGGAGGCCCTATTAAAATCTCCAGGGTCACCTTCAGTAATCACCTGGAGATTGGTGCTGGTTCCTGGAGAATCCAGGCCAACTCTGGAGGGTGGACAACCCTACATCAAACCTCTCCAGTGTTTATAGCATCAGATTGCACAGTAAACAGAAGGTCCTTCTAGGCTTTGTGAGGATTTGGAAGTCAATGTGAGAAGCTTGCAGTGTGGGTGGTCCTAGTCCTTGATCATGGAAAAAGGAACTTGGGTTACAGGGATGCTTAAGATGAGAGGAGACTTGGTGGGAGAATAAAGTAGTGGATGAGTGTTCAGGCGTGGGGTAGTGGGGTTGATGATTGAAGGCCATTTTGCTGGTTTTGGGCAGACAAGCTATGGAAGGGAGGCACAGTGGGGCTGGATGGTGAGAGGTGGCACTGGAAACGAATTACTGGCAGTAGTGTCACTAGGGCGCACGTCACCCTGGGGCTGGGCACGCGTGTCACCCACGCCCGCCCTAGGGTGACATCGCGCGTCACCCTAGTGACCCCCCCGGGAACCCACTCCAAAATTTGCCGCACCGCGGCAGTCCGAGGCCTTCTGAGGAGAAGGCCTCGGAGCGTCCGCCCCGTCCGGCAGTCCAGGGCCTTCTGAGAAGGCCCAATGCGTCGATGCGTAATTTATTAGGTTTTTCGCGCCTGTGCAGAACGTTTCTCAGGGCAAGGGCTGCCCGTTTGCCCTCAGAAACGTTCTGTGCAGGCGCGAAAAACCTAATAAATTATGCGTCGATGCATTGGGCCTTCTCAGAAGACCCCGGACTGCCGGACGGGGCGGACGCTCCGAGGCCTTCTCCCGGCTTCGGAGAGCCTCCGGAGGGTGATGCGTGCAGCGTGGGTGACACGCGTGGGTGCGCGCGTCACCCCTTCTGCGCGCGTCACCCCCCCGCGGCCCGCCCCCCCTGCCACGTTCTGTCGACGGCAGTGATTACTGGTACTGCCACTGGTCAAAAATACCATCAAAACCAGGAGTTATTTTTGGGGGGGGAATGGAAATGTAGGGGCTTACAGTTCCATTTGAGTTTAACACCCTTGAGCTATAGTGTTCATTTATGAAGCTCCAGAGCCATGGGCTAACAAAATGTGACTGAAGAGGTAATAGCCTCTTCAGTCACATTTTGTTTCCATTGCTTGGTACTAAATAAATGTTTTAAATGGTAGTGATTGTTTTTTAAGATATATTTTGAAGGCTCAACAGGGCATAACTTTGAAGGCTCAACTTGAGCATAGGAAAGGAGGTATATAAATCTTTTAAATAAATCAAAATAAATATGGGGAAATGGCATCCACGGCAGAGTGATGGTACCATACAGTCCAGCGGTCAAAAGTCTCATTTGAAAATGAAAGCTTCAATTGCTGTTGCAGAAACTCATATACGAGAAAGTATCTAACATTATGAGATGACAATAGAACTAATGAGAGCGGAATGAGTTTCTATCAGTTCTATCTACGCACCATTAATCAAATGGTTTCTTTTTAAGTTTGAGGTAAAGGTCTTGCAAATTCAATAGGGATTCAGAAATACAGACAATTTTACCCATGGAGATAAATTTATACATTGGCTAAAAAAGTGCAAGTTAAAGATCAAATTTTAATGCTATTGTCTTAATTATTTTAAAGAGCAAACGATGGACATTTAAGATGATGGACATTAAAATGATGGACATTTTTTTTACAATTTTCAATTATTTGTTTCATTATATACTTGACAATTTTACAATGTAAGCTGCCTCTGTGGGCCTCATTTCAGACAGAGGAGCATTTGTATTCAAGGGGAGGCTGGGTTTATGTGTTAAACACGCAACACTCAGGTGCCTTCATTTCAGATACGTGTTACAGTTGTCAGTCTTCAGGGCAGATCTCTTGTTGCATTTTTTTTTCAGACCTCAATGAAAATGTGGGGGGGGGGCAGGGTCAAGCTTCAGTTCCAACTTGAAACATGGAATGGTGTTCCTGAATGTATCACTCCGGATTTCATTCTGATATCTCAATGTTGGCAGACATTGAATTGCAATATAACTTGCATTTTCTGTTGAAGTGGGTCCCAGTGCCCATCAACTCCCCTATGTTCTCAGTTTAGAGATGTAAATCTCAAATTATAATAAGGGCCACTTTACCTTTATATTAACTCAAGAGGGCTACTGCTCGACATTAACAATGGAAAAACATTACTGTTCCCATCTTAACTCCGTGTTACATTTTTAAACCGTTCTCTGTTCGCCTTCTCTGCATCTGTATGATCACACAGTCCTCTCTGGACTTCGTTCTCTATCAGTTCTGCCCTCCCCCCATTCTTACTCCACTTTGTAGGACACTCCACTACCACAGGACTTTCTGCGGGCCTGTTTCTGCCGCATCCCTTTTTAACTTCCCCGCCCCATCTGAACACCACGCTTTTGTTTGAGACAGGGGGATGTAAAAAGATAAACACCGTGATATGTATTGTAGGAAATTTGCATTGCAAATAGATGACTGATTCTTGCAAAAAGGATTTGTGTGCTTTCTAACCATGCAATTAAAATTACTGTGAATAACCATCATTCATACTCAGCACGCAGTAGAAGAGAGGGCCACTCAAAGATGGGTTTTTGCTGCAGTGTAATTAAACTGGACAAAATATTTTAACAAACATCAGCACATGATGACGTTTCTTTTACCACATGTCAGGAGAGTAAGGACGTCACTTGTCCATTTACTCATCAGTAAAAGTACGTTTTGGCAGGTAATGTGTTTGCAGGTTGCAACTTTGTAGAAAAACACTTTTTCAAAGTCTTGGCTAATGTACCAGTGAACATGTTTTTCTGAGAACTCATGTTAGTATCTGATCCTTGAGTTCACATATAAGATCAGCCAGTCTCTTCACTGCCCACATGTATCAGTATCAAACCAGTCTTTCTTCTTTAGGCCGTGCAACTGTTCTCAAAAGGGTAACTTTTTTTTTATGCCTTGGGCATATATACCTCCAGGCGGGATACTAAAGAAATGCAAATGTCTGCCAGTTCATGGGACCTATGAGAGTCCCTGGAACGTACCGTCAGGCTCCATTACATCAGTTGGGTTCTCTGCAAGATTGAGATGGTACATTGTTTGCTAAAAGCTTCACATTACAGTGGAAGCAAAGAGGTTTTTTTTTTTTTAAGGTCCTTTACAGTGGTGAGCAGGAGTCGGGTTAATACACCAAAGTGAATTCTAAGGTGCACAAATCATTAATGAGTTTACTTTTATTCTTCTGTGTGTAAACTACTTTGTGAATCTTTGTTGGCTTAAAAGTAGTAGTAGTAGCAGTAGTAGCAGTAGCAGTAGCAGTAGTAGTAGCAGTAGCAGTAGTAGTAGTAGTAGTAGTAGTAGTAGTAGTAGTAGTAGTGGCTTTTAACTGCGCTGCTGAAAAATTCTGTGCTTTTCAGAACTGGTTTTTAATCTCAGCACATTTCAGAGGTAACGCTTGGTGCCGTATTTTTCACTCCATAGGACACATCGGACCATAGGACGCATGCATCCTATGGAGCTAAAAATAGGGTGTTTTTTTTTTTTACTTGGGGGCTTCGGGGAGGCCTGAACGACCCTCTGCAGGCCTCCCCGATTTTCAGTTCGGCACTAAATGGCTATTTTCGGTCATTTCCGGTTATCCGAAAACCGGAAATGGCCGAAAATAGCCATTTAGCGCCGAACTGAAGATCAAGGAGGCCTGCAGAGGGTCGCGCAGGCCTCCCCGAAGCCCCGGTAAGTAATTTTTTTTACATTTTTTTTGATTCGCTCCATAAGATGCACACTAATTTCCCCCTATTTTTTTTTGGGGGGGAGTGCGTCTTATGGAGTGAAAAATACGGTATATGCCCTCCTTCTGTGGGCTAAAACTGTACATGCCATTGTCTAGGGTAGGGGTTATTTTCAATAAAACAGCAGCACCAGCTGGACTGGGACATTGCACAGATGCCACAGTGGGGGTTCTTTAACCATTTTCCACCATGCTGTTTTGTTGACAAAATCCCCCTGCAAAGTTGCTGTGAATCCCTGAAGGTGTGGTTTGTTTCAATGTGTGATTTGTTTTAATGGCAAATCTCTTCTATGAAGAAGGGCAAAAAAAAAAGCATTTGGGGTTTTTAGTTTAGAAAAAGGGCGATTAAGGGCAAGATATGAAAACCAAACTATTTCTTGACATATAGTTGTCATTTATATATTCAATTATAGTTGAATTGGAAAAGGTGCAGAAAAGAGCGACCAGAATGATTTGTGGGCTGGAGCACCTCCCTTATGAGGAAAGGCTACAGCGTCTGAGGCTTTTCAGCCTAGAAAAAAGGCGCCTGAGGGGGGACATGATTGAGACGTATAAAATTATGCATGGGATGGAGAGAGTGGATAGAGGGAAATTCTTCTCCCTCTCGCACAACACCAGAACCAGGGGACATGCACTAAAATTGAGTGGAGGGAGAGTTAGAACGGACAAAAGAAAATATTTCTTTACCCAGCGTGTAATTCATCTGTGGAACTCCTTGCCACAGGATGTGGTGATGGCCTAGATGCCTTTAAAAGGGGTTTGGACAGATTCATGGAGGAAAAGACCATCACAGGTTATAAGCCATAAGCAACCTCCTGGTTTTAGAAGTGGGTTTTCTCTGTGCCAGGTGCAAGGGTGTGTCAACGGGAAACAGGTTATCTTGTTGTCTTGTGCTCCCTGAGGCATCTGGTGGGGCCACTGTGTGATACAGGAAGCTGGACTAGATGGGCTTTTGGCCTGATCCAGCAGGGCTCTTCTTATGTTCTTATGTTGACATGCCGGAGGCGTGTCAAGGGTAGACTGGGGCAGAGGGTGGGCTGGGGCAGATATTATTGGCAGTGGTGGCGCTGATATCCTATGCCCCTGACCTGGCCTTGACATGCCATGTTGGACCGGTGCATGTTGGAGCTGGTGCAGATCCGAGTAGACCCACTGGGAACAAAGCAGTGGCGGAGTACGTAAGTAAAAAGGTTTTTTTTACTTACCTCTCAATCATCAAGAGGTATGGCTGGCCCATAGCATGCAGTGGAGGCAGTGCTACTGCATGGTTTGGGATGACCCAGGATAGGATTGGACTGTAGTTCAGAAAGGTATTAAACTCTCTATAGGTCCAGCTCAGCTGAAGATCTAAGTTGTACCCTTTCCTACAACTCAAAATAACCAGCCAGTCAGTGTACCCCAATTTACAGAAGAAGAGGATTGGGCTGAAAGTCCAAAGGAAAGGATGACACTGCAGCGCAGATATCAAGGAAGAGTCTGAATTCAATTTAATAACAAACTCCATTTTTACCATTTTCAGACGTTACCATTCAATGCTGATTATTTAGCTTATATAATTCAGAGCTCCTACCTGAATGAAAGGGAAGAGAAGTCCAACCGCAAAGTTGGAGAGCCAGTTGATTATCCCAGCGATCATAAATGCAGCTGGCCTTTGAGCCTGTGGAAAGAACTCTCCAGTTAGGACAAATGGGATCCCACCTGCAAAGAAAGACGCAAGTATAAGACATTGTAGGAAACACTGTACCTAATCAGGAAGAACAAGCTTTTCTGTTTATCTCACCATCTCTAATTTCTGGCACTAAAATACACTAGAGATATGTGGAGTTGTGGTTATGCAGAAATTGTCATGCACAATACATTCCAGTAGCGCAGTGTTTCTCAAACTGTGGGTTGGGACCCACTTGGTGGGTCGCGACCTGATTTCTGGTGGGTCCCAGGTGATAGAAAGGTCAGAGAAGTAATTTACAAGCCCGGAGGCTATTCAAAAAATCAGATAGTTGCTAATTGCCCTTCAAAGAGCTGAGCTCCTGCAGTTTGCAAGCTTGTGTAAATATAGGGAGATAAATGTTTGAGCGTCTCATAAAGCTAGGTGGGTCCTGATAGAATGTCATTTAAAAAAGTGGGTTCCAGTGCTAAAAAGTTTGAGAATCACTGCAGTAGCGTAAAAGTGGCTGCTGAGGCATTGCGATTCCACCACTGCCAGCTCATCCATGAGACCAGCTGAGGCGGTTGCTCCAAGCAGTAGACTGGCACGGGTTGCCTACCTTCATCTGCCTGCTTGCCTCTACTCCTTCTCCACCCACTCTATATATTGGAAAAGGAAGAGGGAGATGGAGTACAACAGGAAGTGTGGAGGAGAGCAGAGTGGTGGGTTAGTACAGGGGTTCTCAACCAGTTGTACTAGTACCACCAGTGGTACTTCGGCCGACTGCTGGTGGTATTCGGACCCCCGCTCTGACACGGCGCTTTCATCGGTGCGTTTTTGCTCCCAAGAGGCTCCTGCCTTTGGCTGAGCCTCTCGGGAATTCTGAAAAGGGCCTTCCCACCCATCCATGCGTTTTCTGGCCTCTGAAAACCCAGGAGTAACAGGTGATGATGTCATCGCCAGTCACTTCCGGTGGTACGCAGCAAGAGAGTGGCATCAGAGGTGGTACTCAGCTGGGAAGGGGTTGAGAACCTCTGTGGCACATTTGCCTCTTTTGCTACATTCTCCTCTCCTTTTCCTTTTCCAATCCAGAGAGTGGGAGGTGTAGAGGCTGACACATCAGGTGCAGTGGTGAGGGGCAGCATTCTGCACAATGCCTCAGAAATTGGGAAGCCTTGGGCTAGCCTTTTCTTCCAGCTGGAGGCAGAATTAAAACAATGATACCACACAGCACTTAATATAGTGCTATGTTCCTCATAACTTTCCTGCAGTGCCTGTCCTTGTGGGCTAGATTATTTGTTTAACACAGAAGTAAGTCCCACTTGAGTTTAGAAATATATGAAGGATTCAATCAGTAAAGGTCTCTTTGTTTGATGTGGTTTCAAAGAGCTCCAGTTTCTCCCAGTCATGATTGCCTGATTTGACAGTGACATCATCTGGATTCTCCATAATAACTGCGTGAATGTTTCATGCCAACTCAAGAGAAAACAGTTAGTGTGGTAGCAACAAAAACTATGTGGTGTAATTTTTGCAACCTTAGTTGAGAAACCGAAATCTCTCTTTAAAAGCTGGCAAATTGCAGATATAATCAAAATATAAACCAAAATAAAAGAATGAGACCATTGCTAGAATTTTTTTAAAAAACGGTTGTTGAATCAGATTTCTGCATAATAATTCAATTTTATGTGAAAATGCAGCAGAAAATGTTGAGAAATCAGACTTGCTATCTTGATTCGCCTGCATGTACTTCTGATTTGTTATTGTTCTAATCCTTCTCATCCATCACATTCCGGTGGGTTCAGATATGCCCACAAATACTTGCTTTTTCATCTATTATTTGAAACATGAAGCCAGTCTTATCCCAGTTTAATTATGTGTGAATTCCTTAGATCTCAGTAATTTTGACACTGCTGTTCTTAGTAACACGTTAAAGCAGTCTGAGCATATTCCTTTGTATATCATTTGTTCTAGGTGTCAGCTGATTTGAACATGATTTATAAATCACAGATAATTTAATTTACTCAGCCTGTGATCCAACAGTCTACCCATCAGACTTCTCAAGTATCAACCAGGTTTTAAACTGGGTATCAAGTTTCTTTAATAAAAATATCAGAGCCCAATATTTTCTATAAAGATATTTGATACTCATCATTTTATAAGGGCTCATCCTTCCAGTATATCTCTTGAATGACACCCTTAAGAGAATTCTTAATATCTACGGGAAGGGTGAGCATGTATTGAACCCTTTACAGATCATTTGACCAGGCTCAAATAAAAAATGTCATGTAGCTCTAAACAATTAACAATTGTCAGTTCCAAAGCATGTTAATGTGAGTAGATAAATAGGTACCGCTTGCGGGAAGGTAAACAGCGCTCCGTGTTCCAGCCGCATGCTACGCACTGCGGCAAGGAGAGTCATGCCGGCCACATGACCACGGAGGCGTCTTCGGACAACGCTGGCTCTTCGGCTTTGAAATGGGGATGAGCACCACACCTTAGAGTCGGACATGACTAGTCTTAATTGTCCGGGGTCACCTTTACCTTTACCTAAAAATATTTAGCATGTATATAACATTTTATAGAGAATGTAAGTATGGTACTTCACATACATTATTATTTGTCAACCTTACAACAACTCTTTAAATTAGATTAGTGTTATTGTCTACAGTTTACAGGTGGGGGGCTAGGAGTGAAGAGAATAGCTTGCCCGGAGCTATGCATCCATGGCATCGTCATGCTTCAACCTGGGAACTTTCTAATTCCTAGTTCATTCTCAACCACTACACTACACCAGTTCCTAGGGGCTGAAAGCTTGCTTCCTTGGTCTGCGGGTATGCAGCCAGTACCAAGTCCTCAGGGATAGAAACAGAAGTGAAAGTGTTGGCAACGTCGGCACCAGTTAAGTTGGCATCTGTTTCATATTCCAGTATATCATGTGAACATTGCCAAAGAGTTCCTTTTGCCCCTTGCAAAGAGAAATGGAAAGTCTGGAGTCAGAGCCGCAGCACACAGTTGTAGAATAATAATTTGTCGTGTCGTGTCTTTGCTGTAGGACAATCAACAGGAACAACAGTCTTCTCGTCAGCATCATAAAAAAGATTGCTCTTAGTTCAGTTTGAGAAAGCACGTACTGTACAGCAGAGAAAAAGCAAAGGTGAAAGAAGCGGTATCAGGGAAGGAGAGAAGCATTTGGCGAAGCATAAACTCCCTGGGATGGAACTGGCTTGGATTTCTATGAAGAAAAGAGGGATGCACATTTTTACAATGAATGAGTGGCATTTAAGTCATGATGAATGTGCGGTCCGTTGAAAATCAGGTTTTTAAAAACTGCATAGCTTTTCATGACACATAATCCATCTCAGGAAAATGACCGGTACGCTTTACAGATCACCTACACTTCGGACACAACTAGATATTACATATACATACAGTAATACCTCTCATAAAGCAGGCGATCTGTTCTAGAAAGTCAAGTCAAGCACTATGCAAAATGGCACGATAGAATACCTGGACATCATTTATCTAATAGGCACGAAGCACATTCTGATTGACCCAGAATGCATTGCTCTCACTGGCTAGAATAGCTGTTAATCACATCAGGACAAAGGGCATTGTAATGAACTGGTGCTAAAGGAAGCAGCTATGGGAGATATTATGGTATATCAAGTTCAGACGAAATTGAGCATATTTATGCAAAAGAATAGATTAGTAGTATGTTGATTTGCATGCCTGATTCTGCATGCAGAACGTGAGATAGTTATGTATGGATTTTTCCCCTCCCAAATACAAAAAGCCTTGTTGCAGTCTTAGTAGTCCAAAGAAGAAAGACATTACCCCAATCCGGCTCTATGCACACACAGCTAGTTGGCCTCGAATGGAAATGGCATCTGTCTTTCTATTATAAAAGATGCCTCCAGCCAGTTCAAAAGGGACCCATTTCAGCATCAGGGCCAAACTACAAATTATGAGAAACATATTAATTGGCCTGTTTTTTTTTTTTTGTTCTTTTTGAAAGTGTGTGTGGACACGTGAAATTAGAATGAAAATCATGGCAGGGCTAGAGCAGCTTTAATACTCTGCACCCATCATGATTCCAATTCCAATTGTGCCCCCAACTGAATTTTAATTAGCAATAACACCTTCATTCAAAGCCCATGGAAACTTTTTTCCTAATTAAAATAGTACAGAGGGAGAAGGAAACCACGATTGGATACTGCAAAACGCTAAAGCCCCATACCCCACCTGTAGTCTTGCCCTATTTTGCTCACTCCCCTGCACCTTTTTTTTAAAAAAGCAAAACATCTGTTCCTCAGTTTCATGATGTGGAGCTTCTACATGTTGATGAGACGAAGGGTGGAAACAGACTTACATTCATTGACCAACTGGTAATTTACCACAATGTGTACGGAGGAGCCACTCTGTAACAGTGCAATCCTGCGCAAATATAAGCCGGCGAAGCGAGGGTCCACCAGTGCCGGGTGTCGCAAATGTGCCGTGAGGTACATTTTCGACACCTGGCGTGTAAGCGGCACCAGCGCTGCTCACTTAGGCCGAGGCTGGAGGCTGAGCTGCTGGACGCATGTATGTCCTGTGCCGGGTGGGAGGACATGGGGAAGGTGGGCCAGGGTGGCAGGGGAGCGGGTGATTGGCCGACTAGGCCAGGGACGGGGGCAGGGATATCGGTGGTGCACTCCGCCGCCGATACCCTATCCCACACACCAGGCCTGGCCAGCCTTACACGGCTTCCTAAGATTTGTGCCAGCCATTTTGCAGGCGCACATCTGAGGAGGCCCAGAGGGGCTGCTGGGACACCCCCCGGGGGGAAAGAGACAAATGTCCCTTTCTTCCAAGATGTGCCCCTTCTCCGCCTGTGCAGGCTTGATCCTGTGCAGGATCCTCCCATTCCTGCCACTCCTTCACCAGTTTGAAAAAGAGCCACATTCTTTGGAAGGTTATTTTTGTTAGCAAAGCAAGCTATGAGAGTTGCCACAATTCATTTATAATAAGTCTGTGATATTTTGCCGTCTTCATAGTATAGGTTATAAGGGAGGGTGATACTGATTCACCACACATCTAAATGATAATCCTAAAGATGAGCCACACATGATCACTCTGTCTAGGTATCTGTGTGGGATCATGTTTTTAAAATAGAAGCACCTAAGTTTTGGCACTGATCTTTCAAAATTCCACTGGGAAGCTCTTTTGTAAGAGACTAACAGCTAGGCAGCTCTAAAACGAATTCACAAAGTTAATACGCCGCACTTAATTACTGCAGTGATTCACTTCAATTACATGGCATCTCTCTGTATTGTGTTGAGCATAATGGACAGATGCTTGAAATCCTGGCAATCACATCCATCAGTGAAAAAAATGTGAAAAAAAAATGAGCCAGCAATAGCAACCCAAAAAACACATCTCTGATTTTAGGTTTTTAAGGCTAAAATTTAAACCATCAAAAGGAAAGATATACATGGAAGGCAAAAGTTACTATTTTTCAGCCATATGGCTCTATATTAATTCATCATCATCAAGAATATTTACATACCACTTTTCAACAGTAGTTCGCAAAGCGGTTTACATAGTAAAATAAATCAATACATGGTTCATTCATGCTGAAATTACCAAAGTGGCACAATTAGTTATTGTAACAGCTTTGTAAAAAGTCCAAATCTGAAATTTCGTCATACGAATTCAGTCAGAGACCAGTCACACATTATTAGAATTGATACTTTTTTTAAAAAACTCATGGACATCATACACTGATGTCATCCATATAAGATGTAAATTAGTTACTCACAGATGACAGTTGTAACAAGTACTATAAGATGCATTAAAAAAAACTATCCCAAAGATGACAATTGTTGCTGCAGCTGAAATCTGTGAACTGTTAGCTCACATGCTGTATTGCCTGTGAGATAAGGAAACTCCCACAAGTTAAAAAAATATTCCCAATATAATGATATGCGGATCAACCCACAGTACTGTTCATTTCTGTACATTCCAACTCCAACTTCCAAAATGCAAATCTTGGCCTCTCCCAGGAGCTCAGGGTGGTGTCCATGGTTCTCGTTTAGCCAGCAAGCTTCATAGTTGAGCAGAGTTGAGCCCCCCCTTTGCAATGCCTCTGCAGAGATATGAACTTGGATATCTCCAGTCTAAGGGATATCCATATTAATCGTGAGCCTTAAAACATCATTACACCTTGCATGATTTTTAAAAATCGTGTGTGTGTGTGTGTGTGTGTGTGTGTGTGTGTGTGTGTGTGTGTGTGTGTGTGTGTGTGTGTGTGTGTGTGTGTGTGTGTGTGTGTGTGTGAGAGAGAGAGAGAGAGAGAGAGAGAGAGAGAGAGAGAGAGAGAGAGAGATGAATTAGCAATATAACCTTTCCACGGTTTTGATCTTGATTGTGTCCCCTGTGCTTTTTTTGATGGGGGGAAAAGTTTCCACTGAATGTAACTGAAGCCTTTTTTACCATTAAAATGTGCGCGTGCGCGTGCGCGTGCGCGTGTGTCCCAGGATCAGGACTGGAACAGTGGCAGTGTTAAGGTACTTAATATGTCCCCCCTACATCCCACCCTGGTTAGCAGCCATTTTGTCACCCCCCCCTCCCACATTAATCAATAAAGGGAAATCCGCAGAGAAGTTCCAATGACATGTTTAGGATAACTTCTACTTTTGCTCTAAGTCCGGTGCTGTAGACAGCACACTGTGGGTTGATGCAGTCATCTATTTCTCCCCCATGCATAAAGACTATCATACCACCACCACCAACAACCCCCCCACTTCTGTACTGTACCCCGCTCAGCCATGAAGCTTCCTGGGTGACCCTGGGCCAGTCACTATCTCTCAGCCCCACCTACCTCACAGGGTTGTTGTGAGGACAAAAGGAGGGGAGGAAATATGTACACCACTCTGAGCTCCTTGGAGGAAGGGTGGTATAAAAATGTGAAAATAAATAAATAAATAAAAGATTCCTATTCAGTGTAGTTCCATTCAAACAATGGCAAATAAACAAGGGCTTTGAAGCAAAGTCTGATTGTCATGAAATTCTGGCTGCAAATCACTACAGCAAAATCCAGACACCGTGGAATTTTCAATTGCTTTTCCACTAAACAAACAAAGGGCTTGATCATGGACGTTCAATTCATCTTACTTGCTATGCAATCAAGAAAAGCAATTCATCCAGAATCAAAATTGTTGTCGATACAACCTGGGTGTGGAAGCTGAACGAGCTCAACTGAATCAGATGTTCATCCACAGATGCTGCAGAGGTGACTGGCAGTAATGAAATGCTCTTTGAAATGATGAGCAGTTCTTAAGGACAGAAATATGACGGAAAATAAATGGGAAGCCATGCATGTTAAATGAAAACCACCAGCCAGGCTCCCTTTTGTTTCTCTTTGTCAAGGTCATCATCTCTGTTAAATAATATTGTTTTTAAGGAACTTCTTTAACCCGTTTAATGAATACACACAATGCACATGGATATAAACAAGAGCCAGCAAGGCAGTTTGTGAAATATTGGGAATATTCTTGTGGACGTGGAGTAACAAGCCATGTGAGGAAAGCACAGAAGAAGAATACTGAACAATGAACTTATTCATTCATTCATTCATTCATTTTATATCTCGCTTTTCCCTCCAAACAATCGGAATGGTGCACTTATGGTGCAGAATGTCCTATCTCTGCTGCTTAGGCAGCAATCTTCTACACAGTCACCTGGGAGTAAATCCCATTTTAATAAATGGGACTTGCATAGGATTGTGCTGTTATTGTGGTTGTTCTTTTCTTGCTTCATGGTTTACATTCTTATTATTGCTGTTGTTTTAAATTTTTATTTTTATTACTGGTCTATACCATCTTGGGGATCTTTTTGACCCCAAACAGCACAATACATTTCAAAAGAAAGAAAGAAAGAAAGAAAGAAAGAAAGAAAGAAAGAAAGAAAGAAAGAAAGAAAGAAAGAAAGAAAGAAAGAAAGAAAGAAAGAAAGAAACAGTTTCACTGTTTAAATTCACAACTTTATTTTTTTGTGATTTGTTGCTAAGTGGCTGAAATATATAACTAAGTACAACCAAAAAAACTATTCAGGAAAAGAATAGGTTTTTATTTTTGGGCCAATCGTATCTGAGCACTGCCACAATTGGTGGCAGTGTGGGAGGACTACTGCCGGACCCAGCAAGGTAAGTCTAATGGCGGTGGGAGTGGGCAGAATGGGGAGGAGATGGGGGATGCTGGGGGCAGTATCGCCAGCAGCAGCAGCATCTCCCTATCTCCCTTCCTGGCCTTGATCTGCCTTCCCGGGTCCACCCAGGTCCTGAAAAGAGAGGAACGATGTTCTTCATATATACCAATAAAACGTCTTCCCTTCCCTCAGTAAATCACAATTTTACACTTGTCTTACTCTAATGAAACATTCACTTCATACTCTTTAGGCTTTGAGTCTGTAACAGGCATTTCTTAGCAATGGTATATAATTATGCCCACATTCCTCCTACTTAGAGATGCGAAGCCCCAGGAAAAAAAAGGGAGGGGGAAATCACTAGTTCCTTTCTGTTTTTTCCCCCCGAGTCACCTCCCCCCCCCATTTTTCCAGTGGAAAAATGGTAAATCTTGAGAAACACTGAAAAAAACTTCTTGTGAATTATTATTTTTTTATCTTTTAGAATTAGGAGTGAAGTGTTGCTTAAAATAAGGTTTTTATATATTGTTGCATATGCCCGTTATTCTTTCAAAGTGCTTTTAAATAACTATGTTAGAGCATCTACAGCATTAGGCAATTACAGTTCTTACATACTGCAAATACGTACAGCTTTCAAACCTAGGTTTTACCTTAGAAACACATATCTTCATCTTGCTGTGATAGCAAGATGTATATGACAAACAGCCCAATTCTAACCAAGGCCTGCGCTGGCAGAACACGTGTTCCACTAGCACTGGGTGCTGCAAAAGTGCCGTAAAGCGCTTTGTGGTAGAGCAGGGAGCCGCCGTGTTAGCAGGAAGGCTGGAACCTTCCGCATGGGGCAACGAAGGTCCATCGGAGCAGGTAAGCCTGGTGCGGGTGGTGGTGGAATGGGGTGAGGGAAGGGAGGGAGGGGTTGAACGGGGCAGGGGGAGGGAGGAACGGAGAGGAGATGGGGCGGGGCGGGAAGATCAGGCCCGGCAGGTGCAGGTCCAAGTTGACCCACTGTGGCTGCTGGGGCTTACCCCAGGGCAAGGGGACAAACATCCCCTTACCCTGAGACCTCCAGCAGCCAAAAAACTCCTGTGGGATGAAGCGTAGCCCGTGCTAGCTAGCGATGCTGTATCACCGTGTGGAGATTTAGTTAGGATTGGGCTGAAGGGCTGGAATAGTTCCCCTGAAATACAAACAAAATCTTGCCTTTCTAACTTTTATCCTCAAAGAATCCTTTGTTGACACAAAATAAGCCAGTTTGATTGGCTCCCTCTCCAGACATTTGTGCACTAGGACGCGCGTTGCCCCAAGGCGGGGCAACGCGCGTCACCCTAATCCCCCCTATCCCCACCCCCGTGCCGCGATTTGGGGGGGCGACCCGACGGGACGCTGCCCCGGGCGCTGCCCCCCCGTTGCAGCCGGCTCCGTTCCAAGGCCTTCTCCTGGCCTCGGAGGCTCTGAGGCCGAGAGAAAGCCTTGGAGCGACCACCCCAGCCGACGCACCAGGGCCTTCTGACGAAGGCTCTGCGTCACAACGGAATTTATACCATTTTTTGCGCATGCGCAGACCATTCCTGAGGGAAAAAGGCAGCCCTTTTCCCTTAGGAATGGTCTGCGCATGCGTGAAAAACGGTATAAATTCCGTTGTGACGCAGAGCCTTCATCAGAAGGCCCTGGCGTGTCGGCCGGGGAAGACGTCTCCGGAGCCGGCTCCCGGCCTCGGAAGGCCCCTCCGAGGCCGGGAGCCAGCTCCGGGGACGTCTTCGGAATCGGAGGCGATATGCGCAGGCGAGGTGACGCGCGTCACTTCTGTACGCACGTCACCCCATGGCGTCCCGCTATCCTCGCTTCACGATAGCGACGCCACTGCGTTTGTGCATTGGTCCTTTGGGCTTTCCGCAGATGCCAAATCCATAGCTTCCAAGCTTACATATTAAGTAAATGAGTCCTGCTCATATCATGAGATCAAGTTTATCATAAGATTAATTTACCATCTTCAAATATCTCTCTTTACTAATGAGAAACAATTGCATATATTGAAATTGCAATCAGAGTTAATATATGTTGGACATTTCAAAGATGACATGAAAAAACATGGCTCTTTCTCTGAGGACTGTTTCTCACCTTATTTTTAAAACAAAACTGTGAAAAGATGTGAAAACTATTAAGAACTATTATTAACTAGCAAAATGCCCATCACTATGACAGCCAGGTCACAAGTGCCGGCTGTTGTCTGTAGGTTGCAAAGAGTCTAGCACTGCAAATTATTTTGAGATAGTTGTCCATACCAGTGAAACTGAGCGAAGAAAGTCCAATTCCTTCTCATTAATACTCCTTTGAAGCCGTTTATGGTGGGGAGATAGCCACTTGTACCGAGGCCCCCAGTAGCCGAGGCCCCCATCATGGCTGGACAGGAACTAGATGTTTGTTTCCAAACATAGCACTCTGTTCACTGTACTCACTGGCTCACAATTGTAAACAGTAACAAGGAAAGAGTAGCACACATACCTGATTTCCAAGAAAACACAAAGGGGTTCCCAGCCCTTCCCGGCTGAGTACCACCTCTAGCGCCACTCTCCTGCTGCGTACCACCGAACGTGACAGGCGATGACATCATTGCCAGTTACTCCCAGATTTTCAGAGGTCAGAAAATGCAGGTAGGAGGCTCTGGACGGGTGGGAGGGCCCTTCTCAGTGTTCGCGAGAGGCTCGGACAAAGGAGCCTCTTTGGAGCGAAAACGGGCTGCCGAAAGCACCGCGTCGGAGCGGGGTTCCAACGGCCCGGCGGTCTAAGTACCACTAGCAGTCGGCTGAAGTACCACTGGTGGTACTAGTACCACTGGTTGAGAACCCCTGCCTACATGCATCTTCCCTCTGAAACAAGATTACAACATGACATATGTTATGTATCTTCAGATGTAGTTGTACAGTCATGTTGTCAAAAAACCAGGAAGGGGCTGTCACTGGCTGTTTTTCAGCTATATGTTCGTCTTTCATCTCATCATTTAAGATGATGTACTTGACATGGACAAGTAACAGATCCATCACGACCTCACTCTTCAGTAACATCAACACTAGTTTATACAGCGTTTCTGCTAAGAATTCTCAAAGCATCTTAAGTTGAGCTCAATTCAAACTCATTACTCTAATATATCCTATAGTTTGCATATACTAATGAAAGAATCACATTATGTAATGGAATAGCTTCTGTGGCAGTAAAATATGTAACCAAAGACTACTGCTAACTGGGCTAACTGCTAACTGGGCAAGAGGCACTTTTTCAATTGGTGCTCCTCTTATATTTAGCAGGGGGAGAGTAATTGCTCCCCTTTCACCCCAGCACAGGGTCTTTTCTGGTGGCTGTTTGCTGGTGGTGTTCTGCATTTTTTTTTTTTTTTTTAGATTGTGAGCCCTTTTGGGACAGGGAGCCATTTAATCTTTTGATTTAGTCTGTAAAACGCTTTGTGAACTTTTTGTTGAAAAGCGGTATATAAATACTGTTAATAATAATAATAATAATAATAATTATTATTATTATTATTATTATTATTATTCTGGACTGGAGCCTCCTCCTCACCCACCCCCACAAGTGGCTAATATTTAACAAAAGGAAACCAAGCACATATAAGGCCAAATTATGCATCCCATAATGTGTGCTTTGGCCCTCAGGAACCCCCCCCCCCCATAAAGATACCTAGTACTGTATTTCTCACTGGGAACTCTTTGAGGTCTTGCTATTTCAACTTCCCCTACTAACTGGACTTGCCTTGGTTCTCTAGAATCCAGTATCTTTTACCTAATATAGGCTGACCAGTGCTGACCATCTCCATCTCCAGCCAAGCCATATATTGATCAGCATCCTACCAACAATATCATAGGATATTGAAGTCTCTAGTATCATCACATAAATAGCCCAATCCTAACTAAACTCCTGCACAGTAGTGCAGCAGTGCTGGCAGAGGCTACGCTGCACCCTGAAGGGGAGTTTTGTATGCTGCAGGTCTCCTTGGGGTAAGGGGACATTTGTCCCCTTGCCCTGGGGTAAGCCCCAGGAGCGGCAATGGGTCAACTCGGACCTGGGCCAGTTATATTGCTGGCACAAGTCCGTATTGATCCATGTTAGAGGATGAGGCCCAGGAAGGAGGACAGGATATGGCGCATGCTGGCACCACCGATCCTGCCCCCTCCCGGGCCTGAGCTGCCCACGCCCATCCCAGTTGCCACCCTCCCCCGCCCTTTCTGCCCCCTGCTCCAGAACCCCCTGCCCAGTTGCACCCCTGCCCCCTTACCTGCTCCAGCGGGCATCCCTGCAGCTGCTGGCACCAGCAGAAGGGCTCCGGCTTTCCCACCGGTGCTCCTAGAACTAATGCTGTTGCAAAGCGTGTGCCAGTGGAACCTGAGTTCTGCTGGCACAATCTGTCAACAGGATTGTGTCAAAATTACATTACTGCTGTGTCCAAAAGCCATACTGATGTGAAAATATGATTTTCTCTCAAATATCAATTTAGAAATGACCCAGTTTACTAGCATCTGAAATTCAAGTTTGCCTTAAGTGTTTGAAAATATTTGTGGAACTCTTGTCAGTGTATATTACAATCTTTTTCAAGAAACATAACAGCAACATCCAGTAGTTCTGAGGCACGCTTTTTACCTTCAGTGTATCTTTTCACCTGCTATGAATGTTAGCCCTGAAGGGCAAACACAGTTTCATGTTTTCTGTGTACAAGAAGCTTAGTTCAGACACCATACATGGGCAGTGGTTCATCAGTTTAGTGGAGTGGATGTATCCCCCCCCTTTCCATTTCCACCATGCACTTAAAGTAACAGTTGAGCCGGGTGCTCCATCCAGAGGACCATACATCCAGAGGGTCTGATTTATGTGGCTATAACCTTCATCAGTCAGATCTGACCACGGTGGTCCATGCCATGGTGACACTGAGATTAGACTATTGTAATGTGCTCTACGTGGGGCTGCCCTTGGAGATGGTTCAGAAACTGCAACTAGTGCAGAACGTAGCGGCTCGTGTGGCTGCTGAAGGTTGGCGGTTTGATTCTGTCAGACTGCTGCTTTGGTGGCTGCACTGGCTACAGGTTCAGTTTTGGGCCAAATTCA
The DNA here is from genome assembly GCA_026170595.1 of Plestiodon gilberti rubricaudatus. NCBI lineage: Eukaryota > Metazoa > Chordata > Lepidosauria > Squamata > Scincidae > Plestiodon > Plestiodon gilberti. Next base: position 61,421,440 of record JANXHW010000005.1, read on the forward strand.
TGGTGCTGGTTTTGACCTTTAAAGCCCTTTATGGCTTGGGACCAGTGTACTTAAGAGACCACCTTCTTCATCTGAAATGGCCCTTCTGGATGTGCCACCACTGGTGGAGGTTAGAGGAATAGCAGATAGAAACAGGGCCTTGTTGGTAGTGGCATGTATCTTATAGAATTCCCTCACCTTTGGGTTAAGAACTGCTCCCTCTCTGGAAACCTTCTGGCGAGCTGAAGACCTTCCTCTTTTGAGAAGTCTTCTAATTTCAGCATTTTTTTCAGTGATATGTCAGCTGGTTTTTATGGGTGACTGTATTAATTATGGATTGTTGTTTTTATTGTGGCTGTTTGAATGACTGCCGCCGGTTGGTTTTCACATTGTACTATACATTGTACTATATTTATTTTTTATACTTTCTTGCTATTTATCATGTATGTTATAGTTTTTATATTGCATGTATTTTAACATTATTGTAAGCTACCTTGGGTGCCCTTTGGGGAAAAAGGCAGGATATAAGTAAAATAAATCTTTCCTTTCAAAAATGGGAAGACAGATCGCGAGACCCGGACCTCCGTGTGTACAGACTTCCATGTGCATCACATATTTATCTAGTGTGTTAGAGAGAAAGGATGTGCTCTCACATATCACTTTCTAGGTAAGATGTCTGAACCAGGTCTCTTGAGTCACCCAAACAAAACCAAAACTATATAATTTCTTTCAAGATAGGAAGATGAAAAGAAATGAAGATGAAAAATAAGAAAGAATTTTCACTCTGGCATATCTCTGCTCAGATTGCTCCACTGCAATTGCAAAATGCATTAGAAAAACCTGATTGGCAGAGTCATAATGGAATAAAAGCAAAGTGAACAAAAATAGATTCTATCATTGGGAACAAAAGAAAGAGAAAGTGGTGTATTGCCTTAAGAAACATTATGAAAGTTTCCAATGATCATTAAGTATACTTTTTTTTTTAAAAAAAAAGGCAAAATATATTTCACCAGATCAACTTACAGTGCCAAATGTATTTCTAAATGTTCTTTTAGAAAGGGGTAAATCAACAATTACATTATTTATTTTATTCCATTTTAAAACATTTATAGCACACCTTTCTTGTCACAGGGTAACCCAAGGCGGTTTAACACAAAAAATAAAATAGCAATAAATTAAATGAAGCGGGGAAAACATATGAAGTACTACAACAAAAATCCAAACTGAAGGCCATTCTAGTAATCCCAAACCTACAACCCTCACCTTCCACCAAAAGTTGATCAAAAAAGCTAGGTTTTAACCAGTCTCTTGAATGTAGTATGGAAACTTTCATGGCTTGGTACAATTTGTAATGAAGCAGGCATTATGGGTTTTCTAGCCATGTTTATTATTTGAGAAATAAAACTAAAATCGTACTGTCTTCTTAAGAGATTTCTCTCACACACACACACTCTGGAGATGTGCGTAGAGGCGAAGATGAGTCTTTATTTCTCCTACCAACGTTTCATCCCACACGAGGGACCTTGTCAAGGTAACTCAGCATAACACTGCTGGATGACACTGAGAACATGGAGCTCTTGCTAGCATATACCAGTAAAAGCCATGGCAACCGTTAACTGACAACGGAATCATCAACCTCTGCTCTATTCCTCCTAGGCTGCAAATATGCTCTTTTCAGGATAGGTAGCCAGATTTTATTCTTTATTCTAAAGTCCCATTTTCTTCAATTTCTATGGTGAATTGGATCTCGGGGCACAAGGAATTTAATCCAATTAAATCCAATTCACGATAGAAATGGAAGAAAATGGGACTTTACCTTTCTTGGACGTCTTGGTGACTAGAAAGAAGGATTTAACCTTCGGACATACTGTGTACCGAAAACCTACACACACGGGAAGATACCTGCACAAAACATCCAATCACCACCCACTGCAAAAGAACTCCTTAATAAATTCTTTAATTTTCAGGGCATTACGGGTTTGTGATGAACCATCTTTAGCTGCAGAAAGGCGCATCGTCACAGATTCCTTGTTGGCTAATGGTTATCAGTTGCAGCAAATTAACAAATGCTGGGAGAGACAAGTTAAAAAGAAAAACTATATCCCTAAGCCGGGAGAGAATAATGAAAAAGAGGAGGAAGCAGACAACGAGAAACGATGGTTATCATTGCCTTTCCTACAAGGAACCACGGACAAAATAGCGAGAGTGATGAGAAAATATGGGATCAGGACTTTATTTGCTCCTACAACTAAGATAGAGCAAATACTAAGAAATCCCAAAGATCAAAGACCTACGTTAATGAACCCAGGAGTCTATGAAATAAAATGCGGTTGTGGTCGTGCTTACATTGGAAATACAATGAGACCTATTAAAGTAAGAGTACAAGAACACCAGAGAGTGGTAAAATTGTCACAAGGAGAAAAATCTGCTGTGGCAGCGCACGCCCTGGAATCTGGCCACCAAATTGGTTTTGAGCAGGTCCGTTCGTTGTTTTCGGAATCCAGTCTAAAACGAAGACTAAATCTGGAGGCTATTTCAATCTCCCAAAGGAAACCTGCAAGTCTTCTGAATAGATAGCAAGAGCTGTCATTTGCCAATAAAATCTGGCTACCTATCCTGAAAAGAGCATATTTGCAGCCTAGGAGGAATAGAGCAGAGGTTGATGATTCCGTTGTCAGTTAACGGTTGCCATGGCTTTTACTGGTATATGCTAGCAAGAGCTCCATGTTCTCAGTGTCATACAGCAGTGTTATGCTGAATTACCTTGACAAGGTCCCTCGTGTGGGATGAAACGTTGGTAGGAGAAATAAAGACTCATCTTCGCCTCTACACACATCTCCAGAGTGTGTGTGTGAGAGAAATCTCTTAAGAAGACAGTACGATTTTAGTTTTATTTCTCAAATAATAAACATGGCTAGAAAACCCATAATGCCTGCTTCATTACAAGTCTCTTGAATGTTAGGGCCAACTAGACTTCAATAAGGAGAGCATTCCACAGGGTTGATGCTGCAACCAACAAGGGCCTGCTCCTTTGTCACACCTCTAAGGGGAAGGGCACCCCAGAACAAGGCCTGAACTGATGATCACAGCATATGGGAAGTGATGGTCCTTAAAATATCCAGGTCCCAACCTGTTTGGGCTTTAAAGGTCATAATCAGCATCTTGAATTGAGCCTGGAAATCATGAAATTCATGAAGTGATCCCATCAAACAGCCCCCATCGAACAACCATTTAGTACCAATGGAAGTTGGTATTACAACACTTTTCACTGGGAGCTCTATGTAGAGCACATTACAGTAGCTGAACCAGGAGGTGACTAGAGCATGGTGACTACTAGAGTAAGGTGATTGCATCATAGTTACACCTCTCCAGAAAACCTCTCCAGAAAAGGTTGCACCTGGCAAACCAGAAGATGCTCTTTGTCACCTGCGCCCCCCCCCCCCAAGCTCTGGATCAAAAAGCACCCACAGACAGTGAAACTGCAGTTTAAGGGAGAACAACAACATCACAAGCAGGTTGAACACCATATACTGCACATTGACATGCATCATTGATGTAATGTGCATGCCCAACACGTTCTAGCTGGTGACCAATTGGACCATAGCAGCCATTCCTTGCAACCATCACTTATTTGTCTAAGAGGGAAGAGGTTAGGGAGCAGGTGCCACCGTGAAGGGTACCAAAAAATCCACCCAAGGCCCACCCACTCACTCAACGGGCCTCAAACTTCCCAGCAGATGCTAGTCAGTGGTCTATGCCGGTGGGCTTTCCCGAGACACTGAGCCATCAGTGGCTTTTCAAGGATGTTGACCTCCACTACAAACCTCTGACATCAACCTTATATATATGAAATTGTTCCATTCCTATCAACAGACTCTATTTCTACCTAAATGAATATGAATGAATGTGCCTATTTTAAGGACTAATTTACCTCATGTTAAATTTAATTATGGACCTGTTTTTTTGCCCAGTTGGGCCTGGGAGGGTGGAGGGACTGGTGTCTACTTTGGACTCCGTATCCTATCCCCCCACCCAGGCCACAAGCCCTGACATGGGGCTGCTTGATTTTCTGCCAGCTAAGGAGCTGATGGAGACCAAGTAGCCCTATTGTGGCGGTTACAGGGGTTACCCGGGGTAATGGGGCAAATACCCACTTACCCCGAGTAGACCTACAGTCTGTAGACCCATGCTGAATCACCTGTGTCAGGGGAGGATAGGATTGGGCTCTTAATGTTATAAATACTGAATTCTGAAACAGAATTTTGACAAACAACATTTAGCTGTACTGTACACTCAAAATGACAACACATGCTGCTATTTAATTGGTTAAAACATACATTAACAGCCCAATCCTCAAGTAAACTCCGGTGCCGGAACAAGCGTTCCGGTGCCGGAAGATGTCATAAACGTGCCGTAAGGCACATTTGCGCCTCCTTGAGAGCTGGGCCTTCCCAGCTCCGGTGCCGGGAGGACCCCGCCGACACCGGACCCAGGTAGGTCAGGATCTAGTGGCTGGAGGGGGGGTTCACTGGGCGGGGGAGGTTAGCCCTTGCCCAGGAGGGGGAGGGGGCGGCCCTTTGGCCAGGTGCCGGGGACTTTACATGGCCTTCTCTTACTTCCGCCAACAAAATAGCTGGTGGAAATCCGAGGAGGCCCATCCGGGCAGCCTCCGTTTACACTCGGGGAAGGAGACGAGCATCCCCTTCCCCGAGTAGACCTTCCGCCCGGTGGCCATGCTGGCTGCTAGTGCACAGGATCTGGTGGGCGGCCATGGGCCGCTGGCCGGATCCTAGTCAGGATTGCACTGAAAATCTATTTTAGAATTTTGCATACAACATTTTTTTCCCCAATTTTAAGCATTACCTCTGCAGGATTGAAAATGTCTTCTCCTTTCCAATTCTCTCTCTCTCTCCCCCACCTCCCCGACCGACATGCACAGGCAATAGCAGGAAACATGCAGAGCAATTAGTTATAAAAGAAAGATGAATGTGACAACGCTGCAGTGTCAAGTGGTTGACAGTTCATTTAACTGAAAGGCACTTTGAAAAAAAATCATTACCTGGTCCAATGCAAAATGATGCAATTATTGCAAGAATGCAGACTATACTGAGGTATCGAAGCCACTCTGCTTGATCCTGAAAAATACATCAGAGTGGTGTTACTGCTCAGTAAGGTTTATGGTAGATAGTGAGTAAAAGAAATGCAAACAATTACACATATTCTGTCATTTGGGATTATGATGAGTTATTTTTATGTCATGCTCACAAAAAATGATAAGCGTGAAACAAAAAGGTGACCTCCTTGATTTGAACAGCAACTTGTTCACTGCGGTAATATTCACAGCATTCTAAGAGTTTCTGTGCCAGGAAATCTATGCTCAGAATGGTGTGTTTTTGCTAAAATGCTCATGAGGTGAGAAAAAATCATTTCAGACACAACATTTCTTGAAATCTTTCCCGCTTATTTTTTTTCAAGTTACGCACATCTATGCTTTTGCTATTACAGCTTCAACTGATTTATCCTGGCACAACTCTGCTTGTATCTATTACCAATTTACACCTTGCTTCAGCAATCACAGCACATACTGCAAGGTACATGGAAACACGATAATATTAGTACAGCAGGGCCCCATAGTGGCGCAGTGGGTTAAACCGCTGAACCATGAGCTGTTGATCGAAAGGTTGGCAGTTCGAATCTGCGACGGGGTGAGCTCTCGTTGCTTGGCCAGCTCCTGCCAACCTAGCAGTTCCAAAGCATGTTAATGCGAGTAGATAAATAGGTACCGCTTGCGGGAAGGTAAACAGCGCTCCATGTTCCAGCCGCATGCTACGCGCTGCAGCAAGGAGAGTCATGCCGGCCACATGACCACGAAGGCGTCTTCGGACAACGCTGGCTCTTGGGCTTTGAAATGGGGATGAGCACCACACCCTAGAGTCGGACACGACTGGACTTAATTGTCAGGGGTCACCTTTACCTCAGGGCCCCGTAAGGGTTTCTGCCCCCTCCCCCGCGGATACTGGGAACCTGTGGATGGGGGTGAATGCTATCCTCTGCGGGGCCCTGCCCCTCCCCCCCAGTTCCTGTTTCTGTTACGTTTCTGCACTCAGAAATGTAGTGGAGTTTAGAAGTGCCCAGAACCAAGGCTAGCAACACTCACACAAAACACTGAACTGGAACGGAATAGGGAGAATGTGGAAGAGAGGAGGGAGCATGTAATCCTGCAAGCTGCTCCCTGTGCTTGGTTTAAACAAGACCCATGCTTGCTTGGTGCAAGTTGATATCAACTTAAATAAGGTAATGGCCATGGGGGGGCGCAGGGGGAAATTCGGATAAGTGAATCCACGGATAAGTGAATCCACGGATGCCGAATCAGTGGATAAGGGGGCCCTACTGTACATAGCAAAATAGCCATCAGTTGTGAGGTGGGTCTTATGAAGAATTCAATAGTCACATTTGGGACAGGGCTATAGCTCAGTGGTACAGCATATACTATGCATGTACAGGGTCACATGTTTGGTGCTTAGCACCTCCAGTTAAAAAGGATTTCAGCCAGCGAGGGTGAACGGAGAGCCACTGCCACTCAGTGGAGGCAGTATTGGGCTACCCAGATTCTGACTCAGTATAAGTCCACCTATGTCCTCCAAAGCCTTTAGGAATTCTCCGACTGTGAGCTGAGATACAATCATCATTGCTCACTGCTCAAAGCAACTCTTGCCCTCACTCTAATGGGCCTGGGAAATCATGCTTTAACCTTTTGTGTGAGGAATGGAGATCATGACTTTGCCAGCAGTAATGAAATGCGTTGAAAGTTCACCTAAAACAGCCTGTTCCAACCTGTCAGAATTGTAGCTTGCATCAGCTTCTCTTCCAGGAATAATAGGAACAGAACCATCATGTATGCCCATGGGAGATAAACAAGATAGGGATTAAAGGATGCCCACTTGGTTCTGTGATCTGCGTCATAACCTTCTTCTGACAATTTGAAAACAGTTGCAGAATAAATGAGAGTAAATGCTCATAGTGATCTCAAAGCTGGGCTCCTGCCATTTTACAAATAATGAACTTTCATTTTTAAAACCAAAATATTAAAAGCCAAATTAGCAAAAGCACAAAGGCATTTGGATGTTTATTCCCTTGGCCTCAACAACAACAACAAAAAGAGTTCCTAACAGGATCCTGAAGAATAAACAATATTTCAGATATATACAATGTTTAACGGTAAAGGTAAAGGTGACCCCTGACAATTAAGTCCAGTCGTGTCCGACTCTAGGGTGCGGTGCTCATCCCCATTTCAAAGCCGAAGAGCCAGCGTTGTCCGAAGATGCCTCCGTGGTCATGTGGCCGGCATGACTCTCCTTGCCACAGTGCGTAGCATGCGGCTGGAACACGGAGTGCTGTTTACCTTCCCGCAAGCGGTACCTATTTATCTACTCACATTAACATGCTTTGGAACTGCTAGGTTGGCAGGAGCTGGCCAAGCAACGAGAGCTCACCCTGTCGTGGATTCGAACTGCCGACCTTTCGATCGACAGCTGATGGTTTAGCAGTTTAACCCACTGCGCCACCCGCTGGCCTGCAGTGGGTTTACAATGTTTACAAACCCACTAACAATGTAATCCTACTCAGAAGAAAGTCCCACAGTGTTCAGTGGGGCTGAGCCCAAGGTAAGATTCCAGAGGACTGCAAACTAAAGCCCAGAATTAGGGCTGATGAAAACGTATCAGAGAATCTATGGTTTAGGGGTCAGAGTGGTGGTAGTGGTAATGCATTCAGAAATGCAGCGTTTAGAAGTGCCCAGAACCAGGGTTAGCAACGCTCACACCAAACACCAAACTGGGTTTAAAAAGGAATAGGGAGAATGTGAAAGAGAGGAGGGAGCATGTAATCCTGCAAATTGCTCCCTAGTGCGTCAGTCTCAGCACTGATTACACAACCCAACACACATTTTGGTGCCTAAAAAGTTAGACCTATTCTTGGGTATATTTGGGGCGCTGATTCCAAAAATGGCATCAGTTTTGCCCTATCAGCTCTAGTTTTGGAAATACGGCATAGCCACATTATATGCAGATTCAAGCAGCTCTCTTGTGAGGAAGCCGACGCCATGGCTTCCTCATGTGGAAGCTGCTTGAATCAGCATATAAAGGTGGCTATGCCATATCTCCAAAACTAGAGCTGATAGGGCAAAACTGATACCATGTTTGAAATCAGTGCCCCAAATATACTCAAGAGTATGTCTAACTTCCAAAGCACCAGAAAAAAATAATCTTTTTTTGTTGGGTTGTGTTATCACAGTTTCTCAAGCAAACAGAGCTCTGAAATGAAAATTTCTGTGTCTCACATCCTGACTGCTCTGACAGTTCTCGGGATGGACTATCCCTGGAAGATCCCTGGAAGCCATCCCCACCCTACCTTGCACCTGTAAGTACCCCTTGTGTGGCAACGTTATACTGCTGCTCTTCAGGTGCAGAGGGCAAAGTCAGCTCTCAGTCCTAGAGGAAGAAGATGAGGTGTCCCCTCCTATTGGCCCTTAGAGTCCTGAGTCTGGTCTACATTCTGCTGCCACATCACTGAAGAGCATCAGGCCCTTTGGTACTAAACTGGCGCCTTCAGTTTAATTTGGCTGTAGATTTGGTTCTAAAGTACAGACTGTAGCAGAGTTCAAGAAGGAGTAATTTACGCAATCAGTTCAAGTGATAATTGCAAAGGGACAGGTTACACAGTGCAGAGTGTCATTTCCCAATTTGCTCTCCATTGGGGGGGTGCACAGTGGCCACACATGTAGTAATCTATGGCAGCTGTTTCACACTACCAAGTTTCCTATGATAAGGCATAATTATCACAAGGACAAAACAATCAAACAGAACACCTTATTTGAATGTTGCCAGTGACACAAAGGGGAATGACTTCTTAAATGTCTGCATCACCCTTGGGCTCTGTGTGAATGTACGTGGAGGTTAAGCATTTTTATGCCTCACTGATTTCAAGTGGAAAATGACATAGAATAGTCTGAAATTGAAGTTCAAAGGTTCTTGAAGGATGAAAACGCATCTTTTCAGCAAGATATTCCAAGAATGAGATAAAAAGGATAGACTGATATTAAAAGGAAAGCAGGGCTGTGAAACCCTCACACACCTGTAAAGTCATACAAATGGTAAGTATTACGAAGAAGAGAACCATCAAGCTGAATCCCCCGATGAGAAGAGGTCTGCGTCCAAGTCGTTCTATCACTAAGCCCTGAGGGGGGGAAAATACACATTGGCTTATTTTCACATAAAACCAGAGGAGTATTGGACTGATGCTGGCAATGCTTGTGAACCCTAACAGATTAATCCAAAGGCAACAGGAGTACTTGATCCCCCGGGATTGCTACACATGCCAGATTAATTACTCAACCCACCATGTGATACTTCTTATAATATTCTCCAAGGTGGAACACAGAAAAGAACAAACATCTGGTGAATTTTTAATACTCTATAGGCATGCTGCGTCAGCATCTAGTAGTTCGCAAGGTCGTACACAGTATGATCCAGTCAGAAGGGAACGGGGTCACATCTATCATTTAGAGACAAATTAGCAACAGAAGTCTGTTGTACTAATGACAAATACAAGGATATGCAAATCCACACTAACAGCAGCGCTAAAATTTGAAATGAAATTTGCCAGCCAGGTAGTGCATTAGGAGGCACTCTTTTTAGATGGGAGATGGTCGGGTTTAACAATCCTGTGGAAATCAGTGGGACTCAACAGTGCTGGATTACACCGAGATTATCTGCCATCTTCATCCTGGCATCCAAAAGAATATAGAGCTTCAAATGTTGGAATAAATGACTTGGGGATTTGTTTTTGGTTGGCACTAGCTATACGCGCTTGGTCTCAGCCAATTAAGCAAACATTTAATCACCTAGAGCTGAAGTCATCTGAAGTGTATTTATTTGAACTAAATGAACACGGCCGTCACTTTGGGGAAATCAAATTTGGTCATACATCATAATTATTTTCATCTGCCCAAAATAATAGATTATGTTCCACATGAGTATTTCACGCAGGCATATTAAACAGAGAACAGAAAACCTTGTCATGTTTTTTAAGCAGAAGAACAGTTATAAGGTGCCATGCTGCATAGTGGCTAACGGTGCAATACTACACATTTCTACTTGGAAATGCAAAAGTGTCTATTGTGTATGATGGGGCTTGTTCCCAGGAAAATGTGAATAGGATTGCAGCCTATGAGACCAAGCTAAGAGCAGGATAGTAGCCGGCTCAAATCCCCTACCTCTCTGGTATGAACTCTCTACGCATTCTTAGGCAAGCCTCTCTCTCTCTCTCTCTCTCTCTCTCTCTCTCTCAGTCCTCCATCTGCTATATGAGCATAAAAATAGTCATCTAGGAATATATGCAACAGTCTTCTATTGAGCGTATATCTAGTTACATACTGTCTACACTGACAGCAGGTCTTCAGGATTTCAGGCAGGAGTCCCTTGTTCCCAGCTTTACCTGAACATGCCAGGGATTGAACCAGGGGCTTTTGGCATGCAAAGCAGGTTCTCTGTCACTAATTGCCCAATCCCCATCGCTGCCGCCAGACCTAGCATTTATGGCCGTTGTAGAGGCCATAGAAGCCTAGCAGATGACGACGGGGACAGGTGTGCCTGACTCAGGCAGGTGGGGGGCGGCGGAATGGGGTGGGGAGAGGGCAGAACTGGGGGAGGGCTGCAGGCATGATGGAAGCGGGAGAGGGTGGCACCTGGCATGGGCGACTTGCACCAATGCTATTCCCCTCAATAGCAGCCGGCACACCCTCTTTGTATCCTCAGACTTGCGCCAGCTATAGAGCTGGCACAGGTCCGAGGAGACCCATTGGTAATTAGTAGATTTACAGAGAGGTAAACAAAAAAAAATTCCCTGTCCCCTCTCAAGTCTCCCGATCTGCCCCCCCCCAATAGCATACAGCGCAGCTCATTTGGCACAGCTGCATGCTATGGCGGGAGAAAGGATAGGATTGGGCTATAGGCTACTGCTCCTTTGGAGTCTTCCCAAGGGCTACTGCTATGGCTACCCAATGAGTTTGTAGCAGAGGTTCTGTCTGAATCAGTGATTTCACAGCTTATGCTTTTGCATCACAAAGCTAGACTAGTTCTCTCTCCTACCAAATATGTGTTCAAGCAGATATTTGTTGCATTAAAAATGGAGTTAATTGGTGTGAGTTTTGGATTGCTTCTTGCTATTCTGTTTCTGACCTCAAATTCCATTTTCAGCTTTGCTGCTATGGGAACTTGCCTTCTATCAGAGCCATATATGACAGCAACGATAAAAAGCAGCAGAAATATCTGCAAGGAAAAGACTAATGAACACCATCAATGAAACATTTTGATGTCTGCTTTGTCTTGTCTAGTTTGGTTTTACTAATTTCATCATTGATTGGTAGCAAAGGACCCATTCCCCAATATCCTGAAAGGGGGGGGGGTGACTGTGCCTCTTCCCCTTGCATGAAGCAAGGCAGGAAAATGAGGCTAACCCATTGGTGGAGGGTCATGGAGGTGGACTTTGGGGGAATCATTAGGGGGTATAGCTCAGCTTTGCTCATCAGAGTGTGCTGGCAATTAGAGTGGCCCCTCCCACCTGCCCAGGAGGATAGCCTGGGATTAGCTCCCCCCCCCCTTGTGTTTAGGGCTTTGGCCATCAGTGATCAGTCTCTTTGAATATGTCCATCAAATAAATGTATTAAAAGCCTTACATGCGGCATTCTTGGACCGTTTTTCACTTTAAGATTAAGGCTGCAATTCAATGAACACCAAATTGGGATTATTTATTTTTTTATTTACAGTATTTTTATCCCGCCTTTCTCCCCAAAGGGACCCAGTGCATGTTAAGTGTAACTGTGTGATATTCCCCCCCCAATGAGTTTCTTTTTAAATAAAAAAACACCTGTTGGAGGATAGGGATCCTAGTTGACATTTTCCCTGCTGCCCCCGGCTGATTGATTTCCCTCCTGTGTGCAAAGAAATATGGGTTCCAGGCTCAAATCCCCACTCGGCCTGAAGCTTCTTGGGTGACTTTGGGCCAGTCACTATCGTTCAGCCTCACCTACTTCTCAGAGTTGTTGTGAGGACAAAAGGAGTGGAGGAACCACGTACGCCACCCTGAACTCCTTTGGAAGAAGGGTGGTATAAAAAAATGTGAAAAAATGTGAAATGTGAAAAATCTCTTCTCCTCAGCTAGGAGAAAAGCAGCAGGGGAGTGATTTTGAATGAATGGCTGGCTGGCTGGGAAAATGTGCATCAGCCGCTCTTCCTTTCTGGTCCTCAAGATTATAAACTGTAACAGATGATTTTCCTTTAAAAAATCTCACTAGAAAAAAGAATCACACAACTACTTTTTATGTGCCATTTGCACCCAAGTCCCACTTAACCAAGTGAACCTGCTTCCAAGTAAATGAGCATAGGATTGGGCTGTCAGATTTACAGCTCAACCCTAACCAACTTTCCAGCACTAGTGCAGCCACAATGCAGCCCCGAGGTAAAGGAACAAATGTTCCCTCACCTTGAAGAGGCCTCCATGACTGCCCCTGCACTGCAAAATGCAGTGTGCGCCCTGTTGGCATGGCTACACCGGTGCTGAAAAGTTGGTTAGGATTGTGCTGTTATATGCTATAGGTACACCATGAAATATACAGCAAGACTGAGTCACAAAACTCAAACAAACATATATGTCTAAGAGTGTAATCCTGATGATTGTGCCGGCGACGGAATGAGCATTCCATCGCCGGCAGCAGTCACAAACGTGCCAGAAAGCACGTTTGCGACTACTCTAGAGCATGGGAGGCCAGCGCAGAGGCTGGCCTCCCTTGCTCCATCACCAGAGCGCCTGTGCGTCTGCCGGACGAGGTGAGTCGGGATCCGGTGGCTTAGGGGCAATTCGGCGGGCGAGGGAGGAGGGCCATTGGCCTAGCCGGCCCGGGAGGGGGCGGGGGATGGCCTCGGCCATATCCCCGTCCCTGCTGGGCCAGCTAGGCCATTACACGGCCTCCTCTACTTCCGCCAGCTATTCAGCTGGCAGAAATCTGAGGAGGCCGATCGTGCCGGCCTGGATTTACACCCGGGGAAGGGGACGAGTGTCCCGTTCCCTGAGTAGACCTCCGGCCCGGCGCAGTGGCGTCACTCTAGGTGGGGCGGAAAGCTAAGTTCTGCAGCGTTCCACCCCACCATTACTCTCCGGCACGAGGTGCCCCACCCCCTCATCGTTGGAGCCTGTCAGTGGAGTGAAGGCAATGTGCAGGAAAGTCCCTGCGCGTTGCCTTCTCTCCACTGATGGGCTCCGATGACGAGGGGGCGGGGCACCTCGTGCTGGAGAGTAATGGTGGGGTGGAATGCTGCAGAACTTAGCTTTCTGCCCCACCTAAAGCGACGCCACTGCCCCAGCGGCAGAATGGCTGCCGGGGCTCAGGATCCAGCGGGCGTCCCTGGGCCGCCGGCTGGATCCTTACACAGTATTGCGCTGTAAGTGCTTAACTTTAAATACGGTAATAAAATAGATGGCATGATCCAGTAAAATACTTTAAGCACCACTTATTTTAATGGGTGACAGTTAAGCATGCACTTAATTTCACTGAAAGTTAGGTCTTAAATGTGTGCTTAATCTTATATTTACATTTTAAAGGAAACCAGTCATTGATTATGAACAGCTTTTTTTTTTTTACATTACACCTATTCTTTATGAAATCATATATTTAGTTTTATAGTAACATAGGCAGAGGTAAATGTTGGCCTAGATAAATGTTGGCCTAGGTTAGATAGAAAGAGAAGATGGTATAAAACAGATGAATTTCATTTTTTGAGAATGTATTTTCACCGTAGCCTTGAGATTTTACTTTAAATGTATTGTATTCTAACCTCTTCTAATACTAAGTAAAGTTTATAAAATATAGACCTTCTCTCTGGTGACTACTTGAGAATACTTCACCTAAAAGGGAAGAGAGCTAAAAACAACAACAACCCCCTATCCTAGATTTTGGATTTGTTATCTAGTCTTACAATGTACGCAAAGCTGATAGTACTTACAGAGAAAATAGCAGCCAAAATTTCAATTCCTCCTGTGCTTAAGGTAACATATGGGATCAGTTCTGGACTTAACCCAGCTCCCTTGAAAATGTCATTTGTGTAGAACCAAATCTATAACAAGAAATCATTTTTAGTTATACTGCAAAAAGGATTTTTCTGCACTTGGTTACAATGTAAGTCTGCATACACTTGGTGCCCTGATAACGATGAGCGAGCAAAAGGATGTAAATGTTCATATAACAATGGTTCCCAAACTTTTTAGCACCGGGTCCCACTGTTTAAAATGATACTCTACTATTAAGACCCACCTAGCTTTATGAGATAAATGCAAAACTAATAATGAAATTGAATGGGTCCTGGAATGACACCCCCCCCCCCATAAATCCTTACTATCTTGGTCTTTCAAACCATCTCCTGAAACAAGTGAAGACTACTCAAATCCGATAATTCCAAAAATAGCAAATACCACACTTTTTTTTTTTAAACCATAGTTCCAGATTTTTCACCTACATTATTTTCTAGTTCTTCAAGCACAAAACTTGAACAGTCTGGGCTATTTTGCTGTAGATGTCATTTTGCTATCACTTGTAAGTGTAATTACAAGTAAAATGAGTAGATGACAAGATAATTCCATGTCTTTTCTCTGTAAAGTATCAACAACAGGGAACAGAACAAGCCTGTCATTAGCACCGAAATCCTGCAGTTAGTAGAAAGTTATACTTATTGTGGGATGTCTTTTATAGGTTTATCTAAGACACGATGAAATGTATTTTTCATCGTATTCACAGCAGGCGGTGAAGAGTTTTTCAGTAACACATAATTAACTCTTAGAGTAATACTGCAAGAAGTTCAGGATATAAACGATTCATTCCTAACAAGCAATAACAAACTGATCTAGAGGAGGCTGAAGGTTTCCTTTTTGAAAACAATGACATCCATCATCTGACACAGATCAAGTAATTTTCAAATAATGCCTCCAACAGATGTGGTCACACCAACAGCCCAGATTGTTTGTTTAGAACAGCGGTTCTCAAATAGTGGGGGGCGCCCCCCAGGGGGGGCGCGAGGCTCCGTAAAGGGGGGCTCGTTGCAATAGTTAGTGTATGCTTTGCGCCACTTAACTAGATTGTAGGAGCCTCCAGCGACGATCTACTTCACCGACGATCTCTTCCGGGGAGCAGATCGTTCCTCTACTCCCCGGCGCGAACTCTGTAACGCGCCTAGGAGCGCTGTGCAGAGTTCACACTGTGAATCACGCATGCGCAAGACGACGATTGGCAACATCGTCGTCTTGCGCATGCGTGATTCACAGCGTGAACACTAACTATTGCATTAGTTATATTAGGGGGGCGTGAAATTTTTTCTTCTTCCTAGGGGGGGCATGACAGAAAAAAATTGAGAAGCACTGGTTTAGAAGGTAACTAGATTCTTTCAGAGGCGTTTCAGTAATTATAATTTCCTGCACAAATGTCAATCACTGTGAACAGGAAGAGGGTATTCTGGGTAGTTTGAAACACAGGCTGTGTTTGTTTTTTTCATAGCAAATAGGAGGAAGTGATGTTTCTAGCATGCCTCTGGCATGCTGTACCGCAGCTCATTTTAAAAATGACAAAATGGCGAATTACAGAATGCGGACATAGTTGGTAGAAGAAGCACCACCCCACAAAGGTGCTAGGGAATGGGGACAGGGGGTCACCGGCTGATATGTGATTTGCTGCCTGGCTTCCAGGGCTCATGTGCCAAATCAGAGGGCCGGCCCAGTTCTTGTCCAAGAAGGAAATAGGTAAAGGTAAAGGTGACCCCTGACAATTAAGTCCAGTCATGTCTGACTAAACAACAGTTGTGAAAACTATACAAATCTAAGAGCGCAATCCTATCCAACTTACACCACCGGTGTAACTAGCAGTGCAGTGAGAACGGGAGGCCCCAGAATGGAAACGGAATTAAAATCCCCTCCAAAGGGGAATTCAAAGGGGATTTAAATCTCCCCTCCCCTCCAAAGCGTCCCGTCCTGCCCTCCCCCGCTGGTTGCACCGGTGGTGTAAGTTGGATAGGATTGCACTGTAAGTAAGGTTTTTCTAGGTATAGCCTTACAACTGCCTCGTCCAAGGTGGCCAGGACCTGCCCGTGGTCCGCCAAAGATTATTCAAACTCACCAAAGTAAAAGAAATGGTGGTGTCGGCTGGTGACAGCTGAGCTTAAGGCTTAAGATCTGGGTGCACTGATGATTATTCTCAGGATCATCCACTGCCATCTGGAAGCATGGGTAATGCAGATGCTTCTGCATATGCCTGCAGGAGTGTTTGGGCCTCAAAACTGAAGCCTCTTAGCAGAGATTTATCCCCACTGAATGTCTCTCCTTGACTGGGTAAATTTGCAAAAAGAAAGGCTAGCAATATAAAAGGGCTCGTGTTGTGCACATCAAAGCACTCAATCAAGCCCCTTCCAAAATGGGTCCAAACTCCTACACTCAGAAGGGGCTTTGGAGGACAAGCCTTCACTCTGCCTTTTCAAAACATTCCCATTCTGAGATATGGGGGCCACCACTAACAAGTTTCACAAATATTTTAAAGCTCTTCAAGTCTTAGAGCAAGACTTAAAATGTAACTTCTAAGAAGCGTTTTCCATGACAGTCCACCAACACACCAAGTACGAATACTTACAGCATTAAGGCCACAGAGTTGGTAGCAGCCCATGGTGACAACCACTGTCAGGATCTGCCAGCGTTTACTGCTGTCACACAACAGCTGGAAGATCGAAGCTACTTTGATGTTCCTTTGCAATCGACTCTCTTCCATAACTTCTTCCACTTCATAGGACACGTCTGATTTACCAAGGAAGGTCTGAAATGCTGTACATTCACACATTTGTTTAGAATGCCAATGGTTCCAGTGTGTGCAATACCCCCAAAAACAAATCAAATATTTAACATGCATTGAATATTTCTCCCTTTCTGGGAGAGTTTTGCCTCCAGGTAAGTTACAGCAAGGAATTGGGAAAAAACAGGTTTAGATGTACAGACCTAGGCCCAATCCTATCCAATTTTCCAGTGCTGCTTCAGCCACAATGCAGCCCCAAGGTAAGGGAATAAATGTTTCCTTACCTTGAGGAGGCCTCTGTGACACCCCCTCCCCACTGTAGGATGCAGCACATGCCCTGTTGGCACAGCTGCATCAGCGCTGGAAAAGTGGATAGGACTCAGCCACGAAGCTTCCTGGGTGACCTTGGGCCAGTCACTATCTCTCAGCCCCACCTACCTCACAGGGTTGTTGTGAGGACAAAAAGGAGGGGAGGAAATATGTACACCACTCTGAGCTCCTTGGAGGAAGGGCGGTATAAAAATGTGAAAAATAAATAAATAAATAAATAATAAGCTGGTGCTTAAAATGATAAATGCTGTTCCACATCCCATGTTCATCTGGCTCATGCCAATTTAAAAAGGAGAAACCTCAAACAGATTTGTTTGTAGTTCTTACTTTTTCAAACTTCATTGAAAAACTTTCCTGTGTAACTTTAGGCCAGCGGAGCAAGTGCTCTGCCGGCCTAAGGTGTTGCAAAAGTGCTGTAAGGCCCGAAAACTTGGCTCCGTGTGGAGCTGCTGGGAGACCGGGCCAGCCTGCTTGCCCCCGCGGTGCGAGCCTCTGGAGGCTCGCGCAACGCGGGCAAGCAGGCTGTGTTTCTCCCGGTGCCGCACGGAGGCTCGCGCCGCACGGGCAAGCAGTCTGTTTCGCCCGGTCCCAGCGGCTCCGTGCAGTGCCGCTGGGAGACCGGGCCAGCCTGCTTGCCTGCGGGAGAAACAGCCTGCTTGCCCGCATTGCGCGAGCCTCCGGCAGGCTCGCACAGCGCGGGCAAGCAGGCTGCAACCCGGTCTTCCAGCGGCACCGTGCGGAGCTTCTGGGAGACCAGGTCACAGCCTGCTTGCTCGCGCGGCACAGACAAGCAGGCTGTCAGTTGGCCTGCTCCCTCACTGGCTCCACATGCTGGTGAGAGAGCGGGCAGACAACCGCTCGCCGCGCTGCCATCTTCTTTTAATTTTAAACTTACCGGGCAGCAGCTGCATCTTGGATCACGAAATCTCGCGTGATCCAAGATGTCGGCACCCAAATCTCGTGAGTGCATCATGCCCTCACGAGATTTCGGTGCCGACATCTTGGATCACGCGGGATTTCGTGATCCAAGATGCTGCCCGGTAAGTTTAAAATAAAAAAAAAGATGGCGGCGCCCATTCGTCCCCCGGGACCGGACCGGGAATCGAGCCCGATTCCCGGGACTGTCCCGGCGAAATCGGGACGAATGGTAAGCCTAGCCAGGTAGGCCCATTGGATCACATTTCCCAGGAGGCCTCCATATCATGTAGTCTGGTATGGGAGGAGGTCCATGGGGGTGACACCATGAGATCTCACCCCGGGTGTCACCAACCCCAGTCATGCCCTTGGGCTCTATAAAAGTCCTGCTGCTGCTCAAGCAGTCATGTGGGGCAGGCAGCAGAACTCACTCACCTACCCATTTGGATAGAGAAGGACACTGGGCTCTATCTCCTTCTCCAGCTTGGATGAAAAGTCAAGCCAGAGAAGAATCCCCAATGTTCTTTGCCCCCCCCATCCCTGCCAGTTCTCTTCATCCCCAAAAGCTCTCCCTGCCACCGCCATGCTGCAAACTACCATTCTGCTTTGCTTTACATACTTAGCAAGTGACAGTAGTGATGGGAGCTGCAGTGATGGCAGATGAGAGATAAAGGAGGTTTGTCCTTTCCCTTCCCTTCTTCGGTCCTTCCCTGGCACTTTGAGTAGCTGTGCGCCAGGGTACAGAGCCTGCGGAACTATGGAAGAATGTAGTTTTTTAAGGGTGACTGTAAGCCAACAAACATTCCTCCTTTCCTCTCCCTTCTCATGCTGCCACTGCTTCTCCTCTTACCACTGCCATGTGCTAAGAAAGGGAAGAGGGGGGGGGGGAGAATGTTTTGGAGGTGATTGATGGGGGAGGGCTGTCAGTGCAGGGGTCAATACTCAAGGAAAGAACATTGGATCACTTTTCCACATCACATCAGCTTGGAAGAGCTCATCCACTGCTAGATTTGAATAGGTTCATTGATGCTATCACTTTAAAAAGAAGTGAATGAAATGTTGAACAGGTCAGTAGTTCAACAAAGTAGCTCCTGTCAGTCTCTCTGGACAACTCAATGTACAGGTAGGGTCAGAACTATTGTTCTGAGCTTAGAACACTCTGCCAATAAACGACGTGTAATTAGTAAAAGAAAATACTTGCAAAGTGGATCTCTAACGTTTCCATTAAAATCTTCAATAATACGCCCCACAGCTTGATTTCAGAAGATTTATTCAAACATTCAGCAGTTGGGAATCATTACAGCAGAGACTCCCATGCCGAGACCCTTCTCAATATCGTAGGCAGCTTACTTCAAAAGCCATTCTTAACTCAGCAGGCTACCCTAAAAATCACTTCCTTTATGAAATTAGTAGCTCTTGTTATCTTATTAGACAGGGGAGCATTAAACATCCTTTAATTATTCAAAAATAAATAAAGAAAGAAGTGTTGTAGGTGGGGGTTGAAGGAGTGTTGATTGGGGGGGATTCAAAGCAAAGAAACAACATTTTTTTAATCACTGAAAAGATCTTGACATCCTTAAACAGGACCACAAATTATCCAAGATTCTGCTTTTTTTGCCACTGGCACATCAAATACCATGCCAGCCAAGGTCAGTTTCTGCCATTTCTGCTGTGGCACTTGCCAGCAGCCAGTCCGCCAGTCCGGATTATTGTGGCTTCTTAGGCAGCCATTTGCCCAAATGTCTAAGATTTAGCATGTTTTTTTTTAACAAAGTAGTTAAAAATGATTAGCCTGATCCAGCTAAAAATCAGCTAAGAAATGGATTAAGTTCCAATGAAATCAATGGCATGCGTACATCACAATTACCTAGAATTCCATACCTTTTAACAAATATGAGAACTATTGAGGATTTTATTTTAGCGAGAACCAAAAAGAAGTTTAAATTAAATTTAAATGCCTTTTTAATGAGAACTAAACGGGTTTAGTTCTCACTGAAGTGGCAGCCTGGGCTGTACGACTTCGGACTACAGGTGGGGGTTCGTGGGATTGACTGTTCAGAAACAATTCCCAGCACAAAGACAACCAGCATGTCAGAGAGAAACTAGCAGGGATGTGGATCAAGTCTCTGGGTCCAAGTCTCAAGTCAAGTCCCAAATCTTTGCTCCCAAGTCCCGAGTCTTTGGTTGTCCTTTTGGTTAAATAGATAGAGTCCCTATCTATTTAATGGGGAAAATGGGTTTAGAGCTGAATAAAATTTGACTTGTCGTAAAAGGCTCCAAATCTCAAGTCGAGTCATTCACAATCGCCGAGTCAAGTCCAAGTCAAGTCATTGATGCGACTTGAGTCCAACTCAGTTCCAAGTCAATAGACTCAAGTCTACATCACTGGAAGCTAGACCACATAGCCCTTCTCCCGGCTGTCTAGTTTTGTATGTGGAAGACATTTTTATGTATGGAGGGCCATTCAGTCGTATGATTTCCACACCTGTAGTCGGAAGTAGTGCATCCCAGACATCATGTCAATGAGAACTAGGCCAGTGCAATTACTCACTGGATTGAGCGTCCCTCTCTTGCCCTCTCACAGCTTCCAGCATCATTCCTTTGAAGTAATCCCCAATGCACTATCCAACCCTCCTAAGGTTACGAGCTTTAGTTCTGCCTTTCTCCCACTGAACTGCTCTTTGGCTGCAGCCTCAGCACACTAAACCCCAGAATTCTCACCATGTTCCACAATCCCACACATATTTATAGCAGAAATAAATAAAAAAAAACTCCGAGGCCATGCTGAATGTGATGTGTAGTTTGACCTTAGGCTTCTCCTTTCTTTCTAAAGGCAGTTGAAAGTATGTAGAAGGTGGTTTTTGCATCTGGCAAAGCCTTCAGGGCAGCAAAAAAAAAAAAAATCCTTCTATCTTTAGAGTGAGACTACTGGACTTCATTCTAGAAATAGATTTTGACAAACCTGGACCACTTACAAGTGAAAGGATTCCCAAAAGGGTATATAGCCAGAAAACCCAATGTCCATCTTGTCTAGTAACAAGCTATTAGAACGATTTATTTCATGGCTGCTATGTTCTGCTTTCAAAGCAGTCCATCATTAGTTATGACTCACGAGTCAATTTCTCTAAGTTGGCTGCTCAAAACTCATTTAATTTCTTGTATTAAATCACAGTCAGCGAGAGAGTCTGGCAGTCGCAGAGCCCATTTATCCCTTTCCTGATTGGAGGGGTTCCTGCTTCATCCCAGGGCACTTTGATTGCCCCATCCATGCTCACCCTATGATTCTCTGTGGACTGATGCATCAGCTCATCTCAGCCATGTGGCGACATCTAACAGCCCAATCTTCTACATGTCTACTCAGGAGTAAGTCCCATTGTGCCAATAGGTCTTACTCCAAGGAAAGTGTGTGTAGGATTGCAGTCTACAGGCAGCAGTTATGGGAAAGCCAGAACTAAACCTAGTAGAGACAGTTCAGGACACTTTGGTGCCGGAGGCAGCAACTGCAAATGCACCCCCCCACACACATACAGTGGTGGTAGACATATAAAAAATACTTGTCAATGTGCTGCCTTTTAATGGCATCCCAAGATCTGCCACCTAAGGGGGGGCTCCATCATTCTGCCCAGTGCTAAGGCTGGCCCTACACAGCAGCACTGAATACCACAGTGATGATGATTACATTACTATCAAAACCCAGTGCTCATGTCAGACTGGCAGGACAGGTGGGATGGAACCATGGAAGGAACACTGGTCCCCATGTATGATGCCGCACATACTTCCTTCTTACACATTAGCCCATCCCACCACATGAGTATGTGACTAACAGAGATCTAAATCACTGTACAACTGATTGGTTCACTATCACACTATTTCTTTTTTTTTTTTAAATAGTGTTGTTGTTGTTGTTGTTGTAGTACAAGAAAGAGTTCACAACAAAATGAACAATATGCACATCTTCCTGGGAATAAGCCACAGTGGAGGCGGGCTTTTCACAAATAAACAATGCAGAAAGTCTGGTAGGTCGGGGGTGATGCGATACATCATTGCGATATGACATTGTGTCACCCCCAACCTTCCTCTTCCAGGCAGGCACCGCACTGGGTGTCACCCTCCCTAATGATACCACTGCTCCACACTGCCCAGGGTCCAATAGGAAGACTTACTGGGAGGCAATGGGGAGCTCTTCCTTTCCCTGGCACTATTTAATGATTCTGGAATGCCTCAACCCCTTAAGTAGCATCAGAGGACATCTGAGAACTGTAAAATGACACTTTGAGAAGAAGACTGTTCCAGTTGCCCCATGATCAGCCAGCAACGGGGGGGGGGGGGAGTAGGAAGCAGTGACAGCAGTGGGCGTGATCAGCCTGGGTGTGGGCCCTTGTCTGGAGCCCATACCCTACCGAGTCCCACCTGTGGGGATTCCCCTGCCAGGAAGCAAAGTACATGGGAGCTTTTTGTTACCTTTGTTTTTTAAGTTTCAAATCCTTGGAGTTCAGTTATACCCAGAAACCTCCACCTTCTTTGCAATTATCCCATTTTGGCTATAATCCTATCAGTCCAAGGGTGGAGATTTTATAAATCAATGGATAGATATTTGTTATTAGTGTCATCGCTAGTGATAATATAGCCTCACTGACAAAGCAGTGGCAGCTCCAGCTTTGGGGGCAAAGAACCTTCAAGGGGTCTCCGTCACTCAGCGCTCAGACAGAGAGATGGAGCTGTGTGGGAACGAAAGCCGGCAATTAGGCTGTTTTCAACATGATGTGTTATCAAGATTGCAAAGCAGAGGAGTATTTGCATTTTGAGTAGTGTTGTCAGTTTTGAAGTCACATGGATAAGACAAAGGCAGCACCGTAGAGTTGTTTTTCATCACGACAGTACCTTTTTCTGCTGCTTTTGTGTCATGCTTTTCCAGCAGCAGGTAGCGAGGACTTTCTGGGAGAAAAGGCAAGACCACAACTTGAATGATTGATGGAACGATGATCATTCCAAACAAGTAAGGCCACAGGGATTCCTGCAAACAAAAGTAAAGGCCATTCTGGTAAGACTTGATACAAAGGCAGTAAATAGACACACACAAATCAACAGAAAGAAACAAAAGGAGTGACCATAGAACAGTGGTAGAGTACATCCTGCTATGGAGAATGTTCCATGTTCCATCTCTGGCTTCTCCAGGTTTGTTTGTTTGTTTTTTAAAGATATGAGATAGTAGGACTAGGACAGGTTTGCTTGAGGTCACCTTGGAAGAGCCTCTGCCAGTCAGTGTCACTATTACTGGACTATCTATCCACCTTAACAGGTCTCTCTTTCTAAGAGCGAATTCCAGAGTTGTGGTGCCATGACTGAAGACGCTGTGCTGGGTGCTCTCACTAATTTGACTTTTTGGATGGGTGAAACTCATGCACCAATCTTAAAGGGGTGCAGGTGACTGTGTTCCTGAAGGGACTGTGGGCTTCATAGGTAATTATCACCCCCCCCTCTGAACTGGACTAGAAAGCAGTCTAAACTAAAGATGGTTTTTAAAAAGGACTAGGCAAATTGATAGATAACAGCAGTGTTTCCCAAACTTTTTCGAGGTGCGGCTCCCTTAACCATTGGTGACTATCAGCCGCGTCTCCCCATTACGTTGTGTTGATGCCTGCCAATTGACATTGCACTGTTTTCCAAGAGGATTCCATGGCACTCCGCGGCTCCCCTGGCTGGTTTCCGTGGGCTCCTCTGGGAGCCGCGTCTCCTAGTTCGGGAACCCCTGGATAACAGGTTGATCAACTGCTGATAGCTGAATGGAGCCTCCATGTTCAGGGGCAGTACACTTTTGAATGCCAATTGCTGGGGACAAAGAAAAAAGGCTGGGCTGTTGCCTTCGTGCCCTGCTTGTGACCTTCCCAGAGAGGCCAATGTTGGAAAGAGACTGGCCAATGTCTAATCTTGCAAGACTGCTCTTAAGTTCTGGCCTAAAAATAAAAAAACATGTTAAAGTACATTATCAAAATGTTTGTATGGGGGGGGGGTGTATTGTCATTGCATCATGTATCTAGGGGGTAACCAGATGCAAAGGAGAAACAGAACTTCTATTCCTTTTAATTAGGGTTTAATAGAAGCATCAGTGTAGGGAGATGCAATTTGTCATATGGAGGTGAAAGAAGCGACACCTGCTAAAAATCCCTCTTCTGCACAAATACTAAAAGGGAAGAGTCCTATCTTATTTTTCAAATGGTCACATACATTACCTGTGTCTTCTCAGACCTGCTTGAGAGAAAAGCTATGTTGTCCTTGTGAGTTAACGTACCCAAATGTTTGGGTTGAAATTCCACACACAGTTGTGTGCCCATACGTTCTGACAATTTTAATGAACTCTACACCCAAATGTGAGCAGAGCTGTAGCTATAATGATATAGAAGTGGTCTGAACACTTTTGAGAAAATATGGATTTCTTGCTTTTTTTATACAAGGATAAACTCCCCTTCACAAATGTTTCAATATTCTAAAGCCTATTTTGATTTTTGCATTAGAAGCTTCACTCATCAGCAAAACGCATTAGGAAGTCTCTTTTCCCCCGTCCAATTTTTCCTTCTGAAAAGCATTAAAGCTCCAAATCTCAAACACATTTACCAGTCTAATACCTGACAAGATCCAAATCAGAGTACTATAATTTCAGCATATTTTATATTCTTGTATTTAAGCAGTATTATTCATGTGTGACAGAGACAAGAATCAGATCAACTTTCCTGCTATTCTGTCCCTCCATTAGTATAATTTCACATATTCCAAAGGCATAAAGTAATGTATAATAGATGGCATTAAGAACAAGCAATGTATTCCTCCAGATATTAGATCCAAGATTTTGTTCCTCCAATAAATATTCAAATTGAATTTATGCCCTTTGAAAACCTTGGTGGACTCAGATGATTTGGATCAACTTGCTTCTGAAAGCTGAAATTTATAATCAGAACTTTGAAATTCAAGACTGCAGTTTATCATCTGTAGTATCCTAATTATATAGTGTGAGCAGCAAAGAGAAAGAAGGATCAAGGGACATGATGTGAAAAAGTGCCGTCGGGACAAGTACTATCTAGATCAGTGTTTCTCAATGTCCTACAGGGGAGTTTACTCCTCTATAAGTCTTTGCAGGGGCGGGGCGACGTTGGAGGCTCCAGGATCGTGCCTGCCCTGACTCCAAAACGCTTTTTTCAACGTACCTGGTTGTCCTGCCAGCTCCCCAAAGGGTCCGGGGTTCCTGTGGCTGCCTCCGCAGGCCTCCCGAAGGCTCTAAACAGCAGCAATCGCATTGAAAAGTCCACTTCTACTTTTTGGCGAAAACCAGAAGTGGGCTTTGGAACGCAATCACAGCTGTTTAGAGCCTTGGGGAGGCTTGCAGAGGTGGCTGCAGCCCCCCCCCCCAGACCCTTTGGGGAGCTGACAGGACAACCAGGTATGTTTAAAACAGTGTTTTTGGTTCAGGGGCGGGCGCAATCCTGGAGAGCCGCCACCGATGTTCGGGCTGGCCACCCCTCTTAAAGGTAAATCAGACACTTCTGGAAAAAGTGGTGGGTTGCGACACACTACTTTGAGAACCTCTGATCTAGATAGATAGATGACAGACATTATACTATCATGCTATCATCATGCTGTGGGTATGTTCCTGGAAAAGAGAATGCTGCATGAAATATAAATAGAAGGTATTTATAATACTGATCTAATGTAGATGTATTCACAGACACTAGTCACTAGTGCATTAGGTCAGAGCCTGCTACGTAACTGAAAAGGGATTCAAATCCCCTCCAAAAGAGGAATTCAAAGGTGATTTGAATCCCTTTTCCGTTCTGGGGCCTCCCGTTCTCGCTGGGCCGCTGGTTAAACCGGCAAAAAAGTTAAGTCGCTGTGAGTACCATTGCTATCACTCCTCCTATGTGGCAACAATGGAAGTTGATGGGAGGAAGCAGTGTTATAGGAGGTACTACGTATATGTTACCAGTTCTCAACATTCAAGAGACAGAATCCAGGATGCAGAGAAAAAAGCAATGACTAGAGTCACAACAGGCAGGGGCCAGTTATGTCTCCAAATACACCTCTTTCCCATCTCCTATACAAATGAAAGGTTGTCATGCATTCCTACAGGATGAAAAGTAAGCCACTGCAATTGGGCACACCTTTGAGGTGAGAACAAAACCTGCCTTCAACCCCTAACTGTGGGTGGCCGGGCAATTACTGGTAGGCGTTCTGAGGAAGTCTAAACACTCTTTATGCTTTTCTCTTATTTCCTTAGCTATATCACCAACACAAGACTCCACAAATCACCCTGGAAATTTTTGTCTCAGGCAAATGTGGTGCCAACTCTACCATGACCACCATTTCCATATAAAATATGCTGAAATTATTGTGTGTTTCCAAACAACAACTAGTCATTTACACCAGTGTCATGCGTGTGGAAACTGAGAAAGAATGACAACCTCAAACAGTCACTATAAGCATCTGGAAAACACATAAAGGTTTCTCAGTATCCACTAATGAAACCATTGGGATACTGTATGGTGGTTTGGGAATCAGTGGCGTATTGCATATTGCAAACAAAAAGACCAAGCTCTACAGATCTCCCTTGAGCATCTTGGCATTCTATGGGAACCAAAATAGGGGCGCAACTTGGATAAATGTTCATATGAGCCAGAAATTCTTCCTAAATTCTTGCTGAAGTTTACTTTCACACTCCCAGACTCTTCTGGGTCATTCCATGTGCAATCAACCAATGCATGAAACCTTGATGTCATGGATTTTGTTCATTTTTGATACATTTGTACCTTACCATGTAATAGAAAAGGAAGGGAGGAAGAGAGATTTGAAAGACGGAAGGGTCATTCCATGTCAAATCAACCAATGAAAAATCCATTTTGGAAGTTGATGTCATGGATTTTGTTCATTTTTGGTACATTTGTACCTTACCATGAGATGTTTAAAAATTAATTTTTTTCCAGATTTTTTTGTCCACCCGTTTGAGATATTGAATTTTCAAAATTGCCTAAAAACGCCAAAATTCACTTGTCACCATACCTTCAGACACCATTTACAGGAAGACTATGAAAGCTACAGACATGGGACAGGTGTCATTTTAAAGCTAATGATTAGGGCTTTCATTTAATTCCTTGTCACTGCCAACAAGAAAAATTAATTTTTGTATGATACCATTGAGATACCACCTTGAAATTCTGACTGATTGGCTATAAGACATATACCTTTAAGTTTGATTTTTTTTTGAAAAATTTAAAATATCCCGTTTTTCCAAAAAATCAAATTAAATATTATTTGAATATATTTGAATTTCTTGAGAATACAATTGTGTCATGTTGTATATCAAATGAAGGCCCTATTCATTAGCTTTAACATGCCATCTGTCCCATGTCTGTAGCTTTCATAGTCTTCCTGTAAATGGTGTCTGAAGGTAGGGTGACAAGTGAATTTTGGCGTTTTTAGGCAATTTTGAAAATTCAATATCTCAAACGGGTGGACAAAAAAATCTGAAAATAATAATAATTTTTAAACATCTCATGGTAAGGTACAAATGTACCAAAAATGAACAAAATCCATGACATCAACTTCCAAAATGGATTTTTCATTGGTTGATTTGACATGGAATGACCCTTCCGTCTTTCAAATCTCTCTTCCTCCCTTCCTTTTCTATTACATAAGGAAGAAAAAAACCAGGATGCTACCATTTTGCCTTGCTTCCTTGGCAGGCCACCCAAAGAGAAAACACACCAGGTCACAATACATGTTCAGGGTAACATGTAACTTGTCCCATAGTCATGTGTCTGGGCTACATACATGAGTGTGAGAGAGCTGCATCTCACGCAATCCCCGACCCTCACTCCAGAGAATGAGTGAAAGCATATGATGTAAGATTCAGTTGCTAAATAGGCTGGAGGACAACTCCCCACCCAGGAGCAGGTAAGGGCCATACATATAATTTCCCCCCATCTTCTGCTCCAAAATTCTCTCACATGCCCAAGGAGTTGATTCTCTCAAAATCCTCTCAGACTAGCCAGCCCTGTCACCTGTTCACTCTCTGTAGGCTCCACTATCCATTCTACACACTTCGTTTGAAAATTGTAGACTCCTGGCATTGCTCATTTGAAATGAATGGGGGAAGTGGCGAATGCTGAGGCAGTAGCAGTCATTTGCAGTGCAACCCCTGTTACAACTGGATCATTTACCCCCTGTTTCATTCCTCATCATACTGTTTTATGAACTCTGATATCAAGCAACATGATATTTCATATGACAACACCAAGGAATGTTAAGGTGCAGAATGAACTGTTTTCCCGAACCTATGAACCAAATGAACTGGACTGTTACAGGCCATGTTTCCCTCAAGAAAACTTTGGTTCAGGCCTAAATGAACTTTTACCCCACAAACACACATCCTGGAAGAAGAAAAGATAATCCCATCATATCTCAAGTGGACTGCAACTTTTAATCCTTTACTCATCCTTTGTTTCTGCAGCTGTTTGCTTTTCTGAATGCAATTGCAGTAATTTGTAACTTTGTAACAAAATGATTGTATTATACCTGTATGTTTGCATTAACTTGGGTAAACTTCATTTTGGGTGCGAGACATCTTTCTGGCACCACTGGTTTACTCCATTTGCATGTTAGCTGACACATGAAGCAACAAAAGATTACCTACATCCTGCAAGGATTAGGGAAGTTCCTTTCTATTCTCATCCCAAATTATCAATTTACACATCAAACATAGCTCCCCAAAGTTACAAATTTATTCTGAATAAGCTAGCCTGCACGTAGCACCATCCCTAAAAACTCCTTAAAAAGGAAAGCTTTTTCCCTTACAATTGGTAACTCTTCTGAGTTTCCAAACCACCAACAGCTACGCTGGCAAGGCTCTCCTCTACAAGACAGGTAGTATGAAAGACCTCTGAAACCTCCCTTCCCCCCCTTCTCTCCCTATTCTTAGCTGTTAGGAATTGGGTTGTAAGAAGCAGGGACACCCAGAATTCTCTCCCTGACCCCCCCCCCCTTTCCTTTGCACCAAATACACTCTGCATTACAAGCAACCACCATCATCAAGACAGGAACACCTACACTATGTTTAAGACAATAGAAACGTATTTTTCCATTATTGGTGTCCAACCATGGGCATATTATTATTGCTGAATATATATTTTCTCTGTATGCAATAATTTTACCTTTGTCCTTTTTTAATAAATCCATAAACTTTTATTGGAAGTTATTTCTCTCAGTCTCTCTCTTTGCTAAGTTAAAAGGGAAGCCCTGCATTACGCTGATTTGTTATCCAGTATACAAGATCCCTTGTTCCAAATTGGGCTGTGCTAATTTCCCCTAAGAACCAGCTCTTTTGGTAACACCCCTTCCTCAGCTATGGGTATAGTTTCCAAGCTCTGAAGATGATTAGATAATTTGTGAGACGTATGGGAGGGATTCTGTGAGCTGCACAATAAAGATCTGGTGTTTGATGATTGACAAATCCAGGGTAGTTCCGTTTATTATTATTTCATGGATGCAGGTGGAGTGATTGTCTCGCCTTGTAGCAGTGACCTGGCTTCCCGAGATGATTTTTAGCTCTACGATTCTACACACACTTTAAATGTTTGCCAAGGACAACTTAATCTACAGCTGCCACTGCCTCACACTTTACCCCTTCCAATTCTGTGCAAATACTTTATGTGAACAGAGAAAGTCAACAGTGGAATAAAATAAATAAATAAATAAATAAATAAATGAGAAAGAGCTTGAATGTATCAGATACATTCGCTTGGAGTTATAGTGACATCAAGTGGTGGTATCAGGTGCAACTGGAGACTACATTTTTTATATCAAACACCTGGTTTTATTAACTGGAGACAGATGATCTTGAAGAAGGTTTTGCAAGTCCCACCTCCATAAAATAACTTTAAAAAGTCACACTAATCAAAATACATATTCAATACAAAAATGTCTCTCTTTCACTTTCTTTGCTGTGCCAACTCCATTCAAAAGTTACACGTTCCAAACTAAATGGTGGCCTAGGATCACTTGTGGTACTGCCCACTGTGTCTATAATATCCTTACTCCATTTTCCAGTCAGTAGTGGCTACTCTTTTTCTTGCTCCATATCTGCTTTCAGTGCGTATAGCTGCACACACGTACAAAGAGGCTTCCAGTTAGCATTAAAACATTTCCTTCCATGTCCAAAGATTACTGCCTTTTTAAACATTTACTAAAGTCATTTACATATCCATGGATCATCAATGTGTGACACTTTCATCATATCTGAAAAATAAAAAGCAGGGAAAGACCCTGAGCCCCAAGAGAAAAATCTGATATCTCCTGACTTATCTTTCATTCTATGTGAATAAGCTTTGAACTACTAATTACCCAATTATAGAGTCTCTTATCTCAGTAATAAATTGCTGGGAACACAATCAACCCAAGCCAGCTAGGATGGTGATATATACATGCAAAGTGCATCGCTAGCTTTTATTGGAACTTCTAATTTTTATTTATAGCCTGCTCTGAGAATTTCCATAAAAAAGTGGGCTATGAGCTGCCTAAATAAATGGGCACTGCATGCATGTAGCTCTGATCAGAAAATGAGCAACAGTGCCAGCGTGTTCTTCAGTCTGGGCAGTGGTTGTAGTTCTGCAAACCAATTATCTCCCAATGAGAACACAACTGTTTGCAGGGGGACCACCAAAATCCTTCAGCATCAGGAACGTATCAGTGGTAAAGACAACATAGGATTGTTTTGTTTTTATTAAAAATGCCAGTGCCTTCCTGCTGAACTGCTGTACCTATTTCTTTCATGACAATATTTATTATTATTATTATTATTATTATTATTATTATTATTATTATTAACAGTATTTATATACCGCTTTTCAACAAAAAGTTCACAAAGCGGTTGATAGACAAAATCAAATGATTAAATGGCACAATGATTAAATAGCACAATGCACAATATAGTGTTTTAGGTCATGAATACATGAATAACATCAATACCATCAACCGCATGCCACACTGAAACAGAAACTTTATGTTAAAAAGGGCAAAATATATAGCTTCCATGGATTCCGCCCATCAGAAATGGGAGTTGCACAACTTTTATTCAGATCAATAGAGTTCCAACAGGAGATTGTGTCTTCAGAATACCAGTACGACAAGGATATATATGCTGTCAGGGATCCGCCATCCCCGCCACCCCCGACTCATGTCTGCCACGCCAGCGACACCGTCACCCTACGTTACCCCCACTCCAGGGACCCCTCCAGGGCGGCTGCTTCAGCTAGAGGCTGCAGAGTCCCCTGCGG
Source organism: Plestiodon gilberti rubricaudatus (assembly GCA_026170595.1). NCBI lineage: Eukaryota > Metazoa > Chordata > Lepidosauria > Squamata > Scincidae > Plestiodon > Plestiodon gilberti. The sequence goes on from JANXHW010000005.1 coordinate 61,452,856, forward strand.
AGTCCCACTACCTCCTGTCAAGCCCAGTTTGACACCTCCGAGTGCTGGCAGGATCTCACCCCTGAGTCCTCTGACTGTTGCCAGGATCTCACCCCAGAGCCTGCTAAGTGCCGGCAGCAGGATCTCACCCTTGAGCCCTCCGAGTGCAGACAAGATCTCACCCCCGACACAAGAAGAGACCAAGGCCAGGGAAAAGATTCGGAGCAGCAGAATTAGACAGCCTTAAAAGGGATCAGGGGAGGACGATGAGGAGGCTCAGTACCTGAGAGGCTGTCAGAAAGTGAGGAGCTCCCTAAGACCAGGAACAAGAGAGCCTGGGCAGGAAGAGGACTGCGGGTGTAGTAACCCCCTCCCCATCTGTCTTTGTAATGATCGTAATCGACAGCAATATGATAGTTCAGCTTTTAAAATGTAGAAGGGCAAATTGGAATAGTACCAACCTTCCCAAATATCTCTGGTAGCCCCAAAACCTGTCCAGTGAAGACACCAACACAGATGAGGATGGCTGTAATTTGCCCTAATGAACCACGGATCTGCTTGGGTGAAATTTCACTTAAATACATTGGAAGGGCACTCAGAGATATACCTGTGAAAATGGAGGGAAAAAGACAACTTTTTAGTAAGGCATCTCTCTCTCTCTCTCTCTCTCTTTTTTTTGAGAGGACTACTTGTGCATACACCCAACTGCTCCTTGTGTATTTTGAATGGTGACGTGACTTGCAGAAGATATGTGTCAGCTCTAGGAGAAATGCTCGTACATCAGTTTATGTCTTTGTACAATTTTCAAAAATTGATCACAACACCCTGGATGTAATCTTATAAAATTCTTCCTGACATTGGCGTCTTCCCCCCAATGTAAATAATAAACAGAACAAATGATCCCAACTCTATTTTACAAACTATTTTAACCTTCGAATGATTGAGTTACCCCATACTAGGAAAATGCAAGCCTGGCTGATATCGTTCATTTCTCAGAACTTGGGATCTCCAGCTATTCCCGAGTCGTAGCTAGTTCAACTGAAATACCAGGGCCTCAGATGGCAGAGATTGTTAAGGGTAAATTTTGCATGTATACATAGCACAGACTAACCATACCTCCATCAATGCCCATTATGAGTCGGCCCAGAATAATCATTTCAAAGGTTCCTGCCAGCCGAGACAACGCCATCAACAAGGCGGCCACAATGGCAAATACATTATTTAGCAGTAGTGTACGTTTTCTGAAAAAGGAGAAACAGAGCTATGGATACATTGCATGTATACATTGCCAGTTAAATGGCAGCTGTTGACAATTATTAAGAACTTATGTTTATTGTTACATTGACTCGGTAGTACATACAATGGGATAGAATAAGTGAAAGTTTACACATATTTAGAAAAAACAGGGAAAAAACCCACAGTGGTATTATATAAGCATCTTCCCTACAACTACTGGACCCAACTACCACAAGGATGAACCTACACGTTGGTCTGCTTGCAAAATAAAAAAAGTGTGAATCAGCAAATTGCAGATCCGCCAATTCTAGAATTCATTTTAAAAATTCTCCATATGCAATCGGAAGAAAAGCAGAGTGGAAAACCCGACACAGCAAATCCACAGAACAACAGCAGAATTATGCCTAATTACTTTCATCCCTAATTCAAACTTTCGATCCTTCACTTGCAGTTTGAAATGGTACAAAAGATCAACAGATGCATCACATGAGGTTTCTATTTATCTGTTTTAGCTGATAATACTGTCCCCTCCGCCATCCTTATGAAGGTGGGGATATCTTTGCGCCATTTGTCCCTCCCTCACATGAGGCAGGGCAGGAAATTCACAGCAGTCTATTGGGTGCAAGCATTGATGGAGGTGGGCCCTGGTCAGCACTCAGCCCAGCTCACCTCCTTTCACTCACTGTGTCTTGAGCCCATGGATCACCCTCCCACCCACCCATCAGGACACTTTGAGGATAGCTGGTTGCTGTCTGGAGCCGCACAGGAATTTTTTTGCCTCTCTTCTGAATGGCTATTGGTGAGGAGTTAATTCACCTACCCCAGGATGTATTCCAAGGGTGTAATTAGCCAGGTCAGTCACAACTGGCAGGTAAAGTGCAGGGTAGGTGTGTGCACCCTGAGACAAGCAAGACTTGTATGTTCTTGTAAGCAAGACTTACCTGTAAGTTCTCACCAGACACTCACAATCATGCTTAGAAGACAATGAAATTAGTTTTGGACCAGTAAATGCGAGACCTGGATTTCTACTTCTCCCAAAGAAATAAATGGTCATTGCTCATTTACATGTGTTAATTGATCTAATACAGGGGTTCTCATCCAGTGGTACTAGTACCACCAGTGGTACTTCAGCCAACTGCTGGTGGTACTCGGAACACTGGACCACCAGAATCCCGCTCCGATGCAGTGCTTTTGGCGGCGTGTTTTCGCTCCCAAGAGGCTCCTGCCTTTGGCCAAGCCTCTTGGGAACGCTGAAAAGGACCATCCCACCAGCCCAGAACCTCCTTACCTGCATTTTCTGGCTTCTGATAACCCAGAAGTAACTGGCAATGTCATCGCTAGTCACTTCCGGTGGTACTCAGCAGGAGAGTGGCACCGGAGGTGGTACTCGGCCAGGAAGGGATTGAGAACCCCTGATCTAATACATTAACATTTCAATCACTCATTAACAGTGGGGTTGATCTATGAAATAAATCCATAGCCAAGCCAATGCAAAACCTGCATGGTGAATAGCAGAGCAGGAAAGGTTCCTCAATACCAGCTTTTCCAGGGACTCAGTGGCACATTTTATTTTTTAATCCTGGCTTCATATTTGTGATACGTAGTGGCTGATCTCCTGTTCCTTCCTGGTGTCCTAGGCATGGGCTGAAATCCAAAGAACTACTAGTTTAGACTAGTTTCCCACTGGCAATTTTTAGTTACTTTCCTTTCAACAGTTGATTCCCCATGCATCCATGCAAAGATCACAAACTGATCTTTGAAACTTTCCTGAGTTTCAAAAAACATTAGCCATTCAGCCTGAGGAGCTGCAATGTGAGAAACACACTTTCAAAGGCAGGCGGAACTAATTGCATGGTTGTTTAGATCATGATCATTTTCTTTTTCTGGCGATTGATCTTCGAAGCATACGAGCGACAGCAGGGAGGAGGAAATTCCCTCAGCCAGCAAAACAAAGATTCTACAAGGAGAGGGTGGAAAGGAGTAGATGGACCTAACCAGGCTAGGTGTAGTGGAATATCGTAGAAGACTATTGTATCTTGAGGAGTTAGTGGTGTCCACATGCTGCCTTTTAATCCTTAGAGCCCTTTAAGAGTGGAATACACTTTCCACTCTTTAACTCTTTTTAAGAATTAAAAGCTTGCTGTAGTAGCCTGGTATATTTCTGCTGGTTGGTAGAACCTTTTGAAGAGTCTTGTTTATCCTATTCTTATCCCTTAACAACTGGGTGCATCTTCTAAGCCATGTTAGTATTCCCCGGCAAGGACTGGGCACCTGAAAGTGACCACATGGTTTGTTGAGTCTTCTCCCTGCCCTTGCTTACCTCATCTTGGAAGGCACAAGGCATTGCTTTAAGGTCCAATGCTTGCAATTGAAGGGCCCAGTTTGTTTGATGGCTTTTTCCCCTAACATGTTTTTCCTCTCTTGCTAACTAAGGGGGATATAATTATAATAGCAATTATTCTGCAAAAGAAAGCCCCGAGCCCATTCTCAGTGAGCATTTGTGTAGGCTGTCTGCAGGAGTGCTGCACTCCATGGCTGTGGGTGTCCCCTGTTGCTGAATTGGTGCTCCTAGCAACCCAAAGGGCATAAGAGAATGCTATCTGTCCTGCTTGCATTATTGAAATTGTTAAAGCTGCGTATGTGTTGTTAATAAAAAGCAGTTGCTTTACTCAGGGCCCAATCCTATCCAACTTTCCAGCACTGATGCAGCCATGCACATGGGGCATGTGCTGCATCCTGCTTGGGGGGGGGGGAGACATTCACGGAGGTCTCCTCAAGGTAAGGGAACATTTGTTCCCTTACCTCGGGGCTGCGTTGTGGCTGCATCGGCGCTGGAAATTTGGATAGAATTGGGCCCTCATTGACGTGCTTATTGCTTCCAAGTCCCCAAAGAACCAATGCCGTCTGGCAATACACCAGGAAAAGGGGGATCCATTCTCTGCAGCTGCTATGGGGAGATTTGGACAGGGCTGGTGACAGGTTGTGCTGGAGCCTGGGACTCCACCCACCATGGCATTCTGGTGTCCCCTTGGACTTGGTGGGTTGTGGCAGAAACTCTACGCACGCACGCACACACACACGGGGGGGGGGGAACATTGAGGAGCTGCTGCCACTTCCAAAGCCTTTAGCAGCTTCAGTGGCAACTCCTCCCTGATTCTATCCATGGAAGGTGGGAACAAGTAGGAGCCACTGCTACTCCTCCCCACTCCTATCAGCTATATTGGGCTTTTCCCCAGGCCCATGAGAGGACTCATTTTCTGTCTGAGGAAAAGCCATGGGCTCTGGCCCATTAGAGGGGGGGTAAAGGGGGTAAATTGTACCTGGGCCTGGGGTAAAAAAGGGGGCCTTGAAGCCAAAGTTGGAGGCCCGGAATATTTTCCGATCTCACCCGGACTCAACTTGGACCCGTGGATGAAAAGGAAGGCCACTTTGACTGGGAGGCCAGGTCTACTGGGTGGGTAGCTCTGTGCTCTGCATCAGGAAGCCCAGTAGACTTGGGCTCTGGAGGTTTTTCCAGCTGTTCCTCCCTCCCAGTCCCTGTTGCCACCCTCCCCCACCCTGTTTCACTCCTCCCCCTTTGAGAAGGGGCCCAAAAGAAACGTTGTACCCCCGATAAAATTCCTCTTGGAGGCCATGCCATGGGTAGAGCATAGATTTTGCATCCAGAACGTCCTGGAGTCAGTCTTGGCACCTCCAGTTAGCACGATCTCAGGTATCATGGTTGGGAAGGATCCAACCATGCAAAGACCCAGGAGAACTGTTGCCAATCAATCTAAGTAAATCTCTGGCTCAGTATAAGGCAGTTTTATGCCATATTATATTATACTAATTATTAAGAATATTGATGTACTGCTTTTCAACAAAAAGTAGTTCATAAAGCCGTTTACATAGCTAAATAAATAAATGAATGGTTCAGATGACATTTTTGTTAGCCAAGTTTGTAATGGGGAAATCAGTGGTCACTTGAACAGGAATTGCCATATGATAAATCAGAAGCAACCTAACAAACAGAAGCGACACAGAGATCTTTATATTATGCTTACCGGCCAAAATACTTGACAGCTGGAGTAACAATTAAAGCACCCACAAGTCCACCGATGGCAAAAATAGAAACCGATATAGTCCAGAGCAAGGTAACCGATTCTTCTGCTATTGACTGGTTATATCTTCTTGTCCACGTTTCATTGTAAAATGATTTGATAAACTACAAACAGAACATTTTTAAATCATAAAAATATGCAGATAAGTATGTTAATTGCAACCACCTAAAAACTAGATATTTCAATTTTTGAAATTAAATATCTTACTTTTCAAAACTTCTATTATGTTAGTGTCCCTTTCAGAAAGCTACTCTGGTTTAAAGTGAAATCTGAATTTAACAAAAACAAACAAACAAACGCATTAAAATTGATCCATATACATGTATATTCTGACACAATGAAGCACATGTAAAGAAACAGTGCACAAGCAAAAACCCCTTTTAAAAAGCTAAATTCACTTAGGCAAGAAAATAGGAGCTGGGGAACTCAATCCAGTCCCGATTCCCCTTTCTGAGCAGCTGATCACTCTCAGAACACAGCCCTAGTTATGGCGTCAGAGCAGGTTAATTTGTGTGCTTTACTTGTTTGTGCATGTAATTTTCCATCCACCTAAAGGCACATGTATGGAAGCCAGCTTCTGTATGTGTAGAGCCCCTAGTCATGGATGGGTCATGGATTCTCTTCAAACAGAATCCATTACTCTCTATCCAACACATCTACTGAATATAAAAGAAAGAACCATGGGAAATATATATTGGACTTTTGGTCAAGCATTATAAATACTACACAATGGGTAATGTATTGTGATTATTATTGTGATTATTATTATGGCAAATTATGAATATTTATGACTCTATCAACCAAACAGCACTGACTTTTCAGAACAAATCAGGATATCAAAATATGGTTCGATATCCTGGTTTGTTCTAACTTTAGTTAGTTAACACACCTCAGTTCCTCTGAGACATACATAACAGAAAACTGCAGTTTGTTCTTAAAGACTCTTAAGACATCTGAACAAGGCCTAAGATGCTAAGCTCTTGAAGGTTGGTCCTTAACGTGCAACGAGCAACAGCTCTTTGTGAAGCTACATGTTATCTTACATAATTAACAGGATGATCAAAATAGTACAGTGAATTATGTATATTAATGAACCACACTGGCAATAAACCAAGGTTATAAACCATACAGCCATTTAGTAGTGTCAGGCATTTTATGTAGCACACCAACTCATTACTGAATATTACTGACATTTTATTTCACTAATTTGATGAGCAGACAACGTTTAACATTTCTTCTTCAAGTAGCAGAATATCAGTGTGTCATCCCACTGCCGGAAGGTTATATTTTTAGTTTTGCTGCAATACTAAATGCTAAACCTACTAAATTGTGGCAATACAAATGAACTTTCTGGTATATATAAAATCCAAAGTTCCAGTCAGTCACATCTGCAAAAAATGTTTAAGAAACTTCAATAACAAAAATAAATCCAATACCCCCCCCCCCCAAAAAAAATTACAAATAGACTTGTGACAGTGCAACTACTAATACTGTATATAGTTGCCAGAACTGGATTTAGGTTTGTGGAGGCCTGAGGCATTTACAAACTGAGGCCCTCAATGACAATCTTGTATATCTTGTACAGGAGGACTTGTGTTATTTGCAGGTCCGGCATCTTTGGATCTCAGTATCCGTGAAGGCCATGGGGGGGTAGGGGGCTTCTATTTGTGAAATTAATGTGGGGGTGAAGAGCTAAAGCCCCCTCTCTGTACACTGCAATATACCTGGTTCAGACTGGGCAACGTCTTGGTTTTTTAGATGAAAATCAGTCAGTATATATCACTGCATTGTAACAACTGAAGCTCAAGACACAATTTTTGCAGAATTGGTGTACTAGGTCATGCACACAGAGCTGTTTCTGAACTCACACATAATGTAACTGTGGAATGCTGGAATTAGTCACGGTGGAGCTGTGTTTATCTCACACCTTTGACCCCCATTACTTGCACTTTGCTCGCTGGTGAAATCCATTACATGCTTCAACAGTTGATTCAATAAGCAATGCCTAAACTGTACATGTGATTGGAAGAGGATAGCAAGAGAGGAACGCTCCTTTCACTCGTGCAGGGAACTTCCATTTGTGAAGGGAGCCCCCAATGGCAGAGGCACTAGTTGGAATGCTACCCAATCATTTAAACTTCCCTTCTTTAAATTAAGGGCATAGCAGTGGTGTAGCTAGCCTCCGCTGGGGTGGGGGCCCGGGGCAGCTTGGCACCGTGACACCCCCGTGATGTCACAAGCCCCACCCACGGGGCATGACATCACAAGCCCTGCCCCAAATAAAAATTTAAAAGGCCCCCCCAGACACTCTGAAAAACCCGCAAATTTCTGCTTTTTTAAGCAGTCAGGGGGCACGAGCCAGGCGACGGCTTTCATGCACCCCAGGCATGCACACGCGGGCGGCAGCTTCCCCCAGGCAGCTTCATGCACACCCCAGGCACGGCAGCAGCCAGGGGTGCACCACGGGGACGTTCGGGCAGCGTGGGGCAACTTAACTGGCTTCTATCTTCCCCACGCTGGGTGGGGTGTTCTTTTTTACCGTGTTCGTCTTTGTTACCATGTTCAACATGCACCCAAAGCTTGACACGAGCTGGGGGTGAAACCAACCGGGGTGGTGGTGCACTCCGGGGGTGTGTGTGTTCTTTGTTACCGCGTTCGTGCACACACACACCCCGGCCGGCGGATGGCCAGACGCGTCTTTCCTGGCTGGCCGGCAGTATGAAAGAAGATGCTGGAGAGGCTGCGCCTGCCCAAACTTGCTGCAGCCTCTCTAGCTCCCTTAGTTTCGCTGGCTGAGTCCTCCAGCCAGCGAGACTAAGGGAGCTAGAGAAGCTGCAGCAAGTTTGTGCAGGCGCAGCCTCTCCAGCATCTTCTTTCATACTGCCGGCCAGACAGGAAGGACGTGTTTGGCCGCTCGCTGCCTGGGTGTGTGTGTGTGTGCATGAACCCAGAGTGCAACCCCCGGCTGCTTTTGCCCCCGGTTTGTGTCGAGCTTGGGGGCATGTCGAGCTCCGGAGGGGATGCACTGCTGCCGCAGTACCACCGAAATTTGGCGGTGCCATGGTGGCAGTGCACCCCCTCCGAGCTCGATACCTCTGCACCAAGGGGCGCATGACCCCTGGCCCCCCTAACGACGCCTCTGAGGCATAGGCATCTCTAAACCCATGCTCTAAGAAGGTAGATCTTCTGTGCTACCAAGGATACTATAGGTTAATTGCCAGGATACTATAGGTTAATTGCCAGTTTAAAAAGATTTACTTTTATTTCTGGTCAGTATTTTTTTTTCATTTCCGGGTAAATGCATTTGGAAAAATAATTGCCCCTCCTCAAGCTGCGGTATGCATTACCTGAGCAGCTGTAAAACCAGGGAGTGATTTGTAAAGACAGACGCAACATTGCATTAAATCTGAACATTTCTTAGATGATGTTTGTACAAAATAGTAATGTCTTTAAATGCTTTCTACAATTTTATGTGCAGGGTTGATGAGTTGCATATTTGCTTTGTTGCAATTCTACTTTTCTTTCATATCTATTTAAACTTTTATTTATTGCATGTTATTTACCACCCATCGTACAAGAAGTTCAGGGTGATTCCCCTCCCCATTTTATTCTTACAAGAAACACTGTGAGGTAGCTAGACTGAGAAATGGTGACTGGCCCAAGTTCACCCTGTGAGCTTCGTGGTCCAATGAAAATCTGAACCTGGGTCCCTTGGATTTCAAGCTGTTTGCTACTCACCACTGTTGGAGCATTCACTACAGAAAGATTGTATCCATACAGGAAGGAGGATCCAAAGGCTCCAGCTAAAGAAGCAACAATCAGACTACCAGACCAGTCCTGTAATGAAAAAAAAAGAACTGGAAATATTTTCAATCAAAAGGCTGCAATTCTTCTAGATGCCAGGTGTCGGCTGTGACTAGGGGTGCCTTTGCCCAGCTTCAGCTGGTGTGCCAGCTGTGGCAGTACCTGCCTCAGTCTGACCTGGTCACAGTGGTCCATGCCATGGTGACATCAATATTGGACTGCTGTAACACGCTCTGGGGCTGGGGCTGCCCTTGAAGACGGTCAAGAAGTTGCAACTAGTGCAGAATGCAGCGGCTTGTGTGGTTGCTGGAGCTCAGCAGTTCGACTCTGACAGCCTGCAATTTCATCGGCTGCACTGGCTGCTGGTTCAGTTATGGGCCCAATTCAAGGTGATGGTTTTGACCTTTAAAGCCCTTTATGACTGGGAACCAGCGTATTTGAAAGACCACCTCCTTCCATATAATTCAGTCCATCTTCTTCAGTTATCTGAGGGCCCTTTTGGAAGTGTTGCCATTGTGAGAAGTTTGTGGGATGGCAGTCAGAACTAGGGCCTTTTTGGTAGTGGCACCTCTTTTATTGAATTCTTTCCCCCTGTGAGTTGAGAATCGCTCCTTCCTTGGAAACCTTCTGGTGGGGCCTGAAGATGTTTCTTTTTTTTTTTTAAAGCGTTCTGAACTCAGCATCTTTAAGGGTATGCAGAGGCATACCTAGCATACTTGACATCTGGGGTGGATAATTTCTTAACACCCCCCTCTTCCATCATACTCAGATTTGTTTTTTTTTCCCTGCTCCCCTTCATTTCTATTCTTCTTAAAATGTGCAGTCTGAGTCCTATGCCCAAATGTAGTAATACTTACTACTTGCACCCATGGCGGACCACCACCCCGCCCCACCCTTGGTTGGTACACTCCTGGGGGTATGTCCACTGGTTGCACATTGGTGCTTTTTAATTAACTGCTGCATATTTTAAGATCAATGGTTTTTTTTTTAAGTTGCTGCTTGCCACTGGTTAGCTTTTAACATTGAGTTCTGTATGTATTTTATAGCCTATATTTTTAATGTGTTTTATAGTTTATAAATGTATTTTTAATGTTTTTTGTAAGCTGCCCTGGGTGTCCTTCAGGGAGAAAGACAGGATATAAATCGAATAAATAAATAAAGAAACCCTATACATACTTTTCTGGAAGTAAGTCCCATTGAATACACTGAGAATACAATCAGAATAACAATACATACAGTAGGATTGCACTGTAAATGAGATTGCAGAACATGTGGTTTTGAATCAAAACATTGTTGCAGTTTTCCAGGAAAGGATTTTTAAAAACCCAAAGCCATCTAGTATAATAGATTCTCTGCACTGATTGCAGAAATTCAGCTGAGAAAACTACTTCTTGCCAGACCAAATTCTATGGAAGTTATTACTACAGTAAAAGATATCTCTGTGTTATCATGTTAAAAAGAAAGTTATTGCTTTAGGCATTACCTAATAAACCGCTGAACCATGAGCTGTCGATTGAAAGGTCGGCAGTTCGAATCCACAACGGGGTGAGCTCTCATTGCTTGGCCAGCTCCTGCCAACCTAGCAGTTCCAAAGCATGTTAATGCGAGTAGATAAATAGGTACCGCTTGCGGGAAGGTAAACAGCGCTCCGTGTTCCAGCCACATGCTACGCGCTGCGGCAAGGAGAGTCATGCCGGCCACATGACCACGGAGGCGTCTTCGGACAACGCTGCCTCTTCGGCTTTGAAATGGGGATGAGCACCACACCCTAGAGTCGGACACGGCTGGACTTAATTGTCAGGGGTCACCTTTAACCTAATATTACAGAGCAGACACATGTAACAAAGTTTCTTCTAGAAACACCCAGGGGTACTTGTCTAGCGAAAGAAGAAATCTGAAAGGGTTCTCTAAGGAAATGTTTGAACAAGCATAGGATTTAGGTCTGCCATAAAACAAAAATAGTTGATTAACAGCACAATCCTATGAATGTCTACTTAGAAGTAGGCCTCATTGAGTTCAATGCGGCTTACTCCCAGGTAAGTGTGTATAGGATTACACTGTAATACTCAGCCCTTTCATTGAATAATGAATTAATTAATCAAATAAATTTAATTTGCATGAACTAGCAATGTGTTCTTTTATTGTTGGCTAGGAAACATTAAATTCCTTCACTGTTCCCCAATACATGACTATGGTTGTATTTCAAGCAGGAATGGAAAACCTATCATCACAGTGATGGCTCTCATGAAAATGACAACAGTCAGAGCAGAGCAATGAGTTCTAAAAAGTTCATAGATACCTTATCTGATAGCAAGCAAGTAACCATACATTCAAGGTAACGTGAATCTACTAAGCCTAAAGTCCAAATTTTAATTGTGCTAATAGCCTGAAGACGGTGACTTAGCATATTCAAAACACTTCACAGTCCTATCCACACAACATTATCTCAATCATTCTTACAACAACCCTAGAAGGCAGAGCATTATCATCTCCATACCGCAGAAAAAGACCTGAGCGCATGTGTGAGAGCAAATCACTCACTTAAAGCCACCAAGTGTTTCCGTGGCATAGACAACAGCTGAGCCTGGGAGTTCCTGGTTCAGAGCTTCGTTTCTTAGCAACTGTGCTACACTAGCCTCTAGGCATAGTTTTCTTGTCCTTATCTCCAACATGCTTCAGACAACCAATGAATCTACCTCTGCTTCAGATCCATCTAGATTTGCACATTTATGATGACAGTGCCTATCATGGTTAAAATAATCCAAAGTACCTTACTTTGCAGAAATCATTTTACCTAAGACACCTTTTCTGAAATTAACCAATGTAAACATGGTGAAATCAGACCCTGAAGTGGCTAGTGTGTTAAGAATATAACATAAGAAGAGCCCTGCTGCTTCCTGTATATCTGCCAGTAGCCCAGCAGATGCCTCTAGGGGCACACAAGACAACAAGAACCCTGTATCCTGTATCAACAAGAACCCTTGCACCTGGCATTCAGAGATAGGATTCTTCTAAAACCTCCTATCTCTTAGAGAAAGGATACATACGGTCATGATGACTTTTCTTCCATAAATACTCAAAGTGCGTTGCATACATTATTTCAGTGATCTTTAAAACAACCTTGTAAGATAGGCTAGTATTAATATCAGCACAGGTAGGCAGGTCTATAACGAGACATTTTGCAGCTTGGGGTCTAAGGGTACACCTGGAAGGGGTGCAGAACAATCAGTGCTGAACAACACAAATCTAACATGATTTGACTGTATACAAAAAATAAATGATCCCAATTTCTTTGCGTTCATTGTCAAAAACATTCAAGAGGGATACATTTACTTCTCACTAGGCAAGTGGGTAGAATATATGCTCTGAACAGCTGTCTTTATGTCACCACAAACAACAACAACAACGGCTAAAGGTTTGCTTTTTTCTTTTTTAAAGCTGAACATTCAAGGAAAAGACCTGGAATCTCCCTGAACTGGCAAGACTCCTATTGCAGCTATGGCTCCATCTGCATGTACATCTTTGGGTCCCCATGGAGACCCAAAGATGGGGAGAAAGGCAGGATAGAAATTCAATAATAATAATAATACATCAGAGCTAAAGCTCAGAAAATATGTGGCTTGCGTAATGCTATCTAGTGAGTCAATGGGAGCAGGAAAGATTTGAACTGAACACTTCCTAGCTCATCATTATTATTTTTATTTATTGTCCACATTTTTATACCGCCCTTCCTCCAAGGAGCTCAGAGTGGTGTACATATTTCCTCCCCTCCTTTTATCCTCACAACAACCCTGTGAGGTAGGTGGGGCTGAGAGATAGTGACTGGCCCAAGGTCACCCAGAAAGCTTCATGGCTGAGTGGGGATTTGAACCTGGATCTTCCAGGTCTAAGTCCGACTCCCAAACCACTACACCATCCTGCTGGTGTAGTGGCACCATCATTAGCTGCTATGCTACAACAGTTCTTTACAAGACTTTCAGTGCAATCACACGTGTTTTCAACTGTTCTGTTTTCAGTGGGGCTTACTCCCTGGGAAGTGTGCGTAGGATTGGGAAAGACTCGAAGCTGCTGCTCTTGTTCAAGACGACGATGATGTTGATTTTATAATTAATCTATAGAGTGCCATCATCATACAGGCCACTTGAGAATAATATAACAAAAGTTTGGGCTCTGTTCTCCATCCCAAAGAATTTACAATTGATGCTGGCAGATGGAGGAAAAAGCCAATGTAAACAAGGGCTTAATATGATTTAAGGCTACAACCCTATGCACACCTACTTGAGAATATATCTTGTTGAATTTACTTTTGAGTGGCCAAGCACAGGACTGAGTTGTGTAACTGCAGTTTACATGTACCCATTCCTAAGAGGGTTGAGTAAAGTCAAAGTGTTCGTTTATGTGGATGATGCAGATAGAGGTTAAAACTCAGAGGGAAAAAAATAAAGCAGCAAACTTTCTCTGCATGCTGTATTTACCCTTTCTCTCCCCTTTGCCTCTTCTTCTCCAATAAGGCTAATAATAACCCTGCTCTTTTCAGTTCTTATCCTTGGGTAATACTCTGTGCTGGGCAGTATTTTTAGCTTGGCAATTTAACAGCTGTTCTGCCAAAGCTCCCTGAAATGGGAAGGACTAGTCCACTCAGTACCCCATGGCTTGCAGCTTATCACTCTGCCCACAGTTTTATGGAAAATTAAGAGGAAGAATTCCTGTATACTTTGGCCACAATCCAGCAGAGCGTTCTCTCCTGCACCAGCCGTGTGTGTGTGTGTGTGATAGATCTTCCCACTGAATTGTGTCCACTTTCTCTGTCTCCAGGGCCTAATTTGTACCAGACAGGTAGGATCACCTCTGGCACTTGTTTTCTGGGCCAGGGCTCAACCCTGAAAGATCACCACGGCAGCGCTCCTGAGCAGGTGCAAAGTGCATTTTCTTCACTACTCCCTCATCGCAGCAACGATTTTAGGGAGTGTTTCTACAACTCTGGCACGTCCTCTTCTAAAACGCAAGCACTCTTCTCTCCCTACCTCTGACCTTCGGCAACCTGTTCAACAATTACCTAAGCTGCGCGTCAACCGATAAAAAGGTGAAGATCTTCCCTCCACCCCCCTCCCCGGAGCTTTCTGAACTTCGTCCATTCCTTCTCCTGCACGTTTACTTAGGTGCCAGCCCCAGTCAGCGCAGTGCGATTTACTTCCGAGAAACACGCACCGAAGCCACGTGGAGAGTTGGTCAGTCAGCTTGGCGCTGCCTCTCCCCCCCCCCCCCTTCCAAAAGAAACCTCGTGGAACTACAGTACTTACGTTTCTTCCTTTTTTGCTGTCACTTCGAATCAGGGGGACTAGATTTGCCATGCTGGGATGGGAGGAGTTTGCCTGCGGCTGTGTGCCTGCGGCTAGCTGGCTCTGCTGCCTGCACACATGGGCTGTGGCGGCGGAGTCGATCTAGTGTACGGCTCTCCCCAGCAGGCAGGCAGGCAGGCAGGCAGGCGGAGCGTTGTAAAGGTGGAACAAGCAAGGTTGCAAAATGAACCGCCCCGGGGCGAGAAGGGAGAGGAGCCCCGGGGGCAGGGAGCCAGAGAAGGGGGGGGGGAAGAGGGTTGATATGCTGCTGGATCCTTCCTTCGTGAGTGGAAACAGATCGGCAAAAGCAAATTCAGAGCGACGCCGTATTCTACCTGCTAGGAACCAGACCAGTCAAGACGAGGAAGAGCCGCCGTTGTTTGTTGCCAAGAGCGCTTTCGCGCGCGGCACACCTCTGGCCAGCGCAGCAAGTAGCTGCGCTGCTTGGGGGGCGGGGGGGGGCGCTTCTGAATGTTTGGTCTGTGTTTCTCCTGATAGTTGCTAGTGAGCCTGGGAGACTAATTCGCCCTTAGGCAGAGAGAGAGAGAGAGAGAGAGAGAGAGAGCTCTTTTAACTCCTGCCACAAGACAAGTATTTTGGATTAAAAAGCCAGTCTGAGCAATTCCAAAATTCAATCAAGGAAATTCCCCGTTGCCAGACTTGATGGGCCAGATTATCATTCGTTCATGATTTACTGCTGCTTTCCTTCTCTGAAAGAATCTCATTGTTCTGTTACACACATGTCGGATTGCAGTTTATGTACCTTGTATGGGGCCATTGTAAAAGCTGGACCGGCACCATATGGAATGGACCCTTAATAAAGGAGACGTTGCAAAGAACAGAGTGATGTGCTTCACACATGAGAACACACTTCTCGCTCGACCTGAAACCATTCCAATATTATGCTTTTTGTTAATCCCTTTCCTAGCTAAAGCCTATTCAGAAGAGGCTGGAACTAATCGTTGTGCTAGAAACAGTGAGATGTGTTAGAAACAGATGAAAACAATATTTGGGAAATGATATCTATGCAGTATGTATTGCGATGTTAAACCCTATCCCAGCCAAAGCATGGAGAAATAAATAGGAATGAGTGAACCTGGGGCGTCAAACACATTCAGACTCACAAGCAACACACAAGGTCAGGTGGGAGTGATGGAATGAGTCAAAAAGCCTTCTCTATTTCACTGTTCCAGGCTAGAAACAATTTTCTGGGGGGGGGGGGGGAAAGGAACAAAATGTCAACTTCTCAGCAAGGCAGACCATCCAAAGTCATAAGTCCCATTGGGCAAGTTGGAAGTGCTACAGCAAGTCACAAAATGTCCCCAAATTTCATATTCTTGTACCTGATCTGAGCAATAAAGAAAGGTCTAGAAAAAAAGGGGATGGAATACCTGTTTGGTGGACCAACCAAACAAGTGCCATTCAACTAGTTAGGCATCATGTAGTTAGCCACAAAACTTCCCCTATTGTTTATGTTTTGGTACCCATTCCAGACAATGGAATTGCAGGAAAAAAAAAAAACAGAGTGCCAGCTGCTCAGCTATGTTTCCCAACCAGAAGTCCTATCGGATTAGTTGGGAGTGATGCAGGAAGCCATAAAACTCCCCCAAATTCCACATTCTGGTATCCATTCAAGGCAAAAAAAAAAAGTATCCTAGAAAAAAAAGGTCTTGAAAAGTCAGCTTCTGACCCACCATTTCCACTACAGGAACGAGGGAGCAAACTATAATGCTTCCATAAAGTCTGCATCCCGATACTCAGACTTTGGGAAAGGGCCTGGAATGCCATCTTTCCGGGTATATTTCCCAACTTAAAAAATTTCTTCAGCATAGAAAGGTCTCCACAGTGGTGGTAAAAAAAAAAAAAAACAGAGCAGGGAAATACTGTACTGGCTTTCCCTCTCAAAGCATCTGCGTTAGGTACAGGGGTTCTCAACCAGTGGTACTAGTATCACCATTGGTACTTTGGCCGACTGCTGGTGGTACTCAGACCGCTGGACTGCTAGAACCCCACTCCAACACGGCGCTTTCAGCAGCGTATTTTCCCTCCCAAGAAGTTCCTGCCTTTGACAGAGCCTCTTGGGAATGCTGAGAAGGGCCCTCTCACCTGCGCAGAGCCTCCTACCTGTGTTTTTTTGGCCTCCAAAAACCTGATAACCCAGAAGTAACTGGCAATGTCATCGCCAGTCACTTCCGGTGGTACGTAGCAGGAGAGTGGTGCTAGAGGTGGTACTCAGCCGGGAAGGGGTTGAGAACCTCTGCGTTAGGTTATCCAGTCACTCAAGGAGAGACAAAATTTGCACCAAATACATAGGAGCTTTGTGGCTTCGTACTGCATCACTCCCATCTAGGCAAACAACCCTTCTTGTTTTGCATGTGCAGCATAGTTTGGAATGTGGCATTCTTCTGGGCTATTTTCCTGGAACACCATTGTCATTTGGGATGGGTACTGAAATGTGGGTTTTGTGGAGGTTTTGTCTTTTACTGCATTGCTCCCATCTACATCTATGAGACTTACTTTTGATTTTGGTTGGAAAACATACTGGGACATTTGCCTTCTGTGCCCTTTATCAGAATATGAGTCACTGAATGTGGATTTTGTGGAAGTGTTATGCCTTGCCCCATCATTCCCATTGAGTCCAATAGGAATTGTGATTTTGAATGGTCTACCTTGCTGGAAAGTCTGGCATTCTGGAAAATGGAATAGCTTGGAATGGGTATGAAAATGTGGAATCTGGGACTGTTTTGTGACTCATTCCATCACTCCTCCCTAATTTGTTCTTATGTGTGCGCTGGACTTTGATGCCTTCGGAGCAGTCACTGCAATGTACTGTTTATTTAAAACACATTCAGGCTGGGAAAGGGTTAATAAAATGTACTGCAGGATGCCATTTCCAAAATATTGCTTTCATGTGTCTCTAACATATTGCTTTTTTTTTTTTTTGCACAATGATGACCTATCAAATGTCTGTTCTGACCAGTTCTGGTCAGTGGGTCCTGGCTGTGAGGGGGTTAATAAAAAGTCATTCTGGAACTGTAAAAGTAATATTGGAACAGTTTCAGATTTAAAATATTGTTCTCATGTTCCTGCAACACACATTCCATTGTTTTCTGGCATCTGTTTGATTTATTAAGCGTCCATTCCATTTTATTCCGTTCCAGCTTTTACACCATCCTCATATTATGTAATTCAATTGTAGAGCTGCATGTTTGTGGCCAGTTTGAAAAAAAATAAATACCAAGTAGCTGTTTTTTGTGAACAGTTGTGAAAAGAATGTTATGAGGGGAATAGACATAGAGGCAAAATGGCATAGACCTGAGAGGCTGAGGTGAGTGGAGGCAGAAGGACGGTCGTCTGCTCCCCGAGGTGACCGTCTCACTTGGTCTCATGTGCAGGGCTGATCCAATATGTGGTGGAGGTCACGTGTTGGATCTGGTTATCTTTATTGATGGGGAAGAAGATGTTACTTTGTAGGTGTGAGATCTTGTTGCAACTGTAGCATGGAAAGATCACTGCCTAAAGGTAGTTGTCACACTCACTGTGGCTTTTTGCCCATGCATGGGGTTGTGGACCTATTAAACTGGTTCAAGCAGATGAATCTGGATGATGGTTTTCATATGGCCCTCAGGGACCTTTCAGCAAACATCACCGGCTCTCATGTGAAAGTCACAGATCTATTCTATAGGGTCCTTAATCAGGCTAGATTAGTGTTTCCCAAACTGTGTTACTTTTCAGTTGGTTCTAATGAAGGCGTTATTTTGGATTGTGGATTTTTCTTTAAAGCTTGGATTCTCCATACTACAGACACCACCTTCTCTCCTTTATAAGATGACAATCTTTCAGCATAATCAGTTGTACTAGTGTCCCTCTTGACTGCCACCCGTGCTCCTCGTTCAAACAGCAAAGAGACAGAGAAAGCTATCGGTGCACAAATCATGGAACAACATATGGCAGTCGATTCCATCCCTGCCAACGCAAGCCTTTCCCATTTGGCCTGGCACTCACCTGCCAGGATTAATGAAGCATGGGGCTGGGCGGATCAGGCTTGGGAAGGGGGAGGGAGAAGGCCCCCACTATATCCTATCCCCCTCCCAGGCCTGGAAGCCCTACATAGGGTTTCTTGGGCCTGTGCCAGTGACTTAGCTGGCACAGATCCGAGTAGCCCCATTGAGCAGGCTGGGGCTCGACACAGGGTAAGAGGACAAATGTCCTGCTCACTCCCAGGACAATCCTGCTCAATCCCAGCACCGGATACAGCCCATGCGGCCCTGCTGCACCAGCACTGCATAGGATTGGGCTGTTAATCACCAAGTTTCATCTTACAATGTAATATTAATTTCACCCTAGTGAAGATTGGAAACTTTTAAAAGTCTTATTTACCATTTCAGAGAGTGCATGAAAACATTGAACTTGTTAACTTCATCAAAGGGCTTTCATGGCCCTTGGGGCAAGCCATTTCGACACGCCCTTGAGAATTATATAACTGGTGGTGTTGAGGCATGTGATGTGCAAAGAGAAGAGATTCCTGCCTTTTTAGTTCTCTGTTCTAAATTAGCCAATTGCAATGATGAAGGGTTTACATAAGAAAATGCTAATTATGTGGTACAAACAGATAATAATCATCGGGAACGTCTGTGGTAGATATTTTCTTAACCACTTCCATATACCTGCAGTAGTGGTACAGAATTCATTTCTTTAGTCTCCATTTCCAGCAAAACGAAATATTAGAATGTAGAGAATGAGTGCCATCAGCAATAGCATTTATGTTATGAGTTTGATATCGGAGACTGTCCCTTTTGACATATTTTGATTTCTAGAACAATCTAAGAAAGCAACGTGTCTCTTGGCAGCCATTGCTTGTATCTTGCATACACTGGGGAATTTTCTCTCTGTTACATTACTACTCAACTTGTCCAGATATTTCAAACTGAAAGCTTATGTGGTTCCAAAAGATTATTTGGATTTCTTTTTTGAATGGTGCTGTGCAACACTCACAGTTTCAGTTAGGATTGGGACTGGTGATTACAAGGAAAGTGGAGAATGCATGAAAAAAGTACTGCTTTTTTTCCCTAGAGAGTTTTGCATCTGCTTCTAAGTTCTGTTTTGTAATACTCACTGAGGACCAGGGACATTCCTAGGGTTTGTGTCACCCGGTGCGGGAGGTCAGTGCGTCACCCCCATGATGGACCTCCTCCCATGCAATGGAGGGCAACACATCATCACCCCGCCCCTGCATCACTGCCCCGCCTCCGGCGTCACTAGGGTTTGCGTCACCCGGTGTGAGAGCTCAGAGCATCACCCCCATGATGGATCCCAGAGGTGAATAAGGAGAAACAAAGTTGGGTTGAGCTTAGTTCTATAAAAGATGCCCATCAGGCAGGACTATGTATTTCTACAGATTACTCCTGGTGTGTCACTAGGTTTGGTGTCAAGGTTTTGAATCCATTGTCTTGTCATTCATATATTTTATTCAATGGCGTTGCTCCGGTAGGGGTGGGGCCGTACGTTTCGCTCTGTCCTAGTCCCGTTTACCGAGTGAGCAGGAGGCGGCCCTGCCCCCTCACTGTCAGAGCCATTCCCCTGCGGAGAAAGCAGCAGGCAAGAGATCCTGCCTGCTGCTTTCTCCGCAGGGGAATGGCTCCGACAGTGAGGGGGCGGGGCCGCCTCCTGCTCGCTCGGTAAACGGGACTAGGACGGAGCGAAACGTACGGCCCCGCCCCTACCGGAGCGACTCCTCTGATTTTATTTCAGTCATCTTGATTTGATTTTTGGCACACTGAGATGTAATCTTATTTATGAGACTTCATAAATAGTTTTGGTGATAGTATCAACTAATTAGAATTTGCATCGCATTACTTTTCATTCTGCATGTTGCATGCCTTCATATGGCTATCTCATTTGCTCATCAGAGGCGTCTGAAATCAGAGCCGTCATCAGAGCAAATATGGACTGGCATCTTTCTAATCAGTCAATCCTTACCCAGCTATAAATTTTCTGCCCCCTCTCTCTGAAGGGAAGAGCCTGGAACTTGGACTTATATCAGTTGCCACGTACCAGAAGAGACTGCTATAAATGCCTCAGTGTATCACTGCTATACTGTACCTTTCAGTAGATTGTCTTTGTAAGCTGCTTTGGGAACCAATCTTGGGTTTAAAAGTGGGTTATAAATATAATAAATAAATACTGTATCCGACCACATTGAAAAATATGGAAGGACTGCTTTCCAAATGAGGCATGTGTTCTTGATTGGTGGGGTGGGGATCACATTACCTATATTTGCAGAATACATACTGTAGAAGCAATTGGTTCAGTATTATCTGAAAGTGCTTGCTTGCAAATGATCTCATTGACTTTAAAGGAGGTGTTTAGTTTGTAGGTATGCAGTGTATGAGTTACAAAATCTCATGCCAAACCTATATACAGGGTGTCTCCTAAAAATTTACACACATTTTACTGAGCTCTAATTCATACATACTTCACTGTAGAAAACCTGCAACAATCGAGCATCTAAGGCAGTGGTTTTCAACCAGCGTGCCGAGGCACGATGTTCCGTGAATGGTCTGCAGGCGTGCCGTGGGAGTTTGGGGAGGGTCATTTATTAATAGGGCCATTGGGGGATGTAAGCCCCCCACCTTCAGCATGATGTGCCTTGTCAATTGTAAAAAAAAACTGTTGGTGTGCCTTGACAATTTTAGTGCCTTATTAGTGTGCCGTGAGATGAAAAAGGTTGAAAATCGCTGATCTAAGGGAAGCAATTGACGAGGTGTATAGAACCATTCTAGCACACACTTTAGTGGATGTCTACAGATCCCTTTATCAATTATGTCAGTGATGTATAGACACCAATGGGCAACATTTCGAGCACTTGGTCTAATTTATTAACTAGTCAATGAATTAATTAATTAATTAACTGGGTCGAGCTACTGCTTCTGTGTACACCATTATGCAGTGTATGTGTGAATTATAGTATCATAGTATATGTGTGAATTACAGCATAACTTTGACACATATAAAGTGTGTGTCCATTTTCTTGAGTTGCCCTGTAGTTTAACATTAAATCGTGAGAAACAAAGCTTAAAAAAAAGGAAAAAGAACTTCTGGGGAAAAAAAAAAACATCCCTGGGGAAAAATGGGACCTGGCTGTTGATCCAGAAAATAATGTTTAATTTACTCTTATAGTATGGAGCTTGTAAATTTTCAAGGTTTGATTAGTGGGAGATCTTGTCTTTGAGACAAGAACTCCTGTGTTTCCCATATAAGACTGGGACTGCAATCCGTCCTCTGCACACGTTCCTGGGAATAAGCTCCATTGAACATAATGGGACTTACTTCTGAGTAAACATGCATAAAGGTAAAGGTGACCCCTGACAATTAAGTCCAGTCGTGTCCGACTCTAGGGTGTGGTGCTCATCCCCATTTCAAAGCCGAAGAGCCAGCGTTGTCCGAAGACGCCTCCGTGGTCATGTGGCCGGCGTGACTCTCCTTGCCGCAGTGCGTAGCATGCAGCTGAAACATGGAGAGCTGTTTACCTTCCCGCAAGCGGTACCTATGTATCTACTCGCATTAACATGCTTTGGAACTGCTAGGTTGGCAGGAGCTGGCCAAGCAACGAGAGCTCACCCCGTTGCGGATTCAGACTGCTGACCTTTCGATCGACAGCTCATGGTTCAGCGGTTTAACCCACTGCGGGATTGTGCTATACGGTAGATTAGGATTGCTAGCAATCAACCTGTTTGCATGATTGCAGCCTGTCGGGACTGGAGGCAAGTACTATAGATGGTCAAGCAGATCAGTGGGGATAGGTAGCCCAAGAGCATGAGCAACAAGTTGTTCTCAAACTAAGAAGACTGGCCTGAGTAAGCAGCTCCATAGTACCTTACCAGTCTCTCCTGTCATAAATGCTTGTTGAATTGGTGTCTAAAATGCCAACCTCTGTTCACCAGCCCTTTTGGTGCTGTCATGCACCACAAAGCAGGACAACAGCTCCCTCCACTGGTTGGCTGCTACAATAGCACAGAGGAAAGTGGTTCCTCTGCGGGAATCCTTGCTTTGAGGCTTCAGGCATGTTCTACAGCGATTATTGTAATTGTTATTAGTTAAGTTGTGCTATGATATCCAGGATTAAGATCTATCAAAGGACACTGTCTTCCAACTCATCTGGGTTATGCTGATATTACCTTTCCCCTCCCAGCACAGGCAGATGAGTCTTTCCCCCAAAAAATCCTAGTCTGTCTTAGCTAGGTGTAGAATGAATGGAGCATGGCAGATTTATAGTTCCTGGCTGGGAGCTGTTGGACTGTCAATCATTGCAGCATTGGTGGTTGTTGCATGACCTCTAGGAGATTTGGTATCCCAGTTCCTATGTTTCTCAGAGCTCAGCTGCCTTTATGAGTGGGTTTGCATTCATGCAGTAGTTATGGGTCACACTCCATACAGTATCTGCAAATCCGGTACTGTACATGCAGCCTAGCCCACAGCAGTGAAAGGGTGGGAAGTGCACTGATAAAATGAGAACAAACCAAAAAACTGAAAACAGTGCCGTCGCCAGCCGATCTGGCAGGGGGGGCGGCATCCTCGACGCCCCAAACTAATTAGCATAATTTATGCTAATTAATTTTCCCTGCTTTTTTCGCCGATTTTCGGCGATTTTAAGCCTAGAACTGGGGCGTTTTCTAAGTATGTATGCTTTTACCGGCACTTCATTTGTATTTGACGCTCCCTCGACGACTGTAAGCCAGTTCCCGGGGGCGCAGCTTCTCCGTGCACCCGTTCACTGGGGGCGGCACTCTGTACCGCCCCCAGAAGCAATCTTCGTAGTTTGCGCATGCGAAACCCACGGCATCTCCAGGGACACTCCAGGGAGTAGTTTGCGCACGCCCAGAACGTCCCTGGAGACTCCGTGGGTTTGCGCATGCGCAAACTACGGAGATTGCTTCTGGGGGCGGTACAGAGTCCCGGGCCGGGTGCACGGAGAAGCTGCGCGCCCGGGAGCAGGCTTAAAATCGTCGAGGGAGCGTCAAATACAAATGAAGTGCCAGTAAAAGCATACATACTTAGAAAAAACCCCAGTTCTAGGCTTAAAATCGCCGAAAATCGGCGAAAAAAAGCGGGGAAAATTCAAAATTTTCCCGCTCTCCCCCAGAGCCTCCCGCCCCCCCAGGAGCCTCTGCGCCCTTCCGCCCTGGGGCCCACCGCCCCAGGGCACCATATCAGCTGACACCCTTGACTGAAAATCATAAACCTATTGCAAAATATTTGAGGGCTGTGAGTGACCTTAAATATATTGACCATTATCAAGAGCAACCCTTTGCCATCCAATGTACCGTTTGTTTAAAGCAGGGGTGGGGAACCTTTTCCCCGCCGAGGGCCATTTAAATATTTAAATTTTGTTCGCGGGCCAGCCGCTAGGCCGGTCGCCATTTTAAAATTAATTATTTAATTTAGGGCCCCCGCCCCCCCATCGGCCTCCGAGGCTTCGTGCTCACGGTCCGAAGCCTCTGGAGGCCGGGAGAGGGCCCCTGCATGTCCTCCTCGCTCGCCGGTCAGCCCATTCTGACCAGGCCCTCATCGGCGATTTTGCACATGCGTACAAGGCCGATGAGGGCAGCTTGTGCAAAATCGCCGACGAGGGCCTGGTCAGAACGGGCCGAGCCGGCGGCCCGAGAGGACATGTGGAGGCCCTCTCCCAGCCTCTGGAGGCTCCGCGCGAACCCGGCGGAGCCTCCGGGGGCCGGTTGGGCGGCCTTCCGGCAATCTCCCCGGGGGCCGGAGCCGATGGCCATGCGGGCCGGAGGTTCCCCTCCCCTGGTTTAAAGATTTTAAAATGAATAAAAAGTATCACATACCACTTTCTTCTTCACAGCAGGATTATCTTGAACCTTGCCATTGCTTTTCTCTTGGGTCTCCACTTTATTATTATCCATTTTGTGATCTGTTGGTGATATAGAAAGGGGTTTGCAATGAATTGTCTCAAAAATTAGCTGGCAAGGCCTTGATGCCATCCAGCAACACATAAAAAGAGAAATCACAAGTATCTGCTTCATTATCACAATCATGGGTGCAGCAGATTTTCAATATCAGGGAAACTAGAAACCTGAGGGGCACCTCACAGAAGCCTGTGAAAGTTGGCTTTCATTTTAGAAACAAGGTCAAGATTTAGGATGCAATCCTAAACATGCTTACCTGGGAGTAAGTCCTATTACACTCAATGGGACATACTTCTGAGTAGACATGCATAGGATTGTGCTGTTAGACACATTTGTAAAGATAAAGGTGGATATCAGACCACTGGACCATCCAACCAATACAGTCAACTCTGGCTCACAGTGACTCTGCAGGTTCTTTTCCCCGCCTTGTTAATTTCCTGAAATTCTGTAACTGGAGATACCAGGGATTGAACCTGGAGCTGTATTTTATCTTCTTGTTTGCGAGACTCCTTGGGCACCTTTGTTTTTAAGAAGAAAGGCAACCTATAGATTTTAAACAAACTATAGAGGTGCAAAGCGGGTTCTTTATCCAAATCTCTCTCTCTCTCCCCCCCCTTGCTTGACTAACTCAGAAAAGCAGATTCTTTAGGATTAAAGTGTCTGGAAGGACTCCTTCCTTGTCCTTCCACATAGATTTACAGCTGAACGCAGCAGTGGCAACAGGGTTGATGGTGCTTGATGTGCAGGCGCAGAGTGCAGTGACCCGGAAGTAGGTTGGCGGTGACATGATGGCGTCGTCATGTCGTTGTCACCGCCACATGGTGCAATTTGGAGCCAAACAGTGGCAAGGGTGGGCAGGAGAGCTCTTCCAGCACCGAACACAGAGCTTCACTCATCCCTCCAGGCCTTGATCGCAAGACTCGGGCAGCGACGGCGCCCCCCAGGGTATTGCTCCCGGTGCAGCCCACACCAGTTGCACCCCCATAGTGACACTACTGTTTGAACCGATTGCCCAACAAATCGTTCAAATGCTCCATCCTTTCCTTCTCCACTAAAAGCTTAGGGAAATGTCCACATATGAGGAATATCATTGTTGCTAGAATCAGGAAGGCATTCTTGCTTAGACCAATGCGAAAGTTTCCTGTATTGAAGGTAAGCACTGCTTTTCTAAATGTATCTCAAGTATAGGAAAGATATGGTGTATCAATGTGGTTTAGACCCCTAGCTCTTAACATATCATATGTTACATATCTACCCCTGCTAACTGGGCAAGAGGCACTTTTTCAATTGGTGCTCCTCTTATATTTAGCAGGGGGAGAGTAACTGCTCCCCTTTCACCCCAGCACAGTGTCTTTTCTGGTGGCTGTTCGCTGGTGGTGTTCTGCATCTTTTTTTAGATTGTGAGCCCTTTGGGGACAGGGAGCCATTTAATCATTTGATTTTGTCTGTAAACCGCTTTGTGAACTTTTTGTTGAAAAGCGGTATATAAATACTGTTGTTATAACAACAACAACATCATGCGATAATAAATCATATTGGTTTCAGTGGAATGTATACAACGAATGGCTAAAACTACCCTGTGACAGATGCTTATTCTCTACTTGCTTGTCTGCGAGACACCCTCTCTGTTGGCTGAGCTGTTGTGGCATGCTTAGTAACATTCTAATTGCCTACGATCAACTTTTAAATTGTCAACAGTTAGAATCTTGACAAGCAGCGCAATTTCTGTGAGGGAACTCAAAAGGTTGGTTTGGCTGGGAAAAATGCATAAAGGATAGTGTATCTTTGAAACCAAGCAAGAAAACTAGACTGAGAAGAAGGTTCAGGAGATAGAGAAGCTAGGCAGAAAGAAGTCTAAAATCAACGTGGCAGGAAGATGGATACAGTAGGTGGAGAGAAGGAAAGGAGTAGGAAGTAGAAGAAAATAAGAACAGGGAACAGAAACTTGAAGACAGGAAGCGCTAATGAAAAGCTTACACAAAGCCTAGAAATGAGGACAATTGCACTTGTAGATATGTATGTGCATACAAAGGACAGCAACAACAGTTATCAAAGTGGTACTGTATTATCCAAAATGTCCACAAGAATAACTCCATCCATGTCTTAACGAAGCATGACAACTGTATAGCCATTGACATTACAATACATTCCTTTGATTCCTTGAGGTGAAGAGCACTTCATACAGTTAAACCAGAAAAGGAATTTAGGTTGCTGGATATAATTATAGTGCTGTGTAGTTAGCCAGGACATTAACACCGTTTCCCAACAGCGATCCTCATTCTATCGTCTCCCAAAAGCCATTACAATGAATGATGATGCTTTATATAACATGCTACGTGCTTCATTATTGCCCTAAAGAAAGGTTGGGCCAATTGTGTATATCCAGCCTTGACTTGCCATATCTATTAAGAGCAATTATAGTTTCTTCTCATACTAATAATTAACATTGGAAATATATTCCTCAGATCAAAGAGCAATATTTGTGTATATGTATGGTATGTTTGCTATCTTCACAGATAAAGTTATCCATGCTGCTACTCAGAATTACAAATGCTTGACAGATTATTAGCATATAAAATCAACCTCATTCAAAATGAGAAGCCCTAGACACACCTCCTCTTGACAGCGAGGAATTCCCTTTCTCGTCTCTCTTGACCTTTACAAGGAGAGTTGAGTAAGAAGCCATACAGCACGCCAATTTGGCCATCCAAGTTTATGCTGGGAAGGGACTTGATCAATCAACTCTGTAGGACACCTTTCTAAAAATGGAAAATTTAGGTTGCAATCCTAGATATACTCAGAGCTCAATCCTATTCATCCCACCACCACCCCACCCCGCTGATGCAGTGGCACCAAAATGGCAGCCACTGCATCCTGTGCGAGGAGGAGCTGCGGTGTCAGCTTTCTACTCTGCGACTGCTTTTTTGCAGCGGGAGTGGCTACGTCTTCAGCTGCGGAGTGTTTTTGCACCTTTTTCCGTGCTTTTGATTGTCCCACCTGCCCTCAAATGAAGCTTTCTGGGAGTGCAGGGGGCAGGGTGATGATGTGAAATGCATTGTTGCCCCACCCCCGGGTTACACTACCTACACACCACTGTATATACTTGTACATACTTATCTGGGAGTACGTTCGGTTGAACACAACAGGACTTACTTCTGAGCAGTCATGCCTAGGCTTGTGCTGTTAGTATGTCAGAAAACATATTCTACTATTTTGTTTTATTTATTTTAAAAAAATTACCCTACATTTTCCCCTCCCAGCAGGAGCCACTGAAGGTGGCTTAAAATAATAATAAAAAAGATTACAGGTAAATACAAAGGAGCTATTTTCTCTGCCCAGTGAAGGGGCACCTTTTTGCTATGTTTTCCTTTCCCTGGCCCCTGAAACTGTGCAGCCCAGCCTCCCTGCATAGGACGACATCGCACACTAGTCTACCAACAGATTTAGGGGTGGTAATTTCTTCTCTCTCTCTCTCTTCATTTGATCTTGATAACAACCTTCCTTCCAAAAACCTCCATTCTCCTGTGTGCGCTTTAACGCCTCCCGATAATTTTATCCTTTTTCTTTCCTTGGCTCATCTCTGGCTGAGAGGGAAACTCAGTCAGCACAGAGCTATTTCCACATACTTCTTTCACCTGAAACCACTTAAAGTTCTATGTAATAACAGATCTCTCAAGTTAAGTAAACGTCTTTTTCCTTGTTTGCCTGTATTACTTAATAAATTCTATCTTCTTTGGAAAACTTAAGTCTCGTGGTTACTGGTAGCCTAATTAGAAGCACTTTGAGGTTGTGTGCATTGCTAGCCACACCCACAATCCCCAAACTGTGTCAGACACTGCTAAGTTTGACCTCTCATTCCATATGTATTGCCAATGAGACTGAATTTGAGTTTAATTCTTGGGCGGGAAGATTTGGGCAGCCTGAGATTGTGTGTGTGTATGACA
The DNA here is from genome assembly GCA_026170595.1 of Plestiodon gilberti rubricaudatus. Classification (NCBI taxonomy): domain Eukaryota; kingdom Metazoa; phylum Chordata; class Lepidosauria; order Squamata; family Scincidae; genus Plestiodon; species Plestiodon gilberti. The sequence continues at coordinate 61,481,184 of JANXHW010000005.1, forward strand.
CAAAAGCCAGCGGGTGGAGCAATGGGTTAAACCACTGAACCATGAGCTGTTGATTGAAAGGTCGGCAGTTCGAATCCACAACGGGGTGAGCTCTCATTGTTTGGCCAGCTCCTGCCAACCTAGCAGTTCCAAAGCATGTTAATGCGAGTAGATAAATAGGTACCACTTGCGGGAAGGTAAACAGCGATCAGTGTTCCAGCTGCACGTTATGCGCCGTGGAAAGGAGAGTCATGTCGGCCACATGACCACAGTGGAGTCTTCGGACAACGCTGGCTCTTTGGCTTTGAAATGGGGATGAGCACCACACCCTAGAGTCGGACACGACTGGATTTAATTGTCAGGGGTCACCTTTACCTTTTTATGACACATGTAGGAATAGACACATACTGTGAATGAGCACTTTTGGCAACAACAGCTCCCCTCCCCCCTTCCTTCTTCCCCCCACCCCCTTCTTTTTCTTCTTACTCATTGAAATAAAGACAAAAACCTGGACATTTAGTGAAGTCACAGAGATTAAATAGGTAACAGTGACATAATTTAATAATTGGTACTTTCTTTTCTTGAATCTTATGTTGTATCATTCAAAGAAACCATTTACAGTATTTGCTTTTCTGAATATCAAGTTTTTGTTTGAACGTTTACAATTCTTTTATTTGCTATTTTTAAAAGGCATTTAAAACTACACCTCAAGCTGAAATGAATTGGACTTCTGAGTACAGTACAGTACTTGAGTGGATTGTTCCTACTTCTCCAGATATAGTAGAAACGAAACAAACAAACCTGGACTGGTTTAATTTCCTCCCTAGGTGTTATATTGGAACACCTTTTTCTTAGTAGAGCAATCAAGAATATCAAAGCGGAAAGACTCCAGATCCTAGAATGTCTGCTCCTTCTCGTCTTGTCTGATCCTTATCTCACTTGAGTTCTAGTCCATGCAAGCTTATGTTAGAATACATTTGTTAGTTGTTGAGGAGTCAAAGGACTCTTTGTGGGTATTTTTTCTGCAACAGCATAACAGTGGCAACAGCGTAACAGTGGCCTCTCTACAGTGGTGTCATTAGGGGGGTGCAGACTGAGCAAGCCGAGCCCAGAGCAGGCGAAAGTGGCCGAACATGCGTTTGAGCCAGAAGTAATTGGTGGTGATGTGCTGACATCATTGTGTCACCAGCAATTACTTCCGGCTCTGCACCGTTGGGAGGGGGGTTTGATGCGATGGGCCCCGCACCAGGTGCCAGAAATGTAAGTGATGCCCCTGCCTCTCTGGAAGTTCTTATTTCTTCAGTATTACATTTGAATGTTTGGTTACTGCTTAATGGACAGAATAATACTGTATACATTGCCTATGACAATCTGAGGTGTTGCTTGCAAATATGTAATAAAACATGGTTTATTTCTGCAAGTAGTACACTCACAGGGGTCATGATTTACAAAGCCTTAAGTTAGGATTATCATGTTATCTAGGAAAGTTATAGCCAAGATCAACAACAAACTCTCCATTCAATCATGCGTTTCTACTACGATCAACACATACTGTAGTTACCTAGGCTTACCATATCGCCGACCAGGACGCTCCGTTTTGCCCTTAAGGGGCGGGGCGGGAGGAAGGGCGCCAGAGCGATGCTCTGGCTCCCTTCCCTCCGCCCCGCCCCTTAAGGGCAAAACGGAGCGTCCCGGTCGGCGATATGGTAAGCCTAAGTTACCTGTATGACTACTAACTTGCTTACTTCTAGAAAAGAAACACACCATCAAATCAACACCTATAGTAAATATTTCCCTTTCACTAGGGTACCCAGATTCAATAAGGGACAGGGTGCCTATGCCTTTAACCATTGTAAGAAGAGGGAATTTGGGCAGGTGCAGCTTGTTGCACCCTTCCATGATGAACTGCACCTGCCCAAATTCCAGTGGTTAAAGGTATAGGCACCCTGTCCCTTATTGAATCTGGGCACCCTACCTTTCACTGAAAGTTACTGAAAATTTGGATCATATAATGGAGGGTGCAACTAACATTTACCTGGGAGTAAATCCCACTGAACTCAATAGGTCTTACCTTTGAGGACATGCACAAAATTGTGCCATAAATTGTATACACAAGGGAGGCTAAAAAAAAAAAAGGCACATTGAAGAACATTTGTTTAGGCTTCCTCCTTTAGGCTGAAGAAAAATTGTCTGGATGCAATCCAACCAAATGCAACGCTAAAACTCATATTTAAATCTCTCATGCTGAACAAAAGATATTTACAGTGCAATCCTATGCATGCCTACTCAGAAGTAAGTCCCACCAAGTTTAATGGAACTTACTTCCAGGTAAGCATGTATAGGATTGCAGCCTTAAAAGTACATCTCTTTTCTTGCATTTTATTCTTCCTACATTTCTGTTTAGCAATTGCTGAACACAGGAAAAACCCTGAGACTTTAAAGTAAGTGCAAAAGTGTTGCACACACAAATCCCAAATGCAACCCAACCAAAGTCAAATCCATTGATTCCACTGGGAGAGCTAGGGTGTCAGAGATGCCAGTTTCCCATGTGGTGGAAATGTGTTAGATTAGAACATGCATTTGCTGGCCAAATGCCACAGAAGGCAGAAAAGGCATATTTCACTCCACTTAAATTGTTATCTATCTACACCTTTTTCGAACTGTGGTGCTGGAGAAGACTCCTGAGAGTCCCTTGGACTGCTAGGAGATCAAATCAGTCAATCCTAAATGAAATCAACCCCGACTGTTCCCTGGAAGGACAGGTACTGAGGCTGAAGCTCAAATATTTTGGCCACCTAATGCGGACTCTCTGGAGAAGACTCTGATGCTGGGAAAGATTGAAGGCAAAAGGAGAAGGGGAAGGCAAAGGATGAGATGGTTAGGCAGCATCACCGATGCAATGAACATGAAAATGAGCCAACTCAGGAAGATAGTTGAGGACAGGAAGGCCTGGCGGGATGTGGTTCATGGGATCACGAAGGGTCGGACACGACTTAACGACTGAACAACAACAATCTCCACCTTTAGGTATGCACTTAGTTCTGTGCCACAGAAACCTATATGACTTGCAACAACTGATCTTTGGCTGGACTGCACTCAATATTTTTTTAAACACGTATATTTGCAAATTACTGGACAATTAAAGTAATATTGTCCACATGTTGAATTTTTTCTTTCAAAAGAGAGTTTTGGAAGAAGAAAGAATGATGGCTTTTAAACTTCCAGGTTTGTATCAGAAACAACGAGGCCTTTGCTTTATGCTGAAATTCATATCTGAGTAGCCTTACTGTGTCAGAATTTCCTTAGTAAGGATAATACATACTTTTGCAACTACATAAAGTTAATGTACAGCTTCAAAAAGTGCATTTCTTTAGAAACAGCTCACACAAGTAATGCCATTTATTCCAACAGAAGTGTACATATTTTATAAGAGACAGATGCTTATATCAGACAAAAAAAACACCATTTGTCATTTAGAGCAGTAATTTACCATGCAAGCCTATGCAGGTCTCCTCAGAAGCGAGTCCCATTGTGTTCAGTGGGGCTTACTCCCAGGAAAGTATGTGCAGGATTGCAGCCTTAAGCCTCCGACTTTTATGCTGAACAAAATGAACATGTTTCAAGCTGCAATTCTATACATACTTACCTGTGAGTAAGTTCCATTAAACTGGGTGGGACTTCTCAGTAGGCATGCATAGGATTGTACTGTCAGTGTTTGTGGTAGCAGAATAGCAAACCGTATTACTTAAACTAACATTATGGATAGCAGTAGTTATAAAAGTATAAACTATATAACCATACAATTAGCTTCCAGTTACTCTAAGGCCATTCCTTCTTGCATGCTAAAATGTTCTGTAAAATTCACAGTACATAAAGTATGATTATACAGGAAAAAGAGAGAATGACAAGAAAAAGGATAACTACATGTGATTTCCATTAATAAGCACAGAAAGGGCTTGGAAGGAGGAACAGCATTTACATATTATTGACAAAAGACATTTTCATCCTAATGGATCAGTGATTTGACCAGAGATAATCAAGAGCACAAACCCCCCAAGAAATCTGAAGCCTGCATGATACTTACACTCCTCAGAGTGAGAGGTCTCTGTCTTTGGCAAATATTTGAGATTGTCACAGTCTAAAGAGCACTCATATAAGTCACAGAGACGGAAGGAGAAGGTGAAGTGATTAAAAAATGACCAATCATTAAACCCTCTTATTCCCACTTGTAACTTTTCTCTTTTATAGGCTTTCATGGTGAATCATTAACCTCAACTTGCTCTCTACTGAGATCAGCCAATATTTTGTAAATCAGCATCATCAATAAATGAGGAAACTCCATTCAAGGAAAATGTTACCTGTGTTGATTTTGGCCCCAATCCCCTTAACTTCTTAAGGCTTCTTGCATGCAGAAAAAAAACAATCATAAACATTCACTACCCTTTCTTTCTTAAATAAAATTGAATTGTGCTTGAAGATTGGTTACATGCCTACCCTATTCACCCCTGCTGGGCTCGTGCTATAAAAGATTTTGAGGGAGGTGCCCTAATCCAAATAGGGTTGCCTAATAATACTCTTGGGGGGGGGTTGTTACATTAGGCTTCTCCGCTTCCACATAAAAAATATGACAGCACCTAATTTGAATAGAGAAAGCTCCATAGCTTTGGAGGTAATCTAATGTCCTCTTGAAGGGGTACCTAACTTATTCCCTGCTGGCCATTTGCTCAATCAAAATTACCCCCCCCCCCAAGCAGCTTTGCTCAATGTAGTGGAAAAATAAAGGAACCTGTCCTTTGCTCTCCCCTCCCTCCAACCTGGAAAGCAGATTGTGTGATGTTAAAATGGGGTGACTCCCCCATGCTACCCTGAATTACTTGGAAGAATGCTTTAGTCCTGGGAAGGTCAGTGTGTGTACTCTCCCACTTAGAGCATTGTTTTGCCTCACCTAGAATCTGAAGGGGAAATTGGCTTTTTAACTTGGGACATGACAGCCTCCATTTAAAGAACGAGGGCTTGTTTTCAGAACAGGAACAATTGTATTTTTTAATATATGGTACCTGGTGCTTCCCCCCCCTCCCATCTCACCTGCACAGCTCTGATTACTTTAGGGTGGTTTTTTCATGAACACCATCATCCTTATGATGACTTAATGGTAAGTCAGGGATGTCCAACCTTTCAACATGAATGCTCCTGGACCTTTAAAGTTTGTATAGGTGAGGGCATTTCAGCAGGTGCAGCTGCTTTAGCAGCACCATCAGCAACTTGCATCTGCCAAGATTCTGCCTTCTACACAACTCTTAAGAACACAGAGGCCCTAATGGTGGAAGGTTGGCCACCCCTGGTTTAAGTGATCCTGAATAAAACACTCTGTGTGCCAGTATGGGTGATTGGAGCAAGGTATTGAAAGGGGATAAGAGGAGGTCACTGGAAGTGATATTGACCCTGTTACCCATTGCTCTTTTAAAGCACCCTGGTATAGTCACAACCAGAGGCTAAAAGAGGGATGCTTTTCAGAAGAGCTTATAGATGTCCCCACACGTATGTGTGCATTTTCATCCTTTATCAGATGATAAAGAATGAAAATGCACACATACATGTGGGAACAGCCCCCAAATACAACCCTGTCCCAGAAAAATGTCTTGTGCACATGAATGTATGTGCACAAAGGGCCAAATAGACCTCCCTCCCCTAAACAGTCACTTCGGGGAACGTAGAGATAGAAGGCAGCAGCAGCAGCTCCTCTTTCTTTCCAGCACTAGAAAATGGCACCGCTCACTTTTCACCCTTTTAACTATGGTAAGTGAAAGAACCACAGGAGAGGAATAGAGACACGGTGTTCACCCCAGTCAGTGGCATAGTTGGCGTTTTTCCAAGGGGGGCATGGGCAGGACGACGTATCTTCGCCCACCCCCCGCCACCGGAATGGAACGGAACCTTTTGGCTCCGGTCCGACTCCATTCTGGTGGCGGAGGGGGGGCAGGGTGAAGACGCGCTGTCCCGCCTACAGCCCCCTTGGAAAAGCACCAGCTACACCACTGACCCCAGTTTGCTGGGCACTCATGCCTTACTCAGGCAAAGGGTTCAAGCACTCCACAGATGCATCACTTGCCATCAGGGCTGGCCTTAGGAGCTGTGGGGTCCAATTGGAAACATTTTTGTGGGGCCCCAAGTTCACAGCCGAGGTCTATAGAATCTTAGATATATAAATAAAATTTATTATAGACTTTATATCTCTATGGTAGAATGGAAAGCAATCAAAATGTGCACTTAAAAAGTGCATGTGAGTTAATGGACCAAATGGATCTAAGCACATTTTAAAATTCAAACGTGCAAGTCTACAAGTAAACAAACAAAATGTGTAGATTACCTTTGAAAAGTAAATAGATTACCCTAGTGCGGGGAGGGGGGGGCTTAGGTGCGGGGCCCAATTGGGGGCAATTGGTCCAGAATGAATGAGAAGAGGATGGAGGGGGGGAGGGTCTTACCTGCTCTCTGCCACTTCTTCTACAGTGGCCAGGTGGGGAGGATACTGAAAGAGGAGAGATTCCACTCCCAGGATCCTCCCCTCATTAGAGGATCCTCCTCTAGTCATTAAAGAAGATCTAGGTGGTAGAGGAGAAGAATGAACTAGGTTCATTCATTAACAATGTTGTGTGCTAACATGGGACGTGCTGGCATAGGTGTCCCTGCTGTGTGGGGTATGTGCTGGCACAGGTACTGGCAAGAAAGGGATAGGCAGTGAAATTTGGAGGAGTGAACGATGGAATTTGGTGCCACCTAGTGCTCCAGATCAGCTTGGGCCATCCTTGCCCATTATGAAAGTGTATGGTGGTTCCAAAGAGATCATTGATTTTTCTCATCATTCATGTGTTTGAAGGACCACCTAGTAATGTGGCTGCCCCAACTAGAAAGAGGATGGCTGGCTACCATGTTGTCCTGAAGAAATGGTGTCATACCCATGTGAGAAATGAATAAATATTGAGAAAATGCAGTAGGGAAATATGGAAAAATGTGAAGCTGCTTTTTTTTTTTTTACGAGAAGCATGGGTCAGTTAAGGACTCTAATACAATGTGAAGGATTTTTATAGGATGAGAAAAAGGAGCAACACTCCGTTATATATATATATAAAAAACAATTACAACTTTAGAAAGCCAGCAGTACACACCTGTGCATGTCTATTCAAAAGTAAGTCTAGTTGATTTCAATGAAACTTACTCCCAGGCAAGTGTGTATAGGATTAGCCTTAAAAACATTTATGGGCAAGAGATATGTGGAACCTAGTTGATTTCACTTGTTTTTCCTTTGTCTTTAAGATAAGGTTTCAGTGGTACATGACCTCTTCAAGTTAAATAACATTCTAAAGGCAAACACTTTTAAATGTTGGAAATGTCATGGGGATCAGATACATCTCTTTTATGGATGGTGCAGTTCTTATGTTTACATTTCTTGGCCTGAAGTAGTAGGAGTTGGTAGAGGTTTACAGTGCAATCCTATCCAATTTACACCACCGGTGTAACCAGCGGTGCAGCGGGAACAGGAGGTCCCAGAACAGAAAGGGGATTCAAATTCCCCTCCAAAGGGGGATTCAAAGGGGATTTAAATCTCCCCTCCCCTCCAAAGCCTCCAGCCTTGTCTTCCCCGGCTGGTTACACTGGTGATGTAAGTTGGATAGGATTGCGCTGTTATTCTTAAATAATGGGGCGAGATTACTTCTTGTCCATTCTGTCCATTTTCAGGGGGGTCTATTGTCATTACAAAGATTTTTGGTTGCAGAAAAACTTGCTTAAGTTCTGTTAGAAAGCAACCTCAACATCAACCGTTCAGACCCGGTCATGATCCACCAAAGTGGATACGTTGGCTGTTCAAGTTCAAGAATACTTTGTTCATTTCAGCAGAATTAGGGGGAAATTACCTCCTTTCAATAAAATTTGAATTGTAATCATGAAAAGTTGGAAAGGCATATATTTCTATCATGAATAACAAAAAATACTTTCCAGTGAGGGGATAGCTATATACCATAGTTGTTAATAAGGGTATATAGTTGTGACTGTCTGAGAACCACATTTTTTAAGGCATAAACCTGAGATTTTTTAAGTATACTGTACATCTAAAAATGTAATGTGTGAATGAGGTGGACATGACCTTGAAAATTGTATCATGTAGGTGCGCTCGTCGCAAGTGCACACTGAATGGCAACTCCAGGTTTCCTGCTATGCTACACAATGTGAAATGACACCCAAAAAAAACGGTGGGAAAAAAGGATTACAAAGTGATGCCAGATCACTTTTTCATTTAGATCACACAACTTGTACTGATATTGGATTTCTTGTGTTTCTACATGTTTCCAGGTTTATTTTTCTTACATTTGAGGACCTTCTATTGGACATGCAATATTTGTAATGCTTAAAAATGAATGTTGTGTTTATTTTAATTCTACTTCTTCAAAGTGTCTTAACAGAGGCATAGCTGGGGGAGAGGTGGGCTACTGGGCTACACGCGGGGGGTGCACAAGGGGGTGCTTCGGTGGCAATTCGATGGCAATTTTGCGGTGCAGATGGTGGGGGTGGCAAAAAGGGCCTTTTTGCAGCGCGGCGGTGGCAAAAGGAATTGCCTGCCTGCACCCTACTGTACTTTTTCCACTGAAAAAACCGCCAGGGGGGTTGCTTTTTCAACTTTTTTTGGTGCGGGAGCGGGGTTTGTGACATCACGTGCAGGGGCGGGGTTTGTGACATCACAGGGGGATGTCACGGGGTGCAGCCCCCCCCCCACAGAGGCTAGCTATGCCCCTGTGTCTTAAGTAATCTTTGAAGCACATATGGAGAGAATTGGGAAACAATAAGGCATGATGATACGGAAAATGTTCTCCTTGATCTAAACATTTATCTATTTATTTATTTTTTATTTATTGAATTTCTACCCCGCCTTTCTCCCACAAGGGCAACCAAGGCGGCTTACAATAAAACATTAAAATACATATATACATTTAAAAAGAATTAAAACAGTTAAAACAATTAAAACAAACAACCCCAGTGGGTCATCCACATTTACATGTTAAAAGCCATCTGTTAAAAAGCCAGCTGTTTAAAAGCTGTTTATCTACTATTTATCTTGCTTATCTATTATTCTTGTTTGATTGCAGTTTTTATTCTTTTATTGAATACCACCTGGAATAATATTTACTTCACAGATTTACACTTGTGTGTGTGGAAAACGTTCCTGAGTCCTAACCCTGAGGAGTTCTGAATCAGATTGCAGAGAAAATATCTGTTGAAAAGCAGATGCTTGAAGGTGAAATGTGAATGTCGTTAAAAGTCAGGTATCTAACAGTGTTCCATTAACTCCTACAACTCTGTCCTTGAACTATGTGCTGTACTCTAAATGCTAGAAGCTTTTTTCTCATCTCTTATCTGAAGTGCTGTTGATATCAGCCATTCCAGTTCTGCCAATTTATCCGGGTGGTTTTTTTTTTCCTGTAATGGTCCTTCTGATAATGGGGTAATTTAATTTGAAGTATGTAGTTCCTATGTAGCTTCTTCTGCCTCTTCTCTTTCAGGAAGACTCTTTAATCTGGACTTTGTCATCATCAGCTCTGCCATACATGCCTCCACACAATCCTGTTATGATTCTATCATTGTGTGCATTTTCATTGTTAACTGCTTTGGCTAAAAAACAGGATACAGTAGATAGATAGATCAAAACTTTCCCTAGCATAGGGCTTCTCAAACTGTGGGTCATGACCCACTTGATGGGTCGTGGCCCAATGCCGAGGTGGACTGTCAGTTGGGCCCATCCGCCCACCCTTGCCTCCATTTGGCTCCAAATTGGAGCCAAACATACAGTAGGCTTACCATCCGTCCCCGAATGCCCGGGACCGTCCTGGGTTCTGGGCTGCGGTCCCGAATCGGTCCCGGGCTTTCCGGGCCCGATGGAAGCTTCCGTCGATTTTAAAGTGAGTTAACGTACCTTTTTTTCAGGCACCACCATCTTGGATCTCGCAAAATCTCGCGAGATTCAAGATGACGGCACCAAATCTTGTGAGGGCATGAGGCAGTGCACTATTGCCTCATGTGCCCTCATGGGATTTTGGCGCCACCATCTAGGATCTCGTGAGATTTCATGGGATCCAAGACGGCAGCACCTGGAAAAAAGGTAAGTTTACTTACTTTAAAATCGGCGGCGGCGGGGGCACGACGGGCGGCAAGGGTGGCGGCACAACGATGGGCAGCAGCACGACAACGGGCGGCACGACGGCGGATAGCATGGACAGTACGGACAGCAATGTGGCAACAGCAGGCGGCAATGGCGGCGATGACGGGTGGCAATGGCGGGCAGCAATGGCGGCGGCAATGGTGGCGGTGGGACAGGCAAGTCAATTTATTTAATTAATTTTGGCTAACTAAAAATAAATAAATAATTAAAAATTTCGCCTGGCTATGGCGCTGTCGCAAAGCACTTTATGGCACTTTTGCAACAGTGCACACCGGTGGAACATATGTTTTGCCGGTGTGCCAGTTAGTCAGGATCAGGCTGTAAGTTCCAATGAATGCAATGGAACTTACTTCTGAGTAATCATACATAGGATTGCTCTGGAGAGATGGTCAGATGAGGAAATGACCAATGTTTCCTAGTACTTTTGGATCATATGAACTTTATGTCTCATCACTGCCTTTCACTGGCATCATCTTTGGATGAAATGGAATTTTGTTGAGTCTGATGGAACTATCTGCTGAGAACTTGGAGTTGATCGATGAAATGTTTGGCTTTGCCACCTGGTGCGATCTCTTTCTTCTCAATATCTGTGTTACTCTTCTGTTGTTTTTTTATTGTTTTATTACCGTGAATGTTCTCATTCGTCCTGAGATGGGCCAAGTTCATAAATTGTGCTGAGTTTCTGCAAAGAGAGTTACTGTCCTATTGTATCTCTGAAACTGCAAGCAGCATGGAGACACAGGGAACAACCTCAAGGAGACTTTAACATCGAGAAATCAAGATATAAACTGGAACTGCCCTGTGGCTCTACAGTCAGGAACACACTGAATAGTATACTGTATATGTGAAGCATACAGGTGTGGCAGATCTCAAATAAAAAGATAAAAGGTTTTCTATTCAAAAGATCGACCTGTTTGCAGGGCGCTCTCTGCTTCTCAGTGTACAAATGGAGTCTGCAATGTACACTAACAGAGTGCCAAGAAACACGACAATAGCAAACAATTAAGATTGGAAAGTAACTTTACGTTTGTACTTGAAACTCCGAAATGACCTCATGCAATAAAAGATGGTCATTCTTAGGGTGCCCAGGAAAACATGTCCTAGGCTTTCCCCTTGCTTCTCCTGCTTCCCCATTATGCCTTCCTAATTATGGGTGGTGGTGGTGGTGGTTTCTCCAAATTGCCTCCTTACAGGTAGTGCTACTAAACCTACTTTTGAAGTAAGTTTATTAGTGTGCGTAGAGGTGTGGTTTGGATAGGCTTTCTCCTCCATGCGCTAAAGGAAACACTGGCTGAATTCACCCAAATGCAAGGAGAGGGGCCAGGATGCCATGAGTGCATCTTCTATTGTGGTTCTATTTTCTGTTTTAAGTACTGTATTATCCAAACCGACCTATACTGTTCCCAGGGACTATGGGAGCTACACAGTGTGTCAGCAGCATTGCCAGAGCTTGCTGGCGTGCTCCCAAATATTTGTAATTGTTGGCAGTGTCCACAATTACCGGTACATCATGTTTGAATAGCGCTCGTAGCTAAATGTGGGGAAGCCTTGCCACTTGACAAGGCTCACAGTATTTAGCACACATACAGACAACCCAGGAAAACCGTGGTAGAAAAATTTACAACTTGGTCAACTGATTGTCTGTTTTGGGCTTCTATTGCTCTGTATTGGGCTACTCTGTATATGAGTGCAAAATCTATTAAAATCAGTAACAGCCCAATCCTTTTGTTTCCCCCCTGCCGATGCAGCCGTACTAAAATGACTACTGCTGCATCCTGCGGTGGTGGGACAGTTGCATACCTACTGTGGGCACTAACGTCGCTGCAGGGGGGCGGAGCTCTAAGTTCCGCCGAGGCTCCGACCCTCCGTTACACCGGAGCATGAAGCGGCCCCGCCCCCTCGCCTTTGGAACCATTCAAGGCGGTGAAAGCGCTGCTCCGGTATAATGGAGGGTCGGAGCCTCGGTGGAACTTAGAGCTCCGCCCCCTCTACAGCGACGCCAGTGTCTCTGGGTAAGGGAACAATTGTTCCCATACCCAGGGGTAAGCCTCCGCAGCAAGGGGGTTTACTTGGGGGTTTATTTTCCATTCTGTTCCCCTCCTTTGCCAATCCAGAGAGCGAGAGGAGCAGAGGAGTGGGAGGCTCTAGGCAATCAAAAGTCTGACAAACCACGGAATGTTGAAACACTCCAGTGTATAATTTTAAAATTTCCCAATATCTTGCCCCATGGAAGGGCTAGTGTGCACAAACAGCAGATGGAGAGGTAGACTATGTTTGGAGGGATGTATCATTTCAGAGGGCAGGTGGGCTCACTACTATTTCATGAAATAGGAATCCTACACATAGAAAATTAGTATATACAAGAGAAAGCTGGCCTAGAACCCTTCATCTTGACATATAGCATGCTAATGTGCAGTGGAGGTATTATATGAAGGCAGACTGACTCATGTGATACCCTCCCTTCCCATGCAGCCTGAAGTGGTACAAGCCAGACACAGGTTTATCACCTCCATTGCTCTTTATCAGGTTTATCAACTCCGTTGTTAAGGGTGTTACCCTTAGATAAACCCCAGCCTGAGGTTTCCCAAGTCCTTCAGTTTAGTCCTGCTTATGGTGAAAGTTTACAGGTCAGTTGCTCAGTTTTCTTTTTATATATTAGTGCAGGGGTGCTCAAAGTGGTGGGTTGTGACCCACAACTTTCCCCAACTGCCGGTGCTTTCCCCTTAAGCGGCGTGGCCAGCTGGAATATCGGAGGCGGTGCTGCAGGATTGTGCCCGCCCCAACCCCAAAATGCGGTTTTAAACATACCAGGTTGCCTTGCCAGCTCTCCAAAGGGTCCGGTGGGCTGTTGTTGCCTCTGCAGGCCTCCCTAAGGCTCCAAACTGTGCTGACCACATTCCGAAGCCCACTTTCGGTTTTCAGCATTTAGAACCTTGGGGAGGCCTGCGGAGGCAGCAGCAGCCCCCCCCAGACCCTTCTATTTTCCCCAAAGCAGTACACGGGCATACCATCTGACTCTTGGTCAAGGATTGAGCCTATCACAGCTAACCCCAAAGGGTTGAATCAGCTGGACAGTGCGGACCCAAAGGCCAAGCCAAAGCGGGATCCTTGCAAATTCCAGCCAAGGGGATTTGCCAGCCAGCCTCATTGAGTGGGACAAGCAAGCATAAGCAGTCCTGGCTCACCCCTTGACTTTAGATGGACACTGAAAACTGACCCTACCTAACCTACCCGCACAATACCTGCCAAAGTGGCCAGGAAAAATTGAACATGTACAAAAAACATCCCATCGCCTTAGACAGTCTGGGGTAGGCAAAAACCCCACTAGGCACGAGCCAATCAGCCCGATGGCAAAAAAATTCCTACCTGCCCCCCGTAAAGGGCGACCAGCTAATCTTCAGACTGAAATGAAGGGCGGGCGGGGTCGCCAATCAGGAACCATGGGGGAGGGAGGTGTGTGCTGACCCCCCTTTTATCCGGCTACCCCCAATTGGCCCCAGCCAATGAAATTGTCCCAACCTCTGCCCATGCCTGTCCGGGAGGGGCAGGGGCAAAAGCAGCAGCGCTTTGAGAGATGCAACACCAGCCTTCTTGCATATACACCCAGGGCTCTAGTCTAAACATTTGTATTTGCTCATGTGTACGCACAGATTGACAGCTAAATGAAATGTGAAAAGCGTATTCAAAAGCAGTTCAACTTAGTTTTTTTCTTCTTCTTTTTGCTTTTCCTTTAAACTGCACTCTAACTTTATTGTGGTCAGAAGAATGGTATGCCATGCTTCTCAAAGCAAAACCACTTACTGGGCAACGCATGACTCATATGCTTTCATCAGCCTAGTAAACCTAAATATATCCATAAAAACCAAATAAAACAAAGAACCCCATTCTTGTCTATGAAAATAACTTCCTCCCTCCTTGCTCCATCACTGATTTAATCTTTCACAGTATCATTGTTTGCCTAATTGAGGCCGTGACCCTACATTTTATTGCATTACAAAAGGTATGTTTCCTTGATCAAAAATGTCTTTGTCACCATCTTTGATCAGCTTCCATAAAATGTATGGCCACATTTGCCTTATTCACGTGAATATTCTACGTGCTCCCTTGGTTTTGGTCAATGGTGTAGGATGGGGTCGGCAACCTTCTTCTACATAGGGGCCAGACATTGGGTCCGTCAGTAATAAGAACGCATGCGCATTCGATATGCATGCACAAACCTCCCGATTAATCCATAGAGCTAAGAAAAAACAGGTGGGTACAGTGCAGAGAGATGCATGTCCAGGCAGAGAACGGTGCTCAAAGGAAACTTCTGCTCTTGGTCTGCTTACACTGTAAGCCTTACAGAGATAGAATTACAAACTTGAATTCTTTTTTAGGACCACCGCAGGCCAGGTGAATATAACTTTTTAGGACTACGGGCCAGATGATTTTGGGTGGGGGGGCATAGGTTGCCTACCCCTGGCATAGGAGAAGCCAAGGGAGTTCCCAGGGCTGGCCCAAGACCACCAGACACCTGAGGCAGCATGCCAAATGCTGTTCCCCCTTATGTGGAAGCTGCTTCTCCCACTCCCCTATTCCTCCTACTCTCTGGATCTGAAAAGGAAAAGGGGAACAGAATGGAAGAGGAAGGATGCTCTAACCCAGGGGTTCTCAAAGTGGTGGGTCAAGACCCACAACTTTTTCTGGAAGTGTCCTATTTACCTTTAAGGGGGGTGGCCAGCCCAAGCGTTGGCGGCGGTGCTCCAGGATCGCACCCACCGCTGACCCCAAAACACGTTTTTCAACGTACCTGGTTGTCCTGCCAGCTTCCCAAAGGGTTCCGGGGGGCTGCGGCCGCCTCTGCAGGCCTCCCCAAGGCTCTAAACAGCGGCGATTGCATTACAAAGCCCACTTCCGGTTTTCAAAGTAGGCTTTGGAACACAATCACCACTGTTTAGAGCCTTGGGAAGGCCTGCAAAGGCGGCTGCAGTCCCCCTGGACCCTATGGGGGAAGCTGGCAGGTACGTTGAAAAAAGCATTTTGGGGTCAGCGGTGGGTGCGATCCTGGAGCGTCGACAACAACATTGCCCCACCCCCACAAAGACTTACAGGGGAGTAAACTCCCCTCTAGGACTTTGAGAAACACTGTTGTAACCCATGACTCTCTTCTCTTCCACGCTTCCTCTTCTGCCCGGGTCCTTTTATTCATCCAGGGAGCAGGGGGACTGGGAGGGGCAGGTGGGAAGATGGAGGTGGGCTGTGGGTCCCCCCCTGCAAATCTGCTTCCTTATGCAACTGCCTCAGCCATCTCATGGAGGGGCCAGCCCTGGAAGTTGTATTTCATCATCTATGATATCACTATTACCCCCCCCCCCAAAAAAAGCACACACCTACCTAACAGAAATATTAATTGTATCATATTCTTGGGCTTGAATTCTATCCCTGTCTTCTACCTTAGGTAAAGGTGGCCTCTGACAATTAAGTCCAGTCGTGTCCGACTCTAGGGTGTGGTGCTCATCCCCATTTCAAAGCCAAAGAGCCAGCGTTGTCCGAAGACGCCTCTGTGGTCATGTGGCCGGCATGACTCTCCTTGCCGCAATGCGTAGCATGCAGCTGGAACACAGAGCGCTGTTTACCTTCCCGCAAGCGGTACCTATTTATCTACTCACATTAATATGCTTTGGAACTGCTAGGTTGGCAGGAGCTGGCCAAGCAACGAGAGCTCACCCCGTCGCGGATTCGAACTGCCGACCTTTCGATCGACAGCTCATGGTTCAGCGGTTTAACCCACTGCGCCACCCGCTGGCCTCTTCTACCTTAAGCTTGATGCAATTTTGTTGTTGTTCAGTCGTTAAGTCATATCCGACCCTTCGTGATCCCATGAACCATATCCCGCCAGGCCTTCCTGTCCTCCACTATCTTCCTGAGTTCGCTCATTTTCATGTTCGTTGCATCGGTGATGCTGTCTAACCATCTCATCCTTTGCCTTCCCCTTCTCCTTTTGCCTTCAATCTTTCCCAGCATCAGAGTCTTCTCCAGAGAGTAGATAAAAGTGAATCTAGGTGTAATCAAGGTTTGTCTGTGAATCAAGGTTTGTCTTAAGCTTGATGCAATTACAGTAGATCAAAGTGAATCTAGGTGTAATCAAGGTTTGTCTGTGAATCAAGGTTTGTCTGTAACCAAGGTAAATTCAACCTAGCAAACTTTAAAGAGCTTGCACAACTATTACATCACAGATGGGCAGGTGTGCGCACCTGCACGTAGATCCCTTCATTCCTCTACCATACAGTTGATGACGGCCAGTTAAATGTGTTCAGACCTGATTTACACATGCAGCCGAAGGAGTTGGTGGAGTGCTGAGGTGATAAGGACTGTAGCTCTCCATCCCAACTCCTGGCACATTTTTTAATCTTCCTGCAGGTTAAAACCTCCCTGGGAATAGAAGAAAATAAACACAGCCAATAGAGGGCTGTGACAGAACCTTTCTCCCTGCTGCGCTAGTTTTCTGTTAAAGTTTTGTTTTTGTTTTTAGTATATGGAGTACGGTTGTTGACTCTGACTGAAACTATTCCCTAGCATGATGCAATGTCATTTTGCCAAGGAGGCCCTGTTAAAATCTTCAGAATTGCTTTCAGTAATCACTGGTTGATGCTGATTCCTAGAGATTGCCAATCCCAGTGTGGAGAGCATTCTAATCTAAAATCGCCCACTTGCAGTCTGACATGGCACAGTCTATTCCCCCACCTCATTTTTCTGTATGTGTTGACCAGGCCTTTGTGAAAAAGCATTGTGTTTGAAACAATATGAACATGACATTTACGGTGTAGCACCTGAAATACCCATTCACACATGCAAGTCACACATGGAGGTTCACAGCCCAATCCTATCCTTTTCCCCAATGTAGCATGCAACCACACCAAAACAGGCTGCACTGCATGCTATGGTGGGGGTGCAATCAGGAGGCATGGGAGAGGCAAGGGAAAATATTTTCTCTTACCCCTCTGTAAGCCCCTTGATTGTCAGTGGGTCTCCTCAGACCTATGCCAGTACAAGTATAGCTGGCACAAGTCCACAAGTACAGTAGGAGACATGTTGGGAGGTTCCAGGGGGGGCGGGTAACATCCTGGCACAAGTTGCTTGTGCCAGGATAATCCTCTCCCACCTCCAACACGCCCCCTTCCCGCCACCTGATCCGCCCCGTTCCACCCACTCTGCCAAGTTACTGACATTAGTGTTTCCGATGCCTTAAAGATCGCTCTGCCACTGTAACACTAGTTCCGGCAGGAGATCCCAGGTTTGTCCTGAAAGTCCATCACAGGTTATAAGCCACGATGACGACTGTATATGCAATTTCCAGGTTTTGGAGGTGAAAATATGCACCTGTTGGCACCTCAGTGATGTATACGCATGACTTCTGCTAGATCCAGGGCAAGCCGTGCTTTTTGAAACCGAAAATATCAAAGCAAGCAAGGGATTGAAAAGGAAGCAGGATGCAATTCTTTTAAAATAAATAATACTGAATAGCATTCTGTGATGCACATGTAAAATCTAATATAGGCACAAGATGGAGCAGTATGACAACAGAGGGTCAATTAGGAGAATTATCATCACATTGCAGTGTACCGAGTTTGGACTTGAACCAGGAGGATGTTAATTTAAGGTCCTAATTCAGTCATGAGATCATTAGGTGGACTTCGGCCCGACCCCTACATATTATGACTGCCACGTTGATAGCAGCCTACCAGTTGGAGGGCAGCAGAATACATTGGGCATTACTCAATAATAAAGTACAACAGTATTTTCAAGCACTCTTCCTTTGGTCTTTTAGATCCACACAGTAAGTAATTCTAAGAGCAAAACTAGATGATTTACCTATTGCATAATGAGGGCCTGTATGCTTGATTTTTTCACTTAATGTAAACAACACATGTGGAGCAGGCAATACTCATGTGTGTATATGAATACATGGGGCTTTGTCGTCACTATGTGTGCATGTGAGGGCTTTAACCCTTTGCTCCCACCAAGGACCCTATCTAGATTCAACCTCCCCCCCCCCCCCCCGGTTGGGACAGCTGTCACAAGAGAAAAAAAGCTAGTGGGAGGTTTTCTCCTCCTGGGGCAAATAACAGCTGCTGGGCAAAGGCAGGATTTGGATCAGGACCACACCGGGGGAAAAGGGGTTAAAACCCTCTCTCCTCTTGTTATCTCAATGGATCATCTCCCTGCTTCCTAACCTTGTTACTCACATTAGAAACATCAAGCACACAGGCCCCAATCACATGATAGGCAGATTGTCTAATTTGGACTCAGTGATTAGAGGGAGACCTTGTTGGGTGCGTGCTTCACCACTATGTTCCCAATGTATTCTGGCTCTGAAGAGGACAAACGTGCCCTTGTTGTTGTTGTTTTCAGTCTAACCATCTGGGCTTCCCTTTTTTTTTCCTGGCATGGACAAGTTATGGACACGGTGACCACGGCGTATGAATTATGAGTATAAACTTGCACTCCATTCCCCTAACAGAGTGCACGCTCCATGAAGTGTGACTAGTCTCTGTTATTCACTTCAGTAGCACATGCTTCCTGGATTCTCATTCCTTTCCATGTACTCAGTGGCCATCTCCATTTCAGTTCCTGTAAAAGCTCTTGGGAAGGGGTAGAATGCCATGCTTTACACATCATGTACCTCCAAGGAATGGTTGCACTGGGACAGAGCTGGTCAGGTACAAGCTGGGTACATGAGTGCTTGTGGTAGTCAACTCCTTTGATTGCTTCAGCACATGCATATTCAATCTGTGTAGTGGGAGAAGGGCTTGATGGATGGAAAAAGAAGCTGTCGAACTGGTTTGTGAATTGTCTGTAAGTGACATCTTCTACCCAGCTCATGTCTTCACTTGAACAGAGACCAAAGCACCTTACACAGAAATAAACCTCAGAGAAAATGTAAAGCTCCACAGAACAACAATGTTGCTGTATCTATGCAGAAGATTCCTTTACTCTAAAGCCACTTGTTCTCCGCAAACACATGAGCAGCTCAAGTTGATACGTGACACTGACAGGAGTAACAATCTTTCCAGATGCTGATCCCCAGTCAGCTCGGGCAACCCAATCCTACGTAAGGATCCGGCGGGCGGCCCAGGACTGCCTGCCAGATCCTGTTCCCCAGCAGCAATTTTGCTGCCAGGGCGGAGGTCTAAGAACATAAGAACATAAGAAGAGCCCTGCTGGATCAGGTCAAAGGCCCATCTAGTCCAGCTTCCTGTATCACACAGTGGCCCCACCAGATGCCTCAGGGAGCACACAAGACAACAAGATACCTGTGTCCTGTCGCCACTCCCTTGCACCTGGCACAAAGAAAATCTACTCCTACAACCAGGAGGTTGCTTATCCCCATCATGGCTTGTAAGCTGTGATGGACTTTTCCTCCATAAATCTGTCCAATCCCCTTTTAAAGGCATCCAGGCCAGGTGCCATCACCACCTCCTGTGGCAAGGAGTTCCACAAACCAATTACACGCTGGGTAAAGAAATATTTTCTTTTGTCTGTTTTAATCCTCCCTCCACTCAATTTGAGTGGATGTCCCCTAGTTCTAGTGTTGTGTGAGAGGGAAAAGAACTTCCCTCTATCCACTCATGCATAATTTTATACATCTCAATCATGTCCCCCCTCAAACACCTTTTTTCTAGACTGAAGAGCCCCAAACGCTGTAGCCTTTCCTCATAAGGGAGATGCCCCAGCCCACTAATCATTTTGGTCACTCTCTTCTGCACTTTTTCATTTGTCCCCTTCCCTGAGTGTAACCCAGTCTCTCAGTTTTGGAAGAGGTGACAAAACACTGAGGAAGGGGGTGGATTAAGTTTCCTCTCAGTTCTGCAAGCTTTTCTTACATTTGAAGTACTTCCTAAAACCATGGAATGGCTTTTCAGTTTTTTAAACACTTTTTGAATATTCATGGCAATGGACATTTTAATTACTTCCATCAAATTTTCTGGAAAGGATGGGGGGGGGGAGGAAATGCTTCTTTATTTTTCTCTGGGAATGTAATAACAATAAAATCTGAGCAATGTCATTTATTTCATAAAAGTGTGGTGAGAATCAGTTAATTATTACACTTCCCACACGAGTGTGATGGCTGATGTCATTAATTCCATTTTCTGAGTAACACAGATGCTTAGAAATATTGCAAGCTTAGGTAATCACTTCTTCCATGTCTGATCTTAGATTACTGACTTACTTAACTGGGTTCCTACACTTTAGTATGACTGACTGTCTATCCATTTTCCCCCATACCTGCAGGGGAAATGGGAAGTGGGAGATGTCATGGAGAGTTAGGGTTGTAATAGGTTAAATTTTAGAAGTTACATATAAAATGTATCTGACTTTTGTTACACCAGCAGCCTTTTCTTCCTTCCTAAGGGGCAAAAGTACTTACTGTATTTTTCGCTCCATAAGATGCACTTCCCCCCCCCCCAAATAGGGGGAAATAAGCATGCGTCTTATGGAGCGAATGCAATCTTACCTGGGCTTTTAGGGGCTTCAGGGAGGCCTGCGCAACCCTCTGCAGGCCTCCCCGATCTTCAGTTTGGTGATAAATGGCTCTTTTCGGCCATTTCCGGTTTTCGCAAAAACCGGAAATGGCCGAAAAGAGCCATTTATCGCCGAACTGAAGATCGGGGAGGCCTGCAGGCCTCCCTGAAGCCCTCTGCAGGCCTCCCTGAAGCCCCCACAAGCCCAGGTAAGTAAAAAAAATCCTATTTTTAGCTCCATAGGATGTATGTGTCCTATGGTCCGATGCGTCCCATGGAGCGAAAAATACAGTACTATTGGTTAACCTTTATTTCTCCCAGAGCCCTAACCCAGTAGCATTCCTAGGGGGGTGCAGGCCACACCAGGCATGACGCTCCAGGGGGGTGAAGCATCTCTCTGCAACAGTGAGCTGAAAGGCCCTCCCGCCTGCCCTGGAACCTGTCTGGCTCCAAATAGCGGCTCTTCGGAAGCAATTGGTGGTGATGCAACGGTGCCATCATGTCACTGCCAACCTACTTCTGTGTGCCATGCTCCACACTTGCACACCAGGCACCATTGATCCCGGGGCCACCGCTGCCCTAACCTTTTTTTCTGTAGGGTAAAAGGGCATGTTGGTTGAAGTGCTAGAGTTGGCTGACCTTTGTTTTATCCCTGTCCAATATGGTAAAGCAGATCATGTCATGACATCAATTTAACAGACAAGGCCTATAATTTATAGCCTATTTATAGGCTATAAATATTGTTACAGGATTAGGACATGAGCTATAATTTCAGTATTAGATCAACTGCTCTCATGTGATGGAACTCAAGTGGGTCAGCTCTTTGCATTAAGCTATGAATCTGATAAACTGGAATCCAGGGGCTCAGGCTTTTGTTAAACTAATAAGCCAGGAGGCTAGTTAATGGTTGTTTACAACTCTCTGATGGTCCTGAATGGGAGCCTCCATGGACAACTACCTGATAGGATGGGCTGAGTGTATGCCTCAGGTGACTTCCTTCTCCTTTGTGTGGTCAGGGAGAAAGACAAAGACATCTTGAGCTATATAAAGTCATGAAAAGGCACAGACTGAAGCCACAATCCAGCCTAGAATTAGGCCGGCGGAGCACATGCTCTGCCGGCCTTAGGTTTTGTGAAAGTGCCATAAGTAGGCTTATTAGATTTTCCGACACCCCGAGGGGGCGGAAGTGACATCACGGGAGGCGGATCAAGGAACCGTGATGTCACTTCCGCTGGAAGTGAGCATGTCCACCGGAAGTGGGGTGACTGCCACATCACACCACTGCCACATCACCCTTCTTGTTGTCGCCCGGTAAGCCACATCACCCCCTCACGTCACCCCCCTCACTGCCACAGTGCCACCCGGTACAAACCGCAGGGCAGACCACTCGCCAGTCTCGCGCTCGCCAGCCTCACCGCATGCGTCTTCTTTGGTGGCTAGGCCAGGGCAAGGCTGAAAGCGGTGTTGTGTGCGTGCCACTTTCAGCCTTGCCCTGGCCTAGCCACTGAAGAAGATGCATGCAGCGAGACGGGCGAGCGCGAGGCTGGCAAGCGGCCTGCCCTGCGGTTCATCCCGGAGCGGTGCCGCAGCAGCGAGGGGGGCAACGTGAGGGGGGTGACGCGGTTGGATTTCTCTAGGAACCATGAACTGCCTAGGTGTTGAAGGTGAAAAATAGCCTTGAATGAATTAGAACAATGTATGGATGGAAAAGTCATATTGGCACTGCAACATTAGGGAGAAAGAGGTGACATGATGCTCTCCCTTTGGCCCTCACCCTGGACAACTCATCATCAGAATACAAGAAACTCACAGAGACACCTAACAAATGCCACAATTGAACCTTCCCATATCCTGCCTACTAAGACCTTGAGGCCTTTGATCATAGACCTACACAACCCAGGAGCACCTTCAAATATATGTGCAATCAACATCCAGTGTAGCCACTGCAGGGCTGTCCACAGCACCGTTCTTTTGGAGTGCTCTGTATCACTGCCAAATTTCCAAATGGTGACTAAACCTAGCTATTTTTAACTAAACACCACCATGTATGTATGAACTGCACAGATAGTACATCCTTTGGTCAAACATGAATAACATCCTTCATATTTCTGGTACATCTGCATTCAAAACTATTGAAAACACGAGCACATCTACCAGCCATTTTTTTTAATGCCTTAGTATACTAATTATTACACACACCGTGGGTCTGATCTACACACAGAGCAGAACGAGGTGGCAGAGTAATGGGGTGCTAGAACAGACTGTACTACTTTAGGCTTCAGGTTGGAGGAATGCATGTTTTATATTATACCTCTCACATAAAAAGCTCCCTGCAATGAGAAAACTAGCATGCAGATAGAACTTCTCTCCCCACTGTGCTAGTTATTTACTTGCAAGAAAGTTTTGTGTAGAGGAGCATTCAAAATTGTTTCCTTCTCTGCAGTATGAAGCAGTAGAGTCCATTCTGTACTTGCACTTCAGGATGCAAATACCTATGTCCTCCTGCCTCTCTAGAGCATGCCTGTCATGATTGACTCCTCTCTTGTAACAATCATTTCCGATGCTGCACTCCTCATTCAAAGGTTGATGAAGTTTACATTGATCAGTCTGTTTCAGTAATGAAACTTAATAAAATAATTACTACTTTTCACCAATCGACTTAACCACATTGCATTCTCTCAGGATTAAAGAGCATACGTTGTGCTCAGTTTTAAGAAGGTGTATAGTCAACAGGAAATGTGAAGCAACTCCACACAATAGTTTCGGGTATATGGAGCCTTGACTTTAATGAGTAGGTCTGCAACATGGGATTTGTGTTGGGAAGAGTGCGGTATTCAAATAGAATTTCGGAATAGGCAAGGCCCCAATTGCGTATGCAAAATCTATATGCACACAGGTTGTATACACATAAGTTATTTCAGGCATCGGTGAAAATCCCTGATATTCCCCAATTTTGGCCTAATTTTTTTTACTGTTTTGGGCCCTCAGTGATGTGATGCCTCAGGATCCTAAAGGGACTATTGAGTCAGATGAAGACAGTAGCTATGTTTGCCCTATTATTATTATTATTATTATTATTATTATTATTATTATTATTATTATTATTATTGTTGTTGTTGTTGTTGTTGTTGTTGTTGTTGTTGTTTGTTTGTTTGTTTGTTTGTTTGCTTGCTTGTTTGCTTGTTTGTTTACTGAATTTCTATCCCGCCTTTCTCCCCCATTGGGACCATGCATTATTGTTTGGGCATCTTCTTCTTCCCCAACTGACTGGTAAACAAAAGCACTGGGCTTTCAGTCAGCTCCTTGGACAGGAAATTCCAGTGGCTTAGGTAACCTTCAGCACACAATCCCACAGGTAAAGCAGGGTTAAGGTACACAGTTGATAAAAATTGGGGTCATGATGACCCCCCCCTTTAGTGTCCATTTGGCCAGAACTGGTAAAGAGCACCTGATGCTCTATGGGAGACCCACCCACCTATTACACTAGAGTAGGTACAAGGACCAGGAACCGGAACATCATGAGTCACTAGGGTAGGAAAAGTCCCCAAAAGAGCGATGGCAGGTTTTGTTTCATTTGCTGCTTTCATTTTAACATCTTGCCAACCTTTGCCTTTCTCCTTTCATTGGATTATCACTGCCTTATTTTTTTTTAACTTTGCATCTTTCTCTCCATCCCTTGGATACTATGCAATATTTTAATACGCTTTTTGGGTTTGCCCTCTTTGACCTCCCTGATTTCAGTTCACTCGGGTAGGAGCAATTTGCCACATCTCCTAGTCTGCCCATCTTCTGCTACGGCTTGATTTTAAGAGGACATCCTTGAATTTTGGGACTCCACATTCACCTAAGAGAGAGGTTTGTTTACCCAAGGCAGCCTCCTTGTGCCTGGACATTCAAGCTTTGGCTGGTGGCAGTGAAAATTTCCTTTTCCCAGTTAATTTCAAGTTTATCCAGTAAAATAGTGAAGCAGGGAGGTGAGTGCCAGGCACTAACCACTAGGTTCTGCTTGCTCTCTGTCTTTTCTTACATGGTGGTGTAGTGGTGGGATACAATGCTATGCAATATTCTGGCCACCTTTCTGAACTGACTTTTCCATTTTTCTTTGAGGATACCTGCTTTGTCCCAAAGGCATGAAGGATGTGGTTTGGCACATAAGGGGCTAGAATTAAAAGCAAACAGTCCTTTGTTTATTACTGTCTCTCAGTTCAATAGTGAGGCTAGCTAGAGAGATAAGGGTAGTACTCTGTATATGCTCTTGAGAGCAGCTAAAACTGTAGTAGAGGTTCCAGTACACCCACCCATCCCACTCCTGAGTTCAGAAAAATGCAACTCCAGTTTCCATCATGAGTGAACTGAATCATCCAGCTTCATAAGGCTCCAGCTCCAGCCGTAGCCTCTAAACAGCTCTAGTACCAGCTGGAACCAAGATGCCTGAAGCTGAAGGAAAAACGGTTAGAAGCAGAAGAAGAAGGAGGAAAAACTGAGGTTGGAGGCAGAATAGAAGGGACCAAAAATGGCTGCTGACTGGGACAAGTAGTGACTACTGGCAGAAAAGGAGAGAGAGTACAAGCAAATAGCAGAGGAAGAGAAAGTTCACAGGGCTGATGCTGTGGAGAGATGGAGCCCATCAACAAGGGCCAGTTCCCCCTTCACCTGCACAAATCTCTGAAGATGTCAAGACACCATGTGGGGGATGATGCCAAAACCTCCATGGCAAACTCTGAGCAGGCCTACATGGACAACGACCTCCCCATGACTTACTTTATTTATTTATTTATTTCGGTATTATATACCACCTTTCTCAAGGCGGTTTACGTAGACAGGCTGAACATAAATCCATTATTGAATGAGAGTTTTACAAACATTATTCTATGAGAAATCTCATAGAAACCATCATTTCTCCAGATGTTTCCCTGCACAGTGCAGTCACCATCCTGGCTGTTGACTTTTGCACTTTCCAAGCCTTTTTCAGGCAGCTGCAACCATGCTTCAGACCAGCTTCTCACAGCTCAATCCTAAGTGTGCTGCCCAATGGTGCCTCCTGCACTGGCACTGACTGCCGTAAAGCAGTCAGTGCCAGTTGCAAAAGCCTCCTCGACAGCACACTGACCAGCGCACTGCCGGGGACACCGGCAGGAAGACCTGCACCTTCCCAGCTGTGTTGGAGAACCTCCGGACATACGCTGGGAAAGGTAAGCCGGTGGGAAGGCGGGGAGAGGGCGGAACAGGGGCAGGGAGGGGGGCGGAACTGGCCAGGGAGCGGGTATAACCATGGGGCAGGGAGGTCGCAGGAGGGGGAGGATCCATTGCGGAAGGCCCAAGCCAGATCCTATCCCCCTTCCCTGCAGCCTCACTGCCCCTTTTCTCTCCTTGGACGTATGCTAGCAAAATTGCTAGTGTAGGTCTGAGGAGACCCATTGCAGGCCATGAGGCTTATGCAGGGGTAAGGGGATTAAACACCCCCTTCCTATGTAGAAGCCACCTGGTCCTACCCCCCCCCACACAGGATGTAGCGGCTGCCATTTTGGCGCCGCTGCATCAGCGGGGTGGTGGTGAAAAGGATAGGATTGGGCTCTCAAAGATGTTATCCTTTTTTTTTTTTGCCAGCTAACTCCTCCACACAGATACACCAACGGCCTCCTGATCTCCCAGTCTCCCATCCAGGCAGCCGATCCTGTTTAGCTTTTTCAGACAAGGTGACAGCTCAACCTCCAGACCACACCTCCTGCCTTCCTATATGAGCTTTAGTGGACATTGCTATTGAGTTGGCTAGGGAGACAGAAGTAACTATGCACAATTTAAGGAATGGGCAGAACCAGACTGGGACTGAGCATCCGATGAAAGCCCCACAAGCCATACCCCCAACTAGAGTATCAACTGGAACCAGCTTGTGAGATGTGGCTGACAGGAGCAGAATCTAAGAACAGGGAGTAGGTTTCATCCCTGATTAAAATAGATCAATTTATGCAAATTCTGCTAGAGGAGATTCTTTTCCTCCACAAGCTCCTCTTCCACAAGCACCCCAAGACCCTCCAGGAGGCAAGAGAGTTGGTGGAGCACATTGCCAACATGTTGGAGAATTAGAGTTAGTGGAGCTGCAACATGGAGTGATGTGCAGTCTGCTGTCGTGGCCACTGCCAAGTGGAGCAACCAGTGCCACACCTTGCAAGCAACAACCTTTGCATGAATCAAGATGGATCAGCTGCCTCGCAGGAGGTGCTTTTCCTGTAATGTGCCAGAACACTTGAAGAGTCAATGTCCCTGGAACAACCAGGAGACTGCATTATGGGGCTGGGTCAGTGGGTCCCTCTATATGCATTCAGAGTAAAGCCTGTGCGTCGCATCCAGCGCGCCCTTCGCGTTGCCTGAGCGGCAAACGTGCCTCTAGGAACCCCAGGTCCACCAACAAAAGTCACACGGAGAAAGGGAAGACATTCAGACTACGTCCCGCCCCACGTTCAAAAAAGAGCTCTGTTTGGCTGAAACCTTGACATCGGGCAAGGGAGGCATCACCCAGAACGTCCCTCCCAGCGGCTCCCAGCGAGCAGCCGGAGGGACATCGCACGGCAAGAAAGTGGCCACCACAAGACATGCTGGACGCATCAGCCACAACACACGCCTGGTGTGTCTCGGCCTTAACACTTGTTCAAGATTGCTGAAGATACCAAAGGCTTTCCAGGAGATAGTATCTGCTTCAGATAGTATCACTGCTTATCTAAGCTTTCCTTTAGCAGCTAATTGTATGGAGTGGGAGAAGCAGAGACAATTAACAGCCAAAGGAGATAGGAGATAAGTAGAGATTTGGCTATAATCCCCTGGAATGTAACATGTAGTTACACTCTGAGAAAGGGCACAATCAGCTTACATTTCTTTTAAATAAAATGATAAAAGTCATGTGAACATTTGAAGCTCCCATATATTGAGTCAGCAGACCATTAAAGCTGTATCAGACTGCAGGCGTCTTGCTTCGTCACATCCCAGAGACTCGATTCTGATTGGCCCGAGCAGTGGCGTCGCTCCGGTAGGGGCGGGGCCATAAGTATCGCTCCGTCCTAGACCCTTTACCGAGCAAGCAGGAGGCGGCCCCGCCCCCTCACTGTCGGAGCCTTTCCCCTGCGGAGAAAGCAGCAGGCAGGGTCTCTTGCCTGCTGCTTTCTCCGCACGGGAAAGGCTCCGACAGTGAGGGGGCGTGGCCGCCTCCTGTTCGCTTGGTAAAGGGTCTAGGACGGAGCGATACTTACGGCTCCGCCCCTACCAGAGCAACGCCACTGGGCCCGAGGCATTGCTCCGCGTCCCGCCCCACAACACCGAACGTGGCCTCTCATTGGCCAAAGGTCGTTCTGGTACGTTCCAAGTTGAATAAATCGAGCTTCGGCCAATGAGAGGCCGCCTTGGTGTTGTGGGGGTGGGACGCAGAGTAATTAATTTTATTTATTTATTTACAGTATTTTTATCCCGCCTTTCTCCCCGAAGGGACCCAAGGCGGCTTACAACAGAAAAAAAATACATACAAAAAAACACAGTATAAAAAAATCAGTAAAAACAATCAATAAAAATTAATAAAAACAGTGTCTAAAAACAATTAAAAAGATCATGGCTACAATCAGAGCAGGAACATAAAAACAGCAGGACCCCCACCTGTACCAGCGATGTTAAAAAAGGCAGGGGCTCAGAAGGCTTCTTTGAACAAGAAGGTTTTTAGGCCTCGCCGGAAAGTGTCCAAGGAGGGAGCAGTTCATAGGTCAAAGGGGAGGGAATTCCATAAGGTTGGTGCCACTACTGAGAAGGCCCTGTTTCTGGCCGCCGCCCCTCACACCTCCTTGGGCGACGGCACCCGCAAAAGGGCCTTCTCTGATGATCTAAGAAGATGAGCCGGAGTATATAGAAGAAGGTGGTCTCTCAAATATCCTGGCCCCAAGCCGTATAGGACTTTAAAGGTCAAAACCAGCACTTTGAATTGGGCCCGGAAACGAGTAATGCCTTGGGCCAATCAGAATCTACTCCGGGACACAACGAAGCAAGACGCCTGTGGTGTGACGCCGGCTTTAGTCATCAATCCCACTACTTTCTACTCTGGGTGGCAGTGGTCCTCCAAGGCCTCAGGTGGATGCCTTTTCCAGCTTGACTCCTCAAGATCCCCGTAACTGTCAAAGGCAGATATTGAATCTAGACCGGAAGTGTGCCATGGGTCTCAATGGCGCTCTCCCATCTCACCATTTGCTGGTGATAACATGTCTCAACTTCTGCTGGTGATAACATGTCTAAGAAGGCCCCTCAGCAGACCTTAGGGGATGAGCCTTCTCAAAGGGAGACAGTCCTTCAAATCAAATGCCCCGATCCCAAGCCATTTAAGGCTTTAAAGGTAACACCTTAAATTGTACCTAGAGGCGATGCTGTACAAATAAGTAGACCAAGGAATGTTTTACAATCATTTCAGGAGCATTTTGGCAGTGCTTGGGATATTTCTAAAAGTTGCATTAGTTAATTCTCCCCAGGTTATGAGATTTTCAGAGATGGCTGACTCCCGCACTCCTGTGCCATCACATCCAAATGTGGAAAGTGCCCCTGGGCTTATTTGCCAAGAATGCAAAGGTATATGAGCCTCTACAGCAGTTTCTTCCAGACGCCTCTGTCTGTCTGTCTGTCTGTCTGTCTGTCTGTCTGTCTCTCTCTCTCTCTCTCTCTCTCTGTGTATAGAGGAGATGACATAAAAAAAGGACATCGGCCTACTAGGTTATTAGCCTGGCACTAAACTCCAACATTTATACAAGTGCATTTTCAGCAAATTTAAACAAAATTTCGCTCCACCTTCACACCACCACGTGTGTCAAATACCATTGAGAATGTCTGCATTATCTTTGTCTACTCAGTAAAAATGAAGCATTACATAGCCATTAATGCTGTATAAGGAGTAGTTATAAGAAAGACTTTTATTATACAGTACTAATAAAAAAGCCTGCTGCGTCCTTGGTAAGTATTAAAGCCTTTATAGCTCCTTCATATTTCTAAACCTAATAAAAATATAGTCAATTCTACAGCAGCATGATCATAAGCCATGGTGTGTGTGTGTGTGTGTGTGTGTGTGTGTGTGTGTGTGTGTGTGTGTTTGAGAGAGAGAGAGAGAGAGAGAGAGAGAGAGAGAGAGAGAGAGAGAGAGAGAGAGAGAGAGAGAGAGAGAGCCTCCCAGACAAGGAGGTCACCCCCACTGGTATTCCTGGACTCATGCTGGAATGTGGGGGAAAGGCACCATTCACAAACTCAGGGTGCTGTTCTGTATGATATCAGTATGTGTGTTCCTGCACATATGTGAGTGTGCATGTGTACAAACAATATACAAACAAACAGTACAATAGTACTGTATGAACAGTACTTCCATTTATGTTTAGGATGGATTATTAACGTGAATGCAATGGACCCTCACGTTGCAAATGGTAATCCATTCCGGAGACATCATTTTATTATGAAAATATTGTAATGTGAACCCAATAACACATTATTTTTAGTAATTCATTCCAAGACCTCAGAAGTTGAAGTTTCTGCCACAGAAATAAACTGTTTCCCTCTCTAAAAGGTAATTTAAAAGGTAATTTTCCAATAGGAAAATTTAATTTTTGTATACCATTGAGATACCACCTTGAAATTTTGAATGATTAGCTAAAAGACATATACCTTTAAGTGTGATTTTTTGGAAAATTTTAAAAAGTCCTATTTTTCCAAAAATTCAAAATTAATATTATTTGAATATTTTTGAATTTCATGAAAATTTATAATTGTGTCATGTTGCATATCACACGAAAGCCCTATTCATGAGCTTTAACATGACACCTGTCCCATGTCTGTAGATTTCATAGTCCTCTTGCAAACAGCATTTGAAGGTATCGTGAAAAGTGAATTTTGGTGTTTTTAGGCAATTTTGAAAATTCAATATCTCAAAAACGGGTGGACAAAAAAATCTGATTTTTTTTTAAACATCTCACGGTAAGGTACAAATTTACCAAAAATGAACAAAATCCATGACATCAAGTTCCAAAATGGATTTTTCATTGGTTGGTTTGACATGGAATGACTCATAGTGAACTTCGTTTTACTGCAGAGAGTCCATTGTAAAGTGATTTGATGGTGAAGTGAACCCATTGTAAAGCGGCGGTCCATGGTACATCATAATTTTTCTTTCAGAAATTTAACATGTAGGACAACGCTTTCCACACCAGAAATACACTTTGCCCCTTTCCTGCCTCCCCCCATATGTTTTCTGGTGCTGCCACCGAGTAAGATAGGCAACCAAATTAAGCTAGAATACTAAAACCTACATCAATGGAGCAGAAAGCCTGAGTCCATTTGCTACAGCAATACAATTATCTGGGGCAAAGTAAGTTACTGTACAGCAGTGATTTTTAACCAGTGTGCCGCAGCGGATTACTGTACAGCAGTGATTTTCACATTAGTGTGCTGTGAATGGTCCGCAAGTGTGCCGTGGGAGTTTGGGGGAGGGCCACTGTAGGGATGTAAGCCCCCCTACCGGCAGCATGGTGTGCCTTGCCAATTGTCAAAAAACTGATGGTATGCCTTGACAATTTTAGCACCTTGTCAGTGTGCCGTGAGATGAAAAAGCTTGAAAATCGCTGCTGTACAATAACTAATGGTGCAGCTAAGACAAGACAATGGGAGATCCATGATCAGATCTACCACATTTTTAAAAGGCTAAATTCAGCTGCTAGCTTTCCAAATCTGTGAATCTTTCCTCTTGCAATCTAGGTAGGCTTTCTACGCTCGTCTGTGACTACAATAAAGCACATGTCTGTCTGTCTGTCTGTCTGTCTGTCTGTCTGTCTGTCTGTCTGTATGTATGTATGTATGTATGTAGTGCAGGCAAGGAGACTCTGCATTTTTGTTTACCATTCAGACATTTTTCTGCCCAAAATTGCCCTCCTTTAAGCTGCTTTCTCATGTATGGGGGGGAATATATGGGGAGGTTGGGGAGGAATATTTTGAACAGGAAAGATTAAGCAGCCTTCACCCCCTTCACCCCCCCCCCCAGGACTTTCACTCATTATTTCAGTCTCATAGCTCCTTTCCACTTAAAAAAAATTGGAAGAAGACTCATGGAATTGCCCATAAAATATAGTTTGACCCTCTGATATGGCAAGCCAGCTGCTCACCAGCAACCCCCCCCCCCCAAACAAACAAACAAACAAGCAAGCAAGCAAGCAAGCAAACAAACAAAACCCTGGTCATACAAACTGTCTACTTGCATGAGCAGTGAAATATCAGAGCTGCAGACTCGTATAAGATGTAAGGCCATGGCTTCTCTTCCATGAACTGGAAAAAGCACAACTTGCTGTTTTCAAGTTCATGGCAGGGAAGGGACAGCCTTGGCATGAGTTGCAGAAGTGAGTGGCTGGCTGCTTGTCAGATGCAAGATGTAAACAAGGCTTTGACAGCTAAAATGGTCTCCCTCCGAATCTGAACATGCGTCGTTTTATTTACGAAAATTTGCATGGAAACAGCGCTGTGTCTTGTGATAAGGGGCAAATGATACATACGGCTAGAGTCTGCTTCCAGACAGCAAACCATTCCTTGCTCCACATTTGGCTTGGCCCTGTCTGCATGCCTGTCTCCATGCCATCTCAATCTGTCAGAAGGAGCATTTGGCAGCAGGCAGGGTGAAGACAAACCATGTGACGGACAAACTGTGGGAATATTCCTAGCATAGATTTCAAACGCGGTCATTCCCTCCTGGGAACTGTCATTCTGTCAAGTAAAACTAGAGACAGACATGCATCACACACTTACTAAACTTCTAGTTTGATTTCTTCATGATTTCTGAAGTGCAGGATTGCCGAATAAGGCAGCCCAGGCGCCTGCTTTTTAACACTCCTGTTCTGACAGGAGAAAAAACACCAATGGCTTCTCCTGCCCTGGTTCTAGCTCCACCCCCCCCCCTTTGCGTTAAATGCAGGACTGGATCTCCAGCCATCTAACCCGTCTTTCTAAAAGAAAACAAGGTGCTGTGTACAATACAAAACATAAATAAACCCCTCCCTACGGGCTTGCAATCTAAACCGACAGATGAGGAAGAGGAGGGTATGAAAAGGCAAGGAGAAATTGAGGCATGAAGTGAAAATCTCTCGTGAGCCATTTGTTTATGTATATCTTGAAGGACTGAATCATATCTCATATGAAATATATGGATTCTAAGGGGAGGAGCCTAACCCCTTAGTTATACATGTGGACAGGATATCTTGTTGTCTTGTGTGCTCCCTCCCTGAGGCATCTGTGAGCCACTGTGAGATACAGGAAACTGGGGTCACTGTGAGATACAGGAAACTGGACTAGATGGGTGTTTGGCCTGATCCAGCAGGGCTCTTCTTATGTTCTTATGTTTGTAGTGTAGTTATGCCAGTCTACACTATATGCCAGTTGCCATATAGAGCATACTGCAACCCTTAATAGAAGGAGTACATATGTCAATTAACATAAACTTGATGATATAGAGCAAAGGAAGTAAGACATGGGCAGCACAATCCAGCGAAAGGATCCGGCCAGCGGCCCATGGCTGCTGGCTGGATCCTGAGCCCCAGCGGTTGTTCTGCCGCTGGGCCGGAGGTCTACTCAGGGAAGGAGACACTTGTCCCCTTCCCCGGGTGTAAATCCAGGCCAGCCCGGATTTCCGCCAGCTAAATAGCTGGCGGAAGTAGAGGAGGCCGTGTAATGGCCTAGCCAGTCCGGCGGGGACAGGGATATGGCCGAGGCCATCCCCTGCACCCTTCTGGGCTGGTTAGGCCAATGGCCCCCCTCCCTCACCCGCTGAACCACCCCCACCGGATCCCGACTCACCTTGTCTGGCGGACACACGGGCACTCTGGTGACGGAGCAAGGGAGGCTGGTTTCTGCGCTGGCCTTCCTTGCTCCAGAGTAGTCACAAAGTGCTTTCCGGCATGTTTGCGACTGCTGTCGGCAATGGAACGCTCGTTCCGTCGCTGTCGCAATCCTCAGGATTGCGATCTAAAGTTGGGAAGATTTCTATCTTTAAAGTGAAATAGAATGCGGAACTTAGAACACATTTTTATGTGCTTCAAGACTCCTTGCTTAAATTGTGGAAGAAGCCAGTCCTGACTATAATTTGCTTTTATCTTGTTAAAAAAATGTATTGCAGGCTTCATGAGCAGTACATGATGCTAACTTTATTATATCTAATTGTATTGCTCATGTCAACCCCCCACCGCAAGCACAAATAGATAAAAAATGCATTTCATTCTGTTGCTGGTTAGGGAAGGGAAGATAAATGCTTGCTGCTGGAAATAAATGCCTAGCATTTTGAGAGCAAAAAGCAAAGTAAATAACTGAGTTTTACTGACTTCTAACTTCTGCATAGAGTACTGTGTTGATTCTGAGCCAAGCATACATAATTCCAAGTTCAGATTTGGTGTGTTCGTTCTAACTCTGATTGTCAATTTGAGCATGGTGTAATACTATCATGCGTGTAAGTATTTCGATAGTAATAGAATTTGTAAAATGTTACGTAACTGAGGTTCACATGTTATGATAGAGATGAGTGAATATTTGTCTCTTCAGAGTTCTTGCAAATTAATAGTAGCTGTGGGGAAGGGCCTGATTCAGACTGGGACCATGACAATGGGATGAGGAGGTTTAACCCTTTTCCCAATGAAAATCATTCTACTGAACCTGCTATTTGCCCTGTTACTAAAAGCTCACAAGGCTGGTTCGGACTATACCCTTTGACAACTAGCCCCATGCAATAAAGGATGTACTGTATATACAGTATGCACATCCTAACCCTATGGGCCGGCCGTGTATCTTTATGCAGGATCAGGCTGCCCATGCATGCTCAACTGGCCCCATGCAATAAAGGATGTACCGGTATATGGCCAGGATGGTGTAGTGGTTTGGGAGTTGGACTTAGACCTGGAAGATCCAGGTTCAAATCCCCGCTCAGCCACGAAGCTTCCTGGGTGACCTTGGGCCAGTCACTATCTCTCAGCCCCACCTACCTCACAGGGTTGTTGTGAGGACAAAAAGGAGGGAAGGAAATATGTACACCACTCTGAGCTCCTTGGAGGAAGGGCGGTATAAAAATGTGAAAAATAAATAAATAAATAAATAAATAAAATATGTATGCACATCCCAACTCCTCCCCTCTCTCCCAAGAGACTTTGGGGCACTTTCCTGAGTCATAAATTCAAGGGTATGTTACCCATGCTACGTGCTGAAGAAATAAATATGTCAATATTGATGATTTTACTTTTCCTAGCTTGTCACAGCATGGTTAGGTAAATTCTTTTTCTCAGGGCATGGTCTAACTATCAAGGTCTACTAGCCATGATGGCTATGATGAGCCATCTCCAGGTTCAGGGGGGGGGAGAGAGAGAGAGTATGCCTTTCTCTACTGTTTGTGGGCTGCTGGTGGGCCACCGGACTAGATGTGGGCCTTTGGCCTAACCCCGCATGGCTTTTCATGTTTTTCAAGCACAAATCAACTAGCATACACACACACACACACACACACACACACACATACGTTTTCATGATTTTTTTTCATGTACTCTTGATGTCTTTGTACTTCTTTAGCGCAAATTTAGAAATACTTATCAGTTATAAAAGAGACAATGCATTCTCAAAAGACTTTTATGCCGAGGGAGCTGTGAAGCGTAAAAATACCGAGAACATTTGCTGAGGAACAAATATTTAATCCTGTCTGTGACATTTTCCATTCAAGCTTAAGAGGAATTTTTCCAAAATACCTATCTGAAAAATGGCTTCAAAGACCCTCTGGTCTAGCTGCCCGCATCCCACCCCTTCATCTTTCTCCAGAAACGTTTCTGACAGAATATCAGTCTTCCTCTAATTTGGTTATATTTATTCACCAAATATAATTTGGTTATATTTATCTACTATATCCCATCCTTCAATATAAGACATTTTCTGAATAGCTTACATAATCTACATTAAAATCAATCAGATTCATTAAAACATCGATACACCTGGTCATGACAAAGTTCTGTTTTATTTCTACAGTTGCGTTTGAAAAAAAAAGTCACCTTCTTACCTTATATGAGGCCTGGAGCTGAAACATAAACCAAGTAACTCTTCAGCAGAAAATACTGCTTGAGAAGCTCGTACTCTTATAATTCTGATCACATGGGGATTGCTAATAGAATAAGAGGCAGGGAAATAGATATATCTTCACTGGTCCTCTGTCCTCCCCCATCTGACTTTCAAAAGGCTTTTGGCATAATTATTTTTCTTCTACTCCCCTGGATAACAGCCAGTATTCACTCATATTCCACCTTCCTATGCCATTTTCCTGTTAAGGCCTTTTTCTGTCAATCAGGAGGTATTTTATTGTAGCAATTGTTTACATTACATTCAGGAAACCCTCAGGAATTCCCATCAATTTTTCTTCTGAGGTACCCCTGCATGTGTCCCGTAGAATCCCGTAGCTTCTAGGAAGCAGTTTTAGGTTTTCTCTGTGCCAGGTGCAAGGGAGTGACAACAGGAAACGTTATCTTGTTGGCTGTGTGCTCCCTGAGGCATCTGGTGGGGCCACTGTGTGATACAGGAGGCTGGACTAGATGGGCTTTTGGCCTGATCCAGCAGGGCTCTTCTTATGTTCTTATGTTCTTATAAGCAGGCTCATGTGGCGTGCCAGCCAGACCTCTCGGGCCTCACCATTGCCACCACTGAGGTTGTGTTTACACACAATCTGCTGAACGGCCACGAATGTGCTAGGAATTAGGTGGTGGCATGGGCTGTACTAACTTCTGTAGTCAGAGGAAATGTGACTTCCCCTTGTCCCCTTTCCCAGTATCAACAACATTAGAAAGATAACATAGTATCCAGTGGTGGCTCGTGCCCCCGTGCTGCCTGAATCCCCCCAATTTTTGCCTCTCCTGCACTCAGTTGTACAAGCATCCCTGTGGATAAGGGGGGAGGGCAGATGGGAAGTAAAAGGAAAGGAAGGAAAGGGGGTAGGCTCCAGGTTACTTCCTCCTGTCTATTTGGTGTTTCATATAAGCACCAGATGGGTGGAGAGAAGAAATATGGAGCTGTGGCAGTTTTTTTCCCCTCTCTAGCAATGTTGGAGGGAGAAGGGAGCTGACACAGTCCTCTTCTGGCTTCCTCTCAGTAAGTCAGAACAGGATCAGAGCCTCCGGTGGAGTCAGTGACGTTCCCAGCCCTCCCGGCGCCCGGGGGGGCAGGGGTTGGAGCGCCCCCCCAAGCAGCTGGGCTCGGGGCTGAGTGCCCACTCAGCACGTCCCCGGCTTCCGGAGGCTCCGCTCCAAGGCCGGGGACAAGCCCTCCTCAAAGCGACCGCCCCGTTCGGCGGTCGAGGGCTTTATGAGAAGTCTAAACGTGTCGCCGGCTTGTATATGGGTTTTGCGCATGCGCAGAACCTTTCTGAGGGCAAACGGGCTGCCCGTTTGCCCTCAGAAAGGTTCTGCGCATGCGCAAAACCCATATACAAGCCGGCGACGCGTTCGGACTTCTCATAAAGCCCTCAACCGCCGAACTGGGCGGTCGCTCAGGAGGGCTTATCCCCAGCCTCGGAGCGGAGCCTCCGGAGGCAGGGAACGTGCCGAGTGGGCACGCTGCTTCGGGGGGGCCGCGCCAGCCGGGCTCCGGTGCCGCGCCGCTCTGCGCAGCCCCGAGCCCGGCTGCCGCGCCCCCGCGCTCACTCGGCGCCTGGGGTGGAGCACATCAGCTCCCCCATGAAAGAACGCCACTGGGTGGAGTGACAGGCTGGAGAGGGAAGCAGACAGATGGGCTGGGGGCTTGTCTATTTGCCACACCTCTATGCAACCATTTCAAGTTGTTTCATGGCAAGGCCGGTCCTGATAGTATCATGGGATTAACTGGCTACTAATCTGTCAGCAGTAATGGCGTTAAGATGTGTCGTTAATAGGAGACTTGCTAGATTAGAACTAGGTGAGGGAAGCCATCAGAGTTGAGGAAGATGGCATGTGCTCACCCCAAACCTGATGGGAGGGATTGATGTGTGAGTGTAATGAAAGAACAGCAAAAGTGCCCTGAAACAGGCTGGGAGTGAGGCAGAGAGAGAGAGAGAGAGAGAGAGAGAGAGAGAGAGAGAGAGAGAGAGAGAGAGAGAGAGAGAGAGAGAGAGAGAGGCATAATGGAGAAGCTGGGAGAGATAAGGTATATATTGAAGCACCTTGGGGTACAGGGCCACTCTCTGGGGAGCTGATGTGACCTGTTGCTTCCTATAGGAGGGCTCTGCTCTTAGCATTAGGTGTCGTTTGGCCCTCAGAAACTCCAAAACCTTGTGTGTGTTTTTCCAAGTCACTGTTTTCTATCACTGTAAATATATACATGTCTACTGTATACAGTAGGTATTCATAAGCACTGGGATACAGAGAACACCATCTGGCTTGAATGATCTGGCCTCAACCTTTGAAAGTAACATTGGCACTCATCCCAGACTTTTTAATGGGTACTCTCAGGAAATTACTACTGTATAGATTGTAGGTTTAATTTTCTCAGTCATCGTGATTGCATGAAGTAGTGTACTGAACATGCTACATTTTTCCAGGCTCTAAAGACTTTCCAGATAAATGTGTTCCAAACAATCACAGTGAACAAGAAAAGGGCAAGTGTCATATCAACAGAAGTGTTCTCACTTGTTCATAGCTTGTATGGACTGTTCATACTTTGGAAGCTCCTAGGAGAAAACCTATTAGTGGATGGCGTTTGTTCATAGTTTAGGAGAAGGAAGAAGAATTGTCTGTCCAAAGAAATAGTTCTTCAGTTCTATTTCAAAAAATATGTGGGAGGAAAACAAAACAAAACCAAGACTTTCAATAGGTCGCAAGAGTAACAGTAACAATCCCAAACCTGAATTAAGAAGAAAAAGCTTCCAGTTTTATTTTTGTTGAAATATAGGGTACTACCTTCATCTCTATACCATTATTGATTAGAAAATGGCATATCAAATTAATAAATGAAGAACTCTTCAGCTGTCTTAAAACTCTTTGTAGATTTCTGAAAGCTGAAATCGCTGTCTAGGGTGATAGGAGATTCAGGAACCATTTATACTGCCTTTGTATTTAACAACTCAAAACATTATGGGGGGTACACCAGATATTCAGGGATTTTTATTTAACAACTGGTAGTCTCTCTCCTCATTTGAGAGACATAAATGTTACTTGTTGCACACAAACGTTTCAGTAATGCACTATGGCTCTAATGACATGCACCCAGTGGTGTCGCTCTAGGTGGGGCGGAGCTCTAAGTTCCGCTGCGGTCCGACCCACTGTTACACGCCCGCACGAGGCGGCCCTGCCCCCTCGCCTTCGGAGCCTTTCAGGACAGCAAAGGCAACGTGCAGGAGACTCACTGCGCATTGCTTTCTCTGCCCTGAAAGGCTCCGAAGGCGAGGGGGCAGGGCCGCCTCATGCGGGCGTGTAACGGTGGGTCGGAGTGCAGCGGAACTTAGAGCTCCGCCTCACCTAGAGCGACGCCACTGCATGCACCCAATTGGTGTCAAAGGTTTACAAGAGCTGTCAACAGATGCTGTTCTAAAATTCTCTACAGTTGCTACATCACAATAATCTTCTTGAAGCTCTGGGGGCTTGGCCAATACATGTGGTGACTCAGCTGAGCTGCATGATCAGCAGCTTCACAAGAGGCATCCAGTGTTCATGGAGAACAGCTCTATCAATGCCTACTAAGCATGATGAGTGATGGCACCTGGCCTGGATGCCTTTAAAAGGGGATTGGACAGATTTATGGAGGAAAAGTCCATCACAGCTTACAAGCCATGATGGGGATAAGCAACCTCCTGGTTGTAGGAGTAGGTTTTCTCTGTGCCAGGTGCAAGGCTTGTGTGCTCTCGGAGGCATCTGGTGGGGTCACTGTGTGATACAGGAAGCTGGACTAGATGGGCCTTTGGCCTGATCCAGTAGGGCTCTTAACCTTTCCAGTAGAGTTAAATATCTATAAATATAAATATAATATCTATAAATAGAGTTAAATAAATATAAATATGTTCTTAACCCTTCCAGTAGAGTTAAATATCATAGGAACATAAGAAAATCCTGCTGAATGAAGCCAAGGGTCCATGTAGTCTAGATCCCGTTTCCCACAGTGGCCCAACAGCTGTTTCTGGAAGCCCAGATGCAGAAGAGGAGGGCATACTTCCACCATTCGTCCCCTGCAACTAGTATTGAGAGGCGTACTGCCTTCAGAGCTGGAGAACATTTTCCCTGACATGTTTAAATGCACACATTTATAAATATATGAGATTATTCAAATATCTCTATTTGAACGTCCTATTGAGCATAGGAAAGGCAGTATATAAATCTTTCAAGTAAATAAATAAATAAATGCCCACCTTCGGACTGTGGTGTCACATGAGGCTGTCTTCATGTTCCAGCTTTCATGCATGTATTTCTGGACAGCAACGGTGCCATTACACTATGCAAAGCATATTGCAGAAACCTAACTATCTGGAGGCCTAAATGTAATGTAATTCAGAGTTTCTTGTAACTTTCCCCCTGCAGTTTTTGCTTTGCTTTTTTTTAATGGAAAGTGATCCCTGGAAGTTGTAATCAAGAATGACGAGTGAGTGGGTGGGTGCCTACTCTTATGGGCACTCCACCAGCTTTTGCCTTGTTTCTGATTGCCCTTTATTTTTAAGAAGATAGGGAGGCAGCAGCACCCAGAACTCTGCGTAATGTGTGGTTTGACAGTCAGCACATGATGTCTGAGGGCACATAAGTAGGAAAGACTGCAGCCATCATTCTCAATGCTCATTCTGACCTTTTTTGGTTCGGAAAGAACAAACAAACAATTCCACAATCTCACTCTGACCATGTTTGGACTTAGGAGGTGGGGGGAGAGACCTAGCCACTCATGGGCCTCTTTTCAAAGGTGTACACATAGTAGTAATAAAGATAAATAGAAGAACATACAGAGGAAAAATCTCAACTACATTTGAGTAGTCTCAAAAATATTTTTCAGATAGAAAATATCCTAAAATCTACTCATCAATACGCTGACAGAGGCAGAGAAAATTTCACAAATTAAAAAGTGTGAAATTGCGGAACTATCTTTCTAAAATGTTTAGTGAAAAATCCCAATTCTATTGGTCACCTCTACTTAGTTTCATTCAGTTGTGTCGCTAGCCCAGTCACGGGGGATATTTCGTATCATCGCCCCGTCCTCTGCACTCCCGGAAGGCTTCATTTGAAGCCTTCTAGGACTCAGGGAGGGTGGAAGGGACACACAAACGTGCTGATTTCGGCGCACTCACACAGCCCTCCTGCTGCAAAAAAGCAGCCACAGAGCTCAAGAATTCCACCACGGCTCCACCTCTCTAGGAGACCATGGATGGCACCCGGGGGCATTTGCTCCCCCCCAGCCCCGTTATAGCAACGTCACTGGTTTCATTGAATGTTGGAGTCTATGCACACCAGCCATAAAAATTGTTTTGTTTACGGCTTGTGCAACTGCAACCATGGAGTTTTGCAGCCCATCTTAACAATGACAATAAATTGACTACAAGTCATAATCCTAAAACTCCACAGAGGCAGGCATGTCACCCACCCCCCACCCCACCCCCCTCACACACACAAGAGAAACAAATTCTTGAAGCCACTTCTGGGTCACACAATGGCCTCCCTTTGCCCTGGCTCACCCAGCGACGGTGTGATGCATTCTGGGGCGAGCCAGGGTGAAGGGAGGGGGATTGCCCAACTTGGAAGTGGCTTCCGCGAGTGCAGAAGACTGCCCTGTAGGCCTGCAAAAGTGCAATTTTGCCTCTCAATGGTAGGGAATGCTTTTTCTCACTTACTTTTACTATTTAAAATTATTTTTAAAGGGTTTCCCGTATCTCCGGCTTCCGTGGATACTGAGGTCCTATAGTTGTTGGGTGTTGGTGAATGCTAGCGTGTCACCCAAAACTTTGTGGTGTTTCACTTTTGATACGTGTGTTATAGGTTCTCCATTGCTGGTCTA
This sequence comes from Plestiodon gilberti rubricaudatus, assembly GCA_026170595.1. Taxonomy (NCBI): domain Eukaryota; kingdom Metazoa; phylum Chordata; class Lepidosauria; order Squamata; family Scincidae; genus Plestiodon; species Plestiodon gilberti. Next base: position 61,522,869 of record JANXHW010000005.1, read on the forward strand.
GGCCATCATTTTTCACAAGGGCTATTTGAGAGCCAGTATGTACCACATGTTACATTAAGGCTACAATCCTATGCAAGTTTACCAGGAAGTACGTCCTGTGGAACAAAGTGGGACTTATTTCTGAATAAACATGTCTAAGCTAGCACTCTAATATGCCTCATATACTTATTTGGGATCCCCCCCTCATTTTTCAATGCTTATACATTTGTTTACTACTACTACTACTACTACTACTACTACTACTACTACTACTACTACTACCACCACCACCACCACCATCTATTGAAAGCCACTTTTAAGAGTTTGGGGTGAAATGAGCTACATCTTTAATGGCCCAATCCTATTGGGCCCAGCAGGCAGCAGAATGCATGCTCTTCTGGCAGCGACTACTGAAATGCAACTGTAAAGGGTACTTTGGCAGCATACAGAGTAGTGCGTAGCCCCAGCACCAGTGGAAAGGCCAGAGCCTTCCCACACATGTTGGGGGATCATTGGCCACCTGATGGGGCAGGTAAGACAGCAAGGGAATCAAGAAGGGGTGGGGGAGGGCAGAGCAAGGGCGGGGAAGGGGCAAAATTGGGCAGGGAGGGGGTGGAATGGGGCATGGAGGCTGCAGGAGGGGTGGATCCAGTGGCAGTGGCACACGTTGGATCCTATTGCCCTTTTCTGCAACCTCCCTGCCCCCTTTCTCTCCTCGAACATGCACCAGCGAAATCGCAGAGTGGGTAGCTTACAGAGTGTAAGGCGATTTAAATCCCCTTTCCCCTCCAAAGCCTCCTGATCCCCCCCCCCACTGGATGCAGCGCACCTGTTTTTGGCATGGCTGCATCAGCAGGGAAGATAGGACTGGGCTGTAAATGGAACATAATGAGTTTCAAAGTAGATATAGATAAATAGCAGGAGAAGAAAACACTAGTCTATGTAGTTGTTGGGTGTGGGTCCGGGAAGTGTCATGACAAGCTCTTGCAATTCAAAATTTACCACTATATCACTGCACAAAGAGGTCACATAGAAGTTTATAAGAATCCTACTCTTACTCAGCTCAGAATCTGAATCTGAATCGCTTTTTCAGTAGTCTTCAAAAAAAATACTGAGGGACGTTTTTCAGTACAGCACTAAATTAAGATTTTAAGAATGAATGCCCCCCCTTTTGGGGGGGGGATTCCAAATGCACAGGGCAGATATTTCTCCAGAGTTGGAGTAGCACAGTCAGTCTGTCATAGTCCTTAGAACAAGACTATGTTAGTTCTGCTCAGGAAACCTTTTATCTGCTCTGTGAATTTAGAGTCTGTCTAATGATGCAATCCTGTCTACAAATAAACCGGTGGAGTGACCACTCTGCCGGTCTAAGGTGTAACAAACATGCCATAATAAGGTACATTTGTGGCACCCGGAGAGTAAGCAGCGCCAGTGGAGAGGCTTGCTGTATTCCTCCAGCACTGCAGAATGGAGCACTGCCACAGCAAATAAGCAAGTCCCCGCCAGGTGGTGTAGGGGCAGGGGGAGGGTGGCACGGGGGGGGGGTAGATTGGAAGATCGGGCCTGGGAAGGGTGAGGGATCAACAGAGGTCTCGTCCGCCATATCCTATCCCCCTTTCGGGCCCTGTTGGGCTTTAAACAGGGCTCTCAAAATTGCTTGCATACATTCAAGGAGGCCCATCGGGGCGACTGGTGCATTACTCGGAGTAAAGGAACAAATATCCCTTTACCCGAGGAGGCTGCCGGCTGCACTGGGTCAGGCCAAATCCTCCATAGGATGCAACGGGCACGTTATGTGCTAGCCGCCATGTCCTGCTAGTCAGCCATGTCCTGCTAGCTGTAAGAATAAGATTGCATCTTGAAATCCTAATTTTGTGCAGTACTAAAAACTGTTTATATAGCAAAAGATGTGTATTTTAAAGCGTATTAAAATACCATTCATATTTGTAGACGACATGTTTAGCAGCACAGGCTATTTTAAGTGACATACACAGTCATTCTAGCTCGCAAAACAGGCAGTACATAGGACAGAAAAGATCCCAGCTATGTAATGCAGGACACGTATGATGATAAAGATACAATGTACCACTCATGCGGTTTAATATTCATCGATTAATTGATTAGTATTGATCAGTACTAGATTTCACAGTTTCAGGGTGCACCAAAATAAGTAGCATATCACTACTAGTAGACAGTATTTGTAGTAGCATATCAGTTCATTTGCTGATGCAGCGACTGAAGATTCGATTGTTCCCCATTCATCCCAACAACATTTTGAGAAAAACTAATGCAATACTACAAACACCATCTTGCTTTGAGGTTAACTTCCCCACTTTGATCTGTGGAGCCTATTTGTTCTTGTAGATTTTGCTTCCCTGTAGCATTTGCTGTGAAGTATCACCAGAACCATTATCTCCATGGATGCAACAATAATTGCATTCATTTATCAATTACATCGATACCCCCACAGTTCTGCCAAATAGCTCATAGCAGCTCCTGCAAGTTTCAATGGGTTAATTATTAGTAGATTAATCAATTAAAGCTTGCACCCAAGCTCCAGTCCTAGGGGACTGTGCTCAGCCAACTTTGCAGCACAAAATAGATTTTAAGACTGTATTTCTATTAAAAATAGGCAGAATTTTATAGAAATACAATTTGGTAAAATTGTATCGTGTATAGAATTGCTTCCCTTCCTCTGATAGAATGATAGCTAGCTACTTCTCAATTTTATATAAAGCAGAATGATTTGCTAATGCATACATTTTAGTCTCCTTAGCATGAATATGTACTATATAACTAACAGCTCAATCCTGTCGCCCATTATTGTATGCGATACAGCTACGTTGACAGAGTGCACACTGCATCCGTTGGTGTGGGGAGGGGACCAGAAGTAAGTACTTTTTCACTTACCTCTGGGTAGGGCTTCTGGCCACCTATGGGTCTTCTTGGACCTATGCCAACTATGTAGCTAGTGTAAGTCCGAGGAGAGAAAGGGGGCAGGGCGGGTTGAAAAACTGGGATTGGATCTGGTGTGCACCTTTACTGCCAAGATCCACCCCCTCCAGCCTGCTCTTCACCCCTTCCCTCCCTCACTCCACTCCAAACCTCCCCCCAAACTGCCCACGGCCTGCCCCCACCACCAATGTACCTGGGCTGGCGGAGCATCCCGGTGAGGTCTGGTGCATGCACAAAGCACCTGGCCATTTCCTCCAGTAGTTCATTGTGTGCACTATGGCAGCACAGCTTTTGTGCCGCCGCAACAGGGCCTATGGCAGTAGATCAGAAGATTTGCTTCTGTAGGGCCTTGATAAGAATGGACCGTGAGACTAAAAGCACAATCCTATATACGTTTACTCAGAAGTAAGTCCCTTTTTGTTCAATGGAGGTTGCTCCCAGGAAAGTGTGCATAGGATTGCGGCCTTACTCTTCTTTCCATTCTGCCAAAGGAATTCTGTGTAACTTAAAAGTTTGCTTACGTTTATGCTGTAAGTGATGCTAATAACAAAGAATCTGCAATCTCTTAGAGAGATGTTTTTCAACTTGTAGTCACGGCAAACATGATCTGCTAACCAGTGGTGTAACAAGGGTGGTGCGAAGGCAAATAGTTGTGCAAGACTCCGTTACACTGGAGTGAGCGGCCCCTCCCCCTTGCTGTTGGAGCCATTCTGGCAGCAAAGGCAACATGCAAGACACTCCCCTGTTGCTGCTGGAATGGCTCCAACAGCAAGGGGGAGGGGCCGCTGACTCCAGTGTAACTGAGTCTTGCACAACTACTTGCCTTCGCACCACCCTTGTTACACTACTGCTGCTAACATGTTACTTATCCAAGCAACTGCTCTAGACATTGTTTTAGCCTGATTTCAGGAGACTGCTACACAGCATGAAGGATTTTCTCTGGCAGATCAAAATGTAACCACCCGCTGCTCCATATTAATCATGGCTGCAGGTTTTTTTTTTCAGAAGTGATACCAGAATCCGTAAGCATGGCAGTGAAAAACATTAGTATCTGCCAATAGCATTATGAGCAAAACCAAGAGCTATGGTTGGATTTGACCCAGAAAACAGAGAATCTCAAAGTAGGCAAATTGACTGTTTTTTCTTGTCCCTGGACAAGGTGCCACTGCCCACCCATCATTACATAACAAAATTGAAAAAGAACAAGATAGGTGATTAGGAGCAAATATCTTCCATCTGTTAAAAACAGTCATAAAATTTTTCGTCTTTGAAACAACCTGGGTAAATGGAGTTATAATAGTTTCATTTAGCTTAATTTATTAATTTATAGTCAACTTTCTGCACAAAAGTACATTCAAGGCAACTTACATTCCAATAAAATGAGAATACATACATTAAAAGATGACATCATGTCAGAATACAAACAAAAAAAAGAATGAAAGGTTATAAAAAAAAATTCAGCAAGTCCAGTTACAAAGATCTAGAACACTTGCCTAAAGCAATATAATCTTCAGTATCCTTCTGAATAAACATATATAAAAGTTTGGAGAAAGTGAATGCATAATATTTGCCTACTATTTCTCAGAAAAATAAAATTATACACAATCCAAGTCAACGCAGACAAGAAGTTTAAACACAAGGAAGCCTTTTTCCAACTTGAGGCTGTGCTGGAATATATTGAATTCAATGTGATGATATTTTTGGCTGATTCACCAGCTGTGGCCCTATCTGGAGAAGTCCGATCTAGCTTTAGTTATCCATGAACAGATGAAGTCTACGGGGGCTGCCCTTGAAAATGGTTTGGAAATGTCAGCTGATGTAAAATGCAGCTGCAAGGCTGTCAACTAGTGTTGAGATGCTTAGAGCATATCACACCGGTATTATGTCAACTACATTGGATTACCAGTTCATTTCCTATTCAAGGTATATTCATAATCTTTAAAGTCCTAGGGCAGTGTTTCCCAAACTTTTTCGACCAACGACTCCCTTGATCATTGGCGACACTTGGCCATGGCTCCCATTACATTATGTTGATGCCTGCCAATTGGTATTGCACTGTATTCCGAGAGGATTCCGTGGCACTCCGCGGCTCCCCTGGTGGGTATCCGCGGCTCCCCTGGGAGCCATGCCTCCCAGTTTGGGAACCACTGTCCTAGGGGTTTGGACCAAGTTACCTTAAGGATACCTTCACCCATATGAACCAACCTAAACCTTCAGATCACCCTCCCAGGCCCTTTTTTTGCTCCCGGACACATCACTCACATAAGTACGGCTCGCAGGGACCAGAGACTGGTTCTTTTCTACAGTGATGCCACCACCAGTATGGAATTCACTGCTTGAAGAGGTCTGATGGGCTCCTGCACTGGCTGATTTTAAGCAAACCTTTAAAACTTATTTCTGCCATCCGGCTTTTAACTGATTTTAAAGTTTTAGCTCTGCCCTTTTAAGATTTTACTTGATACACCTGTTTGAGTGCTGGCTGCTATTGTTTTTCTTTTTTGATCTTGTTTTATGTTTATATATTTTGGTTACCAATGCTATGCAAATGCTTTTTTTAAATGAGCAAAATTAATCAATAGACAAGCGTAATATATTTTTATTGTACTATTCTTTATAACTTTTATGATTATTGCATTTTACCTTTCATTCATTCCTACCATGGCATTTTACTTTTTCTTTTCGCTATGTTGTATGTTGCCTTGAGTGCTCCGTTTGTTCGGATGCATCATAGACACTCCAGTTAAAGACATCCTGCAGTGTTGCAGGAGCTGGCATAGTCCATTTACAGTATAAGAGGACTCTAAAACAGACAGAAAACAGACACACTCTTTTCTGTTCCAGTTTTGGTTTTCTGCTTGGATTGATTTGGGTGATAAAGTATTGTCTGAACCAGCCCCTTGAGGTTTGCCTCATCATCAATACCCTATCTATCGTAGGCCCCCTGCTATTTGGTTATACAAGTACAGGTGGGCCCCCATATCCACTGGGAATATGTTCCAGGCCCCTCCGTGGATACTTGAAACCGTGGATAAGAGCGAACACCCCCTCCATGATTTCCTGAGGGGGCCCCCACCCTGCCTCCCCTGCAGGCAGGCATGTTTGCCCCCCCCCAGCTCTTATTTTTCTTTCAGCAAGCTTTATTTCTTCCTTAAAACAAACAGAGAAGCAGCCTCCATTGCAGGCAAGTAGAACGAGACTAAGTCCTAGAGAGGCTCTGCAAGGTTTCTGTTAACCTTGCAGAGCCTCTCTAGTACTTAGTCTCGTTCTATTTGCCTGTAATAAGCAGCCAGAGGCTGCTTCTCCTGTTTCTTTAAGGAAGAAACGAAGCTTACTGGGAAAAAGTAAAAGCCGGGGGGGGGGGGTCCCCACGATCCGTGGATAACTGAAACCGTGGATAGTGAATCAGTGGATATGAGGGCCCACCTGTACACTTGAATTGCTCAGTCATTTATTTGATTTTGGGGGGAGGAGGAAATGAATGTATGATTTGAGCTTATACACTGGGTCTTACTTACACAATACGAGCTGCTTCTTGGTTCAAGAGGCATATAACGTTAAATACACAACACAAGCCTTTTAAGGAAGTGAAATCGTCAGCAGGGAAAACGAGAAGGAGCCCATCTGTTTCTCCACTCAAAACTTCAACCTCTTGAAACTGCTTTTCATTCTAACAAAGCTGTCAGGGCTTCATTACCCATGTTTTCATCTAGCACAATTCACCCAAAACATCCAGTTTGCCCCATAGAGAAGTGGGAGATGGATAAGGTTGGGATAGTAAACTAAAAGGAAGGTGTTTTAGCAGCACAATTGTCTAGGGAAGGGCTCCTTGAGATGCCAAGACAGGGAAGGGCTAAATGAGATTTGATGAAATGTTATCAAATAAAGGACAGTCATGCTAGCCTTAATTGGTTCCATAAAGTTCATGTGGAGTTGTTTATGGACAAATCCAGACAGTGTCACTTGAGGTAATCATGCCAAAGTGAATACAGTATGCTGATGGCATATGAAGACTTTTTTTTGTACCATGAACTTTTTTCTTTTTTACCAGCTGGAACACCAGGAGACATGTGGTAAGGATACAGAACATTACTGTCCTCTCAGTGTCTCCCTCGTTGCCATCACTGACAATGGAGCCAGGAGCTGATAGCAACACAAATCCTGCTGGATCAGACCAAAGGTCATTGTCGTCCAGCATCTCGTTTCCATGATGGCCAAGCAGTTGCCTCTGGGAAGTCCAGTTTATAACGTTTCATTAAGACCCAGTTTATCCATGCTGCAGAATCAGGGCTGGCCCCATAATGAGGCATGGTAAAGAGGTTGCCTCGGGTGATGGATTATAGGAGTTGTCTGATCAGGTGTCACCACTTTCCTCCTCTCCCCCTTCTCTACAGTGAGCTGCTCCAACTCCATACCTACTAGGTGTGTGTGTGTGTGTGTGTGTGTGTGTGTGTGTGTGTGTGTGTGTGTGTGTGTGTGTGTGTGTGTGTGTGTGTGCCATTTTGAAAAGGAGAAGGTAAGTGTATGGGAGAAAGGAGAGGTGGCCAAAGCATCTTTGGGGACATTTATTGCTTAATTAACATACAGAGGCGTCGCTCCGGTAGGGGCGGGGCCATAAGTTTCGCACTGTTCTAGTCATGTTTACCAAGCCGGCAGGAGGCGGCCCCGCCCCCTCACTGTCGGAGCCATTCCCGTGCGGAGAAAGCAGCAGGCAAGAGACCCTGCCTGCTGCTTTCTCTGCAGGGGAATGGCTTCAACAGTGAGGGGGCGGGGCCGCCTCCTGCTCGCTCGGTAAAGGGACTAGGACGGAGCGCAACTTACGGCCCCGCCCCTACTGGAGCGAAGCCTTTGTGTACATATTCTATGGTGAATGACCTATTCCCTTGCATAGGATATGGTTTTGAATGTATGTACTGTATATATGATCTTATTCTTTTTGGTGATGAATACAGGTTTGTGATAATTACAGTGTTCATGTCTATTGTGCGGAGTGATGCTCCACATTAATCAACTTGCAGCCATACTGAAAAATGACCATGTCTGTTCAAAGTTCAGGTTAGTTCATTGGTTGAGATTGGTTATAATATTGCTAGGTACATTTCTACCATGTATAATTATTTTTAAAAAAGAAAAGAAAAAGAATGCTTCTGGTGGACATTGGTAATACGTACAGTGACAGTGCCAAGCTCTGGGAGGCCTTTGAGCCAAGTACAATTCTGAAATGTATGCACATAAAAATATATTTTTTTAAAAAATTGGATTTATGCTATTCTGATGGTTTATGGTTGTGAAAAAAATAACGGGTTGGACATTTTTATGGGGAAGGGAGATTTTATAGCTTGTTTTTCATAGTGGAATTTTAAGAATTTCTAGTCTGATATTCCCCAATTTTGCTGGAGGTCATTTCAAGGTCAAAGAGGACAATTTCACTTCAAGGACTTTACCTGAAAAGGTAATATTGCTTGAACTGAGAATGCATTTTATTCACAGTACGTATAAGCCAGTGGTTCCCAAAGGTTTTAGCACAGGGACCCACTTTTTAAAATGACACTCTATCAGGACCCACCCTGATCTCCCTATATTTACATGAGTCTGCAAAGTGCAGGAGCTCAGCTGTTTTCAGGGCAATTAGCAGCTATCTGATTTTTGAATAGCCTCGGGGCTTGAGGCAATTAATTATCTGATCTTTCCATCACCTGTGTTTTCATTGGAAGTTATGTGGGACCCACCATAAATCGGGTTGCGATCCACCAAGTGGGTTCCGACCCACAGTTTTAGAAATGCTGGTATAAGCTATTGAAAATCATATATCTTGTAACAAAAGATGAAGTAAAAGAAGGAACAAACTATAAATGCATCGCCTTCTTGTTATTTGAACTGAATTATGGCCATCACCAAGTTAGTAGATAGATATGTCAGAATCTGAATTTAGTATTCATTTGAAAAAATAGTAACAAGAAAAGAGCAAAATAAAGCATACAAATTGAAACCTTGGTAATTACAGCATGAACATTTGCCAAAGTGGGAAACCAAGTGAAAGGACAGTAGACAACCTGCTACATTCAGAATCATTGAATATAAACAGTCAAAAAGACTATGTAGCATTTTCACACCACTATGTAAAATGACTCCACATAAGTTATATTTAATTTATTTCCCATTAGGCACATGAAGTAATGAGGAAGTAAATAACTTGTCCAAATTTACCTCTGCTCATTTGATTAATTGGACAAAGGAATTCAGGTCACATGACCCAACTGATTTGTATTCTTGTGTCTGTCCCACTGGACCATATAGACTAGGAACGTTTCAAGTACATCACTGAGTTTGTTCCCTGAAAAAAATCCACAAACACAATGTGTGTGCGCACGCTCGCGCATGTGTGCCCGCCCGCACATGCACGCACTTTAAGAATTTAGAAGAACACAAGATGGGCTCCGTGCAGATAAAGAGATTAGACTAAGGAGAAAAGAGCAGACTTACTTTTCAAGGAGTTGGCAGCAGGGGTAAAGAGCATGTTTAGCTCCCCCACATGCAAATGGATTTGTCAAGTGCATCCCTATGTTCTCCCACATGTGTGAAAGTGCTATTGTGGAGAAAACCAAACCTGCCCTCTATCCCTGACACTGAATGTCCTCAGTGGCATTCAACAGGAGGGTCCAATGTTTATCTCACCCTTCAAGGAACAATAAAATATACAATTTTACCATCCTACAGAAATCCCACTCATCATAATGATGAAAAAATTGCAGTAACAAATACAAGGAACTAACATCAAAGAGCTTGCCAGAACAAATGCTGGCCAATATTTACCGTTTCCTTTATTGCTCCTTATTCCTTTGCTTCCTTTATTCCTCTGCGGCAAATCCTTTTGCTACTCTTCACAAGATGTCTCATGCTCTTTTATACTTCTCCAGTAGGGGTGTTAGATGACAATTCCAGGTGACTTGGCTGCTTGAACAATGCAATACAACCACATTCTCTTTCTCCAAAGCCGATGGAGAGGAGACTATTAGCTCTATTTGACCATGTGCTGCTAGTGAACCAGTTCCAAACTGGAATGACATCTACTCTCACCTTCATTTCCCCTGGAAATAGGTCTCATAGTCTGCACATCACTTTTCTTTGATCTCTGAGTATTTTTAGCTTGCATGTATAAGGCAGTGGGAGCTGGATCCATTTACCCAAGATTCATTTCTAGAACCAAGTCATTTTATTTACCTATTTCATTCACTTTGAAAGTCAAACAACATTTGTGTACTCTATATGCTTTACAGCCCAATTCTCCGTAACTATAGGCTGGCGAGCGCTCCGCCAGCCTAAGGCATCACAAAAGTGCCATAAGGTACTTTTGTGATGCCTCGTGTGTAAGCGACGCTGGTGTGGAGGCTGGCACCACTCATACCACCAACGTCCTGGACCTGCGCCGGCTGACGCAGGTGAGTCCCATGACAGCACAGGGGCTGGGGGAGGGTGGGCAGGGGCAGTGAGGGAAGGGGCCGTTGGCCGACCCGGGCTGGGCTGGGGCGGGGATATCGGTGCTAAGATGCACCAATATCCTATGCCCCGTCACAGCCTGGGCCGGCCTTACACAGCCTCCCCAGTAGTGCGCCAGCTAAAGAGGAGGCCCATTGCGGCCCGTGGAGGCCCATTGCGGCCCGTGCCACTTACACTGGGAAAAGAGGACGAATGTCCCCTTACCCCGAGGTGAGACCGTGCCGTGCTGGTGCAAGCCGCAATAGGCCTAGGATGTAGCAGCTGGCCCCCCCACATGTTAGACAGGATTGGGCTGCCCGATACTTTTCCTGTTGATATAATTTTTACCAATGACTGATTTGATTCGTTCATGAACCAATCCCTTCCGAGAATACTGCATCCCCAATACAATATTGTATACAATGTAATTAGGGTGTAGAATGTGTACAGTACGAGAGTACAAGGTGTGTAAAAACATCTCCAAGGGCAAAATGTATATATCCATCCTCCCTTCTGTCTACCCTAAACTTATCAGGGATATAATTATCAGGGATGTGCTGTACTCAACAACAAGAAATGTTGCTAGCTAGAAACTTATTTTGGCTTCCTGAAAAATCTTTAGATGTTGGAGGAACAGAGGCGTTGTCAGGGGGGGTGAGGGGGGGTGGGCCCCCAGGTGGCGAGATTGGGGCCCTGGGCAGCAGGTGGGCGGGGGTTGTCAGGGTGGCTGGCGGCAGTGCAACTTGTGCTGTTCGTCAACGTGAGCGAGGAGCAGTGGCGGCTGGTTTGGCCTTCCCGCCTGCCCTGTGCCTTGGTAGGGTGCATAACGGCTGCAGCCGTTACATCACTTCCGGCACGGGGGGGGGGGGCGGTCCATGCTCTGCCACTGTGGAGGAACCCTCAAATTTGTTTTTAATTTTGCTTGAGATGATATTTCCTAGCTAAAATCAATGAGTGACAAATGTTACTGGCACACATGAGAAAAGCATTGCATAGTATATGCATAAAGAAAACTCATGATCAAGGTAGACAGACATTCTAGTGGTTCTAACAACAGCCCAATTCTATGGACTGCCCTACAACAGTGGGACAGAGTCCCACTGTCAGAGTCCCACTGTCATAAATGGCTTTGTGATGCTACATGCAGTGCGCCACCAGAGAGCCATTCAGAGTCAGTGCTCCAGTGACTTTCCCTGACATTCAGGTCACAATGGAACTTTTAGTGCAAACCTATGCATGTCTCATGAGGAGCAAATATCTGAGGCAAAACTATATTTGAGGGAGATAATACAGTTATCTCTTGAATAACCACAAAGCTGATTGTCTCTTGCCATACTGGGCAGCTACTTAAGAATGGCAGATGTGCAAATGGGTGACGTTGCTCATGTAGCATTTATGCTCACATTTGACTAAGGGACACTTCACACATTCCACAGAAGCAATGACAGAGGAAGTGGCTGTGACTCAGTCTTGCTTCCCCTCTGCTTCTAGGCTGCATGTGCAAGCGTGCAGGAAGATGCAGGCTCTCCCAATGCATGATAGAACATGTATCTCCCCACATGGGATATGTGCATCTCCTCCCCCAGCTTTGCTCAAGTCCTGGAAGCTGTGGGACAGGAAGTGTGAGGCAGTCGTACTTCAGAAAGTATAGCAGTTGGCATGAACCACCTGTGGACTATGGGAGGAAGGTCTCGTGTTTTAAAAGCACCTTGAAAAACAGGGAAGTGATTGTCCTATTATTATGTGGTGTCACCATTGTTCGATTTTTTTCCTCCACATTTCCTTTGTCGGTGTATGCTATTTGATTACCTCTCTTGCATGGCCAGTGTTTTATACCTCATAGTTTGTTTGTTTTTTAAACAGAGATAGATTATATTTAAGGTGAATAAAAAGCAAATTTTGGAGCAGGATATTGTAAATGTAAAAACCGCTTGGTTTAGAATTGCCGCTGTCTATGTAAACTGCTTTGAATTAAAGTCAGAGGAGAAATCCAATGACCAAGAAAGGCGGTATATAAATACTGCTATTAGTATTAGTATTAGTGCTAACCATGTAAATTATTTATAGGAAAAGTCTATGCTACAAGCCCAACTACCAATCACAACCCATCTGTAAGGGGCTTCACTTATAAGCATTTCTGCTTTCTTAATAAGAGTTGTTTTCTCTTTAAGTGGATTTCAGGGGTCTCCTACTATCTGGGCTAAGGAAGTGGTTCTCATATTTAGCAAGGGGAGAGCAACTCTCCCTGTTCATTCTGGAGTAGCATCCCTCCCAATGACTATCAATTGGTGTCTCTTCAGATTTTGAGTCTTCTGGAAGAGAAAGAACCTTTTTTTTTCATGTATTTTGCCATGTAAACCACTTCATGACTATTTTGTTGAAAAATGGCATATATTTATTATCACCATCATCTATTGATGATGATGATTCTGGCTTTTTTGTACAGTATATCCTCCAATTCCAACGCAAAGAAGTGTCAAAAAACCAAGGCAGGATGTGTATCTAAGAACAACAAAATTGACATGGTCTTCTGAATATTTGAACACCCCCCCTCTTTTCTCTCAAAATGGGTTTGTGCATTGCTTATGTGCACTTATGGCACAATCCTACTGTGTCTCTGCACTGGTGGAATGTGTGCTGTGCTGGCGCAGACTGTCGTAAAACTGCCAAAAAGCAATTTTTGACAGCATGCCCAGCAGTAGCACTGGCGGCGGGAAGGCCTGCACCGTCCCACCGGCACCAGTGCAGGGAGTAACACACATCAGTAAGTGCTGCACTGAGCAGCAGAGGAGAAGGGAAGGGCAGGGAGAGGGCAGGGAGGGAGTGGGCAGATTGGGCCTGGGAGGGGGCGGGATTTGCCATACTGGCGCATACCCATATTCTAACCCCCTTCCTGAGCCCGATCTGCCGACATGGATCAATGTGGACTTGCGCCAGCCATTTGACAGGTGCAAGGTCCAAGTAGACCCATTGCGGGGGCTGGGGCTTTCCCAGGGACAAGGTGACGAATGCCCCCTTACCTCGAGGAGATCTCCCACCTCCTGAATTTCCCTACAGGATGCAGCATAGCCTGCACTGGCGCCGCTGGATCAGTGCAGGGAAAGTGAGGTAGGACTGGGTTGCCCATTACTTGGATGGTTTTTTTTCTTGTAATTGTTTTTGAGAAACAAAATCTGTTTACTGCTGATCCAATATTGTTTTTCTTCCCATCTGAGAACCTGCATCATAAGCAGCTGTTTATAGTGTATATATTGAATTCAGTTCCATAATAGCAGGGTTGAGATGTGCTTGAACCAGTCTAGGTGCGGGTTTTGTAAGCAGATGGTATGCCACTTACAGTGCAATCCTATGCGTGTCTACTCAGAAGTAAATCCTATTGTGCTCAGTAGGACTTACGAGTCTCAGCAAAGTGTGTATAGGATTGCAGCCATTCTTACAGGCATCAAATAAACCAAATGAAACATCTCAGTCTTAAACAGTTGGGGGCCAGGTGATCTCAAGGACTGCCTGCTCCCATATGAAGCCACCTTCTGCCCCACCTAACTGACATATGCCTGGTAGATACCAAAAAAAAGGGGGGGGCCGTCTGGTGCTGGTGTGAGAGACTGTGGCATTCTTGCTCCAGCGAGATCTATCAGGCCCCTTTGCTTGCAACTTTTCAAACAGCAACTGACAACTTTCTGTTTTCATCAGGCTTAAAAAGTAGTTTTATTAGATCACTGAAATTGTTGTTTGTTTTATGCTACAGCTGCTTTTGTATTGCTTGTATACTGCTTTTATTGTTTTTTATATTTCTGGTATTCTGTTTTGTTGTTTTTAAATATGTCGTCTTCATTGACAGCCACCTTGTGCTTGTTTTAACATGGAAAGATAGGACAGAAATAATAACAATAATAAATCAAAATTCAAGGTTCTCCAATCTAGCCATTTTTTAAAAAAAATGACTTCTCTTCATACCTTTGTTTTTATGATCTACATACAGTATATTTTTTGTGCTGATTGAATCCAGCTGAACTGAAAATCACTGTGTATAAAACAAATATAGCACCTGGATGTGATGGTCACTCGTCTCATTCAATATTTGAGAAAGTAATGGCACACTGCAGAGGAGATGGTAGCCCAACTTGTTTTAAGGTTTAACTGTGGCTCAGAATATCTCTATACTGCAATTGAAATTATCCCTGTTCATTTGGAAATGAGTCCCAGCTAGATAACATCTCTGTCAAAGGAAACCTCAGCAAATATTTATTTATTTTTTAAAAAATTATAGCCTGCCTTTTCCTATGCTGAGGCAAATGCCCAAGGCAGCTTACAACAAGGATTAAAATACATAATTTAAAACAATACATAAAATAATAATAATAAAAAAACATTAAAATCCACTGGGGGACGACGACAATATGGAGCAGAGAAGCAGCAAAGCAGAACATCTTGAGACACAGGAGTCAGACCACAACCCATCACCAAAACGCTAGACGAAACAAAAATGTTTTGAGCCCTCGCCGAAAAGTCATGAGGGAGGGGTAGTTCTCAAGTCCCCTGGCAAGGAGTTCCACAATTGTGGCACCACAACAGAGAAGGCTCGCCCACATGCTGCCATTCCCCTAACTTGAGATAGAGGTGGCACTCGCAGGAGAGCCCCCTCAGATGACCTAAGAGAGCGGGACGGAATGTATGGGAGAAGGCGGTCCCTCAGATATCCTGGTCCCAAACCGTGAAGGGCTTTAAAGGTAATGACCAGAACCTTATTGGACTCGGAAACGAATGGGCAGCCAGTGCAGCCGCTGAAGCAGCTGTTCACAGAGTCAAACCGCCTAGCTCCAGTGACCACCCGGGCCGCCACATTCTGCACTAGTTGCAGCTTCCAAACCATCTTCAAGGGCAGCCCCACGTAGAGCGTGTTACAGTAATCCAGTCTTGAAGTCACTAAGGCATGGACCACCGTGGTCAGGTCCGAACGACTCAAGTACGGCCGCAGCTGGCGCACCAGCCAAAGCTGGGCAAACGCACCCCTGGCCACAACTGCCACCTAGCTTTCCAGGGAGAGCTGTGAATCCAGAAGTACTCCCAAGCTGTGCACCCGTTCCTGCAGGGGTATAACATATAACATCTTTAATAGAAAAAAGATTCCCAACATTTTAATTATCTTCTTATTTATCTTATTTATTTATCTTAACGTACTCATAATAACCCACTATCTGGTTCCAACAAACAAGAAGGAAACAAAAAGAAATAAAAAGTACCAACAACAACAGCAGTTATGAGATTTCAAAGCAAAATATAAAACAGCCAAATGTGATTAAAACAACAACAATCATTACATTATAACCAATACAGCAGAGAGAACAAAAGAGCAAACACCCATGGAAAAGAATCCAGCAACAGAACATTAACCCTTTACCCCATACCCTAAGCAGTGTTTCCCAAACTTTTTTGACTTGCGGCTCCCTTGACCATTGGTGACCATTGGCCGTGGCTCCCCATGACATTATTTTGATGCCTGCCAATTGGCATTGCACTGTTTTCCAAGAGGATTCCGTGGCGAGCCGCACCTCCCAGTTTGGGAACCACTGCTCTAAAGCTCACTCAAATAAAGGAGTATGTTAGGTAAGGAGAAACACAGCTCCCTTGGGTGCTGCTTACAAGGCAAGGTATACAATGGTCAAAAAGACCCTGTGCTACATACGCATCTGCCTAACCTCTTAAGGTGGGGGGTGCTGAGCAGAAGACATCCTTGGCAGAGTCACATGGGAGGAGGTGGACCTTAAGACCCAGAAAATGCCTGTGTTTTAGTGTTTCATGGGCTCAAAAGCAAATGGGAAGCCAAGGCAATTGACATACTATGGATTTTTGTTTAGTTCCGGTGACTGGCTACAGTTCAAACACCTACTGCAATATTTGGTCCTAATTGTATCTTCTGTTTCTGAGTGCTTTTAAAGGGGAGTCCCACATAGAGTGGGATAGAGTAATCTAACCTGGATATTACTAAGGCATGCATGACTGTGGCGACAGGTCAGATTGCACCAGAAAGGGGGTGCAGCTGGTATACCAGTCTAATGGCACAATCCTGTGTAAAGATGAGCAGCTAGCCTAAAGGGCTGGCCGCCGCATCCTGTGCCCATTCCGGGCTGCCCCGGTGCTGCTAGGTCGCACCTCGGGAGAAGGGGACATTTGCCCCCTTCCTCGGGTGTAGGCAAGCCCAGAGCCTATGGGCCTCCTCAGATGCACACCAGCTCCAGAGTTGGAGTGAATCCAGAGAGGCAGTGTAAGTCTGGCGCGGATTGGGTAGGGGCTTAAGATATCGCTGCCGATATCCCTGCCCCCTCCCAGCTCAGACCGGCCAATGGCCCCTCCTCACCTCCCCTGCCTGCCCTCCCGCCAACCAGTGCAGGACTTGCCTGTGGTGGCTGGCATCAAGTGAGTTCCACGGCCTAGTAAGCTGTGCCGGCCTCCGCGTCGCTTACTCTTTGCAGCTCAGCAGCTGAGAGCAGCTGATGGTGGTGCTGGAGAGCCCAACTATCACACAGGACCGATAAACCGCTTCCATGGGCCATATCCGGCCCGCGTGCCTTATGTTTGACACCCATGCTGTAAAACTGATTGCAATTTCTATTGCAGGCTGGAGGGGAGGAGATCACGCAAGCCTACACGTGTTTACAAAGGGCCAAGAGATAACTTTCCTTATCCTGGAGTTAAACGTCTCCCCATTTTGTCACTCCCTCTTTTGTGCAAACAAGCTGGTAGCATGTTGTCACATTTTTACATCATAGGCTGAACTTTTCTTTTTGTTTTACGCTTATACATCATCAGTTTTTCCAATTCTGCAACAAGACAACTCGCCTTGTAGGTCCAATATTATGTCAGAATCAGTTGGCTGCTATTAATTACATATGCTCAACGTTTATTTATTTATTTTATTTATTTTTCACATTTTTATACCGCCCTTCCTCCAAGGAGCTCAGAGTGGTGTACATATTTCCTCCCCTCCTTTTTGTCCTCACAACAACCCTGTGAGGTAGGTGGGGCTGAGAGATAGTGACTGGCCCAAGGTCACCCAGGAAGCTTCGTGGCTGAGCGGGGATTTGCACCTGGATCTTCCAGGTCGAAGTCCAACTCCCAAACCACTACAGCCAGTGTACTCTTTCCAGCTAAGTCTTCCAGCTGTGGAATCAATGTCCTGTTGCTAACAGAGATGCTTTATGAAAGTTTGAACAATCATGTTTGAGAAAGCTGCTCTTAACTGCTGTAGCAGAGATGTCCACGGAAAATACTTGTGTTACCGTACTTGTGTTGGAAATGTCCAGGTTTCACGACACCCACACTTTAGTGGCTAGCAATGTGACTAGTACCCTGATTCATAATTTAGCTAAATTATGATGGGTCTAAATAGGGGTGCCCCCCTCACGGAGGCATCTGGTGGTGCACCCCCTGATAAAATTCTTCTGAGTGGCCCTGTCTGGAGTCCATCTAGCTCATGAGCAGCAGACTGGTCAGGCCCCTGTCAGCTGACAAGATCATACAGGTCTAACCACTCACACAGTTTTCTGCTGTGAACTGAAACCATTCCCCTAGTTCTCTCACATGGCCTTCTCCTCCTGAGGTCTTCTGGGCTTGCCTCCTCCTCGAGGCAGTACACAACACTTTTAAATGATACAGGTTTGAACCTGTTGAACTTTGAGCCAAAGCCTTGAATGCTCCTATTAAAGACTTATCAAACAGCAATAACACCGTACAGTACCTTCACACGTCACAAGACAGCCAGATTCCACCAGAGTTCTCATATAAAGATATAAAGTGCAAAAGGGAGAGGTGCAGTGGCGTCGCTCCGGTAGGGGCGGGGCCATAAGTTTCGCTCGTCCTAGTCCCGTTTACCGAGCGAGCAGGAGGCGGCCCCGCCCCCTCAGTGTTGGAGCCATTCCCCTGCGGAGAAAGCAGCAGGCAGGGTCTCTTGGCTCCGACAGTGAGGGGCGGGGCCGCCTCCTGCTCGCTCGGTAAACGGGACTAGGACGAGCGAAACTTACGGCCCCGCCCCTACCGGAGCGACGCCTTTGGAGAGGTGGATCCCTAAATAAATAGTGGGCACATGCTAGTGGGCATCCCACCAGCACATGTGCCCTTGAGCATTTAAGTTGCATTGGGGTGCGTGTGATAGGAAAGGCAAGATACAAATCATAAGGATGATGATGATTATGAGCAGGGGTGGCATGACCTGGAGTGCCGCCCCATGTCAATGATGTGGCACTGTAGAAAGAAAGCAAAAAAGCTCCTTACCATGCTTCTTGTGCAGTCTCATCAAACCCAGAAGGGTGAGACTTCAGGTTTTATTTAAAGGGACCATGCATGCTGTCCCTGTAAATGAAGCTGGAAGTCTTGCACTTCTGGCTTTAAGGAAACTGCAAGGAGGGGGATGATTTGCCTCTCGCTGGGGTGAGTGGGAAGTGAATCATTGGGGCTTGTGTCAGTGTCGGGCTGGAGGGAGGCAGAGGCAGACTCGGGGTGAAGTGCATCCTGAATCTGCCACCGCCTCAGGCTCAGACCCTTTGCAATCTACTGCTGATTTTACTTCACTTTATGACTGGGCCAGCAGTAGTTATGGGGGATGTATCTCCTTTTCACACTTTCTGTTTTTACCATAAGAGACACAGGTGGAGCCTGGCTGTCACATAAAGTGTGACTCGGTTCTTAGTTTAAACCAAAGCTCAGCAGAGCTCAACCCA
The DNA here is from genome assembly GCA_026170595.1 of Plestiodon gilberti rubricaudatus. Taxonomy (NCBI): domain Eukaryota; kingdom Metazoa; phylum Chordata; class Lepidosauria; order Squamata; family Scincidae; genus Plestiodon; species Plestiodon gilberti. The sequence continues at coordinate 61,541,993 of JANXHW010000005.1, forward strand.
AAGGCTTGTTTTCACTGCTAGGGAACATGTGAAGTAGGATTTCTCAGCCCTGAAAACCCATGGTGTTTGATCAGGCCAATAGAGAGAAAATTGTCCAGCTATGGACAACAGATAGCAGGTACCATGTGGTAGGTATCAGAGCAAGAATCTGGGAGAGCTCTCACGAAGGGAAGATCTTACATTTACGATGGTTAAGCCTCACTTGAGCTCCTTAACAGGGAAGCAGCCTGCTGCACCAGCGTCACTGTAGCGTGGTGCGCGGGGCGGGTTGCTGGGTGGGTGGCGCGCGCAAAGGGTGTCGCCCCCGTCCGCGCAGAGGCTCCGAGGCCGGAAGAAGGCCTCGGAGCGTCCGCCCTGTCCGGCAGTCTGGGGCCTTCTGAGATGGCCCGATGTGTCGACGTATAATTTATTAGCTTTTTTGCGCATGCGCAGACCGTTTCTGAGGGCAAAGGGGCAGCCCTTGCCCTCAGAAACGGTCTGTGCATGCGCGAAAAAGCTAATAAATTATGCGTCGACGCATCGGGCCTTCTCAGAAGGCCCCAGACTGCCGGACAGGGCGGACGCTCCGAGGCCTTCTGTTAGAGCCGGGGGTAAGCGTCACCCGAGGGCAGGGGTGATGCGTGCGCCCCAGCTCCAGGGTGACGTGCCCCCTAGTGACGATACTGGCCTGTTGAGTGTCTAATAGCCCAATCCTGTCTAGTTAGGCTGTAGCACAGGAAAAAAGTCCACACTGCATCTTATCTAGATAGTACCCAGCACCGGCACAGCTGGAGCACTCCTTGGAGAAAGGGGATGTCTGTCCCCTTACCCTGAGTAGAGCCCCAGCCACCCCGATGGGTCAACTCGAATGTGCACCAGCTATTTTGCTGGGGCACATTTGAGTGGGCCATGTAATGGCGGGCAGGCACAGGAAGGGGGATAGGATTTCGGCGGAGCCACTGCCGCCAATCCCTCCCCCTTTCCGGACCCAGCTGACCAATTCCCCGTCCCAGAACACCGCATTCCATTCTTCCCCACCCCACCGTTGCCTGGCGGGGACCCTACCTTCCCCAGTAGCCACTCCACGAGTTCTGGGGTGAGTAGAGCAGCGCAGGCCTTGGCACCAGCGCCCCCACCAGCGCCCCCGACTTGCTAGGTGCCACAAATGTCTAGATTGCACCATAAGCCCCAACAACTGAGAACTGGCAAGAATTCTGAGAGGAGTGCAAAGAAGAAATGTGTTGTTGTAGGCAAAACGTGCTGTACTGAGAAATATATTCTCTGCCAACATATGCACAAATATTATAGGCATGTAGCAATTGCAAAATACTGAGATAACATATCAAGAAGCAATAGAGAAGATTTATTAACTGAAACACAGGGAAAACCTTATTTCATAACAGAAGAACTGGGATATCATTTACAGAGATTACAAATTGCTGGAGTAAGAGTGCAGATTCTTTTGATATATAATCTATAAAACACAGCTGTGTGTCTTCCTCCTGTACTAACCAGGTTTCTTTATTTTTTGCTCTTTTGTCTTTAAAATTGAATTGACTGAGGGTCAAGCTAGACAAGACATTAAAAGCCCAATCCTATAGCCCATGCTGCAGCCTAGCTAGATAGGACCTAGCACCAGTGTGGCTGGAGCACTCCTCGGGGGAAGGGGATATTCATCCCCTTACCCAGAGTAGAGCCCCAGCCACCCCGATGGATCTACTTGAATGCATGCCAGCTGTTTTGCTGGCACACATTTGAGCAGCCCATGTAATGGTAGCCAGGCCCGGGAAGGGGGATAGGATTTTGATGGAGCCACCACCACCGATCCCTCCCCCTTCCTGAACCAATCCCCCCTCCCGAAATGCCCCATTTTACCCTTCCCTTGTTTCACTGCCGCCTGGCAGGAAACCTACCTTCCCTGGCAGGTGCTCCACACGATTTGGGGCGAGTAGAGTGGCACTATACTGGCTGCTGCCGCAAACATGCTTTATGGCACGTTTGAGACACCCTAGACTGGCGGAGCGATGCTTTGCTGGTCTAAATTATAGACAGGATTGCACCATAAATGTACCTAGCAGAACAATCCTATGCATGGCTATGCATAAATAAGGGTAGTTGTGTTCAGTGGGGCTTACTCTGTATGTGTATAGGATTGCAGCGTTGGTCTACTTATGGACTTGTTAATGCTCTAAAGTAGCAATTGTGTGGGATCCCAATCCAGACCATTGCATGGAGATCAGAGGGCTTGACCCTTTTATCTCCATGCTGTTTTTCTTCCAAAATTGCCTTTTCCCATGGCTATTTAACCCATAATAGTACCATTATAGCAAATGGCACCTTTGGGATTAAAAAAAATTGCTTTGCGGGCAGCATTGTTGACAGGAAAATGGTATGGAAGTAAAGAATTAAACACTTAAATGCAACAATTAAGTAAAGAATTAAACAATGATGTCACATTCAGTGTCACATCTAGTTTGGCCCTTAGAGCAGAGTAACAAATCTTACACCCATGTCTTGCACCCATGTCATAGTTCCTGTGATTGCAGTTGGAATCAGTGACATTGCTGTCAGATGTCTCTGTGTATCATCTGCTTCACAAAAATGTGTCTCCACATGGATATGTATCTATGAAGGTATCAGAAAGAGTGCAATCAATTGATGCAAAATATATCAAATTGAATAAATAGAAACCCTCGGAGTTTTTTAAGCATGTGAACTTCATCAGGAGCAGCTTACAGAATAGATAAATATAAGAAAGACTGACTATGAAAAGTACTGTATATTTACCTGCTCCTAGTTGAAAAGGTAACAGACCAATCCGATCTCTTTCCCCCCTACTGATGCAACCACAACGCCAGAGCACACACTGCATCCTACAAGGGGGGGGGGAGTAGTCCCAGATATCTCCTCTGGGTAAGGGAACATTTGTTCCCTTACCTGGAGGTAAGCCTCCAAGGTCAGGACAGGTCTACTCGGACCTGTGCCAGCAAAATCGCTGGCACAAGTCCATGTGAACAGAGGCGTCGGCTGATATGGGGCGGTGGGCCCCAGGGCGTAGGGGCGCTGAGGCTCTGGGGGGGTGCGGGCCTCCTTAAATTTTGATTTTTCCCTTTTTTTCTTTTTTGGGGCGATTTTAAGTGTAAAAACTGGATGTTTAAAGTGTATGTTTGCTTTGTGGGCACTTATCTTGAATATGGGGCGTTCCAGCTTCCAGCGACGTTCCAGCGACGATCTTCTTCCTGCGCCCGGGCGCAGACTCCATAACGCCCCCAGCAGCGCTTTCTGGAGTTTGCGCATGCGCAGGAGTCCCTGGAAACTCCGTGGTTCTGCGCATGCGCAAACTCCGGAAAGCGCTGCTGGGGGCGTTACGGAGTCCGCACCCAGGCGCAGGGAGAAGCTGAGCCCGGGCGCAGGAAGAAGATCGTCGCTGGAACGTCCTGGAACGCCCCATATTACAGATAAGTGCCAGCAAAGCACACATACACTTTCACATACACGTTTTAACACTTAAATAACACTTAAAACATTAAAAAAAACCTCAAAAAAACTGTCAAAAATAGGTTTCGAAACCAAAACCTAAAATTTTTGACAGTTTTATTGGGGGGCGTCGTGGGGGCCGCCCCAGATACGGGGGCGCCTGGCGACGTCTCTGCATGTGGACCCAGGTTGGGGGATTGGGTCTGGGAAGGGGGGTTGGGTTTGGCGGTCTCTGTTGCTGCCGAACCTGCCATCTTCCTGGACCCGATCACCCCTCCTCCCTGCCCCGTCACCATTCGGGCAGCTCAACCCTGCTTAAACCATTTCTACCCACAGGTGTATATACGCAACGGGAGTTAAATGTGTACACATTATACCATTTGAAATTAGGACTGACTGGGTGTGTTGTTTCTAACCACAACATTGCTAATACTGAAATATTTTTGGTCACCTTGGAGACAACCCTGCTGGGACCCGGGAGTGTGTCCCTGTTGATTATGCTGAACCTCTCTGTGGCTTTCAATACAGTTTCCCTCTGGACCGCCTGGCCAGGATGGGGCTTGGGTGCATCATTTAAAGTCACTCCAATCCTTCCTGGAGGATAGGTCCCAGAAGATGGTACTGGGGGCACTTTGGCTGTTGGTCTGTGGTGTTCTTCAGGCTCCTATTCTCTCACCTGTGCTTTTTGGTATCTGGGTGGAAGGTCACCTGAGGATTTGGAACTGGGCGACACCGATATGTGGGTGACGCCCAGCTCTATCTCCGTTTGCATCTTTAGCTAAGGAAGTTGTGGAAGTCCTGAATCTATCAGCCTAAAGTTGATAATGGGCTGGATGAAGGGAAGGCGAAGAAGCTGAAGCTAAATCCAGACAGGACAAAGACGTTATTAGCGAGGAGACCTGTGGCCCAGAATTGCATTGCCAGCTTGTTCTGGATTAGGGTTGCACTCCTCTTCAAGGATCAAGTTGCAGTTTGAGAGTGCTTTTAGACCCAGCCTTGAACAGGTGATGTCCAGGTGGCTCAGAGTGCCTTTAGCCAGCTTTGGCTGGTGTTCCAACAGTGTTCTTTCCTGCATCAAGCCACTCTGACTAGGGTTACACGTTATGTACGGGTGACATTGCATGTGTTGTATAACACACTCTATATGGAGCTGTTCAGAAACCCATTTGTATACAATGCAGCTGCTAGGCTACTGACTGGAGCTAGGGTGTGTGTGTCATTGTCCCGGCCAGCTGGGATTTGCCCCCGTCTTTTTCCAGCCTCGCGAGGCTGCAAGAATTTTGAAAATGTCCAAGAACACTTGGTGAACTTGGGCCATTTCGGAGAGCTTCCAGCTTCACGCGAGTATGCGACGAGGCTGGAAGCTCTCTGAAACAGCCCAAGTGAAATCGGATCGTTTCGGTGAGCTTCCAGCTTCGCGCGACTACACAACGAGGCTGGAAGCTCCTGAGTGAACTCGGGCCATTTTGGAGAGCTTCCAGCCTCGCACACACCTGCGCATGGCTGGGATGAAGTCCCCGTCCCTGGCCACGCCCCCAGCCATGCCCCCAATCCCGGAAGGCTTTAACCTTTTCTCCCATGATGGCTCTGATCCATTTTGGGTACCTCCATGGTTACTTTGTATGAGAGGGGAGCCCCCCTTCATACCAATGTGAGTGTCCCCCCAGAAAGGCAGAATCCAGATCAGGACAATGGTGAGGGCAAAAGATTAAAGTCCCCTCCCTCTATGAACCCTTCTAGCAGTAATATCACCTACCCCACTTGTTACTATTTCATCCACAAGGATATCATGGGAGACTGTCAAATGCTGTACTCAAATCTAGGCGTGCTATATCCAAAGTGTTCCCACAGTCTACCAGACTAGTCATTCTGTCAAAGAAGGAGATGAGATTAGTCTGGCATGACTAATCAGTCGAAACCATTTTACCAGTGTTTATGCTGAATACATCTGACCACTTTTTTTGCCCATCATATGATGCAGAAATGGTCTGATCTAGAACAACCCTCCCTACATAGGCAACAAAATACAGGCTGGGGAAAGAAATAAAGCAATGCGCATAAGAGTTAGAGCATTTTCTATAACAATGCAACTTCCAAATGGCACTAGGAAAAATAAGCATTTCCCTCCACCCACACAGCACAGAGCAAAAGCTGCAATTAGGAACAAGCTGTATACCACGTGCATGAGGTGTATGCTGCCGGGAAATTACTAAAGGGACAAGTGGAAGTACATCAGGAAGAAGGAGACATGATTGTACTGAACAACTGGAAACAATATATCGCCACTCAGTCTCAAGGCAAAAATCCCTTGTTTTATGGGGATCATTTAATCAGGATGCATCCAATTATATTGCATTTGTAGGGCAGGCAGAGCATGGCTGAGCAATAAATGAAACTTGTTGGTGAAGCAACAAAATGCACACTTAACACTGTGACTGACTGAGATTGCTACAATGAAGAACAGTCATTTTGGAGCTGTTTTTATTTGCGTGAAATATTGCACAACTGGATGTTTCTGGCACAAGGAGTAACCATTGTCTTCCAGGGGGCTGGGATGTACTGGACTAAGGGAAATTCCCTTGGAAAGACTGCTGTTCTGCTTCTCATATACGTACACACTCCTTGGAGCTTTTCATTCAGTGAAGATTAAACCAGATAGAGCCAATGCACCATCTAGTGTTGGAATGACAACCACACAAGTCGCTGCCTTTCTCTCCGGAGCATTACATTAAGCGCCAGACAACAAATGATGGAAGGTGCTATGGTTTGTTCTCCCGATTGTGTTTTTTTAAAACAAAAATCAGATGTGGTAGTAGGCTGAAAACAGTTGGCAGATCATTTTAAGTGGAGAAAAGACAGGAAGCTCTCTCTCTCTCTCTCTCCCCCCAACTCAAGAGGTTTTTCTGAGCGAGGAAGATCTTACCAAAACGGACAGAATGGAAATCTCTATGGAGGGAAGAGACTACCAAAACAGACAGAGTGGAAAACCTTCAGTGGGGAAGACAGCACCAAAACCCAGCTCTCAGAACAGACTTAGGACAAAGAATACAGAGATGTTCCTAGGTGACTAATGGTATCTGAAACATCTCCTGGCTGTGCAGCCAGGAGTTTCCTGAGTTTGATTGAGTTACAGTGTGTCCTTGCAGGAGGGCACAAAGACTTAATTGCACTGCAATCTGAAAGGTTTTGGAGGGGCAAAAGGTATGGCAGGGTGTGGGTAGGACTCATACTTGGGTTGTTGGTGGGAGAGGCTTCCTGAAGGCTGAAAACTGTCTGGGTGACCTGGCAATAAAACATAATTTATTATGTGGGAAGCTGTGTGCTTGCAAACAAGCTTATGCCAAGGTGGAGAGCCCAAATTTGCAAGACCGTAGGAAGGTGACACAGATGCCCTGCAGTGCTACAGCTTGTTTCCAATAAATGGTCCTTTCTTAGCATGATCTTGATTAGAGGGAGCCTTGACTCACCTGCTCCAGGGCAAAGTTCTGACTGACTCAGGACTGTCAGCTAAGGAACCAACCGTAGAGTTAGGAGAGACCATGTACATTTTGGAAAGTGAGGTCATTGGCAACACGGAGGATTATGGAAACTGGGTAACTTGCATGGGAAGTACATAAGCCTAACTCATACCAATGTTAGTGGGTGCATTTAGTTTTGAGATCCAAATCCCAATAGGCATAGATTGTTACCAGATATCTCAGTATCTGAATCAGTTCTCAGGGATCCACTTCCCATTACATAACACCGCCTGAAGTTTACCTGTAGCAGCAAAACCAACAAATACATCTATACTTTTAAGTTTGTCACAAGACTAGGCCTCTTGAATTGAATTTCTCTCTCATTTTTTCCCTTCTATACACATACTTTTTTATTCATGGATCATGAAGTAGACTGTAGTCCATGGGAGGCTATGCTACTATAAATGTGAAGGCGCCATATTACAAAACACTGAAATCTAAATAGCATCCAAAAGTAAAAACGTTATGTGGGTACGTTCCTGCAAAATGAACATTGTATGAACCAGCATCCCCTGCTGATAGCTAGCAATTCATACTATACCAGGTGTTCTCAACTTCTTACATGTCGTGTACCACCTCCAGCGCCAATCTTCCATCATGTATAACCAGAAGTGCCAATGACATCGACACTTCCGGGTTTTCGCTGTGCCAGAACCCTGCAAAGGTAAGCTAAGGGCTGGAGGGCGGACAGGAGGGCCTTTTTCAAGCCTGGAAACCCATGCGCTCAGGCTCTGCAGAGCTCGAGGCGCTGGTTCCAGAGCTCCAGCATGGGGTAGTATGAGCTCTCTGGCGCCTGCTATCTTGTCGACCAGGGAGCTGCATACCACCAGCTGGCGGTCTGCATACCACTAGTGGTATGCTTACAACTGGTTGAGAACCCCTGTGGCATTGATGAACCATTGATTCATTGTATTGATTCATCACTCAAATTGTAGCTTCTGTTCTAGCTTTCTTGAGCAACTTTAAATAAACCTGATATATAAATAGATCTGACTGGTTTGAAATAATGTATCTCATTTCATCAAGCTTTAGGCTTGATTATTCAAGAGTTACAACAGTGTTACAGTATTCATATTACTGCTCAAGCTGTGAGAAGAGTTTCAATATACATACAGTACTTTGATCATCATCCAAGGGTAAGTTAAGGTATAACAGGGCTGGTATAGGATTCAAAACATAGTAGTCATTCATTCTTCCATCCCTAGGACATTAAGCAAAGATTTGCTAAAATCCTTTGTGGTTCCAAGAAATTGAGACATCAGCCAAAAAAATTGGAGCTTTATGAATCTTGAGATTGAACGTTCACACAGCGTGAACCAGTTTGGCCACCACACTTTGGACAAACTGCAAAATACACCTGGAAGGCAAAGGGATAATGGGGTTGTAGTCACATTTAAACAGTATAGTTATAGGATTCCCTTTCAGTGTCATCTTGTGATGGGCAAAAAAAAAAGTGGTCAGCTACATTCAGCATAAATACTGGTAAAATGGTTTCAACCGATTAATCTGATACGATTAATCTCTTCTTCTTTGATGGAATGACTAGCCTGGTAGACTGTAGGAACACCATAGATATAGCACACCTAGATTTGAACAAAGCATTTGACAGTCTTCCATGATATCCTTGTGGATAAAAAAAGGTAACACACGGCTCAGCTGATGCTACTGTTAGGTGCTTTCAAAGCCGATTGAACAACTGTTCCCAATGGGTGCTCATAAATAAGTCTTCATCAACCTGGAGGGAGGTGCCACAGGTGTCTGTGCTGTCCAACATTTTTATAAACGACCTGGATGAGGGGGCAGAAGGAATGCTTATCAAATTTGCAGATGGCACAAAGCTGGAGGAGATAGCTAAGATCCTGGAAGACCAAATCAGGATTCAAAATGATCTTGACAGGCCTATACCAACAAGTTGAAATTCAACAGTGAAATCAAGATGTGGGTACAAACAACAACAACAACAACCCAGAGGCACAAATACAGGGATGGAGCTGGGTTGGCAGCAGCACATGTAAAATAAGCTATGGTAGGTATCTTGCTGGACCACAAGGTGAACATGAGCCAGCACTGTAATACGGCTGCAAAAAAACCCAACACAAGACAGAGTCCAGCTCATCTGAAGCAATAATTCCACTCTATTCTCCACTAGCCAGAGCTCACTTGGATGCATCTAGTTTTGGGCACCATATTTTAAGGACATTAAATTAAGCAGGAAAAGGTCCAGAGCAGAACTAAGATGGTAAGGGGTCGTCTGGGAACCAAGTCCTATGAAGAATGGTTAGAAGAGCTTAAGAACATAAGAAAAGCCCTGCTGGATCAGGCCAAAAGCCCATCTAGTCCAGCTTCCTGGACTAGAGTAATGTTTATCCTGGAGAAGTAAAGACTATGGGGGATATACTAGCCAGCTTAATGTGTTCAAAAGACTGTCATATACAGAAGGGAAGGACTTATTTTCTGTGGCTCGTGAGGGCAGGGCTAGAACCAAAGGGTTGAAACTACAGGTAAGTAGACCTAGACTAACTGTAAGGTTGGTCTGGCCCTGGATCAGCCTGTCTTGTGCAGTTGAGGTCACTCCCTCCTCGGAGGGTTTCAGCGAGGTTGGATGGACACCTGTTTGGACTAGATGCTCTCCAAGGTCGATTCCAATTTGGTAGAATTGGAATCGACCTTGGAGAGCATCTAGTCCAAACAGGTGTCCATCCAACCTTGCTAAAGTGTATAGAGATTACATCCTAGTTCTATCAGAATATAGTTCTATACCCTTTTCTAGAGCATTAGACAAATTTAAGTACATTCATAGTTCTATGATTTATCATCATCTGCCCCTAAGCCCTTTAACTCTAAAAAAGAAATTTACTGACAGTATTTTGCTGGGTATGGAGACATTTCTATGAATGTCAATATATGGTACCCAATTCCTATTGGGAAAATGCATGGAAGCTACTAAATATACTAGAACTCCCTTATGTGATCCATTGTTATACTATGAACATTACTACCTATCCCTCTTACAAAGACTATTTCCCCATAGAGTCACTATATTAAATTATGAGATCCTCTGTCAATTCCCTTCTATTTTGGTGCTTGATGTGCAAACAGGGGCGTTGGCTGATGGGGGCGGTGGTGCGGTGGGCCCCAGGGCACAGGGCCCCCCGGGGGGGGGGGCGCAGGCCTCCGTAAAAGCTCCATTTTGGGGGGGGGTTTCTGTGTTTTTATCAATTTCTGGGGTTTTCTTGGGGTTTTTTCTTAATATCGCCTCCCACTGCAGCTGCCACCCCCCCCCCCCAGGGCGTGTGTTTGCTTTTGGCCTACTTATCTTGCTTCGGAGGGGCACAGGCTCCATTTTCCCTGGGCGCCGCCATCTTGGACTGAACAAGATGCATGCTGGGGATTGTAGTTTTTTTCCCCCCTTGCCTTGCAGCCTTGCCTTTCAGCCCAGGAGTCCTGACTCTTCCCCCCCCCCCCCAGAGGGCATGCGCTGTGGGGCGTAAAGGATTACGGCCACACGTTTTTATGGGGGGGCATCAAGGGTTTGGGGCACCGGATCAAAAATGGTCTGGCTCCTCCTCTGGTGCAAATAGCTCTTATTCCCTGTTCTACACAATTCCCACCCCACAGGTTGGAATTGACAGTGGATCTATGAATGTACTTAAATTTGTCTAATGCTCTAGAAAAGGTTATAGAACTATATTTTGATAGAACTAGGATGAAATCCTATACACACTTTCCTGGGAATAAGCCCCATTGAGCATAATAGCACTTCTGAATAGACATGTAGACCACTGAGTTACTAGAGATGGAAATAAATGTGAATGGGACATTTACCTGGGAAACAAAGCAACATGGAAGTGTCTTGAGCACACGTTTCACTGTTTCTACAGTGCTTTGTTGCAATGATCAGCTCAACTCACAATAATGCTTTACTTTACTTTAATCTCTGTTCTGAAAAAAGGCGTTTATAATTACTGCAAATTTTCTATCAACAACATATTTCTCTTTAGGAAACAGGTATATTTAAAGCAGATCTAGAAGCATCCCTTTTCAGACTGCAAAATCATGATCAAATATTCTCATTTGTTCCAAAAAAGAAAGATAAAGGTATATCTGAAAAAAAGAAATGCCTTGACATTTATCTGTAAACATTAAATTCTGAAATAACAGCAAAGTACATCAAACCCCCACATTTCCATCCTCAAAATAACCATAAATCTGGACAGGAAATACAGAAAAAGTTTATTATGGATGTACCCCATTTTGTTATCTGGAGAAGGAAATTCGAGGCAACGGTTTGGTGCATTACAGACAAGCAAAGTAATAATATACAGTAGCTGCACACCACTTGATTCAATTTTGGATCACAACTCGTATTCTTACTATGACTGTTAGTACAGAAATGTTCTGCAATTAGAAAAAATGAGAATTCTCTCATGCTGTACAATATCACGTGCAAGAGTGTATGTTGTGTGTGCTAGTTTGTGTGTGTGTGTGTTGAGAAAGATATTAAAAAGTAAGGAACAAAATCCACTTTACTTCTTCTATGCCGACCTGCTAGGCTGCAGGTCCTGGAATGTTCAGCACATAAAAGTTTTTATAAGCTCCAGACATAATTTAAGTGCTTCTCATGTGCAAAACGTTACCGACTAAAGCTTTTCAAAGGTCATTTAATTACAGATATGAACACCTCTGCAAAGATATGAGAATGCGCTATAGGACCCCAGAGGTCATTACAGATTTATTCATTTTTAAGAAAGAGAAATGCTATCTTTCACTCCAGTAGTTCTATCCCTGATGAGGTTTCTTCTGATTGAAGGCATTTTATTTGTAGGAAACAGACCACTCTTTGACAGACGCATCGTGTGAGGTTGTTACCAAGGTATGTTCATCCAGCCACGCCAAGCTGCTTACATGATGTAACCTGTGGGCATCTGGCAAAGGGAAGGCAACAGACAGACAAAAATGAATGGCTGCAATTACCTTGCCTCATCTTCAGGATGCACTCTGAAGGAAGTTTAACGCGGAGGAGCCTTTTAGTCTTTGAACACTCATGTGGGTGTGGCCCCTTCCCCACGATACCATTTGTTAGTGCACCTGCACTACTGAACCCAGTGTGCTGAAACATGGCCAGGTCTTTTCCTTGCACCCAAGGCTCTTATTACACACCTTATCTTCCAGCATCTAGCAGCCTGTACTTTCTCCTAAGAACTCATGCATAGGTCAGATTCTGCTAGAAGCTGCTTGTGCACTGAAGTTAGAGGAAAGAACAGGCTGCTGGAAAGCAAAGGAGAGACACTCTAAGTGGGTTTTGGTTGGAAGTAAATGAACACTACTGCTGCTAAATATTGGCATGTATATGGTGCTTTTTGAGGATGCAAAGCACTTTACATGTATGATTGCGACATAACCCTAACCACCATGAAAAGGTAAGTTCTATTAACCTCATACTGCAGCTAGGGAGCAGAGGTCGAGACGGAATCCACTGATGAGTTGATAGCAGAAGTGACTTTCAAACTGTCTGGATTAGCACTTTATTCTCTTAGCCACTACGTTCCAACGACCTTGCTGCGTGGCAGAAGACGTGGTTGTGTGATGGAAGAGAGGTAGTGATGTGTAACGCTTCTACTGCAAGCTGTCTTAATATATTTGATCAAGCGGAAGAGAAACCCATAAAATATCAGAAGACCAACAACAGCAATTCTGTACCCTTTATGCTTATTATAACAAGCAGAACTGCAGCTTTGATCCTTTTAGGTCAAGCCAAGTTTGAAGCACCTATTTCAAAGCTTCTAAATACATTTGAGGTATACTTTCAGATCTAGTTTTTCACTCCACTGAATGTTCATTTCTGTATCTGATGCAATTAGCTAGAAACCCAAGACGTTCAACTGGTATGCACTCTTTTATCAAGAGACCAACATTACCAACACTCAGACCAATTTTACTTCTGAGAAATTTACAGGCATCTCCCGTTTAACGACTATCTGCTTAACTAGAAACACAGATATACGAAGAGGGTCGTTAGACAGAACGTCACTGGTCGCTTTCACTACTTTTTGAACGTTGAGGCCTCTCCGGAGGCCTTTCCTGGTCTCTATAGGCCTCTTCAGAACAAACCGGGAGCTACGGAGGCCTCTGTGGACCGTTCTGTGGCCCTCAAGAGGCCTTCAGAGACCACGAAAGGCCTCCAGAGAGGCCCACGACCAGGTCTCCGGAGAGGCCTAAAACTTCAAGAGGTAGGGAAAGGTCCACTAACGACAGGCCTGCTTAACGGCGGGGTTTGGGGAACATATCCCCATTGTTAAGTGGGGGACACCTGTATTCTCTCAAAAACAACAAAAAGAGAAAGTTACCTGGTATTTTGACTCTCGTCTCTGGGTCACTCAATGTCCAAACATACACCATCATATCCATGCCCCCAGAAGCAAAATGTTCATTGTCTGGTGACCAGGCAATGCAAACAATTTTTGCATGGTGTCCATAGAATATATTATGTTCCTAAATAAGGAAGGGGAACAAAAAAGAGCAACTCAATTCATCGTTTTACAAGTTATTCTGATTTTTTAAATTCTCAGATGTAATTATGAATCTCTAACTATACAGTAATCCCAGAAGCTGAAAAAACTAACAGGATATGATGAAGAACACAGGAATAAATATTCCCATTTAATGAGATCATTAATGAGATCATTAGAACCGATTTATACAGATGCTCTCCTCTAAATTTGTGTATGGTATTCCACAACTGGGCTTTTATTATTTGGATTTTTTTCCCTATTAGTACTTGACTAGAATGATTAATAAGTCCTCCATAGCCAATTCAATAATATTTAATAGTTTTGTATGTGCAGAATCCCACTACAATTCTAAATAAAATTGTATCTGAATATCAGTCTTGCCCTAGCAACTTTATAGTTAAAGTAAATCTGTTTATGAAGAAATATAAAATATGAGCGTCATGACCTCACAATGCAAGGGTGCTCGATTTGGCGACGATTCCTGGCAGTACTAGGATTACTCTTTACATTCAAGGAGTGAAAAAGAATCCGTACCGCATAGCCATCAGCAACACTGAACACAGTGACAACCTTGCTTGCATCCGTCACTGCAAGAAAGGCACCATCATGCGAGTACGCCAAGTCAGTCACAGGACCTTTTGCTTCCAGAGTCTTCTCCTCTCTCTGTAAAGAAGCTCCTTGGATTGAATACAAATATACTTTTCCATCCTAGAAGTTAGAATATGACAAGAATCAGGCTTTATTCAGTGTACACAAAATATTTTAAGGAGGTCTTGTCAGCTTTCAGCTCCGATATCACCAACATTCATGTTCAGATCTGGACGCGCCCCTTACAGGCACCTGCAGGAGAGCATGGGCAGGGGGAGGAGGCCTGGCACAAGTGTTGTTCAGTACTGGGGAGCCTGAAGGACTGGGGAGGGGGAAAGGAGCGCCTGTGTTGCACCATAGGACAGAGGGTGTGTCTCACCCCTCCAAGGGGGGAGGAGCTGGCCAGGAGGGGGCAGAGCAGGAAGGGGCAGGGACAACAGACCTATTGCTCCATTCAAAAAGCTTTCTGCAGGCCAGGGATGAGGTTGGTTGGGTCAAGGCTGAGGGAGCAACTGGTTGGAGAAGACCCAGAGGCCCAGCTGCTCCCAAGGAGGCAAGACTACAACGAGGTGGTGGAGAAGGGTCACGGGTAACAACAGCAACCCCCCTCTGAAGCCTAGCAGGAGTGCAGGCTGAACAGGACTGCCCCAGATGAAGCACGGCGAGTGAAACCAGGGGGAGCTGGGACTTAGAGGGGCACATACCTCTCGCTACAACCCCCTTCCCTTGTGGGCTGTACAATTAAGAAATATGTTACAAGTGTAGCATCTTACACTTGATGCTACAGTGGTTTGCATCTTATTACTAAGTCAGAGAAATACACACGCTCCCTGGAATGAATGCTTTTAAAAAGGTCAACTATTAAAGCTGCTGTCTTGACTGGAGAGGAAAGCTAAGGACAAACATCTGAGACAACTTAACTAAAAGTCTAAAAGGAAACCGAGAACACAGCCTAAAGGGCATTTGAAATTACCAAGTATTTCCACATTCATTGCTATACTGCTGCAGTAGCTTGCCAAGTATCTCAACAACCAAGGCATTTGTCTAGGTCCACAGTGGTCGACTCCCTGTTGGCCTGGCATGGCATAACTTCCCTCTGGCAGTACAACACCAATGCCAGGACCACCCCCGGATGTCCAAGGGGATATGGGGGAGCCACAGCAGGAAATAGTAGGAGCAAGGATTCCCACCCCTCCCTAGTCACCAGGACAATTAGGAGGCAGGAAGGGCAAGCAAACAGAGCACACCTGGGAATATGTATAAGAGACTAGTCAGTAACGTGCCAAAGACGACACAGACTAGCGGAGGGATTCAGTGTGTGCTGAAAAAGGTCTTATGAAGCTGCCTTACAGAGAGGAAGAAGGAGCCAGAACTAGGAGGATTCTACCACCTCCCTTCTCAAGAAATCTGAGGCACTGAGGAGGGATGAAAGTGAGATACCTCCCCCCAAAATTGTGACTACAGGGGGAGGGAAGTCCCAAATGCAGACTTCCAGCTCTTTGATACAAGGGGACTCCCCCCCTTTCTTGCTGGCCAGGCCAAGTGAGGGAACTAAGGTGCCAAAGGCAAGACCCTCCTATGTGCCAAAATGCTACCCTTATGAGGAAAGTAAGATCCTTACCGTTCCTCCAACTGCTGCCATACCACCTCCTGGGTGAACCGCTACAGCTTCTGGTTCAAATCCAGGGTTGTCAACTACAAAGCATTTCTTTTTATCCTTCATCAAGACAATCTGTAATCACAGAGCATATGCTATTCACGCGGAGCTATTGCCTAGATAATGCAGCTATACATTTGCTGTACAGTTGGCCCTCGCTATCCACAGGGGATCCGTTCTGGACCCCTCCCCCGCCAGTAACGAGGATCCGCAGATACTGGGGTCTGCTAAAAATAGCTTTAAAAAGAAAGAAGAGGTTAAAAGATTTTTTAACCTTTTTAGCAGCAAACTGTGCTGTTTCCAAGCCTCCACGGGGCTTCAGTAAGCTGAACGAATCACTTCCGGGTCACGCGAAGGCCCTTCCCACCTCCCAGCCTTGTCCCAGGATGCATTCTGGGAATAGGCTGGGAGGGGGAGCCTTCGTGTGACCCAGAAGTGGGTCATTCAGCTTACTGAAGGCCCGTGGAGGCTTGGAAATGGCACGGTTTGCTGCTAAAAAGGTAAAATAAAATATGCGTTTTTTTAAAACCTTTTTTTCTTTTTAAAGCTTTAGTGGACCCATGCGGATCCGGGCCTGCGGTGTAACAAATTTGCAGGTCCTGAATCCCCGGATGGAAAGGGTCCACTGTCCCAGATCTTCTGCAATAGGAGCTTCCAACTTCATTGGTTCAAGCATTATGCAACTTGGGTCCCTTCATATACCCACAGCTGTGTAGAAACCATTTCCATATGGGTAAAATTCATCACTTGTGTTTCCCCCCACTTAATTATCTTTCTGCGGGAAGGGTGACGACTAAGCAGAAAAGCCACAAAACTGACTGTTCCCACATGGCTGGGGTATTTACACACATCACAGCCATATGGGATTGCATCATAGGGTAGCAGAGTGCGCACATGCACATATATACACAGAGGGTATGTTGTTCAGGGATTCATAGACAGTGAACTTTAATGTATCAATGCTTCACTGGGCAACCTGGTGAGATGAAAGTTAACAAAAACCCACTCAATCTTAATTCACCATTAGAAGATATGAGAAAACAGGAATAATATGATTGATCTTTTGACCAGCATAACCCAAATATGTCCTACTTGCTTCTGAGTTAGCTGAATGTTTCAGTCAGTTTATTCCTTTCCTAATGCCTCAGAAGAACTGTAGCACAACCCTATAGCATGATAGGTTTCAAGCAAATATGAAAACATATGGTTCAAGCTATAATTGATAAATATGTAGCATTTACCTTACTTTACGTTTCCTCAAAAATGTAACCTTTCAAGTAGAGGCCACCTTACTATGAGACTATGGGCACAATCCTGTGTAACTCTTGCACCCGTGTAACAGTAGATGCACCAGTGTAACAGCAGATGCACCAGTGTAAGTGCACTTACACCGGTGCATCTACTGTTACACCGGTGCAAGGTTACACAGGATTGCACCCATGATCAGGTAAATCTGGGCTGCTGTTAAAGACAGCAGAGTGGGATACAGATGCAAGTTCTCTTGCAAAAGTCCTATTGTAATAAACAGGAGTTGTATAAGAGAATTAACATGGTCTTGTGTCGTTCCCACAGATTTTAACAAGGCTCATGCAGCAGAGCTTTCCAGTTGATTGTGCCCCATAGTTGAGTGAGTATGCATGCTATTTCATTTTAAATAGTAACATTCACTCACTCACTCAAATCTCCTTGTTTCCAATTCTTATGTACTTTTGGATTTTTAGACCTCTTCTAAACCATCACATGGATTAGACGCATGCATTTTAATAGTAAGAGCGCTGAAGGGCTCTCTTGCTAAACTAAGTAGTTACCAGTGAGATGAATCTGGGTGGAAACTAAAATTTTCAGTGTGAGATTATACACAAAATGCAAAATGTGAACAGTTATTTAGCACCACACTGTGGCCAATTCTGATACGCACTTCTCCGATGCACACGACTACTGCATAGCCACCTGATCCAACAGCTACACATTTGGGCTGAACATCCATTTTCACAACATCTTGGCCACTGAAAACAAAACACAAAAAGGTTTTTTCTTCTCACTCACACACTCACACCCTTATATCCAGCAGTTTTAAAGTGACTATGGATTCAGAGTCTATTTTGTTTAGACACACAAATACTACAGATTATCTTCACAACACCTGAAAGACTAATTTACATGATTAAAATTGAACAAGCTTTCATAATTCTCTTTGCCAGATGCTGAAATGTATTGAACACCGTAAGGAAGCACATGAAGGCACTTTGAATCTTAAGGAAAAGCTTGAGTGGAATCTTCCCTTAAAGCAATGCGCTTTAATTTTATCATTACATTTTAAACAAGACAAGTAGAATCTATACAATAGTTTGTATTGAGACCTTGAGACCTTGGTCAATGCAACTAAAGCATTAACAGTTCTTATTGTGCAAACTCATATTCCTTCCAAATAGTCACAGTTTGAGGACAATACCCTCGAGGAACTACTCAGAAAGGTTGTTCACTCACACATCTCTTACCCAACGTATGATCACTTATGATCACTTATTGATTTATGTGTATTTGATTTATTTTGTAAAAGTTGTTCCTGGGATAAGACTCTGATCTTTACCATTTGTTTGGCCCCTGCTCTAGGTTGGTAGACTCAAGTCAAGAATCTAAGGTCTAAGGTCTTTTCAAGTCTGTCACCCGAAAACAATGTTACATTTCAACGCTTGGGAGTGTATTATGAACCTCTTAATGTGTGGCATGGAAGTAGTTATAGTGGTCAGCTGGTTTCCTGTACAAGTTGATCTTCAAGCATTTAAGTGGAAGATCCACGATTGCCTACCAATACCCAATTTGACATTAGTGCTCACTTCCATCTAAGGGATATCAACATGAAAGAATAAATGCCTATGCTAAACCAAACTGCCAATTATATCCTATAACAGAGCATTGCTCTATGACCTAGCAATGCAAATCTGTAAGTTCTGAGTTCCTGTGGGTGCAAATCTATTAATACGCTGGGTCCACAAGCTACAGTCGCAGGCACAGTCTATCTGTTGTGGTGCTTTTTTTGCAAACGTGATAGCACAGAGATGGTAAAGGCTGGCTGTTTTGACCTACGTACATTCCAAGTTCTGGACAAACCTTTGGAACGGAACCAGTATGTATCTCGGGGATTTGGTGCATTTAAGAATGAAAATGCTCACAAATTGACAGAGTGTGTATTTCAGTTCCTTGGAAAGTCCAATTAATTCAGTTCAGGTGAAATTAGAGATAGCAAAAGAAGAACCAATTAAAAAAAACTGTATGAGACTAAGGATCTCCTCTCTTTATAAAACCTGATGAAATAAAGGCACATTAATATTCTACTACAACAATTCCTTTTTAAACACAAAAAGTGATTATATATACTTCTTATGCTTAAGCACCTGGCAAAGCTGACTATGAAAACTCATACTCGTAAATAAGGTGCTACAAAGACAAAGCCTCATCTTCCAAAAGATATTCATGAACTAACATGTTGTCAAGACAACGGTGCAAGACTTTAGATTCAGTACACATCATGTAGTGCCACCATCCATATGAAGGAGTCCATTCAACCGAAGTCTACGATTTAGAGCAGGGGTGTCAAACCCAAGATCCGGTCCTTGGAAGCTCTCTAACATGGCCCGCACGAACACATCTCAGGGAACATGCCCCGTCAGAGAAAGAGGAGCGGAGTGGCCAAGCACCACCACTTGTAGCAGCGCATCTTCCCCTCGCTCCAAAACAGCCTATGAGGCAAGCACAGAGGAGTGCCGGGGTCAAGCTTCATCAGCCTTCTGTAGCGGAAAGCTGGAGGCTGAGCTGAGCCAAAAGGAGGGGCAGAATCACTAGAAGAGGCAGAAGAAGGAGTAACGGGCAGAATGAACGCAAGAAATGAGACTGCAAAGGCTAGGAGGCTATGGGAAGACGATAGCATCGTGGGAACAGGAGTAGCGGGCAGGTGAGCAGTAGGAAGGAGAAATGCAGATAGCGGCAGGGCAAACCAGTCAGACCTGCAAGAAGGAGACTCAAAATTTAAAGGGCCAGTAACTTGGCAGCTGGGAAGACTTCCTCTTGGGCAGATGCATCAGTCGAAGGAACAGTGCAGCAGCTAAAGGGAGAGGCATGGGACGGTGATGATGTGCGATGGAACACCCCCACCACACACACACACACACACACACACACACACACACTTGCAGTGCAATCATGAGTACGGCTCTATATTGACTGAAGCCCTAAGGATGGTCAGTCTGAAATCCTTCATTGGAGGAGGAAGGGCAGATGGAGGTGGTGACACACCCCTCCCCGCTTTTCTAAGTTCCTTTTTCTCCTGTCTTCCAGATCACTGTGCAGCTCAGTCATATGCTAGAACAGAGGTGTCAAATAGCCACTCTTGTCATTACAACTTTTAAAACAAATACAAATATTTTGGCCACAACATCATTTAATAGTCCAGATTAAGGGGATGAATTTATAAAACTTCAAGGACCAGCTTAAGAACATAAGAACATAAGAACATAAGAAGAGCCCTGCTGGATCAGGCCAAAAGCCCATCTAGTCCAGCTTCCTGTGTCACACAGTGGCCCCACCAGATGCCTCAGGGAGCACACGAGACAACAAGATACCTGTGTCCAGTCGCCACTCCCTTGCACCTGGCACAGAGAAAACCCACTTCTTTAAAAAAAAAAACAAAAACAAAAACAAAAACAAAAACCAGGAGGTTGCTTATGGCTTGTAACCTGTGATGGTCTTTTCCTCCATGAATTTGTCCAAACCCCTTTTAAAGGCATCTAGGCCAGGTGCCATCACCACATCCTGTGGCAAGGAGTTCCACAGATGAATCACATGCTGGGTAAAGAAATATTTTCTTTTGTCTGTTCTAACTCTCCCTCCACTCAATTTTAGTGCGTGTCCCCTAGTTCTGGTGTTGTGTGAGAGGGAGAAGAACTTCCCTCTATCCACTCTCTCCATCCCATGCATAATTTTATAAGTCTCAATCATGTCCCCCCTCAGGCGCCTTTTTTCTAGGCTGAAAAGCCCCAGACGCTGTAGCCTTTCCTCGTAAGGGAGGTGCTCCAGCCCACAAATCATTCTGGTCGCTCTTTTCTGCACCTTTTCCAATTCAACTATATCCTTTTTGAGGTATGGTGACCAGAACTGGACACAATACTCCAGATGTGGCCTTACCATCGATTTGTACAAAGGCATAATGATATTGGCCGTTTTATTCTCAATCCCCTTTTTAATGATCCCGAGCATGGAATTGGCCTTCTTCACAGCCGCCGCACACTGGGTCGACACTTTCATCGACCTGTCCACCAGCACCCCAAGATCCCTCTCTTGATCCGTCACAGACAACTCAGAACCCATTAGCGTATATGTGAAATTTTGGTTTCTTGCCCCAATGTGCATCACTTTGCACTTACTTACATTGAAGCGCATCTGCCATTTTGCTGCCCATTCTCCCAGTTTGGAGAGATCCTTCTGGAGCTCTTCACAATCCCTGCTGGTCTTTACCACCCGGAAAAGTTTAGTGTCATCCGCAAACTTGGCCACCTCACTGCCTATCCCCAACTCCAGGTCATTTATGAATAAGTTGAAAAGCACCGGTCCCAAGACCGATCCTTGGGGCACACCGCTTTTCACCTCTCGCCATTGTGAAAATTGCCCATTGACTCCCACTCGCTGTTTCCTGGTCTTCAACCAGTTCCTAATCCACAAGAGGACCTGCCCTCTTATTCCCTGACTGTGGAGTTTTCGCAGGAGCCTTTCATGAGGGACCGTGTCAAACGCCTTCTGAAAATCCAGATATATAATATCCACGGGTTCGCTCGCATCCACATGCCTGTTGACCTTTTCAAAAAATTCTAACAGGTTTGTGAGGCAAGACTTCCCCTTGCAGAAGCCATGCTGACTCTCCCTCAGCAGAGCTTGTTCTTCTATGTATTTTAAGATTTTATCCTTAATGAGACTTTCCACCATCTTCCCTGGAACAGATGTTAGGCTGACCGGCCTGTAGTTTCCCGGGTCTCCCCTCCTTCCTTTTTTAAAGATTGGCGTGACATTAGCTATCCTCCAATCCTCTGGCACAGTGGCTGTTTTAAGGGACAAGTTGCATATTTGGGTCAAGAGGTCAAGACACATGTATTAGTAAGAGCATAACATTAGTACGAACTTCCAATATACTTGAAGTTGTTGCATCTAATACATGAGAGTAGCATTTGCCTTCTTTGAGGCATCATCAAGTTGCTGACTTAGTTACTTTATGACTGATCAAGATTTGCATATTTTTTCTTCTGTCAATGAATTGTGTCCAGTTCTGGTCACCACACCTCAAAAAGGATATAGTTGAATTGAAAAAGGTGCAGAAAAGAACGACCAGAATGATTCGTGGGCTGGAGCACCTCCCTTATGAGGAAAGGCTACAGCGTCTGGGGCTTTTCAGCCTAGAAAAAAGGCACCTGAGGGGGGACATGATTGAGACGTATAAAATTATGCATGGGATGGAGAGAGTGGATAGAGGGAAATTCTTCTCCCTCTCGCACAACACCAGAACCAGGGGACATGCACTAAAATTGAGTGGAGGGAGAGTTAGAACAGACAAAAGAAAATATTTCTTTACCCAGCGTGTAGTTCATCTGTGGAACTCCTTGCCACAGGATATGGTGATGGCACCTGGCCTAGATGCCTTTAAAAGGGGTTTGGACAGATTCATGGAGGAAAAGACCATCACAGGTTACAAGCCATAAGCAACCTCCTGGTTTTAGAAGTGGGTTTTCTCTGTGCCAGGTGCAAGGGAGTGTCAACGGGAAACAGGTTATCTTGTTGTCTTGTGCTCCCTGAGGCATCTGGTGGGGCCACTGTGTGATACAGGAAGCTGGACTAGATGGGCTTTTGGCCTGATCCAGCAGGGCTCTTCTTATGTTCTTAATTCTGCTGTTAATGAATTCCTAGGGGAGAACAAAGTGCTTATGTTTGGGCATAACCTGCTTAATGACGTCACTTCCAGCCCTCAGCAGGTGCCATGAATGCTATTCGACCCACTGTTTTGAAATGAGTTTGACACCCCTGATTGAGAGGAACTTGTAGGCAGAGGGACTTGCTTTGGCTTGACAGCTTCCCCCTGTGTTGCACTGTAACCTTTCTATGAAGAATTGCCTAAACTAAAGCATCTTGCAAGGTGGCATAGAACTAGGCCAGAGGTTCTCAACCTGTGGTATGGGACCCGGACCTCTTGCTGGGGGTACGCCAAGCCCTGCCCCTTATCTGCCCATCAGCAGGCACTGACGTCACTACAGGGGGGGCGGAGCTGTAAGTTCTTCCGTGATAGGAGCCTCCGTTACACAGAAGAACGAAGCGCCCCGCCCCCGCGCATTCCGACCCATTCAAAGCAGTGAAAACACGCATTCACCGCTTTGACTGGGTCGGAAGGCGGGGGCGGGGCGCTTCGTTCTTCTGTGTAACGGAGGCTCTGATCACGGAAGAACTTACAGCTCAGCCCCCCCTGTAGTGACGCCAGTGTCAGCAGGTAATTAAGTGTTAATTAACATGGATTTTAAATTTTTATTTTCAGAGCCCTTCTGTCTCTGATTTTGGTTTTGGGCTTATTTTTGTACTTTGGAAAATGTACTTTGGTGGGGTGGGGGAGGGAGGAGCTGATTTTGGGAAGTGTGACTTGGGGAGAAAAAAGAAATCCATCCATCCATCCCTCTCCCCCCCCCCCACACACAGAGAGTTAAAGACTTTTTCACATTTAAAATTGTTTTAGTACTTTTTTATTTAATGATTAATTATCTAATTAATTAATCCAATTAATTAGCAGGGGGTACTTCAGAAAATTGGACCGTGATAGGGGGTACCCAGGCTTCCAAAGGTTGAGAATCCCTGGACTAGGTGATAGGCTGAAAAGGACTGAAGGCACAGCAACAGGTTCCCTTGATCAAAGCTTACATTCAGGGGAAAAAAAGCCTAAATCTATATTCAGGAAGAAAGCCAGAGCAAGTGGATGGATTTATGAAATCCTTCCATTTATCTTAAAAAAATTGGCGATCCTACATTTTCAAGACAGATGATATTTTGGATTTTACCACTTGTTTCTCTCTAGTACAGCAATTAGCTTCCCAAGTCTATTTCGAGTTCAAAACACATTCGGTTTACGAAATTGACAGAAAGACGGAAGCCAGCTTGGCTGTGTTCTAAATCAAGCCTAGTGTCTTTCATTGTTCTTACAAACACAGCTGGGTAACATTAAGAACATAAGAACATAAGAAGAGCCCTGCTGGACCAGGCCAAAAGCCCATCTAGTCCAGCTTCCTGTATCACACAGTGGCCCCACCAGATGCCTCAGGGAGCACAAGACAACAAGATAACCTGTTTCCCGTTGACACTCCCTTGCACCTGGCACAGAGAAAACCCACTTCTAAAACCAGGAGGTTGCTTATGGCTTGTAACCTGTCAACATTAAGAGAGATAGCACAGGCAAACTACTATAACCTCATAATTATTGAATTTATATATGCACATTAATTGTGAGAGGTGAACTGGAGCTATGTAGGCAGAGGCGGCCAATTTCACTCCCACCCCCCTTCCAGGATCACATAAGGTGAGTAGCATCACCCATACAAAACATCACCCATATAAAAATATTCAACTATTATCCCATGAAGAACCACGTGGAAATGTCAGTATTTGAGAGTACTCTTACTATAGTACTCTTACTCTTACTATAGTAGTATACAGGTGTCCCCCCGTTTACCGATGGTGATATGTTCTGGAAAACTTGTCATATAGTGAAACCGTCATTAAGCGAGTCCTCAGCACCATCTAGTGGCCAATTGTGGTATAATGTGTAAAACTAGTACAGTGTAATGCAATGTAACACAGTTGAGTTGTAATAAGGAAGGCATTCAGGGCCTTCCTGAATGCTGCAGGGACATTCAAAATAGCACCCGTGACCAGTGCCCTTGGAGTCTTTTGAATTGTTCGGAGGAAGCCTCAGAAGCTTCCCCTGGCCATTTCAAAGCACTCCTCACTGATCGCAAGCGCCATTCTGATGATCCCTGCTGCCTAAGGAAAGTCTCTGCAGGCTTCCTTAGGCAGCAGGGATCGCGGAAAGCGAAAAACATCTCACAAATGGCGCAAGGCGGTCTCACTTCTGCTGCTCGCGGATTGCGAAGTTTTGTATGGTGAGAATTGACTTTATGCTTATAGCAGGCTTGGGAAAGTAACAGAGTAATGGAGCTACAAGTATGGAGGACTCTGTAATCCACTTGCTAGACGTCTCCCCAAACTATAATTTTATTGTTGAAAATTGTGGAAGAGATCTCTTTCTAAAGATGTTTTGTTTCCTTACATTCCCTGATTCCCTTTTGCTAAAAGGATGCATTTCAATCAAAGCATAGCTGAAGAACCTTAAGTTTTGAATATCTAAAGGCTGCAATCTTATCCACACTTAATTTCTGGAGTAAAGCCAAATGAACTCTGGGGATTTCTGTACAAAGACATGCATAGAATTGCACTGTGAAATGTACTTGACCTTACTGACTCAAAACGGAGTCATAACTCAAACTGAGCCTGTGCTGAAGTCTTAAGAAGGAGAGTTAAAGAGCTGCAAAATAAAACTATGGACACAGAACTAACATTTTTCCATTCAAACACAATTTTGATGCCTTAAGACAGTGGTTCACAAACTGGGAGGTGTGGCTCCCAGGGGAGCCATGGAAACCAGCCAGGGAAACGGCTGAGTGCCACAGAACCCTCTCGAAAAACAGTGCAATGCCAATTGGCAGGCATCAACATAATGCAATGGGGAGCTGCGGCCAATGGTCGCCAATGTTCAAGGGAGCCGCAGGTCAAAAACGTTTGGGAAACACCGCATTAATAAATCCTGCACATATGCTCCACAGCTCAGAAATAGGCAGAAGCAGCTCCAGTTTAATATTTGATACTAAGAAAAAGGTGTGATTTGACATAAATACAAGGTAGATTCCAGTTCTTAAGTGTTACTAATAATTTGGTTGACCTATTAAATGCTTTATTCTCAATTTATTTTAACGTTTCAGATCTATACTTCACCTCCTGTTTTTACATAGCAATTGCATTCCGGCATACCATAGAAAGCAACAAAAATGCAATTCTGACATGCGACTAAAAAGCCATTGTACCGTGTAGTTTTACCATAATAGAATGGAAAACATGATGCTGTCTCACCACCTAATGTTAATACAGGTTACAGAAAGAACTATACAGTAGGGCCCCCATATCCGTGGATTCACTTATCCGTGGTTGAAAAAAATGTCCCCCATCGCGCCAACGACTTACTTGTGATTGCAGCCTGGTAAAAGCTGGTAAGTCATTTGCATGATGGGGTTTCCCTTTTACCAATGGTTTCCAGTATCCATGGGGGCCTCAGGAACGTATCCCTGTGGTTCTACTGTACTAGCTATTGCTTGTGGTATTTGGTTATAAGTGTTTCAAAAGAATCTTGACTTAAGAGTTATACAGACCATATTCGTTTCCTGCTGACGGTAAAAGATTTGGGTCAAAGAGAGCACACACATACACATACCTGTAGTCTTTTTTGCTAAGACTGGTGTAACGCACAGTGTCATCCATGCTACAGCTGACCAGCTGCTCTGATTCATCCACAGCCATTCGTGAAACCAGGTTTGTGTGTCCTTTTCCCAAAAATTCATTGTTTTCCCCTGTCTCAGAATCCCAATAATGTGAGAAAAATATTAAGGAAAATCTCTCCAGGATGTGAAACATGGGACATTTCAATATTAATGTCCTGTAACAATCAAGTGTGGACACAAGTTTGTTCCTTTCAAACTAATGTAACATATTTGGTCAAAACTTTAATCCCATATGCAGTTAAGCCTCATTGCTTGTAAGTGGTACTTAATTTCAAGCAAGCACACTTGGATCTGATCTGAAAAACAGCAAGGTGTAATTAGGACAGGAAAGGCATTGGAACAGCATGGTAGGGATATTTAATTCTTTTTCCCTCTTGGACCATTTGTTCTGATCAAAATTGCCCCCCCTCCACATCCCACAATTACTTTCTCACCCGTACGAGAAGCCTTACACATCCTCTCCCTCTACTGCTCTGATCAAATTTATAGCCTGGCAAGGCAGCATTTCAGTTAATACAACACACACCAAGTTAGAAAACTGAAACACACCTTCTAGTGTCATGTCTACTTTAGCCTTCAATGCGGCTTTCAAAAACATTAGTGTAATTTTTACTTGATTCAAAGAGCTGGTTTATAGGCCGGAATGTTACCAGAGATATGAAATTGTGCTCCTATTTGGAATTTAGCAAGTCTTTAAGCACAGCACTAGGCCATTATGTGAACTTAAACGTTTTAGAGGCTAATGGAACAAGCATTGCATGCAAGCGCCATGGACGTGGAATGATTACCAAAGAAATGTATACAGATTATACTTCTGAGTTAGAGCTGTCAACTGTGCAGCAGAATTTTCATAAGATACCTCCCTTGTTGAAAATAGTCAATGCAAAATCTTGGATAGCACAGAAAAGCAGTAGCTTGAAAGTCAACAAGCTGGAAAGACTGAAATAGTACCCATGTTCCTCTGGGCAGTTTTCACGTTTACGATTCATCAAATCTAAGTGGCACTTACACTGAAAACTGAAACCTTGGTGAGTTAACTGGATAATCCTAAAACCATAATGTTTCCATTTAGCCATTCAAATGAAAACTGTTGTATTCTTTCCTTGTATGCCAAGAAAAGATCTTCCTGCGAGCAGCAAAGGTGATAGAAGAGGACAAGACACTACAGCAGCGATTTTCAATGTTTTTCTTCTCAAGGCACACTGACCTCTATGGTCTTTGCCTCATGTAATGTTACTTCCGGCTTCTGGGAGACTCTTCCGGGTTCTGTGGATCTGTTTCTAGGTAACAGTCTGTAGTACTAACTGTTTGTACTAACTGTTACTACAGACAGCTGCCCTAGAAACAGAGCCGCATATCCTGGAAGTATTTTTCAGCGATTTTCAACTGCTGTGCTCCAAACTCCTGCAACACACCTGTGGACCATTTGCGGCACACCAATATACCGCAGCACACTGTCTGAAAAAAATCGCTGCTGTATGGAGTTGAACAGTACTTAAGTTTATATCTGAAAAAAGAAAAAGAAAGAAGGCCAGGTACTTGACCACTCAAAGGATATTAATATGTCCATCATGGCTCCCAGAGTAAATGTAGGATTTCCCTCCATTTTTATGCACTGTAAGACACTGTATTGATTTACTGTGACCCTAGAAAAGAACACAATTATTGCAAACAGTTAACTTCAAGCGAACTGTAGCCTCTTGAAAAGAGGTATTCACTTAAGAAGAGTGGCCTGGATCTAAAGTAGCACACGTTTGCTTCCATTAACCTAAAGAGCTTTCTACACGACTTGCCTAGCAGAAGACCCCCAGCACATCTCCCCCTGGAGATGGGGGACTCTGTGGAGCAGCTTTTCACAGGCAAAAGGAGCTACAGACAGAGGGGATATGGACACACACAACCCATGTGAAAGTGCCTTCTACTCAAGAGTAGGTTAGATACAAGTCATCGTCTTACTCTTATCCAACCCACTAACAATGCTAACATATGGTTAGCCATGATTTCAGGTTTGCATGGCCAGCAGCAATACATGAGTGAATGGAGTTTACGGGTTTATTGGCGATGGTTCAAATTACCATAGCAACTTAAGAGTTACAAACGCGACGTTTCATCCAGATTTCACTGGACCTTATCACGGTCCAGTGAAATCTGGATGAAACGTCACATGGCCTGAACCATCTGAACCATGGCCAATAAACCCATAAACTCCATTCATTCATATGTGGTTAGCCATTTACATGCTACAGATCATCTTTCACCACTGAAACATTGTCCAATTTAAGCAGATAACCTGGAATGGCCTATACGCCCCTGTTTGAGTTTCAATCACAATCCATGCACTTCAAAAATATTTCATTTTCCTTAAAAATGACAGATTCAATGGCAGTGATCTTCTTGCGGCAGGACTAAACAATAGCTACAGCGCCATGAATTGCTTTATCCTTGCATGAGCCCAGTGGAATACATGAGCTTTCATCATTTATAGCACCATCAATGGACATGACACTTTGAGAACATAGGTCCCTGCCTTGAGGAGCACACAATCTCAATTTCGATATATAGGGGGGGGGCAAGGGTAAAGGGGAGGGGGAGAGAACAGGCATTCAGTTCAGTTTTATGCATTTAGATTTAGTTTCAAAAGAGGATGAAGACTAAAAGGGTTGCTCGGAAAGGGGAAAAAAGTGTGCTACATTTAAGAGACCAGGATATCCTCAGATAGCCGAGGATAGAGGAGTTGGAGAAATGAAAGCCTCAGGCTGACATATTTCAGAATATGAGGTCACAGGGAAAGCAGCAGATTTTCATACAGTGGACACAGTACAAGAGGCCCATGCCACTAGTTTTGCATGCCAAGCCCAAGGAACTGTTTTCCCCTTTGAACAGCAGACTCCCATGACACATCACATTATACTTCAATAACTTGTCAGTTTCAAAAGAGGTTTATCATGTGGTATTGGGAGTCAGGGGCAGGAGTGAGTGCAGAAGGAAATACAAAAGCCCTTGAGGGTTCTCCTACATAACTAGTTGCATGATTCTTTGGATCCTTGGCATTGTCTGAAATAGGCACTGCCATTTGCCTAAAGGAAAATGGTTTTCAAATCACCTTGCTCTCAAAATAAAATTATTTTTTCCTATTTTGATTTACAATTCTTCCCCCTCAAGTACAGGGTTATTCAAGAAGGATGGTGCAAAAGTAAAGCTGATTTATTCTTAAATGAACTGACATACCACAACCATCGTGACATGATAGGACAGAAAAACTGTCCAAGTTTCCCATGCACATTGCAAATGTTCGATGTGGGCATCTGCATAGCTACAAGGCGGGCAAACAGCTGCAGTCTCCTCGCAAGGAGACTGCAGCTGTCACCCAGGCATTTGCCCCCTTGCAACTACACAAGTGCCCACATCGAACATAATGTGCATGTGAAACAGTTTTTCTGTCTTTTCATTTCACGACAGTTGTGGTGTCAGTTCATTCAAGAATAAATCAGCTTTACTTTTGCACCATCCTTTTTGAATAACCCTGTATTTAAATTTAATACTGTTCAAAAGTAGTTTGCAAACCAAAAACTGTTTGGCCCCTTTTAAGTTGTTTGCTGTGTTGCTTTTATCATCTAAAGTGGCCTTCATCATTAGCAAACTGTTATTTCAAGCTACACTCATTATGAAGATCCTGGCAGCCCCAGGCTCAATGATCCAACAAACCTTTATGACACGAAGAGGTTTATCTGGGTTGTTCTTATCCAGATAGTTGATGTAGCCAGAAAGAGAGAGAGTCAACAAATGGTCTTTTTGCCACAGACAGCCCAGCTGCTGATCAAGGACATTTGATCCCATATTGAATGTGTTCACTATGCTATTGGCACCAACATCCCAGATCTTAGCTGTTTTGTCTCCAGAAGCAGAAAGTAAATGACTGCCATCTGGACTCCAACTAATCTGTAAAAAAAAACACAAAAAACCGAGACTTAAGACCATAGCCCCACTCCATATAAGATATATCTTAGAAGTTATTCTTGCCTGTGTCAAAAGAGAACTAACTCTAAAATGACATATATATGCACACACACACATGTACTTCCTGCTTATTTCTCTCACTCACTCAAAGGGGAAGCATTTTTTTTAACAAACCTCAATTTAAATGCAGCAGAGTTAACCAGGAGTCAGATATTTCACAATAGCATTTTGCTGGCAGTAGAGCTCAACCGCAGTCATCGACAGTACCATTACAATAGATCACACTGCTCGTGGCACGGCTGCAGGGATTCAATATAGTGCCACTTCTGATTTTAAGGAACGAAGTATGTCATGCTTTACTAGGAACCGAGTGGCTTTGCCACACTTGCCCAAGCATAACATGCAGTTTTAGCCGCTATGGAGCAAGTTATTTTAGCTGTTGCAACTAAGGTACATTCACAGAATCAAAACATACAGTGAACCCTTTTTATTCGCAGGTTCAGGATTTGACTCAACGCGGGTCCCAGATCTGCGAAGATCCCCTGAAAGAAGCCTTTAAAAAGAAAAAAAGCCCCGAAATCACCGTTTTACCTTTAAAAAGCCAAACCACTCCGTTTTCGGGGCTGTAGAGCGTGAAATCGCGCTACTACAGTCTCTTCTTGGTTGCTCAACTCCCCCCCTTCTCCAGGTTTGCCCCAGTGCATTCTGGCCTGGGGCGAACTTGGGGAAGGAGGGAAGTTGAACAACCAGGAAGAGGCTGTAGCAACGCGATTTTACTCTCTACAGCCCTGAAAACAGAGCGGTTCGGTTTTTTAAAGGTAAAATGGTGATTTTGGGGCTTTCCCCCCTTCCCCCCAATGTTTTACAGTGACCCCCGGTTCCATGCTAAAGCAATTTTGCTTTACGTGGATTCTTGCTATCCGCAGGGGGACAGGACCTGAATCTGCAGCCAAAAAGGGAGACGGAATTGCACTTACTGCATAAATGCCTCCATCATGTGCTTTATTTCCACCAAGGGCACCAACTTTCTCTCCAGTTTTGCCATCATAAATAAAGATCTTTCAAAAAACAAAACCATACATATTGTAAGCGTTTTCACATCAATTAAACATTAAATACTAAAAAATAACTGCCAGTATTTCAGTATGTGGGAAGCCAATTTTGTAAGTGCCAAATTGAGACTCAAGACACACTCTTGGCAAACGGACAGCCGAATCCTGTCTAGCTAGGCTGCAGCACAGGCGTAGAGCCTACACCACATCCTAGCCAGATAGGACTTGGACTCTCTATCTATGAACTTTAAAGTGCCACATACAGACGGCACAATAATTTTTTTTAGATTAATACCAAATGTCTCCACTTTATGAAGATGTGAAGGTGCCTTATATGGAGTCAGATCATTGGTCTATGTAGCCCAGTATTGTCTCCTCTGAATAGCAGGATCAAAGGAGACAATACTCCTCTGTATGATGATCAGATTTCAAAATCTCAAGCCAAGGATCTTCTAAGCCAGGGGTGGGGAACCTATTTGCGGTGGAGGGCCATTTTCCCATGGGGAAAATTTGTTGCGGGCCGGCCATTAGGCCGTCCGAAATTTTTTTGGGCCCCCACCGCAAATTTACTGCTCTCCCTCCCTCCCACCTAACCCACCGCTCGTTCTCCCTCCCACCCACCCACCACTCTCACCCACCCTCCGCTCTCTCTCTCTCTCCCACCCACCCTCCGCTCTCCGAACCCCCACCCACTCGCTCTCCAACTTACCTCAGGCTCCTCGGCTCCGGGCCGCTGCCTTCCCGCGCCTCCTCCTTTTGAAAGCGGCCTTTTTGTACCTGCGCAGATCGCCACTGAGGCCGAGAGATTGCCCTCTCTGCCTCAGCGGCAATCTGCACAGGTACAGAAAGGTCGCTTACAAAAGGAGGAGGCGTGTGGCGGCGCCTCCGATCCGGTCCTGCGCGGGCCGGAGGTTCCCCACCGATGTTCTAAGCCCTGCTACAGGTGATCCTCTTAAATGGAACTACTGGGGCCTTAACCTTCTGCATCCCAAGCATGTGCTCCACAACTGAACCTCATGCCTTCTCCTCCTCCACCCTTTCTACTACTTTGCATTTTATTAGCAAAACATGGCTCAACTTTACCTGACCATCTGCACTGGCTGTAGCAAGCCTATTTCCATCAGGAGAAAAACGTACACAGTTAACAAAACGGCTGTGGTCCTGTAGAATAAAAGCACATCACAATTTTAGTTCACAAATTGCATTCCAGTTGCTCTCTATCATCACCCGTTGTGTGTTGTGCAAAAAGCTCTAATCCCCGTCTCCTGCCTCCAACAGAGAAAAACCCAATTATTAGATAGTCCAGGAAACTGGTCTAGGAGCAGCACCCCATGTTTCTGCAGAACACAGATAATATAAGAACTTTTAAGGTGGATACCACTGACAATTTTACGATTCAAATCCACTGCCTTTGCACTTCACAAGTGGTTTGCTCAACGTAAGTTGAGCCAAGTGGTTACATGCTCAACGTAAGTGGTCTGCATCTATCCTCTGTCTCAACAGGAGACTGCAGAAAGACTGCATCGCCCACTCATACTGCTCATAAGTCTTTATTTGAAAGCAACCTCCTGAGCACAGACTTCAAGTGAGCTTGGACAGGAAGGCACAACCCAATGAAGATTCTACATGATTAGAGCCACATTTGATTTATCATATCTCCAGAAATCCAAAACATTATACTGTACAGTCATAATAATAAAGTGAAAGGACAAGTTCTATTGTCCTGGGCACATGAAAACAGCCCAAGTCTAAGGCTACACAAGTTTCAGGTGCTAAAGTTCTGAGCAAGGGATTGCACTGCAGAACAACTGCTTGTAATTACTAAAAACTTCACGTTAACTAGGCAGATATAGGATCCTTATTTAATTGGAAGATCCAGAATCTCAAGACTTCAGATTTGTGGTAGAGCTGTAAAAGCACTTTGGGCAAGTTCCAGATGGCATGAAAAGCCTGTTTTTTGAGCAAGAACTTAACATCCTACACTCCCTCTTGCAAGTATGGGGGCCCTCTGGAGGACCACACCATGAAGTGCACAGGGCTGCTACTGGAAGGAAATACAGGTGTGTGCCCCCCCCCCATGACAGATCGCTTAATGACGATCTGCATATACAGCAGAGGTTCCCAAAGTGTAAACAAAGAATTAAAGCTACAGTACTGTATTTTAAATGCAAAAAGAATGTTGTCTAACTCTCTCTGTGTGTGCGTTTCTACCTCCATTGACAGGAAGAAATCTTGTTGTGCTTTGTGTTACACAATCATAATGTACACTGCGTTTGCCATTCATTCCCTATTACAACTCCACTGTGTTACATGGAGGACTCGCTTTATGACGATTTCACTATATGACGGGTTTTCCAGAATGTATCCACGTCGTTAAGCGGGGGACACCTGTATCACTCCGATGCATGCGAAAAAGGCTTTGTTTGTGATCTCTGTATGAGCTTGTGTGCATTTGTGGTAGATACCAGTCAATAAAAATGTCGACTCACGCTTATTGTAAACTTGAATTTGAATGGTGGTCCTTCAAAGAAAGCAGCACAGTTGTCATCACTGCCAGTTGCTAGGCGGTAGGGTCTTGTCTGCTTTATATCCACGCTATTGATTACTTTATTGTGGCCAGTGATCTCACCTACTGAAGAACCAGTATCCCATAGAAACACAGCACCAAATCTATTTAAGATACAAATGCCAAGACATGTAAAATGGAGAGAGAGAGAGAGAGAGAGACACAGAGACAGAGAGTCTGTCAACTCCTTGAGTGCAGTCAGCATGTTGAGTATACTTAGACAATAGAAATTAGGTCACCCAGTTAATCTCATGGGATTTCAGCTTTGCTCCCAAGGGCACCCGAGTGCTTTGTCCATTAGCTAGAAACTACAATGTAATAAAATAGGAAATTTGCTCCATGAATTTAGAGATTAATATGCAACGCTTTGCAACACTATATTTAAACAACATTTTCCTCAGACAATCGGACACTGAAATCAGTCCTACCATTTCAAGTAACCTCTCTTCTACGGAACACTTTTTAAAGATATGGATAATCAGCAAGCGTTTTGTTTAACTCTAAATGAGCAATTGCTATTAATGGGGCTCCCTTTTGCATGACTTATATCAGCAAAATCCATGACCTATATCCGCAAAATTCACAACCAAGTGAATTTGTTGTAAGTACACTACTCTATATTAATTGACAACACTAGAGTACTTTTAAAAAAATCCCACTGTGACTGGGATTACTCATAACTTCAAGTTATTCACAGAAGCCTACCCTCTTGTGGAACAGTACTGTTAAGAAAAGATGCAAATTTTTCATGGGCTCCACAGAAGGGGAGCAAATGCATCCTCGACATCTCAGGGCAACTAATAAAATACAGCGCTAGAAGTAAATGCGTCTCAGACCACATTCCAGCAGAGTTGCAGCCGACTCCATTTCTGGATTCTTTTCCTCTTCTGGAACACCAGAGGCTCTACAAACTGGACACTTACCTGTCAAGACGATCTAATCATATAGCAGTCTTTAAGGATCAGATGGGGCTTAAAACGAGGAGGCAAATTTAAGACCTACAAGTACAATCCAGAGGCACATACACTCCATCTACGTAACGAGAGTTACTTGGTACGACTTCCTTAAAGCACTTTTGCCTCCTCTCCCCCACACCATTAGAAGAGTTCTTTTAAAAGGCAGTTCTGGATTGTAGTACAGAAGTATGAAAAATATGGAATGCTCAGGTCCCAGGAAGGAGATTTCCTTTCAGTCATTCTCAACACTGAATTTGCTCAGGGTTTTTCTTTTCCTTTTAAGAAGCACTTTGGGGGGTTTACTGGAGGAACTACTTCAAGGAAATCGCTTGGTGACTGGCACGCAGCTTGGGCTGTGCAGCCCTTTAGCACGGTGTTATACAGCAGCTACGCATACAAACCCCCTTGCCATCGCTGCTTGATACCATTCAGAAACGTGTACTTTGCTGGCACAGCCAGTGTTACCACAGATATGTACTATTACAAGACTTCCAGCTGCTAAATGATCAGCTGTCAACTGTGAATCTAGAAATTAACACACAAGAGCCATGTTCTCTTGCAAGAACTTAAAAATAAACCTGCATTTTTTTCTACTCACTTCTCTCTTCCTTCCCCAACAGCAGCAAGCCTCTTGCTGTCTTCAGTCCATGCAATATCTTTTATTCTTCCTGCAAATGGCTGATATTCATACTTCAGTAGATGTTCTTTCTGTGTCGTATCCCAGATTCTAAGCTTTCCAGAGACATCTGTCACAGCACAGCAATATATAAGCTCACTGTTCAAGCATGATCAAATTGTTGTGTGACCAATCTGTCACACTCAAATTTTCAGACATGCTAGTCTAAAAAGCTTGCCATCGTGCTTACTAGGAACGCTAGAATCATCTGCAAACAATCATGTTACAATGCCAACAGGGCCAGAAGCCAAAATGTTATAAGCAACTTGCCACACTACAGCATTAACAGTTTATAAAGCAAACCTAACCATTCTGAATTTGTTAGGAAACAATAAGGATCATGTTTAACAGGTCTTTAAGGACATGGTGCTCTCGATTCTCCGGGTAAGACATCAAATATTAAATTATATGAAAGTGTTGGATCCAATGAAAAATGTCCTAGAATATTGAGTGTTAATTCAGCTTGGTATGAAGGACACAGTTAGCAGGTTTCTGAACACATTCAGAATCAGAAAACTATGGTTTGCTAGGTCATCTGAACTGGGCCCTAGTAT
This sequence comes from Plestiodon gilberti rubricaudatus, assembly GCA_026170595.1. Classification (NCBI taxonomy): domain Eukaryota; kingdom Metazoa; phylum Chordata; class Lepidosauria; order Squamata; family Scincidae; genus Plestiodon; species Plestiodon gilberti. Next base: position 61,578,113 of record JANXHW010000005.1, read on the forward strand.
TAAATGACTCAGCAATTTCATTTGAACAGGGCAAATAGAAGAACCACCAAGCCCAGACAGCCCTTCCATCAGCGTTTTCAAATGAGAAACACAATTTGTGAATTACTACAGATATACGGGCCACTAAGAGATCTTGAAAGCTCTGAAAAGCCAGGAACTGGAGAGTCAATAGAATATATTGCACACCGCTGAAAAAGAAAAAACTAACAATTTCTCAATGAACTGGGAAAGGAATTTGGAAGAGGTCATCCTGAAGACGTACAGAACTGGGTTTGGAGTAATTTAAGAAATGTCAACAATTTTCAAAGGCTCAAATATTGAAAAGTGTTTAATACCTTCTAGTTTGAATACAGTCAATCCCCGCTAGCCGCGGAGGTTAGATTCCTGGAAACCTCCGTGGGTCGCAAATTCACAGCTACCAAACCACTGATTGTATGAGATCAATGGGGTTCCATATAGGGGGTTAGGTGGCTGGGGAGATGCCTTACCTGGAACATTCAGCAGGAACATTCGAAATGGCATTGGCAATCAGCAGGGACCTTCTGGAGGTAGCAAGTAAGCTTTCCTCGGTCACTTCAAAGGGTCCCGTGCTGATTGCGGGCACCATTTTGAATGTCCCTGCTGCTTTGGGAAGGTCTCTGCTGGCCAGCAGAGTCTTTCTGGAGGCAGCAGGGATTCACACCTCGTGAATGGCACAAGGTGGTCTCAATCCTGCTGCTACCGAATACATAAATTGGCAAGTCATGAATGGCGGGGACTGACTATACGAATTTATAAATGTAGTCACTGTTAATTTCATGCATATTTTCATAGAAACGTGTTAATAAAATCTAAAAACCAAAATCAATTGTTTGATTTTGAAGTATATCATACAAGGAATCCAGCAAATAAATTCATATTTTGGGCTATGTGAAAGATTATAGAAAATATGTATCTAGAGTTGCTTATAAACCTTTTGACAGTAGCAACAATGTCCACTTTTCTGGATGGAATGGTTTCCATAAGATTTGGAACATCGCTATGTTGCACAAATTATTGGTCAATATAGCCATACATCCATGAAGGGACAGAAACCGAGAACCAGTTTATAGGAAGACGGCTGCTAAACGTTTTGCAAAGAAGTTTTTCAGGATGTTAGACCATACACTAACGACTAGGATCTTAAGAAGTTTATACATTACTTACGAATCGAGATGCTTGGCTACATATATATTGTAAATAAAAGTTAAATATATGCAAAGTACATTTGCATGGGGGTGTGGTGTGTGTTTAAAGCAAGCTTCCTGCTAGGCCAAACAGAAGTATTCTGAGCACAAGGAAAATGCATTTATTTTTCAAAAGCCTCTACAAAACACCCAGAAAAACTGTTGCTGTGTCAACACAGCATCTCTCTTTTGCACTGAGTAGCTTGTTTAACCACCTCATCCGATCCCCTGGTCTACACAATACATGCTTACTCAAATTGAAGCAGCAGCAAATTACTTGTTTGTGAAACCTAGACTATCATTACCATAACACCATGCAGACAGCAGTCTGAAATCCAGTAAGAAGCTGGTCACTCCCCAAGGAGCTTTACAAGAATACTGCATGGACACAGCAGCAACAGCTTCATTTCACCTTGTACTTGGAGTTCAATCTAGAAAACCAGTGCCTGAAAAATAACGCTTCTATCGAGATACTGCTTTTAATGTGTAGGTTCACTCTATTCAAGAACTTCACACTCTAAGCCAGGGGTTCTTAACCCCTTCCTGGCCGAGTACTACCTCCGGCGCCACTCTCCTGCTGTGTACCATCGGAAGTGAACAGCAATGACATCGCCTGTTACTTCCAGGTTTTCAGAGGCCAGAAAACACAGGTAGGAGACTCTAGGCGGGTAGGAGGGCCCTTCTCAGTGTTCCCAAGAGGCTCGGTCAAAGGCAGGAGCCTCTCGGGAGTGAAAACGCGCTGCCAAAAGTACCGCATCAGAGCGGGGTTCCAGTGGTCTGGCAGTCCGAGTACCACCAGCAGTCGGCCGAAGTACCACTGGTGGTACTAGTACCACTGGCTGAGAACAACCGGCTCTAAACAATCAAGACTTTGCCTTTGGGCTTTGCGACTGTGCATCAGGAAAGACCAAATCCAAGAGAATGAAAACAATCCTGCCCCACAAAATGGAGTGAAACAACAAAAAGCCAAAGCAGTCCCCAGAGTAGGGCAAAGCAAGCGACCACTGTGAGCCTTGCATTTTGGAGGGCCCCCGCTTCACACCGGTGATCATCTTCTCACTCACTGTCCTGAAAGGAAAGCCAGAGAGACTAAAATCGGAGGGGTGGTGACTCACCTCTTCCTCCAGTGCTGGCTACGTATCAAAAACCAGAGTGATGGCAATGTTTCCAGCTGCAGGAGGTAGGGCGTTGGTGCCTATGTAGCTCCTGACCTTTCCCCATGACCAGCTGCTTTTTTCTGCCATTTAGATATTTTGCAGAATTCACTTTTCGAAATGCAAAGCGTACACAGCTATAGCTATACTAAGACACTGTTGAGCCAGCACATGAGGGAATACATTTCTTGAAAAATGAGAAGAGATGAAGAGGAGGAAATCTTCCACACAGTATGCGCAAAAGGGTTTATTACGGTTTTTAATCCATAGTTAAGATAGCAAAAGGGAAAGCCAATTTCAGTTTGGGAATGAGAACACAGTCATTTCAGCCACAATACTACTCTGTTTGAAGCATTTCATGAATATTCTCTTCTGGAAATCCTTAAAATCACCCTGTAAGTCAGTATTATTATCCCCACAGAGATAGGGAGGGATGGAACTTAAGGCTGTGACACACCAAGCACGTTCGCGTTAGTCTCATCCAGTGCGCTGCCTGAGCGGCCAACGTGCACACCAAAGAAAGCCGCACAGAGAAAGGAAGACATTCTGCCCTGCCCCTCCCTCTTAGCCAATCAGAATCAAGACTTTTCAGACTTGATTCTGATTGACTACCGCGTTTGCTCTGCGCCCCGCCCCCACAGTTCCAAATACTGCCCGATTGGCTGAACGTCGCAAAAGTCAGCAAAAGATGAACATGGGTCTTCTTAGCGCATACCGGAATGTGCCTTTCAGCGCTCCTGTGTGCTCTGGCCGGAGGTCTGACACACCAGATGAATGTGGACTCCACTGGGCGCAACGCATGTGGATGTGTTTAGTGTGTCTCAGCCTTAAGAGAGCGAATGAGCGAGGCTTGATTACGGTCACCTAGCAAAGTTCCAACAAGGGTTTTCTACAGTCTTAGCCATTATGACGCACCATTAAACCATTTCTGCCCACAAATATTTGTGGCTCGAAAGATATTTAATGGCATCAAGGCTGAACTATGCTGTGTAGGCCATAAACTAACACAGAGGTAGGCACACTTAAGCCCATCTATGGGCCTAAGGGCGCAATCCAAACCTACTTAGGCCGCCGTTGTAACCAGCGGGCTAGCGAAAATGGGAGGCCCCAGAATGGAAAGGGGATTCAAACCCCCTCCAAAATGGGACTTCAAAGGGGATTTGAATCCCCTTTACGTTCTGGGGCTTCCCGTTTTCGCTGGGCCGCTGGTTACAACGGCGGCCTAAGTAGGTTTGGATTGCGCCCTAAGTGTCCCTCAACCTTGCACAGGATTTTAGTTGCAGATTACAAGTATCCCTTATTTGTGGTGAAATGGGTAGTAACAAGATTTTGTAAAATAGGCAACTTAACACAGACATGCATAATAGTATTATACTGTACCTCCAGATGCAATGTAGAAGCCACTGGGAGCATACTTGGCAACCACAACCTGATGGGCATGTTCAGTGTAGATGTCTGCAATTGCCGGGTTCTACAAAACAATTTTAATTTAAAAATTCAATCTTGCAAACAAACATTCAGAGAAGTTCCCTATCTGCTCCTCACAGTCCTCCTCAGCAGACAAAGCAGTGAAAATCCTACTGTGTCTTAGGATGGGTTGAAAACAAGATGAACGTTTTCAGAAACCCACAGGTAGGGCCCCAATTTTTTTTTTAAAAAAAAATGGCAGTCTGGGAGTCCCCTTCTAAACAGAAGCCATTGGAACGTAGTCCTACAAACGGCTGCAAAAATCTCTAGATGGGTTACCAGCGTTGCATGATTATTATTACCGAAATAATATTATTATGTTACCGAAAGAACACGATGCGTTCTGGGGCCCCCCCGCGCCCCGCCCCTTAAGGGTAGATCGCTCAGTCCCGGTCGACGATCTGGTAAGCCTACCTATAGGCTGTTTTCCCACTTCTATTCTGCTCTTTTATATACAGCAAGTCCTTGCTTACTGTTGTTTCGCTATCCGTGTTGTTTTGTCGCCCTCCATGGCTGCAGCAGCTTCCAGGATGTGCTGGGCCCGCAGACCCACTTCCTGGTCCTATTCACGCCCCAGGCATTCAGAGGTGAGAACAAAGCCAAGCAAGTGGGCCGCGGTCCCGCACAACCCAGAAGCGGCTTTGCTGTGTGCAGCGAGCCCACCAGAGCATCACTGAGCCCGGCGGTAAGAATTGGTTTGTTATACATTGTTTCACTCAACATTGCAGTTTCAAGGAACCTATTTACAACGTTAAACGAGGACTTGCTGTATGCTGCATTTTTAGGTTTTAGTAACTTTGGGTTTTTTTATGGTATTTTATTGGCTGTAAGCTGCCTTGAGCATCTTAGTTTTTAAGAGGAAAGGCGACATATACATCTTTTAAATAAACATCAAACCTATGGGGTTTTCCCCTGAATTAGAAAACAGGTACCTGAACAGTATGCATATTAATATTTCACATAAGCTTATGTTGTAATGCACTGAAAAAAAAAGACTGTGCAGTGGGAAACTTCAAGATGCCAGAATATAACCTCGTGCAACTACAGAGGCAAGAGCAAAGGAGAAGAGCTTAGGCTCAAAACAAGCGGGATCCAAGAGGGCAACCAATCCAGGGGAAAACAGTGTTGAGGAGAGGAGAGGAGGAGAAGCACATGGAGCTGTCTATAAGGCTGAAGGTGAGAGAAAGCAAACTGGAAAAGCAAACAGCCAGGGAGAAGTGCACCTGGCCAGCAGCTGCAGTGGTGATGAAGGCTGACATTCACATAATACTCTTTGGACTTGAGGATCTAGTACATTTGACTCAATGAATATTGCTGATCTGTAATCGACAAACCTAGGCACGCTGGTTGCATATGCTCCCAACCTTGGTTAGTCATCCTATTGCTCATTACTGAGTCACTCACACCCTGCCACTTTCCATTCTGTTAGGTCATGGCATGCCAAGAATTATGGTAGTATTTTGCTTCTGCTGCACCTTCTAATGCAGTGATCCTAAAATGACTGTCCTGCAAGTGAATCCCAACTATCAACAAGGAACAACTTCTAAGCATAGAGAGTATTGGTTTCTGGATTTAAGGGATACTTAAATTTTCTGCTCTACTATAGCAGTTGCTGCCAGAAGAAGAAAAAAAAGAGGGGGATTACAATCCAATGATTAAGCCAAGGCCTTCACCAAAAGGTCAAACACCTTCTTTGTTGTTTAAGTCACACACCTTTTAAAAGCCTGGTGTTTAAACTGGAATGTGAAGCATATGGTCATCACTATTTCTATACTACAACTCCTCTTTGAGCAAGAGAAGCACAAACAAGAGAAGATTGCTTCTCAAAAGCCAGTAAAAGCCAAAGGAAAAAGACACCAGGAGAGCTCTGAAGGAAACCAAATACCAGATGCATTAAAAAAAAAGCAGCAAATTAACTACAATTTGAAGCACACATTCCGCTATGTAGTTCTCTAATTAACAGAGTGTCCTTTTTAAGCACTGAAACTAGAGATACTTGTGACAGCTTGCAACTGACTAACACTGTGCTGGGCAAGGGAGCCACAAAGGTAAAATATTCATGCAATTGGGTAATCCAGTCTTGCAGATGGTCTTATGGTGCTTTCTAGAATTCTTTTGAAACATGAATACTGCACATGCCAATAATGGACAAAGAGACAGTAGCACATGATAACGTGATGGCTATATTCAGGGTTGAAGAGGCACAACTAAGCGAACCGGAAACTTATTTCAATGTTACTTTATAAGCCATCACACTTCTTTGCTGATCAATCAACCAATGGTTTCTTGAATGGTCCTGCGCAACAGTTTGCAGCACATGATTCTTTCACAAAGGTTTGGCTGCTTGCCATACATAGGTTTCACGGGGTACTTTTGCTAGGTTCATATCATAAAAAGAATATGAATGAATTATACTAGCTTCTTACAAGTACTTGACTCTGTATAACAAGTTTAAATCCACTCTTCTAGTCCACGTGCCCCTCACATGGTGGGGACCTAATAGCATATGGTAGGATTTAAGCACCAAAGGTTCCTCATAGGTCCCCACCAAGACCATTCATTGTTTTGTCATATGCAATTTGACAAAGCTTTTGCAATTTGTTGGGTTTCCATAAGATTTGTTATCATAGCCAGTGACATGGTGCAGTCTTTCTGATTATCCAAATTCCAGCTGTTCAATGCCATGTTCTGGGCACAGGACATTTTGGGACTTTTTTTGGGGGGGGGGCAAAACTGATTATCCTAACTTCATTTCAATTCCCTCAAAAGCACTTCAAGTTCTTATAGTCTTGTGCACAAATACCACCTGCATCAGACATTATGAGGGGATCATATGTTAGCTTGCTTCTCTTGCCTAAATTACAGCTCACCAAGCTCAATGCAGGACTAAGAAGCTGCCTCTTAACCCCTACCTAAAGCTATCTGGCACTCCCTAACTGAAATTAAACATCAAAAGACTGTAATCTTAAGACTGTTTCCTCTAAAAATAGTTCAACTGACGTTTTTGAAATTATTTTGAAAGTTATAGTGTAAAATGTTTCAAAAGGAAAGACAGAACTTCAAGGCCTACAAGTAGCACACGAATGGCCAACTAGTACACTAATGGTCATGTCACAGCCACAGGAAAGGCTGCCAGTGCTGATCCATCAGCCTAAAACATAGTTCTTGATGAAACCGTGAAGTCAATTGTACTTCTTAGCTAGATGCTCCTCTATACTAGTGATCTTCAACCTTGGAGTCGCAACCCCAAGGTCCGGAGGGAGACAACGTCTTTCCACCGAAGGGGAGAGGCGACTCGGCAGTGATGTCAGGACAGTGGCGATGGCACTGCTGGGTTCATACCACCGCCGACTAAGTAAAAAAAGGGGGGTGAACTTATCTGGCGGCGGCTGGAGACACTGCACAACCTGGGTTCTCGCCGCTGTCACAGATGGGCAAGTCCAAAACCCTCTTTTTTTTACTTAGCTGGCAAGCAGTGGCGGTACAAACCCAGAAGTGCTGTCACCGCTGTATCGCAAAGTCTTACAGTGACCTTTACCGTTGGGTAAAGGTTGAAGATCACTGCTCTAGTCTATACTATGAAAACTTTACACATAGAGAACGAAACGTCAAATAAAGGCAGGATTAGGCCCCTTTTCAAACTTCTAATTTTAATCACACAAGCCCCCCCCCCCATAGTGGTACAGCTCAGACAGTAGGTTCAGAATCTCAGTGAGAACTAGGTCTTAATAGCTATTAGCAATGCCCTTTGTAAGCTTAATTACATCCAAAATACTGCAACCTTCTTGCTTAGTTACTGCTTAATACCAAGCTTGGTGTGCAGTGAATGAGAGCAAACATGGTACAACAGATTGTGGGGTGTACTGGAGAACTGGGTTCAAGTCTCTACTCAGCCCTGAAATGCAAGGTTCTGGATTCCTATCTCTCAGCCAAGCACTTTTCATAGATACGTTGCACAGATAAAGTAGGGGAACCTCATTTATGCTACTCTGAGCTCTTTGGAAGAAGGGAGGGATACAAATGTTATTTTAAGAAAAGCCCTTTATTTTTTGCTTTCAACAGTATTCGGTTGTTGCAAGTCTGCTACAGATGCCATAATTTTATATACATGAGCTTGTAATTTTCTAATTTAAGTTTTTACTCTAATAATAGTTTTGGCTTTCAACATCTATGCCCAAGAAAGAATTGTATGGAAGTTGGAATTCTCAAAATTAGCTAGTCCAACAAAAACCTTGGGTTTAGCAACTGCAGATTATGAACTGGGGGACCTCTTCTTCCTAGTTCTGTCTCAGGTGGGCATCAAGGATTAATTAGCAAAATAACTATAATCCCTGAACAGGTATACAAATTGTGATCAGGAGTGTCTACCTTGTGCCAGAAGTGCCATTTAATCGTGCATTATAGTAAAGCCACAGAGTTGGAGCCAAATACCATTCCAAAAGGAAAAAGCCACTTCTACTCACAGGAGGGCTGTTACTGAAAGGGAAGAGACCTATGCGTACAGGAGTTCCTCTATTTGGGCAAGCTCTTGTGCAAGACTTTGCCTAAGCTTTTTTTTTCGTAGCCTACAGTTTGTATCTTCCTCATTCACCATATTTCTCATGCTTTAATACGATTCCCGATAGGATGTGGCTCTGTACTGAAGTCTTCCATCAGCACTTCTGCAGGCGCACTAGGACATTTTCTCCATCTCTCTATTCTTTGGATACAATCCACTGTTCCCCATGCTAATGATGCTTCTAGGTCTGGGCCACCAATCCACAAAACAGACCACAGTGCAGCCTTGGAGTGAGGCAAGAGGCTTGGAGTATGCCACAGGCAAGCCCACAGGCCATCTTGCTTCTGTCCATGCACACCAGAAACACCTGTTGCCCAAGTTGTCGATGGGCCACCTGTAGAACAGAATGTAGTACAGGTTGATTGCCCTTTATCCGGACATCCGAAATCCAGACTATTCCGAAATCCAGACTATTCCGAAATCCAGACATTTTGGGGGCTATGACTTACAAATTTTAAATCCAGAGAACTTCCCGTCCCAAGCAGTCCGGATAAGGGATACTCAACCCTGTGGTTTACCTAGGTCCACAATAACAGTAACTAAATTTGTTGCTCTGTGGGGTGGTGGTGGTATGGTCTTGTCTCCAATGTCACTATTGAGTTTTGGAGGCACTCGGGATGCCTCCACAGCACAAATGCCAGGACAATTCTTCACCTTCCTCCCCAGTGCCAAGGTCGAGGAAACCTGGCACTTGTCAGGGTCATTGGACTGGGAAGGAATGCCATGACAAGTGCATTGGTAGACAACCCCCCCCCCCCAATTCTTTCAATTCACATGGTGGTTGTGGCTCCTTCAGTGTAATCTCTTCAGAGTGGCTTGTCACTATGTAAACTCCAACACCAAACTTAAGACAGTCCCACAGTCAGCATTTAAGAACATTACAGAACTTACAAGATCATTTTTTCTAGCCACCTTTATCACAAACAAACTTCTAAGTGGGACAATTTACTAGATCTAGCTTTTTCAGGGACATAAGAGGCAAGCTGAAGAACTTCCCAGTAGTAATTTTCGACTAATAAAATGTTTCAGTCTCATGAGGTTCAAGATATAGGGCTCCCAGAAGTATAAAGAGCACACACATATAACCTTTTGTGTATCTCAGCAGAGCAAGGGAGGTTTACAACTAATAACCACACATTACAGATTTCCCCACTGTTCCTCCATAGGTTTACGGCACCCAGAACTGCTAACTATACTCCTGTGTCCTGAGAGGAAATAAGCAGAGACAATCACTTGCAACAACCACCTTACATCACTGTGCAATAAGGAAGTTATTTATGACTACTAATTAGGATTCAGATGTGAAACCGTTCTCATATCACTCAAATACAAAGATATTCCCATAAAGCAGGAGAAACACACTGGACTCCAGCTGTGCCAGTTGCAAGATCAGAGAAAACACAACAGGAGAAAGCAGATATGCTTTAATTGTTATAGTATGACTTATTAACTTAATATCATTCTACATCTCCCCAGAGCAGTGAGTATTACATCGGCATTGAAATATGCCCATAAATAGTCAACTTCCCCCCCCACTGAACCAGTTTTTACATTCCAGTACTGTACATTTCTGCCTGCAACCTCAATTACTAGCCTCAGCCCTTGCAAGTCATTCATTGCTTTTGCCCAACACTCTCCTACATTAATAGAGATCTTAATATAGCAAAGAAAAGGCCAGCCAGAACACAAGAGCTTAAAATGAAACACCAAGCAACAGCAAGGTAAAAAAATAAAAGTAAAAAGAATTTAAGAAGGTACATTACATCGATGTTTCGGATGATGACACATTTTCCATTCGTATACAGAAAGTTGTTGCCCTTTGGGTCTCCCCCAATGATTTTGGAGACACCTCTTTCGACCTGTGGAAGGCTGGCAAACACTTTTTCTACAAAAGAAAAGGGCATTATTTTGGCATTACTAACAGCAGTCTCTGGTGGACCAAGAACACAGGCAGCAGAGCTATAAATGTATTTTAACTTGTTGCTGGCAAGAAAATGAGAGACGCCCCAGAATACTTCAGTTCGTCACATCGCTGAGCTTTCCGCTGGCAGATTATGGAGAAGAGATTCGGCAAAGTGGCCAAATACGAGACCCTCCGCCGCCCCCATTCTACTAACAGCAATGTACAAATGGCAAGAGTAAGTCCACGCTGCGATTTTGCTACTTGTCGTAAAGAGTGAAGAAGAATTAGAGTTTAATTCTTCCAAGACGACGACATGCAAATGAATGGCATCCTTCTCTCCAGGTAGCCTCTCCCCTCTACACACCCTCCCCCCCATCCACTAACAACCCCCATCTATGCCTGTCAGGACGAGGAAAAGGGCACAGAAACGTGCCCTCGAATGACAGCAGCACGACGAGCAAAGCATCAATGTGGCAACTGCAATGGGCGACGCTTCCCTTCCTCCTCCACCTCTTCCTTGTAATGGAAGAAGCTGCAGTGCTCCATCCATGCAACCAGATTTTTACCCCCGGGTCGTCGACACAAGCCAGGCATGGCGAGGCATACTTACTCAGCTCATAAGGCATCTTCACCCCACTTGTTACTGCCGCTGCTTCGTAACTGCTCGTCCTGCGAACGAGGCCGCCGTAGAGAAAAGGGGGGGAAACAATCCGATGGACTGGGTTGCAAATTTCCTGCAGCGGCAGCAGCGACGTCGACTCCCAGCTGCACAAACCAGGAAGCGCCCGCTCGCACCGCTTTTCCTTCTCTCCCCCTGGCTTTGACCATATATAGTCAACTCTGCTCGAGCCGCGCCGCGCGCCCAGAACGATCGCCTTCCAAGCCAGTAAAACGAGCTCAGCCTCCTGCAGCAACCAGAACCCGCCTGTCCCGGAAATGCCGCCAACTAGAAGACCAAAGCGAAGGAAGCCCCACCCCCGAGCACAAACAGGGAAGGGCTGCGGCGGCGCGCCTTCGCGAGCACGAGGTTCTACGTGCGCGCGTTCCCCGACCTGGGAAAAGACAGAGGGCGGGTCAGCGCTGGCACCTTAATGCGTGTTCGACTCGCTGCCGCTAGGGGCGCATGCGCAGCGCTGCTGAAAGTTTGCTGTGAATGAGTCAGCCATCGGGGTGGAAAGAATTAAGCCGTAGCTCTATTGAGTGGTTTTAGCGTCCTTTAAAAAATGGAGTTTTCTTTAAAAATAAAAAATGCATCTAAAGCAAAAGGGAAGCCTTGATTTAGTGTTTGTTTGATTCTATGAACGTAGGTCTATTTAATTATAGGTCAACGCAGGAAAACCTTAAGGGAGTGGTAGCTGATGATGCCTCCCCCAAGTGTAGATGCTACACGTCTAAGAAAACCGGGGCAACATTTCTAGAAACGTGGCGTGAGTGGTTTTATTTTATTTTTATTATATTTTTGAACTCTTTTAAGGGAGGCTCAGCCTCAGGCCTCCATCAAACAAATCCCCTTTTACTTTTTAGTTATTTTAAGTCCCCCTTTTCATCAAGTCCTCCAGAAAAAATAGGTTTTTTTTTTTTTTGGAAGGCTTGGAGTAGCAGTTAAGAGTACTTATTTGATGGGAGAGACTAGCTTCCCCACTGCAAGTGGGCCGTGAAGTGATCTGACAGCCTGCTTCTAGTCTCACCCCCTTGCCTATGGTAGCTAGCCCATGGTTCCGGGAATAAAGAACTATTCCCAGGCTGAGTCTATTGCTGTGGGTGGCACAACTGAGAACTCCCAGGAATCTTTCCCACTCTAAGGTTGCAATCCTATCCAAACTTACCTGGGGGGAGTAAGCCCCATTGACCATAATGGGACTTACGTCTGTGTAGACAAGCATAGGTTTGGACTCTAATTCCCCAGTTTTCCTTCCTTCTCCCCAGAACTCCCACTTCCATATCTCCAGGTCTTTCAGGGAAATCCACATAATTGCCCATCCTTCTCCCTGTTCCTTTCCCTTTCTATGCTCACACCATCATTACACAGTCCCTCTTTTCCTTCTAAAAACTTCCTTTTTGCTCTTCTGCTTTCTATAGCATCTATGTTTGGGACTGAGCTGTAAATGAATGGTTGATTACACTAACTTGATAACATTGCATTGCTTTAATTTTGACTCCCCTTCCCTATCATTGTTAAATATCCTCACAATAAAATGTGGATGGTTGTACCTTTCACCCTCGCCACCCCAACTTTTCCCTGTGAATAATGTAGCTGTGCCACTATGCAGGGTCCCAGCACACAAATTATCCCCTCCCCCAGTCTGCATGTTAAGGTAAAGGTGACCCCTGACAATTAAGTCCAGTCGTGTCCGACTCTAGGGTGTGGTGCTCATCCCCATTTCAAAGCCGAAGAGCCAGTGTTGTCCAAAGACGCCTCCGTGGTCATGTGGCCGGCATGACTCTCCTTGCCACAGCGCGTAGCATGCAGCTGGAACACGTAGCGCTGTTTACCTTCCCGCAAGCGGTACCTATTTATCTACTTGCATTAACATGCTTTGGAACTGCTAGGTTGACAGGAGCTGGCCAAGCAACGAGAGCTCATCCTGTCGTGGATTCGAACTGCCGACCTTTCGATCGACAGCTCATGGTTCAGCGGTTACTTGTGTGCAAAAGGCACCCCAGGTAAAAGCGGATCTTCCTTGGTCTCAGAGTTCTTGATGGATCAATTAAGGGGATTTGTTCAAAGGAGGCCTGAGGCTGTTCTCAGGCCTCCTCGACATGGTTCAAAAATGAAATAAATTCACACACTCACATACAGCACTGATGATGATGATGATGATGATGATATACAGTATTTATAAGGAATAAAGGAAAATTGAAAGTACTAGGTTATCATCAATTTGACTGCACAGATATCAATGAAAGGTAGTGGGTAGTGAACAGTGGCATCACTAGGGCGCGCGCTGCCCCAGAGCGGGGTGCACACGTCACCTAGTGACTCCTCCTCCGACACCCCCCTTCATTTTTGGGGGGGAGGCGCCCGACGGGTCGCCTCTCCGGGCGCCCGACAGGCGCCTCCTCAATCGCGAGAGCCGGCTCGGGGACGTCCTCCCTGGCCGGCTGCCCGGGGCCTTCTGAGGCCCGCTGCGAGAACGATATTTATATCGTTCTTTTTGCACATGCTCAAACTGTTACTGAGGGAAAAGGGCAACAAAACTTTAACAAAATTTCCCTTCCCCAAAGGTGACCTCCCATCTTCCGTTTTGCGCTCAGGATCCAGCGCTGCCTGTGCTGGCCTTGCTGGATCCCTCAGCACAAAGTTAGGGAGGATTGGGCTGCCTGAAGGAAGTATCTAGGTAACTAGGTCACGAGTGCGAGTACGATCATTTTTGCACGAGTACGAGTCCAAGTACGAGTCAATGCCAAAATTTTTGGACGAGTACAAGTCAAGTATGGATCCTTTTGTGCACGAGTACGAGTCAAGTGCGCATCATTTTTCCCCGAGTACAAGTCGAGTGCAAGTAAGGCCAAAAACCACGAGTCACAAGTCGAGTCACTTTGGGGCAAATGGCTTTTCCCCCCTGAAAATTGGGTGGGTGGGTGTCTGTGTGGGGTATGTTTCTGTGTGCCTCTGGGGCTTTTAAAGCACCCACGTGGCTTCCCCTATGCCCTTCCCCTCACCTCTCAGTCTTGTCACCACCCATCTGGTTTGGGAAAAACAAGCATGTCTACATTCAAACCACTTATTATTCCCTCCCTGCCCCCTCCCCTTGCTGAGCTGAGCATCCCTTGGGCTTGGAGTTTGGGCCAAGGAGGAGGAACCGCTGCAGCAGCTTCACCTTCCCTCACGCCTCCCCACTCCTTGCGCATGGAGTTGTGGCCAATGGTGAACAGACGGCAAAAAAAAGGGAAAAACTCCGAGCCAGGCTTGTTTTCCCACCCCCTTGAAAACCCTCCCTCTCTGCTGCCCTCCTCCTCCGAGGTCTCCACTGCACCTGCCTGCCTGTGTTGATGCCAGCCATTAAAGGAAAATGACTCAGAAATGGCAAGTCGTTACCCCCACGAGTGCAAGTCAAGTACGGGTCCCGTGGGTCGCGAGTGCGAGTCAGTGGGTCACGAGTACGAGTCAGGGAAAAAGTGGCTAAGTCACACTTGTGAGTCTAGTCATTTGACTCGAGTCCCCATCACTAATAGCTTTCTCCACTAAAATATTATCCACATTGGCATCAACAAAAAATGAGGCCAGGCAGCTCTTGTCATCAGGTCCTGAAAATATCATCAATGTCCTGCGAGAACCATAAATGCAATAAACGAAGGGTGCAAGCCTATAACCCTTTCCTAGGAGTAAGCCCTATTGAACACAATGCCTGAGTAGATATGCATAGGATTGTGCTGTAAATAAATACCATGTTTAAAAGACAATCCATATCTCAACTCTTAACAACAGAGGCAGCAAAAACATATCATATGGAAGCATGTAGCCAGTTAGGAGGATATAAATATAATTACTTGAGTTCTCCAGTATACAGTAATTCAATTGTATATTAAATTTTGCCATGGACCAGAATAGTGTGCTTAGGAATATTCTTTCTGATTTCTTCCTTTCTCTGGGCCTCACCTTATTTTACAAAAAATTGCAATCCTTAAGTTTATCGTTTGATCTTATAGGGGATCTTCCTATGTTGGCTACTCTTAAAATAATCGGAACCCGCCTATTTGATATTAAAAAGCAGGATTTGCAGGCAGCAGCCCGTAAATCATGCTCACCTTTACATCTTGGTCTTTCGTGGCCCTTGGACTCGGCCCCCAGTTATCTTTGCGTTTTACTTACCCTTCGGTGCGCAGAGCCTTTACTGTGGCAAGGTTTAATGCCTTCCCTTCCAATGTCATGCGTGCCAGATTTAGGGGATCAGCGGAATGTACTCAGGCCTGTTCATGCGACTCGCTTACTACCAAGTCTCTGTCTCACATGATTCTTTATTGTCTCTACTACAACGATCTATGTTAACATTTTCTGCAGTCAATTCTAACATTCCCTTTTAGATCAGATGCTGATATCTGTTTTTTACTGGATGGGAAAAATGAGAGTCGTACACGAAGGGTAACCAAATTTCTTTATTCAATCTTGATTAGACATCTTGATTAAACTCTTATTGTAATTCTGACCGCCTACAAGAGAGTGATTAGGGTTATAGGTAGTTTTTCTTCTTATTGACTGATTTATTTCATTTTATTATAATCTGTTGTTTTAAGTTGTCTTATGTAAGTGTTCTTGCATCTGAATTTGTATTCTAGGTTGGCGGGGTCTTTGACTCTTGCCAGTGGTGTCATTGGAGATGGGGCGGAATGCTAAGTTCCACACACCACTGACCTCCATTACTCACCGGCACGAGGCGGCCCCGCCTCCTTGCCTTCGGAGCCATTCAGGGGAGCAAAGACAACACGCAGGGAGTCTCCTGCGCATTGCCTTTGCCCCACTGAATGGCTCCGAAGGCGAGGGGGCGGTGCTGCCTCGTGCTGGTAACGGAGGTCAGCGCGGTGTGGAACTTAGCGTTCCACCCCACCTCCAGCGACGCCACTGACTCTCGCTCTTGTATGGTTTTTTCTTTATGCCATTAAAGGTTGATTGATTGATTGCATATTAAATTTGGGAAGTGATGCCTTTATTTGGAAAACAGATATACATAGATATACAAACAGATGTAACAACCTTGGGAGACATTTCTGATAATGATGCTATCCTGAAAAAATTCTTTGCCATTATGTCCCAAGGAAAAAAAAATGGCATTACATACAGATTAGGAATCGACCAATAACAAAATTTGCATCAGGCACTTGGGCAATGCAAGACAATTCAAAGTTTATTTCCAATTTCTTATACATTTCTAATGGGTAGCAGCTTGAAACCTCTAGAGGAGAACAGATAGACTTGAAATAAGGGGCTTAATGATGTAATTCAAACCAAACAAGGGAGGCAAACAGTACCAATGATTAAGCCAAGTAGCAAACCAATTTACCCATCAGCACGCTAGAGATGCTCGGTGCTGAAAGCTCATTTTCTGCATATGCTGTTGTGATGTAAATTTGTTTATTCATGCTGGAAAGAGGTCACTGAATACTGTATATTAATTAGATGTTGAAAACAGAAATAGACTTCATACTTAAACTCCTTACCCATGGGAACAGGACTGGATCCTGAGGGCTGCTGGAACAGCTAAATGCCTGGTTTTGAGAGTGTGGAAAGATCAAAATACACCCTCGATCCAGACATGGCTAGCACAGTGTTTGTTGTAGCAATGAGACACATGCAGATGCAGGCTTATGAAGAAAAGGAGTAAAGCAGAAGTATATATTTGGATCTAGAGTTCATTTCTTAGTTGTTTGGTAAGGACAGGGATCATGAGCCTTCTTTGACTTGTTCATGGCCCAATTCTATTGACACCATATGCTGCCGGTTCCAGTGGCATAAGCCGCTTTCTGGCTGTCGCAAAAGGCGACATGCTGAAGCGGCAAGTGGCCAGCTCCATGCGCCAGCAGACAGTGAATACCCATCAGCACAGGTAAGTGTGTGCAGGGGGTGGGCAGAAACAGAGGTGGGAAGGAGGGTGAGTGGGACCGGGAAGGTGGCAGGCTCAGCGGCATCCACCGAATCCTAACCCCCTTCCCAGCCTCGATCCATCAACCCAGGTCCACATGTATGTGCAGCACCTATAGAGCTGGCACAGGTCCAAGTAGACCTGGTGGCCCAGCACAGGCTTACCCCAGGGCAAGGGAACAAATGTTCACTTATCACAAGGAGGCCTCCAGAGGCAGCAACTCCCCTGTGGTATACAGCGGGCACCAGGTTGGTGCCACTGCATCGCCACTTGGGGAGTTTAGGCACCAACAAACTGCATACGTCTCACTGTGTCGTGCCCTGGAGTTGATTTTGATTGGCCCAATGCGTTACTCCCGTCCCACCCCCACAACACCAAACGTGGCCTCTCATTGGCCAAAGCTCGATTTATTCAAGTTGGAATGTACCAGAAAGACCTTTGGCCAATGAGAGGCTATGTTCAGTGTTGTGGGGGCGGGGCGGGATGGGAGCAACGTGTTGGGCCAATCAGAATTGACACGTCGGCTATGGAGAGGAGCTAAACTGTGTTGTAGACTTAAGAGTCAATTATAAACTTTTGTACATTGGAATGCTGCTATGAATCCATCTGTTGCACATGCAATAGATGTTGTATCATCAAAAATGCTGGACTAAGCATGTCAGTAATACGCTTAGGAAGGACGATAGTAAGGGTGAGATGATAATGACAGGGGTCTACATGTAGGTCGTACTGCACTTGAAGTTGAATTTAAAGATGTATTAAGATAGTTTTGTATGAAGGAAATGTCTTCAGCATTGATGCCTTAGAAGACATATTTGTCATAGGTATTGCAAGTGATATAGGCAACTCAACCCTTACGTCATGAAAGCAGCTGAAAAGATTCATCAGAATAGAGCTAACAGATGAAGGCACTGATTTTTTTTCTGTCCTGAATGCCTTAATGAATCATAAAGAGTGTCAGTGAAGTTCACAAAAGGTGTTCTCTGAAAGTATTAAACCACCCCCCTCTACACTCCGTGACCAGATTGGGCTCATAGCTCATTATTTGATAAAAGGACCACTTACAGTCCATTTCCAGGTTAAGCCCATCTGTCAATTATAGCCCTAACTAAGCACTGGATGTTTGACAGTTCATTACCCCAAAATAATAGTGAAGCGATACCAAGTGAATTTAAGATGTTCTTCAAGGGAAGATTCCAATATCAGAAGAGAGAAGTTGAAGGAAGGTAGATGGAGAAAAACACTCAAAAACACGGATGTCGTTGTGTCTAATACAGAGACGAGTTGAGAATAAATTATCCTGTGATCTGCATCACAAGCGATTTACATTTTCAAGTCACAATCGGATTCATTTTTCACTGTTTAACACATGGCATGTCATGGTCCCCACCATAAGTTCAACCCTAAGAAGAGGGAAACAATGGGGTGAGAAGTACCAGCCCTGGATACTGTCCAGGCTTCAACCTCCCCATTCAGGAGGCTTCTGAGCCAGTCTATCCTGAGACCCTAGAACAGGGGTGCACAACTTGGCAGTGGGTAGGGGCCGAAATGAATAGACTAAACTTCTTCGGGGCCGCAGATAGGTGTCGTGGGGGCGTGGCAAGGAACCATGATGTCACTTCCTCAGGAAGTGACATCCTAGGGGGCGTGTCCATGAGCCAGAAAATCTCTGGAAATGCAACATATTAATAAATAAATAATGAGCCACCTGTGGCTCTTTAACATATAAAGTGGAGCTCTCGGAAATATGTTGGCTTCTTAATACTTCTTAAATATTGTGGCTCTCAAACATCTGAAGTTTATCGTATGTGGCTCTTACATGAAGCAAGTTTGGCCACCCCTGGTATATACCGTATATATACCCATCAATCATCATCAGGGCCTTCCCTTCTGAAACCTTACATGGCACGGAGGTTCCGTGTTGGGAAAAGTATTTCCTAACAAACTCTGTCTTGCACGTTCTGCAGCTCTCAAATGCATAACCGACCAGCAGAGGAAAAACATGGCCACCCCGAAGTGAGGGTCCAACGGCCTGAAGAAGAGCTGAAGCATCACAGAATCGGCCGCCGGTCACCTTGGCGAACTTAGATGTTCATTCACTCCTCCCAGAGCCTCTGCTCTTCAGCCAGAGCCCATGCTTACCTCAAAATCCCGGGATTTCTTCTTCAGCAATTCAGTCACGTTGCTTCCTAAGGAAGTCGCCATCATCATAGCAGCCCAACTTCCCCGGGGATCTACGTCATAACCGCTGTGCCAACACCAACTCCGGCACTTCTGTAATGCAGCTGGAAGCTTCAGAATCGTCCGCTCCTTGGACGATTCCGAAGCTTCCAGCCGTGTTACAGAAGCGACAGAGTTATGAGAGGTGCTTGGCTAGAGTGGCCCGACAAAGAAGCGATGTTGCCGCTCTAGCCAAACACTTCCCATACCTCTGTCGCTTCTGTAACGCGGCTGGAAGCTTCGGAATCGTCCGCTCCTCAGACGATTCCGAAGCTTCCAGCCGCGTTACAGAAGCGCCGGAATTATGGGAAGTGCTTGGCTACAGCGGCCCAACAAAGAAGCGATGTTGCCGCTCTAGCCAGAAAACCTTTGGGGGCCACCAGAAAACCTTTGGAGGTCCGCATACGGCCCCCGGGCCGCATGTTGTACACCCCTGCCCTAGAATGAGACAACCATAGCCAGCACACCTAGAACCAGGGCTATTCACGGTGGGTCACGAGGACTGCAATGGAGTGAATTAACGTAACTGCAGGCCAGCGGGCTGCCCCCTCACTCCTCCTTTAGCCCTTTTTGGAGCAAGTGGCTCACTTGGAGCTCTCCAATGTGCTGAAACCCTGGCCAGCCCCACTTCATGAGCATTGCAGCCCTAACTGGGCTGCCTACTGGTGGAATGCGAGTTCCACCGACCTAAATGCTGGACCACAGGCAGAAGTACTGTTCTGCTGACGGCCAAGTTTGTCTGGGTGGCTGGAGGGGCAACAGAGACTCCAGGCAGCTGAACAGCAAAACTACATGGCCCAATTGGCCACCCACCAGCATGCCACTTTCGAACACCCACTACAGGTGTAACAGGGTAACCAAGAAGGTGGTGGCAGCAGCTGACCAGTACCCTGGGGGCAGGCAATGCATGGGACCCTTGGCCAAAGAGAGCCCCCACCATTTGGATCTCAAAGATGACCCCAGATGATAATCCAGAAGCATAAATAAATAACTTTGTGCATCTGGCCGTGATGGCACCCTGGCCAGCTGAGCAATGGGTCCATATATTGGTCCCTTTCCTCAACTGGGGCTGCCCAAGAGGCTGTTGACATCCTTACCCTGGAGGAGTCAGGGGACTACACAAAGTAAAGTTGGCCATCCTCAGTAAGCTTAATGTATCCGAGAAGACCTACCCGCGATGTATAAGGGAGATTGATTACCCCAAGAGGGCCAGCCCTCATGGCAGTGGGTAGCTGGATCCACACTAACTGCCTGACATGGATGTGAGCTTTCACCCTAGCAGGTTTGAGTTGTTTGCCTGTAAAAGTAATGAGGATCCATGTCTCATCTAGGTTCTTGCATCAGTGGTGTTCACAAAGCCTTGGATACATGATTTTTTTTTTAATTGTGCACCTTCTAAACTCTTATGTGTTGTGATTTGAAAGTAGCTTTGGAGTGTTTCTAGAGTCCAGGAGGCTCTACATACTGTACTTCAGATCTCTGTTTTGTTGCCATGGGCTACACTTGATGCAGCCTGGAAAGGCAGAGAAGATGGGGGGTTGAAGCTACATTCCTAAACATGCTGAGGCTGCAATCCTATATATCAGAGTTTCCCAAATTGGGGCGTCACAATGCTCTAGTCTGGGATTAATGGTTGCTACCCCCTTAAAGGGGGTGGCAATGTGCGAGGACAGTGGTGGCGCTTCTGGGATTGCACTGCCAAGACAAAAAAGGGGGGCGTAACACTCACCTGGTGGTCGCATTGGGCTTCCGGAGGGTGCGGGGGGCGCGATCCCTTCTGTGGGCCTCTTTAGGACAAAAACCAGAAAGTGGTCGCGATTGTGTCAGGGAGCCATTTTGAGACATGGGAAAGCCCACAGGGGAGCTCGCGCCCCCCCCCCAGAAGCCTGGTGCGACCACCAGGTGAGTGTCATGTCCCCCTTTTCTGTCTCAGCAGCAGCGGTGTTGAGATCCTGGAGGCACCGCCACTGTCTCCCCCCCCACTTCGGGTGGTAAAGACTTGTGAAGGTGGTAAAGGCGGATCCACACTGCACGCGTTTGCTTTGGTCGCGTTCCGGCATGTTCCAGGAGTGTCCAACATGCCAAAAGTCGCCCCGGACTCCACTTGAGACGGGACGGGACCAGCCGGCGGGTGAACGCCGTCACGCGCAAATAGCACACCAGATGCATGCGGACTCGGCTGGATGCAACGCCCCAAGCCACATGCAGTGTGGATCCGTCTTAAAAGTTTTGGAACCTCTGCTATATATACTTACCTGAGAGTATGTCCCATTTAACTTAGTGGAGCTTACTTCTGAGTAGACATGACTAGGCTTATGCTGCTACTAGTTCAATGGCACTTACTTCTGGGTAAACCTATTTGATTGTACAAGTGACTTCATGTAAAGACCATGAAGATCTGTTCCTTAAATTCATTTAAATGATTTATATCCTGCCTTTTCCTCCGAATAATCATAGTGCTTGTCATAAATCGTGTATTTCTGAGTAGATTTTGTATATATATATTTTAATGTGGATCAGCTTGAAACTCGATCTGTGGTTCAGAGCCGAGATGCCATTGTTGACGGCTTAGTGGAGTGAAAATGCAAGTTTCTGGCAACTGGCACTCCTCCAGGAAGAGATCAGGTAACAGGTGACATCATTACAGCGGAGGATAAGACTCTCAAGCGGAAGGAAGTTGATCCTTCTTTTCTTCCAGCAGCCTGAAAACCTAATTCATTGAGAAGAGGCCCTTGGGATGCAATCATAAAGATCTGGTGGTTCCATCATCAAAGGTACAAACAGTTAAGGAACAGAAACTGTACGAATTTTATTTTGATTTTAGTCCGTCTTCCCTCTGTGCATAACATTCTTGCCTTGCTCCAGTGTTCTTTCCGTTTCGAATTAACCCTTTTTTTTGCCAAATTTGATTCTCCCGATTCCTTTTCTTGTTCGATTGGTACTGTTATCTCATTTTTATCAGCATTTAATAAACTCTTTGCACATTATTCTAAGTCTGCCTAAGGAAAAAAATCAGTGGATTGTCACGTCTTCTCACTGTGCAGGCGCTACTGTGAGAGAAGAATGTGTGGTGCAGGCACAGCAGGTGAGGCAGAACCACCTTGTCATAGTCCACAGAGAATAGCCGCAGCCTAACCCTGAGATAGTGTGCCACCGGCTTGCACCCGAGAAATGTGGGACAAGGTATCTGGAAGGGGGAATCATACCACGATAGACTCACGTCCCTGCCTCCCTACCTGTACATTTGTGGCTGCAACAGGACCTAGAAATGTGACAAAGCTGGAAGAGACCAACCCCTCCCCTCCTAGCTCATCCAACCTGGTTTCCATAATACAGGTCATGTATTATGACCTGTATTATGACCCTAACCCTCTTCCAAGATTGTCATGGATCAGGCAGCATTCCTTGTAAGGATTGTGCGTGCTGCACAGAGCCCTTGTGTGACTGTGGGGCGGCAGGGCCTCGCCTTTGGACATGCTGTGATGATGTCACCATATCATCGCCAACGTCAAGGTAGCCGAGCTCCGCCTCCGAGCTGCATGACATCTTAGGGGAACAGTGGGATCAGGCTCATTAACTGATCTGGCATTTAAAAGTAGCAGTTTAAGACTAGAGGGGTCACTATGAGGAGCATGAGAGGCAGGAGGACTGGAGGAAGGGCCAGAAAGAGGGACAATCTGTCTAAGACTTACCCTCCTTCCCTTGGAACGGCGAGCTTAACACTTCAAAAAAAGTCCCCTCAAACCTAGGAAACACACAGCAGACCCACACAGCCACACAACCCCATACCAAACTAAAGCAAACCTCACCCCCCCCCGAGGCGGGAAGAGCACTAACGGAGAATGGCCTTCCCCCCCCCCCCCAATATCACAAGGGCAGCGCAACTAAAACCTTGCCCACTTTCACAAGGGCTACTAGTAATTGAAAGCGCTCTGGCTCCTTCCCAAAGGTAATGACACACACACCCTTAGCTGTCCCCCCCTTCGGGTGGCCCAAAAAAAATCACCCCTGGAAGATGACAGTGAAAGAGGGTGGGTTTAGACCAGGCTTCTGTGGCCACCGAGTCTACGCCCTGCAGCAAAAGGCATAAAGGCTGATCTACAGCGTCGCGGAGCGTTTTTTAATCCGACGGAGCCGCCGGACCTCCGCCCCACTGCCGCGTACTCCAAGTCGAGTGTTCTATTTTTTAGGGGGCGTGACGGCAGAGCTTGGAGGTGGCTCGCAGAGCTGCTGCAGCCTACCAATCACAGGAGAGGGGGGAGGGTGTGAACGACAACCAATCACCTTGGAGGTTACATCCACACAGGAACTGCGCTTTCTTAGGAAGGTGGGACAACATGAGGGGCAACAGGCTTGAAGACACTCCCCCGCTTCCAGCGCGGAGGCGCCAGGCAGAGGCGCGTGTAGATCAGCCTTAAGGTGATAGCAGCAAGGCCCCTTGCCAATGTTATCCAGAGGAGACGTCCGCAACCTCTGCAGGATACAGCAGTAGCCATTTTGGTGCCGCTGATGCATGGGAGGGAGGAGAATAGCATCGGGCTCTAAGATTTGTACAGTGGACTGCATAGGCAAAGATTGATATGAGTCATGATTTGATTTGGTGTTTCCCATGAAGCAAAAATTAGAATCTGCGTAGATTCAAGGTTTATTTTATTTCCTTGGAGATGCATTTCAAAGCAAGGGGTGATAACCAGTTTAAATCAGGGATATCTCTGGCCCATTTGATTTCAGTGCCAGATGCTTAAGCACATGCTGAACTCTCCCTCCGATTAAGTTACTGAGATTTAAAAGTATTTGTAGACTAGACTAGATCATGGCGGGTGAGAGGAAAACAACAATCCTGTACCCTTGGGAGCAGAGAGCTCCTCAAACCTCAAGAATCCTCTTTCGAAGTCATCGCGCATCGGGTGGGGCAGTAGGGCACTCCTTTCATCGCAAGGCAGCTGAACTCGCTCTCCAGTCCGAAAAGCGTTTGTTCGGCTCCGCGCTGACTCATGGCGGTCAATGGAATGCGCGTGTACGTCGGCTCCGCAAATCGAGTCGCATACCGTCAACCCACAAAACCCGGTTTCTGTTCCACCGGACAGCACCGGGTGTAGACAAGACAAGGCTGAGAGAAGCAATGACTGGTGGTGGGCAAGAACAACACTGTAACGCAAAACATCGCGGCCGGCGCTGGGTAGCCTCCTCGGAGTTTCCTGGCCTTACTCCCGAACAACGAAGGATTTCGACTGCAGCCCGAATCCCAGGCACGGCCCAGCAGCAGCTTTCCCGACCGGCCCCCGCCTCCGCGCGCTCCCGACCTTCGTCTATGACCTCACAGTAGAGTTCTACTCCGCTGTGGTGTCACGCGCCGGAGGGGAGGCGAGCAGCTCCAAACAGCGCCACAACCAATGGGATGATGTGTTGGAGAGCTGAGGTCAGTTCCGCCGTCGCTGACTGCTGTAGGCAAGCGAGCGGGGCTGTTGTCAGACGCTCTCCGTCTGCGGTGAGTATTCAGCGCCGAATTAGTGGCTGCAGCTGCTGGACGACTGGGTTACCTAGGTCTTCTTTCTTCGGGGACAGGGCTCCGCTTTGGTGTCCGTCCCCCTCCCCCCCCCCCCCCCCGCTTTGCTTTTGGCTTCTCTTTGTTCCTTAGTTGCGGGAACTCGCGACTCCTTTTCTTTTCCTTTCTTTAGCGGGAGAGCGCGGTGCGCGCTCGCTCTCTTGTTCAGCAGCGGCCACATCAGGCAAGCCGCGGAAACTCGGGAGAGAGACTTTTGTGCTGCCCTCTCCCGGCCTCTCGGAGCATTGCTGGGATCTGGAATCAGAGCGTTCTCCTCTGTTGTCTTTCAGAAAGAGAAAAATGTCTGCTCTGCTAGAATAAAGGAGAACGCGAGCAATGTGCTGATGTGCTCGAGCCATGTATTTTCCCAGCTGAGTGGCTACCCTGGAATTGAGGAATTACTGATGAGATATCTGGCTTTTCCTAGGCTAGAATCAATCTATCTAGCCTTTTAAAGAGAGAGGGCTATTGCTGCAAGGCTTCAAGGCTTTTTTTCCCCTTCAGAAGTGTGGCTCTGAAATAGCAGTTTACATTCTGATCTTATGCATATTTACATAGAAATAAGTTCCACTGAGTTCATGCGGCTTAGTTCTAAGTAAATATGCCTAGTTAAAAGTGTACATAGGATTCCAACCTTGAAGATCCCACCATGTCCACTTGTAGTGGATGCAAGTCACAAATTTCCCCATCCCTTCCATAGCCCATACCCCCTGCAAACTTGCTTCATTGGGTCAGGGTACCCTCCCAAGTGGCGTTTGCAGCCAGGGCTGCAGATGGGAGGGGAAAATCATTGACAATCTCCTACACACCACTAGTTTAGTAGGATCTTTGAATCTAAGCCACAGTTTTCTAAGCAATCTGAAGGGTTGGAGCAGATAGCAGCGCAGCAAGATAATAATGATATAAAATTAAAACCCAACCATCTAGCAAAATAAAGTATCCTATGAAAAAATGAGTGTCAGCTCAGTCCTAAGTCATGACAGTATTACCAAAAGGTTCTGACTCCGTGATGGGGCAGTTGCTAAGAATATGTCTTTAAATTGGTGTTATCTGAACCTGGTGCATAAGGGCACCCTTCCTGGAACGCATAGGAAGTATTAAATATGTTGGCACTAAGCTCTTTATGGCTTCATGGGTTCCAACTAGTGCCTTGAACTGTGCCTGGCAGAGAAGAAGAGGTTCAGTGTAGACATTGGTGTAATGGGACCATTTTTTTATTATTGCATTTTCGTCCCATCTTTTTTCCAGTGCGCATAGCTTCTCCATTTTTATCCTCACAACAGCCCTGTGAAGTTAACAGGGGAGAAAGAGTGACTGGTTTTCAAGTAAAGTCCAACATCCTGCCATTTTTTAATTGACAATTATATACATTTACCTGACATTTCTAAGAAAAAACTCTAACATTGGTTGTGTGCAAATAAAGCATCCCCCCCCCAAGCAAATGATGAAAACTATAACTGTAGCTGTCAGTTTTATTATACTCGTGGTAAAGATCTTGTTGCTACAATTTAAAGTGTGTTCAATAATTTACCTGTATCTTGGGGGAAAAATGTTGTAGACTATGATCTGAGCACACATACTTGGAAGAAGGTTCAGTTAAAATCCTTGGGACATATTTCCATGTAAAGTGCTTAGGAGTGAGATGTTACTATTGCCCCAAATATAAAATGTGAGGAGTTGCATATGCGGACTCTGAAACAACTTTTCTTCATTTGCAGCATCTTTATGTTGAACAGGGTAGTATTGAACTGGTGCAAGATCACTTTTTGAAATGCAGTTGAAGAAAATGAGAGAGATCTTACCAACGTTGTATGCCAGCCAAGTAAACGGGGAACATAGATCCTTTACCACATCACCAAAGCAAGCAAGTGTTGTTGATAAAGGCGCAAGTCCAACAAAAAGAAAGGATAAAAACCAAAACTGCAGTTATCAGAAGACTGAGGAAATCAAATCAAATCAGATAACTTGTGTTAAATGCAGATGTCTGCAAGAAACATCAGCACTAGAACTGCAGAAGGAAAAATGTCAACAAAGTGGCGCTAACCACTACCTTTGTAGCAAGTGTATGCCGTCCATTGTTAATTTTGTGACTGACCCCACAGGTGTCTCTGACACGGAAAACAAAGAGAAAAGGATCCCAAGTAAAATTCTAAGAACAGTCACATTAAAAAATTTCCAACCAGACAAATATTACTGTGATAAATGTCGATTTTCGACGAAGGATCCTCTACAATATAAGAAGCACATAACTCAGCACGAAGAGATCAAGTTTGTTTGCTCCCACTGCAACTGCGTTTCCTTCACTAAAGGAGAATTCCAACGACATTTGGTGAAGCATACAGGAAAATTTCCATACCAGTGCAAATACTGTGAATACGGAGCCATTAGGCATGATTATATAGTCAAACATATAAAAAGATTACATAAGACAATTACTGATAAGCAGGTCAAGCTTACTGTTGAAAAAGCTGAGCGAAACACAAATAGTTTGGCAAAGCAAAACACTGAAAAGAAGAGACTTGCCCAGGAAGTTCCACCGCCAAACAAATCTTCAAATGTATATTTCAATACAATGATGGATGGAATCCCAGATGAAATGCCTGAAATGGAATGTACACCATGCAGTGCAGAATGTAGTCAAGGTACTGCATTCATCCAGGATAAAAACATAGTTGAACCATCTGATAGCAGAATCCATGAAAATGCAGTAGTTGAAGTTGAAGTTTATTCTCCCCAAAAAGAACCCATAATGCCAGGAATGCCATTAACAGTGGTTGCACCAGCCAAATTTGTTGTTCCACCTAATTGTTTGGCAGAAATAATAGAAATTAAAAACGTGAATGGTATACAGCGGTTGATTCTTAAACTCATTCCTGTGAAACAAATGTCCTCTCTGCCTGCAAAATGTAAAGCAGCAGAATATGTGACCCAGTGTGCAGAACAAGGAGAAAAAACAATCAGTGGAAACATGACACCAACTTTTGATGACTCTTGTGTGCTAGATCATGAACACGACAACAACTTTGGGTACGTCGTTTCCCCTGGTTCTACTGCCTTGAGCTGCAACTCGATAAACATGCATCGGGAAAATGTTATATGTAAAGAGAATGAAGGGAGAGAAAATAATATTACAGCGGCGGTAGCAGAGCTTTCTCCTGATGAAACAAATTCTCCAGAATTTTTTTCGAGGCGGAAATATGCAAAAAGCAGTCACTTAAACTTTGATTTGAATTCATCCACGTGCTTGACCCCTTCCCTTTCTGAAGGTGGGAACAGGCCTCAGAATGGCTTGTTGGATGCTGTTCAGGAAAACTATAGTGTATCTCCTTCCTCTGTATTTGATATCAAGTGCTTCACATTAAGTAATACTGAAAGGGAACATTGCAATAAGTTGCCAATCACAAAAACACATCTATTTGATTCCAGTCGCCCTTTGGAAAGTAATGTAGTAGAGTCACAGCAGAATAAGTCTATTTGTTTGGATGGTTCAAAGACTGTCTTAGCAACAGTGAATGAAAAGGACATGAAAAGTAAGAAAGAGAATATTGATGTGGATTCTTCTGAGGCCCAGAATGTGAAAAATGAAGGTGATTCTTCAGAGGGTCCAGTAATCTCATCTGTGTTTTCTCTTAGCTCTGGTGCTGTAAATATTCCAGAAGGCATCAAATGGGATAATACGTTACGTAAGAAAAGCTCTGCATCCCTGTTGTGCAGAAAGATTGCTCAGTTGATGTCTGCTGCTGAGTCAAACATGAAATCTCAATTAGCTGCTTCATTAAGACATGATAGAAGTCCTAAGGAGAAGAAGCTCTCCTCTCCAGAAGCTCCTGAAAAACTTGAAAGAAATGGCTCAACTCCTGAATTGGAACCAGAGCCAGTGGCTTCTCTCCAAAGATCAACTGATGCCGCTTCTCCTAATGAACACTCTAGCAAAGAAGAACGGGCCCAACCATTAGAAGCTCCAACAATGACAAGACCTCGAAGAAGAGTGGTTCATAAAATGCACGCTGCTTCTCCAGTGTTCATTCCTCAAGGGACTGTACTGAGAGTGATCGATCGCATTAGCACTAAATACTTTGCTGGACAAGAAAATGGGAATGAAACGTTGCCATCCTCCATTGCATTTTGCAGCAGTACCTTTCTTCCAAGACCGGTTCCTTGCCGTGTTTCTGAACAATGTATCCAAACTCCATCTTCTTTGCCTGCTGAGAATGACGTTATGAAGACTTCCAAAAATCAAAGTGTATCGCGTTGGCACAGAAAAAAAAGAAAGTATAGCATGAAGAGTGAGCAAAATAGAGTGCTACCACACCCCAAAGGTAGTGAGATAAATAAGCCAAATGAAAGGGCCATGAAACGTAAAAAGACCAAAAAAAAATGTAAGCAAGCAAATGTCGGAGAGTATTTGAGCAAGAAAAGACCGACAAGTCAAGAGGACGATTGCTACATTATTAAGACGGAACCCATTCTAACAAGACGCCTCAGGCTCATACCTTTTAAAAGGGATCAATTGATAAAGTGTCCTCATCGTAACCAGCCAGTAATTGTCCTAAACCACCCTGATGTCGATTCCCCAGAGATAATTAATGTAATGAAGGTTATTAATAAATACAAAGGCAATGTCCTGAAAGCAGTTTTATCAGAAAGAACTATTAGCCATCTTGGTGTGAAAAGGCATCATAAAAGGCTTACGTTTCAGAACTTTGACAGAGTTGCTCAAATGAGAAAACTGAACAGATTAAGGATGAAACTAATGAAGATCCACCAAAATGCATACAAGGTGGTAAATTCTTCACCGGCAGAAGCATCAAAGCAGACCTTTCAATGTTGGTTTTGTAGTAGGATGTATATTGACCAAGAAGAATGGATAAGTCATGGACAGAAGCATTTAATGGAAGCCACAAGAGGGTGGGATGGTGGTTCACTAGAAAGTGACAAGCTAGAACCTATCTGTGTTTTATAAATCCTAATTAAAATCTCCTTGTTATAGAACAGTCTTGGAATGATCTAGTACAGCAGCCTCATAGAAATATGTTGGAGCTTGTGTATTGTAATTTTGTTTGTGGTAGGTCAGTATGGTAGACATAGAAGGGAAGCAGGTGATTGATTTAGTATCCTGCTAGTTTTGATGGTGGAAATGTGCCTCTGTGTCAGTGGAACATAGTAGAGAATCCTGCGAGATTTAGGAATACACTACAAATATTGCATGGGCTCCATTGCATATGGTGAGGGAGCATAGAAAATGTTGGCTATGTTCAGTACAGCAAAGAGACTGATCAGGTAGTACAGAAAAAGTATACGGTTGTCAAAAAGGTCTAGTGCCCCACCTACACGTTTTGTGAGCTGAAGGCTTTTCAGTGTTGAGTCTAGTTGACAGCAGTTCTCTGCAGCCACTGTCGGCTTCTGCCAAATGTTTATAATCTTGTATTCATACCAGGAGACTGTTAGGAACCATTTGGCTAAGGAGCGTGGCCAGGTCGTACAAATGCTTCTGCCTGTTCAGGGAAATTGATATACAGTAATCATTTTTAACCTACCTTGCCAGTATCCATGCAGTTTTTCATGTGTTTTCAAAGAAATCATGTGTTTGTATACCTCAGGGTGGCCAACCTTTCAACATGAATGTTCCTGGCCCTTTAAGGGTTGTATAAACGAGGGCCTTTCAGCAGGTGCAGCTACTTTAGCAGCACTATCAGCACTTGCAGCTGCCAAGATTCTGTCTTCTACACAACTCTTAAGAACACAGAGGCCCTAATAGTGGAAGGTTGGCTGTGGAAGGTTGGCCACCCCTGTATACCTGGTGTTTAATCTGCTAACAATGTTCTCCTGTGGATGTCCCATTGAAAATGAACAGGAACTGCGTAAGAGCACTAGTAGGATTTGTACCAGAGAACTTTCCTCACCATTTTGCTTATACAATATGATGGCTTCCACAGATGCCTGTGAAACAGTGTAGTTCAGGAAAGGCCTGACTATGGAGCATTTGTTAGTAACTGAGGTATGAAAAGATTCCCCCCCCCCCCGAATGAACTAGTGGTCTGTCTTTTTGTTTTTTGTTTTGTTTTTTAATCATGTCACAAAATGTAAAGTATTTTTAAACCTCAGCATCAGCTCATTTAAGCACACACTCAGCTTGCAGCAATCACTACACTTTTGAAAATGAAAAAATACTGTAGATGAATGCGTATATACAGTATGTACCTGGAAAAAATATCAAATGCATCAAAAATTTTCTAGTAGTGTACTTTAGTCTGGGAATATTTTTGTGCTCTCCTACTCCTGGGCGTTAAATATTGTTATGGTATATATTGTATCTTTTGAAGTGTAGGATACAAAGCACAACTTGTGGCTAGATCTTTTTCAATTAAACTTTTTAAAATATGGTGCACTTAGCGTACCCATTAATTTCTTTAGCAGAAATTCTCTACAAGACATTCCTTCTCTTCCCCTTCAGTTATGGCTGAAACCACCGTTCTTTAGGTCAGTTCTCATGACTGCCTTGCACATGGTAACCACTGGGACATACAAGAGAAGGTAGTTCTGTGCATACAGGCTGACTGTGTGTACCACTGCAAGTGCTGAAAAGCCTTACTTGGCATTAAGAACATAAGAAGAGTCTTGCTGGATCAGGCCAAAGGCGCATCTAGTCCAGCTTCCTATATCTCACAGTGGCCCCACCAGATGCCTGTTTCCTGTTGTCCCTCCCTTGCACCTGGTACAGAGAGAACCTACTTCTAAAGCCAGGTGGTTGCTTATGGCTTGTAACCTGTGATGGTCTTTTCCTCCATGAATCTATCCAAACCCCTTTTAAAGGCATCTAGGCCAGGTGCCATCACCACATCCTGTGGCAAGGAATTCTGTGCAAGAAGTCAATGTATATACAATATGTATGCTGTTGGACTGCAAGCAGCCACCTGCACATGTGGCACCATTGGCTAGGGGTCCAGTGAAAGAAACAGCAAGCATACCAGAGGTGTTTGGGGAAATCAGCCCTTGTATGTTGAAATATGGTCATTAGTCCAGACCAGAAAGTACAAAAACCTCTGTATGTATAAAATCTGGCATATTTCAGTGATTGAAAAATAATGAGTGAGATTTTGCCCTCTGTGCATATTTAAGGCATTTTTACCCAAGGGTGTATATACGCAACAGGAGTTAAATGCGTACACCTGTGGGCTGGGAGGAAATGGTGTACCCACGCAGGTGGTAGCATGTGCCAGAGTGTTGAACCTTTCCTACATCTTTGCTTCTCTCAGGGCCCAATCCTATCCAGCATTCCAGCGCTGATGCAGCCCCAAGGTAAGGGAAGAAATGTTCCCTTAACTTGAGGAGGCCTCTGTGAGTGCCCCCACACCCCAGGATGCAGTGCATGCCCCATTGACACAGCTGCATCGGCGCTGGAAAGTTGGATAGGATTGGGCCCTCAATGACTGCTCTTCTCTGATTTCATTGTGGCCCTGCTCGTGAAGATTTGTCAGTCTGTTGGGCTGCCATTTGCTTATCTGCTCTGATATAAAGAGGTTTGCCTCCTGAGTCCTGTAAGGTGAGGTCTCTAAGGGAAGTAGCAGCTAAGGGTTCAAAAGGTGCCCCCGTGAGTGCCCGTAAAACCCTATTCAGATTCCAATTAGGGGTTCGATGAACGGGTGGTGGATTTAGAAGACCCACCCCCCGGAGAAAACGCTTAACGTGTGGGTGAGTGGCAACCTTACGTCCCAGGCCAGCCCCCAGTGTACTGTTCAATTCTGCCACCTGACGACGGAGGGTATTTGTGCTGGGTCCCATGTCTAGACCACATTGTAAGAAATCTAATATATCCTTAACCTTTGGTTTGAGGGGAACGACCCCTTTCCGGTTACACCATGCCACAAATTTTTTCCACGTTGTCCCATACAGTACTGTATAGTCCTTAGGTGTGTTTTTGAAACTGTTCTAAGCCCGCAAGCCATTTAGGTGAAGTTGAATCTCCACATTGGTGGAGATCCTCCATGAGCCTTTAGTTTACAGTTTTGGGGGGCACAAATTGATTCATTTGTCTCAGAGCCTTTTGATGAAAAGGAGGAAGCTAGCACTCCATCCTTTGTGTGTATTTGGATGCATATTTTATTTATTTATTTTTATTTACAGTATTTCTATTCCGCCTTTCTCCCCGAAGGGACCCAAGGCGGCTTACAACAGAAAAAAAAATACATACAAAAATACAATATAAAAATATCACATTTTAAAACAGTAAAAAAACAATTAATGAAAATTAATAAAAACAGTATCTAAAAATTGATTAAAAAGATCATGGCGACAGTCAAAATAGGAGCATAAAAACAGCGGCACCCCACCTGTACCAGCGAGATGTTAAAAAAGGCAGGGGCTCAGAAGGCTTCTTGGAACAAGAAGGTTTTTAGGCCTCGCCGGAAAGTGTCCAAGGAGGGAGCACTTCGTAAATCAAAGGGGAGGGAATTCCATATGGTTGGTGCCACTACTGAGAAGGCCCTGTTTTTGGCCACCGCCCCTCGCACCTCCCTGGGTGACAGCACCCGCAAAAGGGCCTTCTCTGATGATCTAAGGAGACGAGCCGGACTATATAGAAGTAGGTGGTCTCTCAAATATCCTGGCCCCAAGCCGTATAGGGCTTTAAAGGTCAAAACCAGCACTTTGAATTGGGCCCAGAAACGAATCGGCAGCCAGTGCAGCTGTCGGAGGAGCGGCCCGACGGAGTCGAACCGCCTACCTCCAGTGACCACACGGGCCGCCGCATTCTGCACTAATTGCAGTTTCCAAACTGTCTTCAAAAGCAGCCCCCACGTAGAGCGCGTTACAATAATCTAGTCGCGATGTCACCGTGGCATGGATCACCGTGGTCAGGTCTGCACAATCCACAATCCACGGCTGGGGCTCTACCTGGG
Organism: Plestiodon gilberti rubricaudatus; assembly: GCA_026170595.1. Lineage (NCBI taxonomy): Eukaryota > Metazoa > Chordata > Lepidosauria > Squamata > Scincidae > Plestiodon > Plestiodon gilberti. The sequence continues at coordinate 61,611,640 of JANXHW010000005.1, forward strand.
GGAAGGGGGTGAATGTCCCCTTCTCCTGAGGTGTGCTCCAGCTGAGCTGTTTCCGGGCCCTTTCTGCCTTGGATGTGGGGCGGGCGCACCACCCGCTCCATATCCAAGGTAGACAGGATTGCGCTGTAGGAGACTGTAGAACACCCAGATGCCACGTGAACCTGCTGGACTACTAAGGACATCATCAGAAGTCCTGCTCAGAGTGCCCTTAGGAAGTCAGGTGGGTAGCAATATGGAGCAGAATCCTTTCTTTATCATGGTGTCTCTCCTCTGGGACATACTGCCTCTGTTTTCCAGGCTTCAAACCTGCTGCCTTTTAGAAAAGACTGAAACCAGTGCTGTTTTCCTAAGCTTTTACTATGAATTGATGCTACTCATTTTTCTACTCTGTCACATTTTATTTGCTTTAGCTGTTTTTATTATTTTATTGTGCTTTGCTGCTATTGCTAGCCATTACTTTGTTTTTAATAAAAATAATCATATTTTAAATAAATAAAATGATCTACTGGAGAATCAGGGAAAATATTGTCCTCTGTCTCATCCTCCTAATACGCCACCATTTCCATGGCATGGGATCCTCACAGGGCAGTGGGCATGGGCGGACACTGGGCCCATAGTGTGTCTGTGGTTTTCTTTTCTTTCAGATGCATGGGGTAATCATGCTTCTAAATTAGTGATTGTCAACCTTTTTAATCTCACGGCACGCTGACAAGGCAGCAATATTATCAAGGCACATCATCAGTTTTTGGACAAGGCACACTGCGCTGTCAGTGGGGGGGCTCACATCCCCCAATGGCCCTACTAATAAACGACCCTCCCCCAAACTCCCGTGGCACACCTGCAGACCATTCGCAGTACACACTATGTTCTTGATGGTCCCTTACGTACTACCAGGAACTGAGTAGCGTGATTCGTGAACTGTGTGTGTCCTGAGCACATAGTTGCTGGACATTGGCAGGAGGCATGGATCCATTTGCTACATTGCATTCATGTTGCATTGCCACATTCATCTGTACACTATGCTTCCACTTCACAGGTGCAGGCTTGGGGCATGGCAGTCAGGTATCACACTGCCTCTCACTTCCTCAGCAGAGCAAGAAGGTGACAAAATGTGGGAATGTGTTTTCCCGTGTTCCTTCCATTCCAGGGGAAGACCATACTCCTAGCTGGATAATGCATGGAGGTGCACTGGATTTCTGTCATAACACATAGCTAATCTGGGCTAGGTTTTTATGGCAATCCACAGCCTGGACCTTGCATAGGGAGGTTAAAGCTGTAATTTTTTTTAAAAAAATTCTCATTAAGCTATGGGTTTAATAGTACAGTCTCTATAGTCTCTAAAGCTCCATTGTCTATTGTTTGCACATGGAAACATGACTGGTGTTGCTTCCTCTTTGTGTATTTCTGGTTCAAATAATAGTGTGTTTATCTATGAGGCAGGAGGTATATAAAATGTGCTGTACCGACTAGCCTGGGGGAGCATTTGGCATTTGTTATGCTTGCTGGAGAACTGTCTTTAGACTCTGCCATCTCCTTCAACAGATTTGAGAATTACCAGTGGGGAAAAAAAATCTTCTGTGCCTTTGGAACATATCAAAGAAAGAAAAAGAAAGAAATAGGTGATTGGCTTGTACATAACAGGATATCTGACTTGGATATAACTCTGTAGTTAGAAACATACCCTGGCAGGATCCACACCTCCTGGGGGGCATTTTGTGGAAACTGCAAAGTTTGCATTATTACAACAGCAGCAGCAACAAACTTGTTTCCTAATCTCAGTGGTGGGAATAACTGTGTCTGTGTGAGCGCATGAACACACATGACTCTACATCTTCAGTGTTATATTTGTAGTTTAATGTCCCTGTAATTCACTGCATGTAGGTAAAACAGGAATCTTAAGAACCAGAGAACAATCAATTACAAAAGAATGCAGGTGGTAACGGGCTGAAGTGGAAAAATCTAGGAAGCCTGAAGATTGGTTTCTGCTAGAAAAGGCTTTAAAGCAATGGTTCTCAACCAGTGGTACTAGTATCGCCAGTGGTACTTTGGCCGACTGCTGGTGGTACTCGGACCACTGGAACCCTGTCCCAATGCTGCACTTTTGGTGAGGCTCCTGCCTTTGGCCGAGCCTCTCGGGAACGCCCTCTCACCCGCCCAGAGCTTTCTACCTGCGTTTTCTGGCCTCCGAAAACCTGAAAACTTGGAAGTAACTGATGATGATATCGTTGCCAGTCACATCTGGTGGTACACAGCAGGAGAGTGGCACCAAAGGTGGTACTCAGCCGGGAAGAGGTTGAGGACCCCTGCTTTAAAGGACAGCTAAACCATTTGGTACCTGCATTGTTAAAGGAGGAACTTGATTTAATGTTCGTATTGTAGAAACATTTAACCTGATTTACTACAGTTCCAATCAGTCAGAGACAGACAAGGAAAAGAAGGGGGAGAAAAACCAAAAGGAAGCAGCAAGATGTCTGAAGTGCTTCAATGGGACCTTGCTTCGTTAAAGCCTTCCTCCAAAGTGCTCTGCAGCAGAGTGGTTCAGTTTGGAACATGCTTCATTCCAAAATGGATGTACATCCCTGTTGAGAAATACCTGGTTGCCCCTTGTCCGTGTCCCAAGTACAGTAGGGCCCCGTATCCGCGGAGGGATACGTTCCAGGCCCCCCATGTATATGTGAAAACCGCGGATAGGAGCGAATGCCCCTCTGTGGTTTTATGAGGGCCCCCTCCCCCGCACGCCCCCAGGCTCTTTTAGCTGAGCAACATTCCTTTCTTTGTTATAAAAACTCGATAAGCAGCCTCCTGCTGCTTATTGCAGGCAAGTAGAGCGAAACTAAGTGCTTGATAGGGTCTGCAAGGTTAACAGAAAGTGCTTCTGTTAACCTTTCTGAGCCTATCTAGCACTTAGTCTTGCTATACTTGCCTGCAATAAGCAGCAGGTGGCTGCTTACTGTGTTTTTGTAACGAAGAAACATTACTCAGCTAAAAGTAAGCCTGGGGGGGTGCGGGGGGAGGGGGGCCACCTGCTATCCGTGGATAAGTGAATCTGCGGATAGCGGATCCGTGGATTGTGGGGGACCCTGTACCTTCATGTTTTCCAGAAGCATTTTCTGAATTTCTGACCACTATCAGACAGCAAACCATCCAGTCCATCTCAATTAGACTCTAACATGGAAACAGCTCCACTTTTTTTCTGGCAAATTTGCTAACGCTGTTTCTTAAAACATGTATAGCATGACTATGATAGCAATGTGGTATTAGGTGTATCTTGCTGTGCCTTAGTCCCAGGGCACCATTACCATGCATTCCTCATTCCATCAGAGTGCTGGTGAATTTCAGAGTCTGCTCCAGTGCCTGTCAGCTGTCCTATATATGTCATGTTGCTTGAATATTTGCATAGTTATAATAGAGTGAGGCTGATGCTGTTGAATACAGTGGCGAATCTGCTGTATTGCCTGTTCAAAGTTATCAGCTTTCTAATCTTGAAAATTCCTCAAACATGTGAGTGGAGTGTGGCAGGGATGGTGTCCAGCAATGAGGGAAGGTGTGAGAGAAACTACTTGTTGTGGGAAGGGGGCTTCCCCCTTCAGCCTTGCCACTGAAGCCACTTATGTGGGAAGCATCCCACCCATCATTTTAGGATTGGGACCGATGTACTTGAAGCACAGCTGCTGAGAAAACCTTGAGGTGGTCAAGTGGGCTGGAGGGATAGGATCAATTTATCAAGGAGTCACTTATGCTGCAGCATAATGCACAGCACATGCAGCAAGGTGGGACCATGGCTCATACAACAAAATCAGTGACCACACAGATTGGGGTCCCAAAGTTAAATGCTTTTAGGGTTGTAATTTACCTGCCTTTAGGGCTGCAATTTTGAAACCCAGTTACACAGTAATCATCTTCATCTGTAGGTCCATTTGCACATAAAGTAGAAGAATTGTGCTATCCAAGCAGTTGCTTTTTATATTTGACCCCACAGTTTTGAATGGGGAAGGAAGGGCCAAGCCTGAGCTCAACCCTCGAGGCATCTAAACCAGCATTTCTCAAACTGTGGGTTGGGACCCACTTGGTGGGTCATGACACGATTTCTAGTGCGTCCCACAGAGCCTCCAATGAAAACACGGGTGATGGAAAGATCAGATAACTGCTTCAAGCACTGAGGCTAATCAAAAACCACATCGCTGCTAATTGCCCTGCAAAGAGCTGGGCTCCTGCAGTTTGCAAGATAGCTGCTAATTGCCCTGCAAACAGCTGAGCTACTGAAGTTTACAAGCTTAGGTAAATATAGGGAGATAAATGTTTGAGCGTCTTTTTTCTGGTGTTTTCTTTTCCCAAGTCCGTCAATGACAGGTAGTGGAGGCAGGTGATGGCTGGGCCACATAACTAAGTCCCTCAAGGATCACATGCGTGAAGCATGTGATGTATGTTATGCTGATGTTTCCCAAGATGGAACTGGTGTCGTGGAGTTTGTATGGAAAGAAGATATGACCTAGGCCGTGCGAAAACTGGATAACACGAAAACTGGACAACACATCGAGGCTATTCATTAGAGCTGCTTCATTACGAGAAATGGATTGAGTTTTTTGCAAATAACTTTTTTCCTAGATCACTTTTTTTAAGGTAAAGCTGGGTGGGTTCCGATCGAGTGTCATTTTTAAAAAAGTGGGTCCGGGTGCTAAAACGTTTGGGAACTACTGATCTAAACCAAGAGAGGTTACTGTTGTGCACAGGTCTCTCTGGGCACTGGCTGCTTTTGTGGGATTATATTTTTCGCACACTACTGTTGAGAACAAGGTTCCATGCTTTCTCACAAAATGGGAGAATATTTGTAGGATAAGAAAAGGATTCTGTCATAATCTGCCTCTTTGATCTCTTCCTGTTGGCTCAGTCACATGACCCTACTGTGTTTACAGAAACTGGATGTCATTGTGTTTTATCTCTCTGCTTGTCTCTCTTCATTTATTATTTTCCACCCATGATGTGTGACCAGAATCTTAAAGAAGTTGGCTACAAAACCTGTCTTCTTTTCATGGAACAATAACAGTTTTCATCATGGCTTCAGAATTAATCAATGCATACATGGCTGTAGAGTTCTGCAATGCTTTTGCTTGTTACAAACCATAATAAAGTTGTTGCTTACAGTCGCACTTTACACAAAACTACTGCTAGAGAAGAGATCGCTATTGAGTTATGTGAGCGTTGAATTAAGCTGAGAGAGAATGAAATGTAGCCTGTTTTGTTTTAAATTTTTCAAGTGTTATCAGATAGTCGAAGTTGGCAACTTACTTTCCTGATAGAAGAAGGTATTACGGGTATCGCGGTCATATTAATTCCAAAAGCAGCGCTTCACAGCTGATAAAAAATAATGACAGTTTTATCCGGAACGAATCCAAATAAACAAAGTTACTTATTTGGATTCGTTCCGGATAAAACTGTCATTATTTTTGATCAGCTGTGAAGCGCTGCTTTTGGAATTAATATGACCGCGATACCCGTAATACCTTCTTCTATCAAGATTATCGCCGGTTATAACAGCTTTTGTTCGAAAATAAACTTACTTTCCTTTTAAAAAGTAGCAAGCAAAATAGAAGACAATTTTCCTGGCTGGTTTACTGTAATTCAGTTTAACAGAATGACTGAAATTCTTATGGGTATATACTTTGCTGGTATATAGATGGGTATATACGGTATTTATGGGTATATACGTGCTGGAATCTTGGGCAGATAGTTCCATATCTTCACCTCCTTGAAGCTTCTGCCTTCTTCCAAGAAGTGAACTGCATGAGAGGAAGGTTCAAAGTCCCCACATCCAACAGCCATAAGTTCCAGATCAGTCTGGAAACCACAGAAGAGAGTGGGGAAATCTACCTTCTCCAAGAAAGGGCACAGCTGGTGCATAAGCCAAATCTGTAAAAACACACCTGGTCACAGGTGCCACCTGGCCATCAGAACCAAAGCTGGATCCAGAAGTACTGTCAGCCTGTGAATCTAGTTCTTCAAAGAAATTTGCTCCATTTTAAATTCAACCCCCCCCCCCCGGAAAAGACAGTGCACATAAGCTTTGTTTGTTTTCTAGGGGTAAGCTGTCCAAATGTTTGTGGCATGCTCTGCAGGCCAGATAAGGTTGTTAGGCAAGTGCAGTCACCATGAGGACATTTCCATACGTCTTCTCTCACCAAGAGCCCAATCCTAAGTGCTGCCCTCCCCACTGTCAGAACTAGCGTTCCAATGGTGGGGAGCACTTTACAGATACTGCAAATGGCCTGCCGGCAGCACAGAAGCACGCTACCGTCCCACCAACAGTGAGGCCAGAGCGGCCCCACATGGAGCAACAGCCAGGAGAAGACCTGCCAATGAAGGTAAGTCGTTGGGGTAGGTGGTGTGGTGTGGGGGAGGGCAGAATGAAGGCAGAACGGGGTGGCAACATAGGTGAGTGGATTTGGTCTGGGAAGGGGGGGCGGGTTCAGCAGCAGCATAGGCTGAATCCAGACCCCCTTCCCAGACCCGATCCCATGGCCCAGATCCACGTAGACCTGAGCCAGTGGTTTTGCTGGTGCAGGTCCGAGTAGAGTCCTACACACCATGGAGGTTAACCCCCCCCCCCCCGGGTAAGGGAACAAATATTTCTTTACCCAGAGAACTCCAGGACGTCACAGGATGCAGCATGAGCTGTTTTAGCGTGCCTGCATTGGCGGGGGGGGGCTGGAAGGGGGGGGAAGAGGAAAGGAAAAAGATGTCCTTTCCAATCCATCTTGAGTTCTATGTGTTCTTAGCATTGATCTTGAATAAAAAGACACATATTGGAGCTTCCAAGTGCAGATATGAGTAACATTTGTGTTCAGTTCATCAAGAATCTTCACCACCATTCTAGCTGTCCTCTCTGAGCTCTCTAGAGAACCAGAAAACTGGCCAGTCAGAGAAGATGCTCAGAAACAATCAGGTGAACCATCCAAGGTATTTTCCCATACCAAAGCTCAGCCAGGACTTTGACAGAATCACCTGCCATGGCATGGCAGCAGGAAATTCCTTCAGAGTTGTCAGGAATCATTGGGGCAGGCTCTTCTAATGGGTCCCACCCCTCTAAAGCAGTGTTTCTCAAACTGTGGGATGGTCAGGACCCACTTGATGGGTTGCGACTTGATTTCTGGTGGGCCCCAGGTGATGGAAAGATCAGATAAGTAATTGCCACAAGCCCTGAGGCTATTCAAAAATCAGATAGCTGCTCATTGCCCTTCAAAGAGCTGAGCTCCTTGCAGTTTGCAAGCTTGTGGAAATATAGGGAGATAAATGTTTGAGTGTCTTGCAAAGCTAGGTGGGTCCTGATGGAGTGTCATTTTAAAAAGTGGGTCCCGGTGCTAAAAAGTTTGAGAACCACTGCTCTAAAGTTTGAAAGACTCTGGTACTCAACAGCTGAACTTAAAGACCTGGAGAGATGTTGCCAGATAGTACTGGTACAAAAAAGGGTTGATGCTGCCACCAGTAAGGGAAAACAAAAAAGAACACTCTTCCTGCATCTGGAAGCCAGTTGCTACAGATGCAGCCGGGGAGCCAATTGAATAAAAATGCAAAGGTTAGAGGCACTTGAGATTAGACAAAAATCAGATCTTGACCTTAGAGGCAAATGAAATAAAATCCTAACAGACTACCTAAACTTGTCCTTAGTGAGACTTGAGTTCTTCTTACCATATTTCCCATTCCCTTGTTCACATCCAGGGTCTGGAGGGGCACAACAGCACTGTTGTACAATTAACTCTGCACATGCTGGAATAAAATGCACTGTCGCAATCCAGCCTTCTCGTTTTATGGGGTTCCAGCTGGGACAGCACTGCAACTGTATTCTAAGGTGGACCTCCTATGTACCATTCTCCTAAAGATGGTGGGGAAAGTAGGCAAATTTAAGCTACTCATGATAGACTCCCTTTCAAGAAGAAATGTGAGCAGCAAGAAATGTCACCATCCTGCCAACAGAAGCTTTGTTTGGAAGTATGAGGACCAGCAGGAAGTTATTGAGCCAGCAAGTCTTTAGCAGCTAAACTTGCAAATAAGGTTTCTTCCTAGCCTCTGTAGTAACAGCACTCTCTGCAGATTCCCTCCCCCTCCATTCTCTCTCAAGAGTAGTTCAGAGTTTCCATTTTTAGCAATAGCAAATGAAAAACCAAGTAGTGCTGAAACAGCATGATAGCCAGGAGGAGAACCACTCATGCACATAGGTGTATCAGTATCAACCTATGGATACCCTCCTCCCCCTACACAGAAAAAAAAATAGCCAACTCTAAAAACAAGCAAACATTTTAAATTTAAGCCAGTACAAATGAATGAGCTCTACCAAAATAATTAAAACATACAATGATTTAGAACACACTCCAATGCATATCAACTCAGAAGAAAGGTAAGTTTGTACAGAAACTATTCATTGCATGTCCAAGCAAATGTAGCCAAAGCTAAACACAACCATGCACAGACAAAGGAGGAATACCTGAATGCAGAACTGTCATCCACAGAGAGTTTGCAGAATTTGTTTTTAAAAAGTGTGTGTGTGTGTGTGTGTGTGTGTGTAGACTAGGGAGGAAAGCAATTAATTTAAAGGTGACTGTGCTTGCATGACTCTCTTCCATTACTGTGGGAATTAATTTGCAGCCATGAAACCCTAACATTTAAAAAGTGAGTCTGCATTCTTAGAGAGGCAACAGTGTATGACATCCAGAAAGTAGCACTAACCAAGAAGCCCCTCCACATACCCTTCCTAGTGTACGAAAATGGAAGCTTATCATCCCTGCACTAAAACTTAGGAGTGGACTGGCTGCGCCTGTGCAAAAGAGCAACATGGCTGCTTTTAAGGCTGAGATCCTATACACACTTTCCTGGAAGTAAACTGCATTGGATGGAATGGGACTTACTTCTGAGTAGACATGCATAGGGTTGTGCTGTAAGTTGGGACGTTTGTAAGTTGGACGTCCTCAAGTAGGGGATGACTACTTGTAACCATTTCAATGGAAAATGCACCCAAAAAGAAAGGTATTACATGCCCCACATTTGGAAATCTCCAAGGGTGATCCTTAGCAATTAACTGGTTATTTTATTTTATTACTTTAAATATAATTTTTTTAAAGAAAAATCAGGTGATCAATTTTATCCCCTGCAGCAGAAGGCCATCTGCACGTGCCTTTAAGTTTTGTGTAACAACGACAATCACTGCAGGTAGCAAGTGAAGTGTTGCTTAACTTTTTCAATGCATGCCTATAAGGGACGGAGATGGGGGGGGGTTGCTTTTGAGGGTAGCAGCTCTGCAACTAAAAGTTGCCCAAGGTGGAAATCTTGCTCCAGTTGTAGCAAATCATCATAGATGCAGAGAGAATGTGGGATTATCACTCCCTGTTTGTTTTTAATTTGGACTGAAAAACATCTCGGCAGGACTGATCCCCCCTACAAACTAATGGTAGGTGCAGCCTCTTTTGCCTGGGCCCTCTAGTGGAGAAATGTCATAAGAACAGAAGAAGAGCCCAGCTGGATCAGGCCAAAGGCCCGTCTAGTCCAGCTTCTTGTATCTCACAGTGGCCCCACCAGATGCCTCAGGGAGCATACAGCCAACAAGATAACCTGTTTCCCCTTGTCACTCCCTTGCATCTGGCACAGAGAAAACCTACTTCTAAAGCCAGGAGGTTGCTTATGGCTTGTAACCTTGACGGTCTTTTCCTCCATGAATCTTATCTATCCATTCCAAACCCCTTTTAAAGGCATCCAGGCCAGATGCCATCACCACATCCTGTGACAAGGAGTTCACATTTGTGCATTTCCTGGCCTGAATTGGATGGGGGCTTCCAGGCTCACATGTATCTGTTTTATTATGGCTGCATTTGTTTTTCAGTTAGCAGTGCCAGTAGTGCCGGAGAGGTGGATGTTAATCTCCTCCTAGCATGCTAGGGTCACATATGTTTTTCAGCTTTTAGCACCTTGTTTGCTTGTGGATACAACAGTTGATACAGAGCCACAAGCATCTTGATTAAATCTCTTTATGTAGATTGGGGCATATATGACTACAATAACAGGGCACTATGGTAAAAGTTTCCAATTTATCATGTTTTTCGTTGTTAACATTTAAATAAGTGCATCACATGAAATAAAAAGACTGCTACATCTTTGAAAAAGTTCAGCATTAGTGCACATCCATCACAGATGCAGTCGAAAAAGTCAATCCAAAACTTAGTTTACACAACATTGTCACTAATAATCTTTGAATCAAATCTGAGAGAAAAGAGAAATTCACTTTAGAAAAACTCCTTTTTAAAAAAACTTCCTAAAATTGAAGATTTTACACAATATTACACAATAAAGATATGGAACTATTTCATAGGAATATTATACATTTATTTTGAAACCAATGCTCAAATTCTTGGACAAATTAACACTATTTTCAATTTAAGGGCCAAATTACACATGGTGTTAAATTCATCATGAAGTGTAGGAAGAAACGTGAAGGAAGAAATGGCCTTTTTATGTCCAAACACAGCAGTGGGAGGGCAATTTAGACACAGGGGCCTTTTTAATTGGCCATTTTCCTTCTCAAAATTCCATGTTGTTTTTTATCATCTCACCAGTTAAGAACTCAAAATGTAACTATTTCAAGGTCCAGCAGATGGCGCTGTGTGTTCGTTTATAGGACACTGCTTTTGATGTTTGTAGGAAAGGGGGAATATTTGAGAGCAATATTACATTGATGTCCTACTTTGGTGTAATAGTAGCTCTGGTGAAGTCAATGGGCACAATGTTGATTAATTTGGTTGTGGTTAAGAGAAGTGCTGAAGCTCAGTGGTAGAGCACATGCTTTGCACGCAGGAGATCCCAAATTAAATCCCTTGCATCTCCTGGTTTGGGCTTGTCTGAAACCCTGGAGGGCCACTGCCAGTCAGTGTGGACAATTTTGAACTAGATGGACTGGCAGGATAAGGCAGCTTCCTGCATTCTGTGAAAGAGACGCTTGGCTGGGAATGACACCATTCGGAACACAGAAAGGTTCTGTGTTCCTTTCTGACACCTTTCTGAACACAGAAAGAACACAACTGTTGTGCCATGTGAGTGTGCGAAAACACACTCACATGGCAACATAGACTGTTGTTATTTAAACCAATTGCAAGTTATGGGCATATATAGACACCTGTGACACTTTCACAGATGGCAGAGAGGGGAGAGAAGAAGGGCAGGGCAAAAGGGCCACTTTTCATCTCCATCCCAGCTTCCCAGCTTCATGGAGCTGGCTCTGAAGACAGTCACTGCAGCCCCTCTGCTTCAGTCTGAAAGTCTTTGCTGGAGCAAAAGGCTTCCCAGCCTAGGGTCCTCTGTTGTCGTTGCCTGGCTGGGGTGGAGCAGCCTGGAAATCATCACAAAGGCTCGCTTTGGGCTTAGGTGGTGGGCCCATCCTTTGCTATCAAATTGATCCTTGATAGCAAAGAATCAACTTGCTTTGATTCTCAACCTTTGGTATCAAGTTGATTCTGAACAGTTTATATTCTGAAAGCAAGGATGATGTAGTGGGTCTGGGGTTAGACTTACAGCGCAATCCTATCCAACTTACACCACTGGTGTAACAAGCGGGGAAGGGCAGGGTGGGAGGCTTTGGAGGGGAGGGGAGATTTAAATCCCCTTTGAATCCCCTTTGGGGGGGGATTTGAATCCCCTTTCCATTCTGGGGCCTCCCATTCTCGCTGCACCGCTGGTTACACTGGTGGTGTAAGTTGGATACGATTGCGCTGTCAGACCTGGAAGATCCAGGTTCGAATCCTGCTCAGCCATGAAGTTTCCTGGGTGACCTTGGACCTGTCAATCTCTCTCTCTCTCTCTCTCTCTCTGCATAACCTACCTTACAGGGTTGTTGTGAGGACAAAAGGAAGGAAGGAACCATGTACACCACCCTGAGCTCCATGGAGGAAGGGTAGTATAAAAATTAAATAAATAAATAAATATTCTCCCCTTTCTTTCCTGCACAAACATTGATGTTTGAGTGGGAGAAGGGGTTAAATCTCCTCTAGGGTGACAGATGCTATCCTTACGTTGTGCTCAGGATTTGCCAAACTCCACTCACCTGCCCATGTACAAGACAACTGTAGGATGCAAATACAGGTGGACCCCCGTATCTGCTGGGGATATGTTCCAGGCCCCTCCGTGGATACTTGAAACCGTGGATAAGAGCGAACACCCCCTCCATGGTTTCCTGAGGGGCCCCCACCCTACCTCCCCTGCAGGCAGGCATGCGTGCCCCCCCAGCCAGAGGCGTTCTTATATGGGGGAGCAGGTGTGCTCCCCCCCAGGCGCTGAGTGAGCGAGGGGTGCGGCAGCCGGGCTCGGGGCTGCGCAGAGCGGCGCGGCACCAGAGCCCGGCTGGCGCGCCCCTCTGAAGCAGTGCGCCCACTCCGCGTGTCCCTGGCCTCCGGAGGCTGCGCTCCGAAGGCTGGGGATAAGCCCTCCTTAAAGTGACCGCCCCGTTCGGCGATTGAGAGCTTTATGAAGAAGCCGAACGCGTCGCTGGGGTTTTGCTCATGCGCAAACCCTATAAAAGCCAGCGATGCGTTCGGCTTCTTCATAAAGCTCTCGACCGCCGAACGGGGCGGTCGCTTTAAGGAGGGCTTATCCCCAGCCTTCGGAGCGCAGCCTCCGGAGGCCGGGGACACGCGGAGTGGGTGCTCAGCCCCGAGCCTTGCTACTTGGGGGGGCGCTCCAACCCCGCCCCCCCAGGCGCCGGGAGGGCTGGGAACGCCACTGCCCCCAGCTCTTATTTTTCTTTCAGCAAGCTTTGTTTCTTCCTTAAACAAAGAAGCAGCCTCCATTGCAGGCAAGTGGAACGAGACTAAGTCCTAGAGAGGCTCTGCAAGGTTTCTGTTAACCTTGCAGAGCCTCTTTACGACTTAGACTCATTCTACTTGCCTGCAATAAGCAGCCAGAGGCTGCTTCTCCTGTTTGTTTAAGGAAGAACAAAGCTTACTGGGAAAAAAGTAAAAGCCTGGGGGGGGGGGTTCCCCACAATCTGTGGATAACTGAAACCGTGGATAGCGAATCCGTGGATATGGGGGCCCACCTGTACACTCATAAGTAATTTAGATTAATTTCTAAAAGTAAAGGTTGTGGCAAAAATCCCTAAGTTTCCCCTCCTTCTTGTCTGTTTTTCTCTATTTTTACATCTACTGAGGATGAGTGAAGCTCAGCACTTATTTATCAGTGGCTGAATTAATGAACTGGCTCCACTGCAGTGAACATTTCATTTCAGGCCTGTCTATACGGGACATATATGTTGATAGGGCTGTGATTTAGTTTTTTCTTTTTTATCTTGACCTTCATCCAAAGTGATGTATATGGCTCTCCTTTTCCCTTTCTCCTCACAACAGACCTGTGAGGTAGGTAGGTTAGGCTGAAAGATGGTGACTGGCCCAAAGCGAGCTTCATGAATAAGTGAGGGATTTGAACTCAAGCCTCCCTAGTCAAAGTCCATTTTTCTGTACTCTACTCTGGAATGAAAGCTTACTCACACACGTCATGCAAGCCACCACCTTATGCTGCGGCACTCAAGTGATGAACCTGCATGTACGAACGAGCAGGCTGTCGGGAAGAGGGAAAAGAATAAATGGATCTCTCAGTCGTGCTAATGGCTAATATCAAATGACAGCCATCACCTGGTCCCGAAGCAACACAAATATAGCACAAATTAATGAAGCTGCATGACTGCAATATAAAGATTTCAGAAATGCCAAACAGAGGAACTTCTTAGCGGCTTTCCACAGAGAGGCTGGCGATGAATTGCATGAAGAATGAAGAAGTCTATTGAGGATGAGCAAAGCTACAAGTGCTATTTTTATGCTCACGACACAAAAGATTAGACAAAATCAAAGCTGGCAATATCAGGGAAACTGTTCTCCCATGTACGAGGTATAAATCCCTCTCTGTTAGGCCAGTGACAATACAGGTATTCAAACCTGACAATTAAATGACTCTACTGTTCCTTTGTATCTCCACTGCAGCCGAACCTTCTGATTTGGCATACCTGCAATAAATCCAGGTTTGGCTCCCCCCCCCCCCCCAGGATAAAGCAGATAATTATTTGTGGAGCAGTTTCCATGACTAAGGAGGAAAGAGTCTGATAAGGTTTTTTCAAACACTGGCACTTTGTTTTCCTGTAACAGGTGGATGTATTTTGCTTCATGTCCTTGGCTCAGTTCTTAATGCATTCTGAAACATACACACTTTTTAATGGCTACATGAGCAGATATCATGTTAGATTTCTTTTTCTCAAAACATTACTGTGCTTTTAAATCTCTGTAATGGGTCTTGGCATCAGAGAACATGAAATGAAAGGCAAATATATTCAAGCCAAGAAGAAAACGTTTCGAGAGATGCTGTTTAAATGCAGCTTCTTGAAACCTTGGATCCTGCCAGAGGTGCAAAATATTGGGGTTCAAAGTATGTTCAAAATATCCATGTCAATCATTTAAATTATCTGTTACGCTTGAACGTATGAGCAGATGATAACTGTAACATAACATGGGCCTGATCCAGCTGTGGTTTTATGCACGTTGTTACATGCACACAACTGTCCAATAAGTGGAGCTCTTTGCTTGTAGGAGGGCAGCCAGTGGGGAGAGGGTAGCAAAATGGCAGATGTGTTTCAATGTAAGTAAGTGTAAAGTGATGCACATTGGGGCAAGAGATCAAAACTTCACATACATGCTAATGGGATCTGGGCTGTCTGTATCAGGAGAGAGATCTTGGGGTACTGGTGGACAAGTCGATGAAAGTGTCGACACAGATCATTAAAAAAGGGATTGAGAATAAAACGGCCAATATTATTATGCCGTTGTGCAAATCGATGGTAAGGCCACATCTGGAGTATTACATCTAGTTCTGGTCACCACATCTCAAAAAGGATATAGTTAGGGCTACCAAATTCCCCCCGACGCAGGGGGGGCGGAAGCGATGTCCGCCGGGAAAATGGCCGGGATGGGGGCGGGGCCGAGGTGTGGCTGGGGACTTCATCCCAGCCTTGCACACCTGCGTGAGGCTGGAAGCTCTCCAAAGCAGCCCGAGCTGCACAACTACGTGACGAGGCTGGAGGCTCTCTGAAGCAGCCCGTGTTCAGACGGGCTGTTTCGGAGAGCTTCTAGCCTTGCAAGAGTACGCGACGAGGCTGGAAAAAGACGCATCACAGTCGGGGGCAAGTCCCAGCTGGCTGGGACAATGAGAAGATGGCCGGGAGCCTGGGATTTGGGCTCCTGAACCGTGACTGTCTCAGCCAGAACCGGGACTATGGTAAGGCCAGATATAGTGGAACTGGAAAAGGTTCAGAAGAGAGAAACCAAAATGATTAGTGGGCTGGGGCACACCCCTTATGAGGAAAGGCTACAGCGTTTGGGGCTCTTCAGTCTAGAAAAAAGGTGGCTGAGGGGGGACATGATTGAGACCAGAGGCGTCGCTGTTGCCTGGTGAGGCGGGCGGGGGGTCCCGAGGTGACGCGCGCATGCACGCGCAGAAAGGTGATGTCGCCTCTCCTGTGCGCACATGCGCGCATCACCTGGGGGCCTCCCGCCCGCCTCGCCAGGCCGGGAGAGCTGACTCGGGAACGTCTTCCCCGGCCAGCTGCCCGGGGCCTTCTGAGGAAGGCCCACTGCGCGAACGTTATTTATAACGTTCTTTTGCGCATGCGCAGACCGTTCCTGAGGGAAAAGGGCTGCCCTTTTCCCTCAGGAACAGTCTGTGCATGCGCAAAAGAACGTTATAAATAACGTTTGCGCAGTGGGCCTTCCTCAGAAGGCCCCAGGCAGCCGGCCATGGAAGATGTCCCCGAGCCGGCTGCAACGATTGAGGGGCGCCTCCCCCGTCGGGCGCCTCCCCAATCGCGGCGCGGCCTATGGCCGCGCCAAAGATTAGTAAAGGGTTGTGTCGGGGGGAGGGGTCACTAGGGTGTGCCCTAGTGACGTCTCTGATTGAGACGTATAAAATTATGCATGGGCTGGAGAGAGTGGAGAGAGGGAAGTTCTTTTCCCTTTCGCACAACACCAAAATTTGGGGACATCCACTAAAATTTAGTGGTGGGAGAATTAAAACAGATAAAAGAAAATATTTCTTTACCCAGCGTGTAATTCATCTGTGGAACTCCTTGCCACAGGAAGTGGCGATGGCACCTGGCCTGGATGCCTTTAAAAGGGGATTGGACAGATTTATGAAGGAAAAGTTCATCACAGGTTACAAGCCATGGTGGGTATATGCAACCTCCTGGTTTTAGAAGTAGGTTATATCTGAATGTCAGCTGCACAGGAGTGGCAACAGGATACAAGTATCGACCAGGATACAAGGATACAAGTATCTTGTTGTCTTGTGTGCTCCCTGAGGCGTCTGGTGGGCCACTGTGAGATACAGGAAGCTGGACTAGATGGGCCTTTGGCCTGATCCAGCACGGCTCTTCTTAAGTTCTTATGCTCTTAACAATCTGTTGTAAATGACATAGGTACTTAAAAAAATAAATAAATCAGATATGCAGTTTCTTTTCTAAAATTGATGGATGGAGCTTCTAAATATCCACCAGATTCTACAAAACAAAATCATCTTTAGATCAAGGCATACCATTTTTATGCAGGTGCACTCATATTTTAATAGACATAAAATACATAAATTGTGAATTGTTTTCATAGAGGAAGAATACAAATTGCAGTGCTGGAAAACAACAGCTGTTAATTAACCACGAGCTTTACATAGAATATTAATATTTCAACCCAGTGTTCATAAAACTCAACATTTTCCTGAATGTAACAGGTGTTCTCCTGTTGGGATGGATATCATGGTATATAGAAATATTGTGGTTCCAACTCAAAGCTCCATGTGTTTTCTAAAGTGCTGTACATACAGCTCCTGTATATACAAGTTTCCCCATTCACTTATATGGATGGGAAGAGTGCAGAGAGAAAAGCACATGGAACCCCTTTTACTCACTGAAGTGAATGGGAATCCTGTGTAATCAAGGAACTTTTAAGCTGAAATGTAAACCTTTAATTTGCACATTATTGTGTACAATTCAGACAGTTTAAATATACTGTACATAATCAAACACTTCCTGTTGCCTCTTCTGAGTGCTATTATTATTCCATGTCTCTCTTGTCTGTCCACAAGTGACTGTCCAATAGATGCATAAGTAAGGAATGCCTTCTTGCACAGGCAAATATTGGATCCTTCAGAGTTTATCCGCAGAATAACTGCTATCCGCGTTTTGGGAGAGCAAGTGCATTTTTGCTCAAGACATAACCAAGAGGGTAGATAAAACACAGTGACCTATCCTAACGGGAGAATGAGCTTAATTCCAGTAGTCAAATATGAGAGTTCACCACCACATTGCCTGCCCATCCATGCAGCCACATCAGCAGCCGATTGCAAGGGGTCTGAGGGAGTGGCCGATTTGGGGTGTCTTCCACCCCATCTGATGTCACCGCCTCCTTCCAACCTGCAGCCAATGCAAGTTGCACTGATCTGCTTCCCGCTCACTCGAATGAGAAGCAGATCATTCCCCTACTTACCATGCTCCACATGCAGTGCCCTGAAACCTAGAAGTGAGGGACTTCCAGTTTAATTTATTGAGACAGCGAGTTTGCGCTGTTTCTGTAAATGAAACCAGAAGTCCCACACTTCCAGGTTTCATGGTAGCGCACGAGGAGTACAGTAAGGGTTTTGTGTGTGTGTGTGTGTGTGTGTGTGTGTGTTCTTTTTGGTAGTACAATGGTCTTCAACCCGTTTTTGTGCCATGACCCCAATAAATAATTAATAAATAGATACATAAAGTATGAGGTTGGGGACCCCACCATTGATCCCACCCCCTCCTAGGACCTGATCTGCCCACCACCGCCACTGTCACCCCCCCCCCCGCACTGGTACCCTCGTCCTGCTGAGCTTGCCCAGCCAACACCAGTAGTGGCGGGATCATTCCGTGGTTCCCCAGCAAATCGAAAGAGGGGGGTGGATGGAGATGACATTGCTGTGGAACCCCCCCAGCAGGTTCCCCACTGCTCCCAGTATTACCCCCCAGCAGCCATTTTGGTTCCTGTGCCGTGACCCCACAAATGAGGCTTCACGTCCTGATCCCAAGGTTGAAGACCACTGTTGTAGTGCATAGGCAGCGGACCTGTCACCTGAGACTGCATCACGTGGCGTTCTGGGTCGCGCCACCCCTGACTCCCCATGAGAACGAGAACGAAGTGGAAAGGCATTGTTGTGCTTAAAGTATGGGAGAGATACTGCATATGTTTAGTGGAGCCTTAACAGACTGAACAAAAGCTTTGGTAACAGAAACCTTGCTGATAAAGGTTGCATTACCCCTTTGGCAGGCAAGCATCCTTCATGTATTAAATATATAAAACCGTGGGTGGGTGTGATTCATTACACACCATTCTTATCGTTATAACATTCATCCGTTATGATCCTCAGTGTAACTTAAGGACACACATAAGGGCTAACCAATCTGTCGCCCTGAGAATGTGAGAGCTGGTGTAGCACGGTGGCTAAGAACGACCTCAAAAGTCACTAGTTCAAATCTTGGCTCAGCCACAGGAGCTGTAGGCAGGCCGCCATCTCTCAGACGCAGCCTCCTCTTCAATGCGGCTACCCCAACAGTGCCATATCGAGCAAAGATTTATGAGCACTTGCAGGGGTGGTGGGAGTTTTTGTGACAGTCCTTTGCAGTTTTTGTGACAGGCAGAATTTATCCAGGTGTCGTTTTCCCTGTTACTATATCTTCAGAGCAGGAGGAGCCTATAAAGGTTGGAGGATTTGGATTTCTGCAAGTTGTTAATGCATTAAGCTGTTAAAACACAGCAAATCAGTCAGGAAAGAATGATGGAAACCCTATTGGTATAGCTTTGCAAAATAAACTCTGCAAAAAAGGAAAAGGAAAATTAAACAAGATGATGTCGCTTGCGAGTGACAAAAGTAGCTGCCGTTTATAGGCAGCAGCAGCTATTCAGAAGCCACTTGAGATGGACCCTCCAGGTTAAGGAAACCATCAAAGCCACTCAACGACAGCATTACATTTATCCCATAGTTTTCTTCTACAATACAAGACACTGACACAGTGGAGGAAAAAAACCACAGTGAGATGTTTCCAAGGAGATAATTTTGCCTTTACAAAGTGGCTTGAAAGAGCTTCATAGGGATAGACAAATTGCTTTAGTCTATCATGAAATCAGACACTCTCCTGTGTTGTAAGGGCTGCCTGGAAACAGCTTCAGACTTCCAAGGCTGAGGAAATTAGTGCTTGAAGCCATCCATGGTTGGGGGGGGGAGGGGGGGAGGGAAGTTGAATTGAACTAAGCAGAAAGCAACTATCAAAGTGATGAATTTCACAATTTGTAAGGTGAGAATCTAGCTTTGAAGTTCTCTCCTTGTTTATGGTATCTGCAGAGAGGGAATGTATCGCTTTGCATATTTGCCATTTCCCTCCAGACATCAGTAACAGGAGTTCCCAGTAAACTTAGTTTGTCACTCAGTCAGATTATTGAATGTTCACAGAAACGTGCAGATTTATGAACTGCAAATTAATCAATTAAAGAATGTAGAACTACCTGAATGAATAAGGGCACAATCCTATCCTACGCTCTGCTCAGTGATCCAGCTATGGCGGCGCTAGCGATGCTGGATCCTGAGCAGAGTAGGAGGGGTTGGAGGTCTCCTCGAGGTAAGGGAACTTTTGTTCCCCTACCCCAGGTAAAGCCCCAGCCCCCCAAATGGGCCTCCTTGGATCTGCGCTTGCCATTTTGGCGGCACAAATCAAGGAGGCCTGTGTCAGGAGAATTGGGCCTAGGAGGGGATGGGTGTATGTATGCCACTGTTGCGGATCCCTCCCCCTCCCCGGGCCCACTCCTCCCACCCCCGCACCAAAATACCCCGGAATGCCCTCACCCCACCCCTGTGTTGCACGGCCCAGCAATGGCTTACCTGCGCCAGCGCCGCACACCATCTGAATCTGCCTTGCAGCAACTTTTGCAATGGTCCTGGGATGGCACAGTCGTCCTACATCAGCCCAACAGCCAGAAAGGATTGGGCTGCCCAAATCATTCACTGATGATCACTAATGATATGTAAGCATCAGAAATGAGTGACGGATGCCCTCCCGGCTCCCGGGGCGTGGGAGCGGGGCCTGCGTCGCGTCACATCGACGTGCCCCCCGCCGGTTTTGAAGTTATTTCGGAGCCGAACGAGCTCCAGGGAGGGAGGGAGGGCCAAAACGAGGTGGCGCATCGCGACGGTAATGCTCCCCCCACGCTAAGTGTGCCCCCCGCCCCCGCGCCTGGAGCAGCTGCACCACGTGCTCCGCGCGAGTTCCGCCCCTGGAGCATGCATCAAAGGGTTTACATAATTTTGTGATTTTTTTCAAGTTGTATAATGTTCAGCTTGGTTCCTTTGCTTCAGTAATCTAAGTATTGCACTAAAGTCAGGCAGCAAGTAAGCCTACTATACATGCTTACCTGGAGGTCCTGTTGAACTCATTGGGGCTTACTAGACATGCTTGTGATTGGGTTGTAAGGCTTGGATTAGGAGTCTTAGTCAGAAGATTTTTTTTGCATTTTTCACGCAAGCAGAGTATAGAAAGGGCTGTCTCCTCACAAGACGTGGCTGCCATATTTGAAGGCGTGGCTTCAAATACATGAATTTAGAATTGATAGTTTCCTCAAATCCAAAGAAACTACTGATATTTTTTGAGCCCCAAGTACCTATGCTTATTTTAGTATCTCTGAATTGTTAGCATCAGGAACACAGAAGGTGAATAAGAACAGTTATTTATAAGTTCAGAAGTGTTTCTCTAGCTACGGTGAACATCTTCATTAACTATGCAAACACCTCATGTAAAACAGGATGCACTTACACATGACTATTGTAAAACATCCCATCACACTGCTTCCTCTAACACTGACTTCTTGTAGCACTTTTTGTCCCAAGTGTAATTTTTAGAATACTATAAAAAAGAAAAAAGCTAATCCATAAAACCACTCATATGTTTGGTGCTGAAAAGTACAGGTGGGCCCCCATATCCACTGATTCGCTATCCACGGTTTCAGTTATCCACGGATCGTGGGGACCCCCCAGGCTTTTACTTTTTTTCCCAGTAAGCTTCGTTTCTTCCTTTAAAGAAACAGGAGAAGCAGCCTCTGGCAGCTTATTACAGGCAAGTAGAACGAGACTAAGTACTAGAGAGGCTCAGCAAGGTTAACAGAAACCTTGCAGAGCCTCTCTAGGACTTAGTCTCGTTCTACTTGCCTGCAATGGAGGCTGCTTCTCTGTTTGTTTTAAGGAAGAAACAAAGCTTGCTGAAAGAAAAATAAGAGCTGGGGGGGCAAGCATGCCTGCCTGCAGGGGAGGCAGGGTGGGGGGCCCTCAGGAAACCATGGAGGGGGTGTTCGCTCTTATCCATGGTTTCAAGTATCCACGGAGGGGCCTGGAACATATCCCCAGCGGATAAGGGGGCCCACCTGTACAGCGATCTACACTTTACTTTCAGTCAACAGGCGCTGCATATTCTGGCTTGCACGGGGCCAGTCACTACCAGGAAATACTTCAGGAGAGGAAACAGCAGTCCACAAAAACTGGAAGTGGTCTAAAATCATTGTTATTTGGCGATCCAAAGATCAGGGAGGCCTGCAGAGGGTCATGCAGGCCTCCTTGCGCCCCCCCCCATGCCCCAGTAAGTGCTGAAAACCCGTTTTTGGGTGCTTTTGCAGCAGCAGCGGCGACTCCAGGATCGCTGCTGCTGCCACTATGCTGTCCCCACCCCTTAAGGGGACAGTTTTTGTTCTCAATGGTGGGTTGTGATCCATCACTTTGAGAACCACTGCTATACATGTTTACTCAGAAGAAGGTCCCATTGTACTCAATGGGCTTACTCTCTGGTAAGTGTGATGACACCTGGCCTAGATGCATTTTTAAAAGGGGATTGGACAGGAAGGAGGAAAAGCCCATCACAGGTTACAAGCCATGATGACTATATGCAATATCCAGGTTCTAGAGGTAGCCTACCTCTGAATACCAGATGCAAGGGAGTGACAACAGGATACAGGCATCTTGTTGTCTTGTGTACTCCCTGAGGCATCTAGTGGGCCATTGTGAGATACAGGAAACTGTACTAGATGGGCCCTTGGCCTGATCCAGCAGTGCTCTTCTTAATAATAATATTATAATATACAGTATTTATATATCGCCTTTCTCGGTCATTGGATTTCTCCTCTGACTTTAATCCAAGGCGGTGTACATGGGCAGGCTGTCCTAACCCCCCTTGGTTTTTTTTTACAATATATATATATAAATGTCCAATCTCTCATGAACATCTACCTTCCAGGTGGTATCCTTTTACAGTCTGACTTTTTTCTCCTGGCTGGCGCCTCCCACACTCGACCGACGCAGCTGGAAGCTCTTATCTCTCCTCCTGGAGGCTTTCACAGCTTTTTGCTGGCAGCGTGTCTCGAACATATCAAGTTCACCGGTCTTCGGGCTTTGAAGGCAGCAGCTCTCCCCACTAAGCCAGACTCTTCTGCCCTTCTTCTTATGTCCTTATATAGGAGTACATCCTATGCCTTACTGAAAACACTGGGATTTACTTCAGTGTATACATGGCTAGGCTTGGGCTGCATGATGCTTGGACAGATTTCCCTCTCTTTTGTTTTCCTAAACTTTTCTTGACTGAAAACATACAAAAAGCAGGTTTGAACTTGAGATATGGTGAAGTGGGTGCCATTGTGTGTAGACAGAAAGGTCATATTTAAAACGAAGAATTCATTTGGAAGCTCCAGCTGTGTTGGACAATACTAGCATGATCCTTTGTAAGGTCCATCTACATATCTTGATACTACTGTATTTTAAAATGGACCCCAGAGCATCTGGTGTCAACTGAAGCTGCTGTTTTTCATTGTTAGTTGACTTTGAGGTACTGTCAGCTGGAGCCGAGGTTACTCACTGGAAAGCCCACAGTTTCTAAAAATACAGACTTTAAGCTAGCAGCTTAGCTGGAAGATGATTTAGAGCCTTCTTTTCTCACGGCAACTGCTTCAAATACAGGTGTTACTGTCTGTCTTTGAAATACCTCAGAATCAGCTCTTGTCCCAGTGGGGAAGCAGCAGATACGAGAACTGGTGGTTAAGTTCAATCGCCTTAAAGATGGGTGAGAACAGGAGCTCGTGGGTTTCATTCAGAGTCTCATCGACCAGGCAAAATGTCATCCACCACGTTATGTCCCA
This sequence comes from Plestiodon gilberti rubricaudatus, assembly GCA_026170595.1. Lineage (NCBI taxonomy): Eukaryota > Metazoa > Chordata > Lepidosauria > Squamata > Scincidae > Plestiodon > Plestiodon gilberti. The sequence goes on from JANXHW010000005.1 coordinate 61,634,883, forward strand.
GTTAGGTAATTTTCAAAGCATCCATTGCTTTACTGCAGCCCTGAGAGTCCTGGTTAAGGATTTCCGCCCCCAGGCACAAGATGAATGAAGAATCTGGGATCAGACCCCATGCTTATAACCAGCAGGGTTCTCCTTTCCAAGATCAGCTCCCTCCAGCTGTGAGCGCTTCAAAAGAGAAAAGCACAGCAAGCGTTGTTTTTGTCTTGTTTGATATCGTAGATATTTAAGGACTTATGACTGCAAATGCATTTACACCAGGTTTAAATGAATTTGTAAAAGCGGATGTTCCTGATGCATATCCTTGGTCTGGGGATATTACAAAAATACGCCACTCATTCATATACAGCCCTTATCCGCGGGCTCGGCATCTGCGGATTTTACCATTGACAGATGAGCCAGAGGTACCTCCGGAGGCCACATCTGGGTTGTGCTGGGCCCGCAACCCACTCCATTGGCCTCCATGGGCCTCAGAACACCTCTTGGAAGCGACTGAAAGTGACTTCTGGTTTCACCTCCACCACTTCTGGTCGCTTCTCAGTGAACAAACTGGTTCATTGAGACCCCCCAATTCACCCAAGAAGGCAGGTCCAAGAGGGTTTCAACTTGAAAAGCCTGTGGCAAAAGGACTAAGGGTGAGGCTAAACACTGAGATCAAAACAAGAGCACCTTGTCTAGGGGTCAATTGGGACTGAACCTGTAACCTCTTTGGGCTATTGTTTCCCAAATAAAGCATACTAAAGGCCATCCTCTGAGTTTGGCTTTTGTTTTGGGTATGGATGTATTATTCAGGCCCCCAAGACATGTGGGGGGAGAGGGGGAGGGGGGCCCAGAGGCAACAGCTAGAGATTGTGTTTTGAGAGAAGAAATGCCCCAGCTATCTGTGATATTTCACTGGGGGAATTGGATTGGTGGATATTTATTCAGAAAATCAGTAGCATAGTCTTTGCCAAAGAAGAACATTAAATTTACTAGATAAACTCCTCCAAGGAGCAGGAACTATAAAACAAAATCACCCCATCCCCATTTCCTAGAGTCAGTAGGAGTTTTGACATTGACAACAGAAGCCAGATTAAACAATAAATTTACAATAAGGAAAAATATTGTACTCTGCCATTCTGGAATTCTCATTCTCATTTTAGCTGTACATAGAATTTTAGAAAACATAAAGCAAAATTTATGTCGCTTTGTAGGGACTCCAATATCAACCTCACTACAGATGATAGATAAAGGCTCTTCAGTGCAACCCTTTATTATTATTTTATTATTTATTCACATTGGTTTAAAATAATAACAGAAACCACGACATTGCAATTGGTAATAGCTGGTGCCCAGTTCTGTATAAGGTCATACAGAAGACAGCATTATTCATTCTCCTTCTGATGTAGATGGTGTAAAGTAAGCAATACACAACACATTTATTTTTCATGATTTACTCCACTCCTGTATTCTGGACATGATTCAGGTTCCATGGAATACCTGTTCTCTTCTTTATAATAAATGGAAAAGAGTGGTATGTTTCTCATCAGCTGAGATCAGTTGTTTCTTAAGAACATAAGAACATAAGAACAGCCCTGCTGGATCAGGCCAAAAGCCCATCTAGTCCAGCTTCCTGTATCACACAGTGGCCCCACCAGATGCCCCAGGGAGCACAAGACAACAAGATAACCTGTTTCCCGTTGTCACTCCCTTACACCTGGCACAGAGAAAACCCACTTCTAAAACCAGGAGGTTGCTTATGGCTTGTAACCTGTGATGGTCTTTTCCTCCATGAATCTGTCCAAACCCCTTTTAAAGGCATCTAGGCCAGATGCCATCACCACATCCTGTGGCAAGGAGTTCCACAGATGAATTACACGCTGGTTAAGGCAGGAGGTCTCTCTCCATAAGAGTTGCACAATTGTATTAAAATACATAGTCATATTGATCACAAATTTGCATGGAACTGGGTGCATAATTATGCAATGAATTAATAAGTGAATAATGTATTCCCTGGGTAGATGTTTACTAATTATTTGTGAAGCCAAAGATCACTTTGAACAATCTGTTAGTCAAGACATTTAGGGCAAATCACATGCTTCTCTAAGCATGCAACAGGGCCCATTTTTTTTAGCATTATGAAAGGGAGTGGAACCGCAGGCGCGGTGGTGATGGTAGCGTTCAGAGGTTTTTGGACATTGTCTCTGCCACAGTTTCACTCCTGGTTGCATCCCTGGGGGCCATTTTAAAGAGAAAACAAATCTGCCCCCAAAGCTCTGCTGTTGCTATTGCCTGCAGTGGTGGCAAAAAGAAAAGAAAAAGAAAGGCTTCTGTTGCACCAAAGTCAGTGCCACCATGAACCTTACAAAGGCTCACGAATAAAGTAGAGAACCCAGCAAAAGGCATTCCGTGAAAGGCATTCTCCAACCTGGAGTCAGCCCTGCTTTTCTGTGCCTTGAAGCTGATGCTATAATCCAGGTGGTTCCCTCCTCACATACAGGGGACAAGAAACTGTAAATACTCAGGGGGTGGCTAATGATGGTGAAGACGCCAAGCTACAGAAGCAGGTTTTCCATTGAATTTCAGAGTCTTCTGCTCTCAGGCAGTTGAAGATCCAGCCTGGCTTCCAGGCCGTTGCCTGTGCGCACCTGTGATGGAATTACTGCATGGCTTTTGCCCATTTCGATGTGCTGTCATAACATTGTAATTCAAAGGCCATGCCAGTTCCCAGCTGTGTTTCATGCAGATGTCTGATGTGAGATGCATCTTAAGTTCATGAGCTGAATAAGATTAATACACAGCAAAGTGCCATGTCAGGCAAGATCTGCAACACATATATAATATATACCTTACATGGCCTCTAGCAAACCGCTGACCCCGTGAAGTACTGGAAATAGACAAGAACAATATATACAAGGGCAAGAAATCTTTCATAATGTTGCTTATTGCGCTTACTGATCCCAATTTGATGCAAACTCTGCAGTGCAACCTATTTTAAACTCTTTGAAAATAAATGAAATAAATAAGGCAGCAGAGTCAGACTCAGTGTTTTGCTTTTGAAAATCGTTCACAGTCACATCACTTTTTTGCATATATATTTATATTTTATTAATATATTAAAACATAAAAACAATACATATTTCATAAAGTTATAGCAAGCACGAAGCAATACATCCTACTAGCATACTATTCACCATTTTCTACATATAATATCCAACTAAGCCAAAATAACACCCACATTCTATTCATTACATCCGCATATCATCACATTGTTCTTCTCTCTCTCTCTTAAAAAAATCGATAAATGGTTTCCAGTTATTCACGAAAAGGTTAACTGACTTTTCCTTAATTAAAATTGTAAGTTTATCCATTTCAGCATAGTTACATCACTTTCGAGGCATCGGAGAAAATGCAGTACCTGACAGCAGTTGGGAAAAAAAAATCACTGTACCTTACTCTGTAGGATAGTGACAGGGAAAAATTACCTCCCAATGACTTTATCACATCAAAAGCGAACTTGAGAATCATGGCATCCTAAAGCGAAACTAGACATAACAGGGAAGTTCTATGACTGGAATTCCCAAAGTCTTTTTCTCTTTTAAAGAAGCAATTGTGGGGGACTGTGACCACGGTGTGTGTGTGTACATAAGAACATAAGAAGAGCCCTGCTGGATCAGGCCAAAAGCCCATCTAGTCCAGCTTCCTGTGTCACACAGTGGCCCCACCAGATGCCTCAGGGAGCACACAAAAAATAAATTTGTACCAAATTTCAAGCAAGCCTGAACAAGATTGTGAAATACAGTATGGATGGCCTGGAGGGTCTGGAAAAAAAGTTAAAGCCAATCAAGGGCTATTATCCTTTGAAAACCAAAGAGTCAGGGGTGGGGGATAAAGGGACCTCAGCCCCCTTAGAACCATTCACTGTGTGTGTGTGTGTGTGTGTGTGTGTGTGTGTGTGTGTGTGTGTGTGTGTTTAAAATCTTTGCCCCCAAACCAATGCCCCAACTTAAATTACCCCTCTCTGAAGCTGCTGTAAGCTGCAGTGGGTGTCTATAGGTTTTCTCCTCCACGACTAATGGTAGGTGGAGCTATTTGGATCAGGGCTATGAAGCTGGGGGAAGGTTTAGTGCCCCTTCTCCCTGTACCATGATCTTAATCCAAATTGTGCTTTATACAGTTGTTATTTTAAAAAGAAAAAAAAGTTATTAGGAGTTCCAATCACAGAATTGTGACACCCCATAGTGTATTACATGACATTCCCAGATTTATTTTTCCCCTTTTAATCTTTGCTTGATTAGTTTCACTTTAATCAGCTCTCAAAGCAATGCTATCACCACCATCACCAGCAACATCTGCAAAATTCATTCTGTTAAGGAGCAACTCTGTCTATTTACCCTATTTTTCAAAATACTCTTGGCAATTATAACTCATTTATAGGTTAGTAAGATATTTGTTTGTTTGGAGTTTATCTTTGGCAGCTGTTTATTCTGAGCTGATTGTGTGCATTAAGGTTTCTACAGGTTTTAGTTCATTTAAAATGCTGCTGTTGTTGTTCTGTACCCGAAGCCACAGTTTTCTGTTTGCAATGGGCAGTTAGCTGGCTGTGTCTTCTCATTTGTTGAGAGAAGTGAACACCAGGTGCAGCTCAAGAAAGATCATATATTATAAAAGATACCTGTAAAAAGGGAGGAAGGAAAACAATTTTGTGGAATGGGCCCTATGTCGATGTACAGTTCTTCATTCTCCCTGATTCAAAATGTTGCATTTTATGCAACGTTATGCAACCGTTGCATTTACGACATTGCAAAATCAGTTGAAAACGTTGAACTGCAGACCAGAAGGTCGGTAGGACAACAGTTCAAGACCCGAGTGCCGCAGTTCCTGCCAACTTAGCAGTTTGAATGCAAGTAGATAAATAGGTACCACTGCGGCAGGAAGGTAACAGCGTTCTGTTAGTCATGGCGGCCACATAACCACAGAAGCATCTTCGGACAGCGCTGGCTCTTTGGGCCAGAAACAGGGATGAGCACCTGCTCCCTAGAGTCAGACACGACTGGCTTTCGAGCAGGGGATACCTTTACCTTTACCTAAAATCATTTGCATTTCGGGTTCATAATTGGAATCAGAGGCATAACAAGGGTGGAGCGAGTGCAAGTAGTTCTGCAAGACTCCGTTACACTGGAGTCAACGGCACCTCCCCCTTGCTGTTGGAGCCATTCTGGCAGCAAAGGCAACACGCAGGACACTCCCCTATCACTGCCGGAATGGCTCCAACAGCAAGGGGGAGGGGCCGCTGACTCCAGTGTAACGGAGTCTTGCAGAACTACTTGCACTCGCTCCACCCTTGTTTCACCTCTGATTGGAATGACTGAAACAATTTAGGTAGCTCAGCATCATGGTTCTTAGCTCACCATAAAAGGGCCTTGCACCACTTATGGTGCAGCAGCAGCACCCCCTCCAGCAATGCCACTGGCCAGACTGTCCTTATGTCCAAAGTCTTCCAGATCAGCTGATATGCCTGAGCATGGAGCATCCATTGTCTTAAAGATGAGGCAGTAATTTTGGAATTAGCACATGTGCCACTTGCAGTTTGTGTTGTCTTCTGTTTTACTGGTTGCCAATGCACATGAGAGCATATTTGCACTTATGAAAATTCCATGGAAAAAGGAGTCTTGATGCAACCTCATGATCACATGACAATTATGAATTCTGGTGGATTCTGTGATCACACCAAGATTCCTTCTCCCAGTGTTTAACCTTGTGCATACGTGCTCACTGGTAATTATGAAAGAAAATAGATCAATTATGAATGCATTGGTGTTGTTTTTCAAAGATCAGGTAATCTGAATCCTCAAAATCTGGAAACGCTGCAAATTTCACAAACATTCATAGATCTTCTCCCAGTTTAGCTATTAAGAATATTACAGGCCGATCCTGCCTAAGATGCAGCGGCCAGCTGCAATGGCCGGCTTTTGCATCCTAGGCAGGATGTGGCCAGCACCGGCACAGCCGGGGTTCACCTCAGGGGAAGGGGTCATTTGTCCCCTTCGCCCGGTATATGCGCCGAAGGCCCCAATGGGCCTCCTTGAATGTGTACCAGCTCTATAGCTAACACACCTCCAGGGAGGCCATGTAAGGCTGACTCAGCCTAGGAAGGAACTTGGGATATTGGTGCAACTCAGTGCCGATATTCCCACCCCCTCCCAGTCGGGCTGGCCAACGGCCCTCTCTCCTACCACCCCGGCCTGCCCTCTCCACACCTCCTGCCGGTGTAGCCCTTACCTGGGTCGGCCGGCACGGGTCATCATGAACTGTGAAGTGAGTGGCGCCGGCCTTCGTGCCAGCACCGCTTACTCTCCTGGTGCCTCAAAAGTGCCTTACAGCTCTTTTGAAACCCCTTAGGCTGGCAGAGTGCTCAGTCCGCCAGCCTAAATCTGCACAGGATTGTGCAGTTAGTGAAATATAAGATGTGGAACATACATTTGAAAATAATATTCTTCAAAAGTATCCAAGATATGTTTAAATTAAGCAACATAATTTCAACATCTTAGTGAGATCCCACTGACATGAAGTTAATTAACCACTCTGGAGGGCTTGAGGAAAAGAAAGGACATGCTTACAGTCAAAACAGTAGGATGGAAAGAAGTCTGACTTTAATGAAAGTTTGTAAGCCGGGTGAATTTTGCAGGGAAAACTGTATGAATAATTTATTTTTGAAAACAAATTAACAGAAATATAATATATTGATGAATATTCATACATTTTTGTGGCCCTTTGATTTCTACCCAGTTTAAGTGGCCTCTCAGACTTCAAAAAGAATCCTATTATTATGCTGCAGGTGCTTGTTGGCTTGCACAATATAGATCAGTATCAAACAATAACAAAAAGTTAAGAGTTCAAAGCTTGGGATACACCACCAAGTGCAGAATTGCTGATACCAGCAGCAGGGTTCCTCTAGTGTAGTGGTTACAAAACTGAATCGGCAATTCCGATTCCAACATTATCTCAGCCATGAACTCATGAGATGGGTAAGTCACTATTCTCTCCATGTCTGCCCTCATTCTGTGAGAATGAGATAATCCTGACATACATTTCAGGGAAATGTACTGAATTGAATACTAGGAAAAATGGAATGAGAGAAATGGACACAAGAACCATCCTTGAATCTTTTCCAAGACTGGAAATTAAATTCTTTTAAAACTGAACTTCCAGCACAATCCTATGCATGTCTACTCAGAAGTACATCCTATTATGTTCAATGGGGCTTACTCCCAGGAAAGTGTGCATAGGGTTGTAGCCTTAGGCTGCAATCCTATGTACGTTTTCCTGGGTGCAAGCCCCATGGAACACAAAGAGACTTCTGAGTAGACATGCATAGGCTTGCACTGTAAGCCACAGTAACCTTTAATGAAACATTACCTTCAACCAAATGCTTCTGCATTTCTTCATGAATTGTTGCTCCTTAGTTCTGCTTTATACAGGGATTGTCACCTATCAAGTAATCCTCTGGTTAATGGTATAACTGAACTGATAGGTTGGGCAATGCCATGGCATGGCTATGGTGATGTCACACCCACTAAATATCCGTGCAATTGTGCTGGTGTCGATGAGGCAAGTTCTGAAATGAAGACAGACAGTGGAGGAACAAGTGCTACTCCATCCGTGTGCTAGGCTCAGCTTCACAGAACCAAACCAAGCGGTCTTCAAGCAGTTTGCCAAAGCTCAAGAACCCACTAGAAGATGGCTGAGAACTCCACCAAGAAAGCGCTGGGTGCGCTTGCTATAAAGGCCTCCATTGCAGTCTGCGTTGCACTGGAACTGGGGCACCTCATTGCTTCTGCATGTTGGAGGGCTACCTGGAAAGAGCCAAAAGAGAGACAGGGGCAGGAATGAGGAGCGGTCAGCAGCTGCAATACAAAGTGCCTGAACTTTGATGCTCAGTGAGTGTGGGTGAGTTAGCGAATGCGGGGGGGGGGGGTCAGCTAGGTGTTCTTCCAGGACCTTTCCTTTAGGGGTGGCCAGCCTATGAACAAGAATGCTCCCGGCCCTTGAATTGTATAGGTTGTATAGGTGAGGGCATTTCAGCAGGTGCAGCTGCTTTAGCAGCAGCACCATCAGCTATTGCAGCTGTCTTCTGCAGATTGCAGATTCTGTCTTCTATTGCAGATTCTGTCTTCTACACAACTCTTAAGAATACAGAGGCCCTAGTGATGAAAGGTTGGTCACCCCTGCTTTAGCCTCACATCCCCTTTGGTGCCTCCAGAAGCATTGGAATGCCTGGGGTGGGGGGGAGGTTCACCCCCGGGCAGCAAGTGGGGGGCGACAACCCCGCTGTATCGGCGGCAATGGAAGGGAAAGCGCTGAGAAAAAGCAGTGCGAAAAGTGCTCATCTGCATGGCCAGCCCATCATTACTGTTTTACCACCAGCGGCAGCGTCATCGGGGCGGGGGGGGGGTGACGTAGCTTCCGGTGGCAACATCATGCCGCCCCCCCCAGGCTGTTGCATCGCCACTGGGTGCCTCTCCTGATATTTGGGGATTCCCCTGCTGAGCGGTGGACTGTGGTAAATGAGGAACATTCTTAGCCATCCCATTTTGAGAGATGTAGTGGGGCTCGACACAGTGTGTCTATCTGTTCTGCTTCATGTGCGCAGGCTGTGATCCTGCAACTTTGCAAGGCAAAAGTCTCACTGGTTGGTCCGCAGCCTGCTAGCAAGAGGCAGGGTGGCAATAACAGACAGAATGAGTCCACAGGAGAACAGGCTCCTCACATGGAGCCATAAGCGACAATGATTTCAACTGCCAGCCCACTCATTGTGGATAAGAATAGCACGCATGCCATTTGTAAGACATTTGCACACAGTCATAATTTTGCAGTGTTTCTTTTTGTGTTAAGCAGGTGTGTAAAGAGGATTCAATCCACAGTTCCCCTTGCCCTCCAGACAGAAGTGCCTTTAAACAGCCTCATAGCGGGCAGAAATCACACCTTCCTCAGCAAGTGGTGGGGGAAATAGCACTGGCTGAATATTTGCCGGTAATCCACTCGTTAAAGGGACACATTCTTTACCAGGAGAAAAGGGGGTGACCCCAGGATTACATTTGTCAGTGTGGGGTTCCACTATTTCCCTGGTTGTGTGTTTTCAGATGGGCAGCTCTCTTCATAACTCATGAGGTGGACTCCGACTGTTCGAGCCGTGGAGCAACCATCTGTTTCCCAAGGCTTCTCATTTTATTTTTCTTTCTATCTTCATTAAATGACAATTTATCCTTATTACTTACTGCAGAGCAAACTCTCACCTCAACAGCTGTGGCTCGGATGGAGGGAGTACAAAGCAGGTTTTAAAGTTAGTTGCTGTTGGAAGGCACACAACCGATGGTGCAGGAGACATAGAGTACAATCACAGCTTTTTGAATAGCATGCCACATTTTGGCACCAGACATTTCAAGAACATAAGAAGTACTTGCTTTCTCATACTAGAGTCCTTGGGTTTCCAACAGTGCTAAGGGTGATGCCTCTAAGAAGTCATCATACCCCACTGTTTGTCTTCAGCATCTAGGATCCTGAAGTATATTCAGGCACTGGCGTCACTGCAGGGGGGGCCGGAGCTCTAAGTTCCGCTGCGATCTGACCCTCTGTTATCCTCTGATCCTCCGTTACACGGGTGAATGAAGCGGCCCCGCCCCCTCGCCTTTGGAACCATTCAAGGCGGTGAAAACAACACACAGGGAATCTCCTGTGCATTGTTTTCACTGCCTTCAATGGTTCAGAAGGGGAGGGGGCGGGGCCGCTTCGTTCACCCGTGTAACGGAGGATCGGATCGCGGCGGAACATAGAGCTCTGCCCCCCTGCAATGACGCCAGTGTATTCAGGGCTGGTCCATACATGAGGCCAGCTGAGGCAGTGGCCTTAGGCAGCAGAACAGCAGAGGCTACCCACCTTTGTCCACCCATTTGCTTCTGCTGCTCCTTGTTCATCTTTTTAAAGCTACAACTGGAGCTAGACAGAATTCAGTCCTAAGTAATGAATCATTTTTTCAGCTGGGTAGGATTTGACTTAGTTAGAGGGATGTTTTGTTCTGAATAATGTTTTTAAATTAGATCTCAGGTTGGCTAGATTGCCCTGTTTCACTCTATGCAAAATAAAGACAGATTTCCAACAGCAGAGGGCATCTGGTGGCCTAGGAGTTGAGCTTCCAGGGTGCTTCATTTGTCTACTAATTGCTGCCTTGACTAGAATGCACATTACGAATGGAGAGATAAAGCCACTTTGAAAACCGGCCCTTTCTTTTGGCACAGTTGTGAATAGGATCTGGGCTTTATTTCCATCATTGAAAGCAACTGGACATGTAATTTTGTGTGCTGCTGAAGATGTGGCCACAGGAGACTATGGAGTGTGAGTAAATGAAAGGGAAGCTCTGCATAAGAATCACTAAAACACATGTAAGGTACATTATAACTGAGAACAAATCCTTATTTTTTAAGCTTGTTCAAAGATAAAGCTTGGGGCTAAGATTTAGCCCTATGATCTTTCTACCATGATGAAGATGTACCAAGATGTTTAAGCGGTGATGACAAATGATGCACTTCTGCTCTCTCTTGTTGCAAACAACAGACAAAGGGAAGGAAAGGGGAAGAAAGTCCTTATTAATAATTGCATACACAACAAAGAAGCCAGGACTTGCTGGCATTTATTATCCGAGTTTAAGTATTTGTCAATAATGCTGCTATTATATCAGATTCAAGTTTTCATATTCTGCCAGATTCTCTGGCTGGGGCTGGGCCGGGGGCACCATATTTTTTCCAGAATGCCCTTTGGAATCACACTATATCATGACATAGCATTGTTCCCAGGCATTCTGGGAAAAATATGGCAGACAACAGCTGAAAAGAGCTGAGAAATCCTCTAGTGAGTTTTATCCCCACCTTCAAAAAATGCTGCCCATTCCAGAAATTCAAACAATTTGAGACAGTTTCACTCTCCGACCCTCCCTGTTGTGGGCTGTGCTCCATGCCTCCCTCTACCCTAGTGCTGTAACAGCTGTTCGGCACTATACATCAAAGTGCTAATCTAGCGCCGAACAGCTGATTGGCACTGGGGATTTAAACTCCAGCACTGATCAGCTGTTAGGTGCTAGATTAGTACTTTGATGTATAATGCCCTGTTCAGCAGTACAGTAGAGGAGGGCGGCTGGAGCTGGGGGGCTGTGGGTGACAGGGAGCTGGGGGGTGACCAGGAGGATGACCTGGTGAGCGCCCCCTCAGGCAGCGGAGCCCTGAGCAACCTGCACCAGTCGCTTCGCACTAACTACTCAACTGCTGAAGCCCTCTAAAATTTGGTGGAACTGTTGAAAATTTGTCCATTCATTCAGACTGCTGTAGTTATGATCTGAATGGATTAAAACAATTGCTCTTGAAGAACTGCTATTAGGCTTGAAGCGTTGGGCAAAATAATTTTTAGTGCTCCTTTGAGATCTTCTCTCTTGTCTTCCTTACAGTTCCTGGAACACCTCGATATGTAAGAGATGAGATAGGAACCTTTATCAAAAATATTTTTTCACCTTTCTGGACTATTCACTGTTCTTTGAAAGTAAACACTGCATTTTGCTCTATTTTTAATCATGTGCTAATTTTAATTAGCAGCAGGAATTAATTGTGTTGAGTCATTGTTCAGGAGAGAATGTGCAATTCAGTTACACATGCAGGATTAAAGGAATCAGTGTTTATTCTGAGGTTTAAGAACAATCAGTGTTGATTAATATTTATACAGAGGCTAAAGGAGTGCTTTGGCAAGGCCTTGGGAAATTAATTAAAATGTTGTAAGAATTTTTATAGGTGATTTATTGAATCCCATTGCAATAATGAACTCTGAAGAGGCAGCTTTTTAATCATGAGCATTTGGGGTTTTGTATTTGGTCTCAGCTGTATAGTCATTTATTCACTGTTCTCATTTTTGAAGTACGTGGAATTGTCTTTTATCTATACAGGGGTCAAGGATTTTGCTGAGGCTCATAAGATTACCCAAAAGCATTGTCAGGTTTGTCTACTTTGCCGTTCTATCACCACTACTTTTTTCTTTATCAATGTTCCCAACAAAAACAACTCTGATGGTGCAATCCTAAGCTTACCTTGTGCTGGCCCTGTGGCCTCTCAGCACTGGCGCTAGGTGTTGCAAAAGCACCGTAAAGTGTGTTGCGATACCCAGCAAGTAGGCGGCGCTGGTGCCAAGGCCTGCACCACCTGTCCACCGAACAATGGAAGTCCCAAAGCTGTGGAGCAGGTAAGTCCCGCTCTGAGTGGCGCAGGGGCTGGGAGGGGCATAGCAAAGTGGGGGAAGGGCAGGGGTGGGGTGGGAGGATCAGGCCTGGGAGGGGGTGGGACTGGCGTCCTTGTTGGATGCCATATCGCATCCTCCCTCCCAGGCCTCGAGCCCCAATGGGAGCCCTCAGTTCTCTGCCAGATGGCGGGGATTCGAGTAGCCCCACTGTGGCGGCTGGGGGTCTACTCAGCAAATGCCTGCTTACTCTGAGTAGACTCCCAGCTGCCTCCTTTATTGGATTGGATATGGCGTGGGCCATATGGCCCATGCTGCACAGCCTACGCCGGAGAAGGATAGGATTGGGTTGCCTGATGGTGTAAAAGCTGTACCAGAGCAGGCCATTGATAAATGAAGCAGATGCCAAAAAAAAAAAAAAAAGGCAGGAAGTATTTTTCCTTTGTCTCTCAAATGGATGTATTCAGCCATTTGAGCTGAAATGGTCACTGAGGATTCTCCAGCTGATCTAGCCAATGGTTAATCCTTTTCAGGGTTAAAAAGGAGTCATTGGGCAGCTAGGCACAGCAATTTAGTCCTGGAAGGCTAAGACCAGAATAGTTCAAGGATTTATGGGGAGAAAAGCAGCCTGCAGCAATTTGATATTTTGAATGCTCACGAAATATGTGGGTGACTTTGTAGGCAAAGAAGCAGCAGAGCAGTCAGAGAAAGCTATGAAGGGTTCTTAGGTTATCACAAGAGAAGGGCCAGGTTGCAATAGCCACTTCAAACAGCTCAGATGGGCAAGATGGTGGCAGAGAAATTGCTCACCACCATGGAATCAGCTTTCCAATGGCAGTATTTGACATAAGTCTTCCTCAAGCTGTTGTCTCAAGTGCTTCATTGCCCATAATGTCCCAGTATACCACAGGGAAGTCTGAGCTCTGACACGTGGGAAAGGCTGTCTAGGAGGCATTGTGTCAACCACTTGACTGTCTATTCCAGGGTTCTGACAAAACCATTGGCCACATCAGCTAGAGCAGGGGTTCTCAACCAGTGGTACTCGTACAAGCAGTGGTGCTTCGGCCAACTGCTGGTGGTATTCATCCTGCCGGCCCACCAGAACCCTGCTCTGACGTGGCACTGCGTTTTCGCTCCCAAGAGGCTCCTGCCTTTGGCTGAACCTCTCAGGAACGTTGAGAAGGACCTGCCCACCTGCCCAGAGCCCCCTACGTGAGTTTTCTGGCCTTCAAAAACCCGGGGAATAACTGGTGATTATGTAATTGCCAGTCACTTCCGGTGGTACGCAGTGGGAAAGTGGCACCAAAGGTGGTACTCAGCCCAGAAGAGGTTGAGAACCTTTGAGCTAGAGAATCCCCAGTGACCATTTCAGCCCAAATGACCTAATTTTCAGTATATATTTATTTGAGAGAGGAAAGGAAAATACATAACTTTTTTCAGTTGCTTGATCACTGAATATGAATTTCATGAAGGTCAGAAATTCACTGTGTATAAGAATATAAGAAGAGCCCTGCTGGATCATGTCAAGGGCCCATCCAGTCGAGCTTCCTATATCTTACAGTGACCCACCAGAATTCATGAATTTAATGAATATGAATTTCATGAAGTTTGACCTTCCACCCATTATTGTTCTTAATAAACAAGATGATTTACAGCCCAATCCTTACTAAAGCCTCCGGCACCGGAAGCAGTCGTGAACGTGCCGTAAAGCACGTTCGCGACTACTTTTGAGCAGGGAAGGCCGGCGCAGAGACTGGCCTTCCCTGCTCCGACGACAGAGTTCCCACCGGCCGCCGGACCCATGTAAGACAGGATCCGGCGGGTTGAGGGGGGCAGATCACTGGAGCCGGGAGGGTTGCCATTGGTCCTGGCGGCCTGGGAGGGGACGGGGACAGTCTTCGGCCGAATCCTGTCCCCCGCCGGGCACCGGAGCCTTTACACGGCCTCCTCTACTTCCACCAGCAAAATAGCTGGCGGAAATCCGAGGAGGCCAACAGGGCCTGGCCCTGGTTACACTCGGGAAAGGGGACGAGCGTCCCCTTCCCCAAGTAGACCTGCTGGCTGCTGGTGCACAGGATCCGGTGGGCAGCCATGGGCTGCAGGCCGGATCCTAGTCAGGACTGTGCTGTTAGACTGTGGTTGATTGTGACTATGATTGTATTTTCTGGATTTTGATGTTTAGTGTTTTTGTGTATGTTATTTATGATATTAACAGAAAATATTTATATGAGAGAGAGAGAGAGAGAGAGAGCAAATCCTTTGGGGACAGACCATCCTTATAGGTCTGTCCTGAAAATAGAAGACCTTCTAAAATTAAGATTTCCTTTTCACAGCAAGAGCTAATAGCGATTATAGCATTTACAAAAAGCTTTAAGTTGGGTTGCTGTGCTCAGTGGATTACCCTCATAAGGCACAATTGACGGTGAAGTTCTCTTGTGTGTCAAACCTCCATTGACATGTGCAAGAGAACTTCACAGCGGATCGTGACTGTTTTCCTGGGTTTCCCTGGATCGATCTGTACGGATAGAAATGAAATCCAAAGGAAAGATCTGTCTGTCAGGTTTCCTAACTGGCCACAGATTGGCACATCTTGGGTGACATTTTCCAACTCCTTTGCCTTGGTAACTGTGATTAGAGGGAGAGGGAAATTGCAGACTTTCTCGAAAGAGATAATATTTTACACAATATCATTTGTTTCTATGTGCTGGGAATAAATGAGGCTTGATAATGGATGTCCCAGCTATGCTGTGCCTGGAGTTTCTTATCGTGGGAAAGGGGCATGAATAGTAATAATATGCAGGGTAAATTGGAGCATTTTAAAAACCATCAGCTTCAGGTTGTCTTTCTCTTTCTGAATGAGGGCAACTGTCAATTGGCCTGAGTTTCCAGCCATTTCTCCTCTTCTCTGTCTTCTAATGGGTGCAGCCGACAGCAATTTATCTTTTTGTATCTTTTATCTTTCTCCCTCATTATTTGACAGCACAAGGACAAAATTATGTCTTCAAGTGAAGTTGGTGTGTATGAATTAAATTTCCTTGCCAATAAGGCAAGAATGAATGTAACCTTCGTCAGTTTAGGGAGATGTAGTGGATGTAAGTGGACTACTACAAATGTCTCCCAGAATTCTAAACACATTTCAAGGAATTGTGAGGGTGCAAGTCTGAACTGGTGTAAAGAGTAGATGAAGCAAAGAAAACCTCAGCCACAAACACAGCTCAGCACTGGGCTGGGCTGGCCCATCCATGAGGCCAACTGAAGCGGTCGCCTCAGGCAGCACATTGGTGGGGGGATGCCCATCTCTGTCTGCCTACTTGCCTCCATTGCCCCTCTTCCCTTCCCACTCCCTGGATTGAGAAGGAAGAGGGGGACAGAGAGGAAGAGGAAATGTGGAGGTGAGGAGAGAGCTGAGCCAGAATATTGAAGAATGACAGGAGCAGAGGCTGGTGCATGATCTGGTAAGGGAGGGGGGAAGCATTTGGCAAATCACCTTGGGCCGGCCCTGGCTCAGCATACAGTAGAGGAACTGAAAACTCACAGTTTCTTTCCAAGACGTTACTGATAGAGGCTTCTCCAATTCTGCATGGAAGACATACTAGGATCCTACTTAGTAGAGAAGAATGGGAGGGGATGTGCAATGCTAGCTGTGTACAACAAAGCCCACCTCTTCTTCCATATTATGTCTTATAGCAGAACAGAATGCAAGCACTTTCCCTCACCTTCTGCATGTTTTCGCACCAATTCTGCTCCTCCACCTTCTGTTTGCATCGTGACCTGCTTCCTCTCTACAGTGTTCCATGAACCCTAACTCTGGCCAGTGCATTGTCCTGAATGCCATGGCTCCTCTCCAGAACACATGTGCAGATAACTGTTTTGCTTGGGAATCACCCCACTCCTGGTACCAATTTGTTGTGTCCCAAATGTTGCACCCCAAACTTTACTCCTGGGGGAGCAAACTACTATTCCCTTTAATTAACTCCAATGTCCACTTTAGGCAAAGTTAGCTCCTTTCCCCTAATTGCAATTGTGCGTCAAAGAAAACACTGAACTTCAAGGCAACTATTTATAAGATTTATTACTTTTCCAGCAATAAACAATGTCCCATAGCCCTTCCCGGGCAGATAAGATTCTACTTAGCTAACGAGAGTCCGTCTCTGTAGAAAAGTCCAGCTTGTTACTTCACGGCAGTAGAATCTCCTGGTTGCCTTTCTCCTGTCCAGAAAAGAGTCTTGTAGCACAAAGTCCAATCAATCCCAGTCTCTCCAACCTTCCAGTCAGGCAGAGCGTCTCCCAATACCAGTCAATCCAGGTGAGCAGTCAGTCCAGCAGAGTATCCCCATCTGGAGCAGAGTCGTCGTCATTGCTCAACAATCTGGCAGCATGTCCCCGTGGCGAGCTGCCGAGGCTTCTTCCTGCTCCTCCTGCTGCTGCTTTTATACTGTGAGTCCCCATCAACTCTCTACTGGCTACAGCTGTGGGCTTACAATCAATGCCCTCATTATTGCCCACAGCTGTGAGAGTTCCAATCAGTGCTAATTGAGTGCAGCTGCGAGCCACACCCATTGCACTCAAAGTCCCAGCTTCATCCCAATTAGTAGCAACACCTGTGGGCCACGCCTAATTACTTGCAGGTGTGCTTCCACCCACACAGTCCTGGGTGGTAACCCTTTGTGTCCCAGTCCTGTCAAACAGGCAATCCTTTAACCCCTTCCTTCCCGGACCTGTCAAAACAAGGGACCACTGCTAACACCACTAACTCCTCACCAATCTTCCGCGATTTCCACTACAATAACATATTTTTTTCTAACTCACAGTCCAATCCTATGATCAGGTTGCGCTGCTGGAACTAGTGAGCACTGACCTGTTACCCCATTGTGGTCCTGATCGGAATCACTTCCTCCCACAGCTGCTATTTGTGTCAGGAGAAAACCTCTCCTCGACACCAATGGGTGCTTCCCTCAAGGTACAGTAAATAGGAGCTGAGGGGGGCAATTAGATTCCAGACCATGAGGATGGCATAAGTTTAAAGCCCTCTCTCCCATGGCATCAGGGCCGGCCCGAGACCACCTATGCTTGAGGCGGCATGCCAAATGCTGCTTCCCCAGCTGATGATGTGCCAGCCTCTGCTCCTCTCACTTTCTAATGCGGCAGCTCAGCACTCTCCTCCCCTCTACATTTCCTCTTCTTCTCTATCCCCCCTCTTCCTTTTAAATCCAGGGAGTGGAAGGAGAAGGAGGAACTGTGGAAGCAAGGAGGAGGGCAGAGATGGGAGTCCCCAGCAATTTGCTGCTTGAGGTGACCGCTTCAGTTGACCTGCATGGGTGGGCCAGCCTTGCAAGCCATGCCCTCCTCTGTAAGAAGAAAAAGAAGGTTGAGCATATTGGCGCCAATTAGACATTTCATATGCTGTATGTTGTTCAGCCTGAAGCCTCATGGAAATCAATGGAACTGAAGTTGGTTAGGATTTAGATCCTTTGCATTGATTGCATTGGAACATTAGTTATAATTATCTTTTCATGGGCCAAGTCTCTAGTCCCTGCTGTGGCACCTGTGACAAGCAGGAATTAACGTTCTGGAACTACAGAATTCCCAACAGAAAGTTGTGCATTAGCAAAGGACTGAATTGTGAATGCACAGTAGCATTGGGACAATAATCTCTGCCAACTTTTAAGATATTTGTATTAGCCAGAGTAAAACATGCAAGAATGAGATCAGTTTGAAATGTATCACCATTGCTAGAGGCTCATAACATTATTTCTTGGACTCAAATTGTGTAACACAAAATAGATGCGTAAAACCTTTATGAATTTTAAGTTTATAGAATGAGTAGTTTAACAATGTATAAATTTCTCCCAAGGCACCATAATCTGTTCAGATTTGATTAATAGGTACTGAACTTTTAACCTTGATTAATATTTTTATCATTTTCCCACCTCTTGGCAAGCATAGCACAATATTACACTAATTAAATGCCTTAATGGCTATTTCTCAGATATGACACGTGTTCATTAGGTGTATGGTACTTAGTAATTCTGCCATTTTTCCCAGGCATGCCAGATGGTTCTGTATTTTATTTTTTAAAAGTGTATAATGCAAGCCAAAGAGCTGCAATACTAGTACAAACCAATACATAGTTTTTTTTGTTTTTTTACAAAAACAAAAAAAGTAGTATATACTGTACTAGTACTGTGGTCCAGGGAAGAAACGTATCAACTGCAAACTTTTTAAAGGCTAAATGCTTTTGCCTGGGGGTTGGAACTGAGGTTTCTTTTTACAGGGTATGCAAGAATGAAATCAAAATCACATCCTTTCACAGGCATTTGGCAATCTAAGGACCAGGTCATGCAACACATTTTTTTTCCTATTAGGGGCAGGCGTGATCATACAATGAGCAAGATGAATACATTTGGGACACCATTAATGATGGCAGAGTGGGAGGCAGACAGATCCGAGTCAGTGAAGCACAATCTGCCAGAAAGTCATAAATCTCATTGAAATATTTCAGGATAAAATGTCCAGGAGCTCTTGGTCAACTCTCACTAATTTCACTGTGGTGTGTACAAGAGATGTTCCCTGTAGGTTATGCCTATGCTAGTTATTTAGAGGGGGAGCTGTTTAATTTTCATTGGGGCACCAACATGTCCATTGCCAGTTCTGGACATGGAATCGTTTCTGTGACAATCTCCATAACGTGAACATATATTACAGGTATGAGCACTATACATTCCTATTCCCTAGTGGTGCCAGCAAAGTTCAAAACTAATGAGCTCAGAATAGAAATGTTCATAGTACATGATGGATGCATTCTGAGATGAGCTCCTTTCTAAATATTGTTGCATATTCGCGTCCCACATCTCTGAGAAGTTTCAGGAGCTGCAGCACAACCTGTTCAGGCAGGCTCTTGGTTCCTTTGAATGAGAAAATGCTGTATCTTGGTAATATTTGCTCTGTTTACAAATATACAACTTTGAACCTTGGATGGAATTGGGCAGCACATGAGTTCCTGCAAGCAACACCAGCAACCAACATGTGTGTTCTAAACAGGAGTGCGGTTTAGACACACTCCTCAAAGAGGCCAATAAAACCACCGACTGCTGAGTTGGTCAGGAAAATGAGAAAGAAGCAAGAGAAGAAGCAACATGGTGACAAAACTCACCCAATTTTTGTTGTTTTTTGTAAGGTACTCTGGGAGCCTTGTTAGCTGGAGAGGGAGAGAGAGAGGTATTCATAAATAAATAAAACTACATTGTACTGTAGTGGATTCCTAATTATTAATGATTACATAATCAGTTGAACATTTATGAGGTAAGTACGGATCATTACTTTTGTAACTAGCTTTGATTGGATTTCCTCTTTCATTTATTTGGCATATCGTTGCATACAGCTGCCCTGAATGGCTCCGAAGGCGGGGGGGGGGCACCTAGAGCGACGCCACTGGTGACGATTGATACCTATTGAAGGAGGACCTGATGACAAAGTATTGCTACTTAATGAAATTGGGGATCCCAAAGACTTCCCAGACCTAAGAAGTGCTTGTGCCAGTGACACTTCACACAAAAAACATGCAATGCAGGACCCTATCTTGAAAAAGCCTTACAGCCACCCAACCCTAACCAACTTTCCAGGGCCGATGCAGTCGTGCCAATGGAGAGCTGAGTTTTCAAAGTAGCACCACCAGTGTCCTCTCGTTTACTTGTGATGTTTCTATTCAACAATATGCATATCTAGGCACAGAACAGGAGGTGGAAAGTTGCAATAGTAGTGCCCTTAAGGCAATGTTTCCCAAACTTTTCCAACCCGTGGCTCCCTTGACCATTGGCGACCATTGGCCGCGGCTCCCCATTACATTATGTTTATGCCTGCCAATTGGCACTGCACTGCTTTCCGAGAGGATTCCGTGGCACTCCGTGGCTCCCCTGGCTGGTTTCCGTGGCTCCCCTGGGAGCCACGCCTCCCAGTTTGGGAACCACTGCCTTAAGGGATTCTAAAACAGATACAATGTAATGACAAATTGTAGGAATTTGTGTAACTGGAACATGAAGGTCACATGTTCCTTCTTATGCCTGTGCCCTCTGAAGTCCTGTAGGAGGCTTTCCTAGAAGAAAAATATATGTAAACAGATGCTGTTCTGAAACCATTAACTACCATAACGTGACAGCTGCTCAAAGAGGAATGCCTGTGGATTGCTTAGATATTAAAATGTGAGACATTTACAAAGAATTATAATGAATAAATGTTGTTAACCTGGCCATTCACCAGAGATATATCTGCATGATATTATTAAATGATGTCTACAGTATAGGCATTGCATTCCTTATACTTAACAATAGTCCAGGTTTGGATGTTTGGAAGCCTAAGAAGTAAGGCATTGTAATGATGTTCCCAAAGGTCATCATTAAATGAAATGTCATATTCTATGGGTAGGTTAAGGTGGAGAGAATGACATACAGTAGTACTGTATATGGAAAGTGCAGGGAAAATAATCAGGTCAGCCAGTGCTTCAAGGTCTTAAGAGAACAAAATTTAATTAGAAGGGGCAACATTTGGTACAAGAGGCAAGGTGGCATCCCCACTTATGAAGGGCAACTATCAGGATAATCCTAGTTCTCTGAGTATGCAACTTGAGAATGGAGAGCAATAGGACCTAGGGAGGTTGGCAGGAGGCCGGCTGAAAGAAGATGTAAACCAACTGGTCATCGGAGGTTGATGACTGGGAAAGACTGAGGAATCGTGTCCACAGCGGAGGCCATAGCAAGGTGAGAAAAAGGGCATGAGTGACACCATGGTATGGATGAGAAACAGGTCACAACTTTATTACTCATCACAGCTTACAAGGGCAATTATCACATATGCCAAGGGCAGGGACCCCTACGATGCTACCTGGTGGCAGTGCTAACACCCCAACCTGTCTGCTGAGGGTGCATTCTGGGGTGATGCATGAAGGCCACGAGTGTGTGTTGGTAGATCTCCCCATGCGCCTTGTTTGAGGTGGGGCAGGGCCCCCCTGGGTATGCTGGGCCCTGCCTCTACCTTCCAGGCTCCATGAAGGGGCTGTTCCACTTAAGAAAAGGAAGTACTTAGGCTATCCCACTCTTTTCTATGGTCTATGCCCAGCACCCCATTATCCCCAAACTGATTGACACACACAAGTTGATTGTAATGGATAGCACAGTACAGGATGACATCAAACCAACACACATCAAATTAGTGTGTATGTAGAAAATCATTTCTTACATGGAAGGCAAGGACCCTGCTCTTTTTTTGGGGGGGGGGGGTGTAGGTAGTGCAGTTAAAAGTGCAGCTAAATGTGCTTCCCAGCCCCATCAGTTCAGTAACTGATAAAATCCACAACAATTGATGTGCCAACACAAAGGCAGGGGTGGGGCTGAGGGGTCAGACAATGTACACTAGCAGGAGCAGGATTTCAGATGTGCTTATATAGCTTGAAGTTGGACCAGAGAAACAAAATCTTCTCCCTAGTCTTCCCTCAAACCCTGCCCACCATCCTTAATCCTAGACCAGAAATTCACGTGGCCTGCTGCTACCTAGTTCCAAAACCCCAGAACCTTGGCCCTTTTGTCCCACCAGACCCTCGCAGGCACAAAGGAGGACCCGGTAAATCTGGGGCAGGGACTATGGACTAGGGATATAAAGGCAGGCAGGTACGTTCTTAGATTCTCACGACGTGTCCAGATTTTAGAATTCAAAACAACCATTCTGCCGGGAAATTCCGTTGTACAATACACTTTTATTATTAAAATTTGATGGTTAAACTTTACGTTTCGCTCCCAACATTGAAAGCATCTTCAGAAGACTTCTGTGGATGCTTTCAATGTTGGGAGCGAAATGTAAAGTTTAACCATCAAATTTTAATAATAAAAGTGTATTGTACAACGGAGTTTCCCGGCAGAATGGTTGTTTTGAACTAAGATATAAAGGCAGTTTGGGGGCACACGAAAACCCCTCATTATCAGGGCCAAACTCAATAAGACATGGGAGTTATGTGATTGCAAATCTTGATTTTTTATTTTTTCAAAAGGCAACCAAATTAGGATCCCATATCCTAGGCTAAAAAGCAACACTGAAATCAGGGGTGCAATTGCCTTTTTCTAACAGCTAGCAAGGAACAGTTTCAAAGCTGTCAAAAGACTGGAAACCACTTCAAAATTATTTCCTTCAAGAAACCCATTTAGGTTATTCAAAATCACCACCACCAGGTCCTCTGGGGGTTTGTGTCACTAAAATGAAGCAGGAGGAATGCTTTAACAAGCTGCCTAAAGCGATGTAAAGATGCAGCCTAACAAGCCTCCAGATGAAAAGGTTGCAACTCCCAGTGAAAAGGTACTCGAAAAATGGAACTCCAATGGGAAGAAACCCTTCAACAAGGTCTATTGGTATATCAGGGTTAGACGTCATGAAACAGTAATCTGGCTGTTACGTCTTACACTGAGGCATTCTCTCATACTCCATAAGCAGAAAGCAAAAAGGCAACGGTCAAATTCTCACTGGGGCAGTAAACCTGTGTGTGGACTGTATCCAGGGCTGGCCCCATCCATGAGGCCAACTGAAGTGGTCATCTCAGGTAGCAGATTGGTGGAGAACATTCATCTCTGACAACCTATGTGCCTTCACTGCTCCTCCTTCTCCTTCCAGTTCCTGGATTGAAAAGGAAGAGGGACAGAGAGGAAGAGGAAATGTGGAGAGGAGGAGAGAGATGAGCTACAACACTGGAGAGTGGAAGGATAAGAAGCTGGCACATTATCAGATAAGGGGGGGCAGCATTTGGCATGCCTCCTCAGGCATCAGGAGGTCTTGGGGCAACCCTGTAGAGGAGACAGGAGGAAACAACAGGAGCAAGGAGGGAAAAGGAAGGGAGGGATTTGTGTGCCCAGCCTCCATTGGAGGAACTAACAGCCCAATCCTATCTAAATCCCCCCAATCAATGCAGCCACACCACTGGAGTGCATGCTGCATCCTGTGGGGGGAGGCAGTACCAGAAGTCTCCTCCATGTAAGGGAACATTTGTTCCCTTGCCCTGGGTAAGCCTTCGCTGCCCTTCTGGATCTATGTGGACTACTGGATCTGGATCTATATAGCTGGCACAAGTCCAAGTGGACCTGGGAAAACAGATTGAGGCCAGGAAGAGGGATAGGATATTGGTGCTGCTGCTGGCTCTGGTACTGCCCCCTTCCACACCCTATCGCCACCCTGTTCCTCCCCTCCCTGTCTCATTCCACCCACCCTCACCTCCGTCCTGCCCCCTGCGCTGACTTACTAGGGTGTGTGTACTAGGGGTTACTACTTACTAGGAGTTACTACCCCTGGGATGTGTGACGTCATCGTTGCATGCCGCGGCGGCACGGAAACACACACACCCCAGCGCTTTTTGGCTCCTTTTTGGAGACAAATGGCACCAGGGAGGGTGGGAGGGCTGAACTTGCAGCCGAGAATGGCTGCGAAGAGGAGCCGGCGGGGGGGGGGGAACGGATCCAGCGGAAGATGCGCCCCCCGACCCGTCGCTTGGGGCCCACTGCCCCCACCGCCCCAACCGTAACGACGCCTCTGGCTGGCGCACCACTTGTCACTTGCAGCGGCAGCCTAGAATACTAGTTAGGATTGGACCGCAATTTATAAAAGGGAGCATGAGTGAGAAACAGCAGAGACAACTGCAGGCCCCTGAGGAGAAGAGCCCCAGTTAGCCCAAGTAAGCAAGGCAGAGGTGAAACTAGACTGGAGCGGAGGCAAGTAGTTCTGCAAGACTCCGTTACACCGGAGTCAGCAGCCCCTCCCCTTTGCTGTTGGAGCCATTCCGGCAGCGACAGGGGAGTGTCCTGCGTGTTGCCATTGCCGCCAGAATGGCTCCAACAGCAAGGGGGAGGGGCCGTTGACTCTGGTGTAACGGAGTCTTGCAGAACTACTTGCCTCCGCTCCAGTCTAGCTATGCCACTGAAGCAAGGAGTAGTTTGTGGATCTATGAGCACCTGGCTCCCAAGCCGGCCTCTAGGAATACCTTTAAAATGGCAAATTGTCCTGTCATATTCTTCTCTGCTTCTCTGACCGATGCAGGCAAGGGCCCAGGGGGAATTCTTCGTTCAGACTCTATTTTGCCGTTGATTCTGGCTCTGTATTGACCCTCCAGTATATATTTGCCTCCACCACCTGGCTCCAAGCTCAATCCACATATCCAACTGACTTTCTCCAAACATTGACAGACACAAGAAGTCTGGAGCAACCTTCTTTTTGATTGTAGCTTAGTGGGGAATTGCACTAAATTGGATGTTAAAACCATCCTATTCCTATTGACGTCGCTTCTCCAAGGGGAGCTTTTTCCTCCCCTGCATGCTGCACATTCTGTTTTAAGTTGCGTTACTTACAACAATCAGGATTTCACCTCTCAAAGATTTGCTGTCAAAAGTGAAATGTGTGTGTGGGGGGGGGGAGGGGACAAAGAGATCAAAGCATCATCTGAAAACTTTTGAAAGAAAAGGCTGCCCTCGGGGTATTCGTGTAACAAATCCTATTATTCCCAGCTATTTAATTTAAGCTTCAACTTTGAGAAAGGGAGTGACACTTGGGAGTCTGCAATTCCAATTGTCGTCAGTAAAAACTTGCCATTTCTTTCATTTAGCTCTCAACATGGCAGGCCGTTCAGTTCATATCCTTTTATAACCTCATTCTTCACTCTCCTCAGGAATATCTGAGTCTTTAACCATCTTTCTCCTTTTTTAAAAAAAAATCCTTGCTCACTGCATCGCTATTCTCTGCACACATCAGTCGTCTTTTAAAGAGCTCTTAGAAACGACTTCCGCTTTGTTCTCCATTTCAGAAAGCCAGGTGATCACATATCCCTTTGCACAGATTGAAGCCTATTTATCGTACAGTACTGCCAATACTCATCCTTAACAAAATTGACAGTTACATTTGGCAAATTCATTTGTTTCATCTAATTTGGACTCAAAATCAACCGATGCCAAGTAATATCATGTATTTGAATGCCAAGCTATGAATAGATTCATACCCACTTTTTTCTGAAACTTGAATGTTAACTTAAATGCCCTGTTGACTAGACTGGCTGATTTCTTGCACGGTACTTCCTCTTCTATCTTAGGTACAGAATAAGACGCAATGGGAACAAAAAAGAAACAAAAAGTGCTTTGTTCCTTCCTATATCTCACACGCCAAATCTTACTTCTTAATGCACTTAAGCTTAGCGCCACTTACTCAGATTCTCAAAGTCTGTTTCGCAGAGTGACTTTGTCACCTCTTGACCTTGTCTAGTGGGATGAAGTTGTGCTGTTGCTAGCTGGAAAAGAAGGGGGAAGGTCTCACTAGTGTAGCTCGATTCGAGCGGCGTTGTGCGCATGGGCCACCTCTTGACCTTGTCTAGTGGGATGAAGTTGTGCTGTTGCTAGCTGGAAAAGAAGGGGGAAGGTCTCACTAGTGTAGCTCGATTCGAGCGGCGTTGTGCGCATGGGCCACTCGAAGCCTTGCCTGGCTTATTCAGAAGAGGCCGAGTCGCCAAGGAAGACACGGCTCGGCCTGCCGGCTCCGGGGGTGATGTGCCGGGTTGGGAGTGAGTGTACCGGGGTGTGTGTGTGTGTGACACGGAAGTGGGGTGTGGGTGACATGGCTGGGGGCGGGGTGACGCGGAGGCAGAGGGGGGGTTGACGCGGCGACCTGCGACCGGGGCGGGTGACACTCACCTCTGCACTAGGGTGAAGCGCACCCTAGTGACATCACTGCCCCACACAATGAGATTTGGATACTTTCCAGTTCACAACTCACAGTTATAGCCAATATGCTACAGAATGGAAAGTGGAACTAGTTTTTTTGGGGGGGCTTTATTTTACAGTCACTCAGTATACAGAAAGTTAGTTTTGCTTTTCAGTGACAAGATAATGGAATGGTATGTGCTGATTATGGATCTTTTTTGAAGGAAGTTATTGAGCTAAATAAATGCCACCATGTGAGCAGAACTGTGTGTACATTGACTCGACATCTCTAACGCCACTTAATTCCATACCAGTACACTCTCTGTGCAAAGAATCCCAGTCCATGTGGATCTGAAATCAGCTGTGAATATCTATAAATGGCAAGGATGGTCACCCTTCTTTCATAAGCTCCTAAGAGACCAAACTGAAATCCTTCCTTTTAGATTAGGAAGTGAACTCTTTCTAACTTTGCACCCATTGCTTTCTTAATAAAAGTGGCTGGCTATTGGCATTCAGCCCATGAAAGATTTTCTTTTTTTTTACTCTATTAATCTGGGTGAGACAGAAGTGTTCAGGCACCGACACACAATTGGTTCTGTGGGCCTCAGAAAGCAAATGCATTGGATTCAGACACAGTGGGAAAAGATTCCAGTTCAGAGATGAAAGGGATTTTCAGAAGCTTATTTAGCATTTGTGAGCATGAATGTGCTGTCTTGGCACAAAACAAAAGCTAAATTAATCCCTGGTGTAACTCCCATTCACTCTTGCAGAATTACACCACATATGAGTATGATCTCTGTCTTTTCCATTGCTTTTTGTTCGAGCAGACGTCATATGCCCCAGGTCTTAAAAAGAAGATGTATTTGCATAGCTCTTGATTTGGAACCTTCTTACACAGGGCCAGCAACTCGTGACACCCAAGCCAGTGTGCCAAATGCTGCCCCCAAATTACCCACCCTCTGCTCCTCTTGCTCCCTGGATTGGAAAAGTAAGAGGGGTTGGAGTGGAAGAGGAAGTGTGCAGGAGAAAAGATGGGATCAGTGGCGAACGTACACGCTCCATGGGGTGGGGGCTGCCACCGCCGCAACATCACGCCCAACCGACGCCACACGCCTTGCCCCTGCCCTGGGGTGTGTAATGTTAGCCCCTGCCCTGGGGTGTGTAATGTTAACATTGCCCGGTGCTTTTTGGCTCCTTTTTGCAGCGAAATGGCACCAGGGAGGGTGGGAGGGCTGAACTTGCAGCCAAGAACGGCTGGAAAGAGGAGAAGGAGGCAGCAACGGATCCACTGCTTGGAGCCCACCACCCCTACTGCACCAACCGTAACGACGCCTCTGGATGGGACTAGAGTGTTAGAGACAGGGGAATGGGAGGAGTAGGAGCAGTGGGGGGGGGAGTGGGCAGATAGAGGTGGGTGTTCCCTGCCTGAGGTGACTGTCTCAATTACAGCGCAATCCTGCACAATTGAAGTCTGGCGGAGCACGCGCTCCACCAGCCTAGGGTGTCCGTAAGCACTTTCGCAGCACCCTTGGAGTAAGCAGTGCAGGCGCCGAGGCTGGCACCGCTAACTCTGCTGCTGTCTGATAACCATGCTTCCAGACACGGGTAAGTGCTATGCCAGGCAGTGGGAGGGCATGGGGAGGGAGGGCTGGGATTATGGGGGAGGGGGCAATTGGCCAGCCAGGCCAGGGAGGGGGGCGGGAGATTGGTGGTGGTGGTGGTGGTGGTGGTGGTGGTGGTGTGTGTGTGTGTTAAAGACTTCTGTATATACTCCTGCAATATTTTTATTGTTTCCAATTGGTATGGCCAGTGGCTTTATAGACAATGCAAGCAGTAGCAGATGGCAGGCAACCATATCTAATTCTTCCATATAATTGGAACCCGTCAGAGAATATTGTACGGGTGGGCCCCCATATCCACTGATTCGCTATCCACGGTTTCAGTTATCCACGGATTGTGGGGACCCCCCAGGCTTTTACTTTTTTCCCAGTAAGCTTCGTTTCTTCCTTAAAGAAACAGGAGAAGCAGCCTCTGGCTGCTTATTAGAGGCAAGTAGAACGAGACTATAAGTACTAGAGCGGCTCTGCAAGGATAACAGAAACCTTGCCTGGTCTGCAAGGTTAACAGAAACCAAGGTTAACAGAAACCTTAGTCTCGTTCTACTTGCCTGCAATGGAGGCTGCTTCTCTGTTTGTTTTAAGGAAGAAACAAAGCTTGCTGAAAGAAAAATAAGAGCTGGGGGGGCAAGCATGCCTGCCTGCAGGGGAGGCAGGGTGGGGGGGCCCTCAGGAAACCACAGAGGGGGTGTTCGCTCTTATCCACGGTTTCAAGTATCCACGGAGGGGCCTGGAACATATCCCCAGCGGATATGGGGGCCCACCTGTATTTCAAAATATTCTAACGGTTGCAAGCATGTAATTCTAATCTAATTCGCAATTTAGAAATTTCCTACGTATCTCAAATGTCTCAAGTACGTACTTGATATATATAAGGCCCCTCAATGCTGCAAGGAAAGACTGAATGCTTTCTTGACAATATTCCACAATATAGTAATAGAGGCATCCCCCTGTATCTGCAGGGGTACGTTCTTGCTGCTACCACGGTTACCCAAAACTGCAGATACTAGCAAACCCTATACTTACTGTTGTGCTGCTTCAAAACAAACAAACAGAAATCCTGAGTTCTGAGTGCAACGCTAACAGGAAGCAGACAGCAGTTTGTTTGGAAACACTTTGCAAAAGGAAGCATTTTGCAAAAGGAAGCAGACAGCAAGAACGCCAGAGTCATAGCTGCTAGAGAAACGCTAGAGAAGGCAACAGTGAGAACGCTAACAGGAAGCAGAGTCTAGGGTTCTCACTGTCTACTTCCTCTGCTGTCTACTTCCTGTTAGCATTCTCACTGTTGCCTCCTCTAGCGTTCCTCCAGTTGCTATGAGTCTAGCATTCTCGCTGTCTGCTTCCTTTTGCAAAATGCTTCCTTTTGCAAAGTGTTTCCAAACAAAGGGAGGTGACTCATGATCGCGCGCGCGCGTGTGTGTGTGTGTGTGTGTGAGAGAGAGAGTCTGAATTTGAGAATCATGGATAATTGAAACCAGGGAAACGGAGTCCGTGGATATGGAGGGATGCCTGACAGAATATATAATTCTGTCTCAAAACTAGACATCTCTTTGTTAATTAATTAATTTATTTATTTATTAAAAATTATATCCCGCCTTATCCTATGCCGAAGGCAAATGCCCAAGGTGGTTTACAACAAAAATTAAAATACATAATTTAAAATAATACATAAAATAAGTTTAAACAATACATAACTAAATTAAAAAACAAAATCCACTGGGGGGGGACAGTATGGAGCACAAAAGCAGCATGGCAGAGCATCTTGAGACACAGGAGGCAGACCACAACCCATCACCCAAACGCTAGACGAAACAAAAACGTTTTGAGCCCTCGCCGAAAAGTCATGAGGGAGGGGGTGGTTCTCAGATCCCCTGGCAGGGAGTTCCACAGTTGTGGCGCCACAGCAGAGAAGGCTCGCCCACGTGTTGCCACTCCCCTAACTTGTGATAGAGGTGGTACCAGCAGGAGAGCCCCTTCAGATGACCTAAGAGAGCGGACCGGAATGTATGGGAGAAGGCGGTCCCTCAGATATCCTGGACCCAAACCGTGAAGGGCTTTAAAGGTCATTACCAGCACCTTGAATTGGGCTCGGAAACGAATGGGCAGCCAGTGCAGCCGCTGAAGCAGCGGTTCAACAGAGTCAAACCGCCTAGCTCCAGTGACCACCGTATCCATTTTACTTTTATATCTGGTTGACAATATCAATAAAAAAAACTAAACCCAATACTGTACCTTACATCATTCTTTCGATTTTTGAAAAAGATGAATAATGTCAGTTAGCCTACAGAAATGCATTCAGGTCATTTGAATTGTATTTATATATTACATTATTCAGACTTCTTTATTCGGAATATTTGGTCAGATCTTAAAATCATGACTTAGAAGGGCTATCAGTCTATAAGGTTTTGGTGTTGCAAGAAACACACACACCCCTCCAATTTTCCTATTATAATTGTTGCTTCTTTCCAAATTTCCAGTATTGTTGCATGATCTTATTTATCATAAGATAATGGTCAGAAACTTTTAAAAAGTTTTGTCATATTCTCTATAGGAATGTTACTTAATTTATCTCTTGATGAAATTCACAATGAAATGCATGCGTTTCTGAAGTAGAAAGCCTAAGAAACTTCAACAAATTCCTTTGCTATATTCTTCAGGATTGTTGAATAGCCATTCCCCCCTCTTGTATGGCAGAGTCAAATTAGTTCTCTGTATTCTTTCAAACATGTGTGCCAATAATTACCACTTTTATTGCCCTTTTCAAACATTCTGTTTGAAAAAGCATAAAGACTTTTCTACCTGAACACAATTCAACAGATCTAATTGTTTTTGTAATGACTAAGTTCCTCTATACACTCTGAGAACATCCTTTCCTATTTTAACTGTTGAATATATAAAACCTAGTCTTTTATTCTTTTGTCTCTTCTTTTTCAAATAGGAAGCCTTTTGTATTAATCTACTCTCTACTACTGATTTTGAAGACTCCCAAATGGTTGTCCAACTCAGCTGAAAATATGCTTCTAATCCTGCTGATACGTTTTTAATTATCTCCTATAATCATCATACATAGTTTAGAACTATTCTGGGCCTGGTAGCAATACCTGCAGATTCATTTAATTAGGGCTTAATCCTATCCTTCCCACCCCCCCACGCCAATGCAACCACACCAAAAACAAGCGTACTGTATCCAGCGGGGTGGGGATTGGGAGGCTTCAGACAGGAAAGGGGAATTATTTCCCCTTACCCCTCCATAAGCATCCCGCTCCACAATAGGTCTCTTCAGACCTGCACCAAATCTGTACCTGGAGTAAATCGGACCAGAGATGACCACTTCTGGGATCTAACTAAGGTGAAATCCCTGCAGGCTCAAGTCTTCTGTCCCAGGTCATTCTCATCTAAATGAACCAAAGGACCAAAGGGGTTCCCTAGTAAATAATGGTATAACACTGGCAAAAACTCCCCACAAAATTGGCTAACCAATCAATACTAGCAACACCCCCAAAGTCCACTGTTCTGCTGTCGTAAAGTGGCTGCTGATGGTGCGTGCAGCATGCTGCCAGTGGCCATTTTGTGAGTGCTGCCACAAGAGGTGGTGGCACTGCAACCACACTGCTGGGGTCCGTTGGGAGTCCGTCCCCACCAGAGCCAATAGGAAGGTGATGAGTGGTGGGGGTGGGTTCTGGGAGGAATGGGGAGGGGGCCAAATGGGGCAGAGAATGGGGTGGGG
This sequence comes from Plestiodon gilberti rubricaudatus, assembly GCA_026170595.1. Taxonomy (NCBI): domain Eukaryota; kingdom Metazoa; phylum Chordata; class Lepidosauria; order Squamata; family Scincidae; genus Plestiodon; species Plestiodon gilberti. The sequence goes on from JANXHW010000005.1 coordinate 61,666,181, forward strand.
CGGATTGAGGCCAGGAAGGGGGCAGTATCAGTGGCAGCAGCACCGCCAATATCCTATCCCTCTTCCTGGCCTCGATCCCCAAACCTTGGTCCACTCAGACTTATGCCAGCAAAGTTTGAGTAGGTCTGTGTAGACCCATTGGGGCAGCAGAGGTTTGCTCCAGGGCAAGTGAACAACAATTCCCTTACCTTGAAGAGGCCTCCAGGACCTGAAACTGCTTCGTGGGATGTAGCATGCCCCCCTGCTGGTGTGGCTGCATCAGTGCCGGGGAGGAGTTAGGTAGGATTGGGCTGCCATATTCCAACCAGGGCCTCCAGGCCCAAGACCACATCTACACTCTTACTCCAGTGTAGCTCCTGTATCATAGTACTGTGATAAGCAGCTGCCCACGCATGCAAGGATACCAAGAATTACTGCTCAGTCTTGTATATAATACTTAAAAGCCTGGGGATGGCAGCACCCAATGCGCTAATTCTATCATTGCTGATTCTATCCGGATAGCTGTGGTGGCTGCCCAATTCTGAAGGAGCGTAGGCTACAATTTTTCACTGGGAGTCCACTGGAGAAGGAAATGGCAACCCACTCCAGTAACCTTGCCAAGAAAATCCCATGAACAGTACCAAAAGGCTAAAAGATATGACGCCGGAAGATGAGCCCCTCAGGTCGGAAGGTGTCCAATATGCTACTGAGGAAGAGCGGAGGACTATTCCAAGTAGACCCAGAAAGAATGAAGCGGTTGGGCCAAAGCCAATAGGACGTTCAGCTGTGGATGTGTCTGAGGTTGAAAGGAAAATCCAATGCTGCAAGGAGCAATACTGCTTAGGAACATGGAATGTGAGGTCTATGAATCAAGGCAAGCTGGATGTGGTCAAAAATGAGATGATAAGATTGAACATTGACATCTTGGGAATCAGCGAACTAAAATGGACGAGCATGGGCGAATTTAAGACAGGTGACCATCATATCTACTACTGTGGGCATGAATCTCTTAGAAGAAATGGAGTAGCCCTCATAGTCAATACAAGAGTGGGAAAGGCAGTACTGGGGTGCAACCTCAAAAACGACAGAATGATTTCAGTTCGAATCCAAGGCAAACCATTCAACATTACAGTAATCCAAGTGTATGCCCCAACCACTGATGCCGAAGAAGATGAAGTTGACCGGTTCTATGAAGACCTACAACACCTTCTAGAACTAGCACCCAAAAAAGATGTCCTTTACATCATAGGAGACTGGAATGCTAAAGTAGGAAATCAAGAAATAAACGGAACAACAGGCAAGTTTGGCCTTGGAGCGCAAAATGAAGTAGGGCAAAGGCTAACTGATTTCTGTCAAGAGAACATGCTGGTCATAGCAAACACTCTTTTCCAACAACACAAGAGGCGACTCTACACATGGACATCACCAGATGGTCAATACCGAAACCAGATAGATTATGTGCTTTGCAGCCAAAGATGGAGAAGCTCTATACAGTCAATAAAAACAAGACCTGGAGCTGACTGTGGCTCAGATCATGAGCTTCTTATTGCAAAATTCAGGCTTAAACTGAAGAATGTAGGGAACACCACTAGACCAGTCAGATATGACCTAAACCATATCCCTTATGAGTATACAGTGGAGGTGAAGAATAGATTTAGGGCATTAGACCTGGTAGACAGAGTGCCTGAAGAACTATGGACGGAAGTTCGTAACATTGTACAGGAGGCAGCAACTAAAACCATCCCAAAGAAAAAGAAATGCAAGAAGGCAAAGTGGCTGTCAGATGAGGCTTTACAAATAGCTGTGGAAAGAAGGAATGCGAAAAGCAAGGGTGAAAGGGAAAGATATAAACAACTGAATGCAGATTTCCAGAGAATAGCAAGGAGAGATAAGAAGGCCTTCTTAAATGAACAATGCAAGGAAATCGAGGAAAACAACAGAATGGGGAGGACTAGAGATCTCTTCAAGAAAATTGGAGATATCAAGGGAACGTTTTGTGCAAAGATGGGCATGATAAAGGACAAAAAAGGCAAGGACCTAACAGAAGCAGAAGAGATTAAGAAGAGATGGCAAGAATACACAGAAGAACTATACAAGAAAGATCTGAATGTTCCTGATGACCACGCTGGTGTGGTCACTGACCCAGAGCCGGACATCCTAGAGAGTGAAGTCAAGTGGGCCTTAGGTAGCATTACTAACAACAAAGCTAGCGGAGATGATAATATCCCAGCTGAGCTACTTAAAATCCTAAATGATGATGCTGTGAAAGTGCTGCACTCAATATGCCAACAAATTTGGAAAACTCAGCAGTGGCCAAAGGATTGGTAAAGGTCAGTTTACGTTCCAATTCCAAAGAAGGGCAGTGCCAAAGAGTGTTCAAACTATCGCACAATTGCACTCACTTCACATGCTAGCAAGGTTATGCTCAAAATCCTACAAGCTAGGCTTCAGCAGTACGTGGACCGAGAACTACCGGAAGTACAAGCTGGGTTTCGAAGAGGCAGAGGAACTAGAGATCAAATTGCCAACATGCGCTGGATCATGGAGAAAGCACGAGAGTTCCAAAAAAACACCTTCTTCTGCTTCATTGACTACGCAAAAGCCTTTGATTGTGTGGATCATAACAAACTGTGGCAAATTCTTAAAGAGATGGGGGTACCAGACCACCTTACCTGTCTCCTGAGAAACCTGTATGCGGGTCAAGAAGCAACAGTTCGAACTGGCTATGGAACAACCGATTGGTTCAAAATTGGGAAGGGAGTGCGGCAAGGCTGTATATTGTCACCCTGCTTATTTAACTTATATGCAGAGTACATTATGAGAAATGCAGGGCTGAATGAATCGCAAGCCGGAATCAAGATTGCCGAGAGAAACATCAACAACCTCAGATATGCAGACGATACCACCCTAATGGCAGAAAGTAAAGAAGAACTAAAGAGCCTCTTGATGAGAGTGAAAGAGGAGAGTGCAAAAGTTGGCTTGAAAATCAACATTAATAAAACTAAGATCATGGCATCGGGTCCCATCAATTCCTGGCAAATAGAAGGGGCAGAAATGGAAGCAGTAACAGATTTTACTTTTCTTGGTTCCAAGATCACTGCAGACGGAGACAGCAGCCATGAAATTGAAAGACGCTTACTCCTTGGAAGGAAAGCTATGGCAAATTTAGATAGCATAATAAAAAGCAGAGGTATCACCACACCAACAAAAGTTCGTATAGTCAGGGCGATGGTGTTCCCAGTAGCAATGTATGGTTGCGAGAGTTGGACCATAAGGAAGGCTGAGCGCCGAAGAATAGATGCTTTTGAACTGTGGTGCTGGAGAAGACTCCTGAGAGTCCCTTGGACTGCTAGGAGATCAAATCAGTCAATCCTAAATGAAATCAACCCTGACTGTTTCCTGGAAGGACAGGTACTAAGGCTGAAACTCAAATATTTTGGCCACCTAATGCGAAGAGAGGACTCTCTGGAGAAGACTGGGAAGATGCTGGGAAAAATTGAAGGCAAAAGGAGAAGGGGAAGGCAAAGGATGAGATGGTTAGACAGCGTCACCGATACAACGAACATGAAAATGAGCAAACTCAGGAAGATAGTGGAGGATAGGAAGGCCTGGCGGGATATGGTTCATGGGATCACGAAGGGTCGGACACGACTTAACGACTGAACAACAACAACCACTGTGCATAAGGCTTCTACATACCACAGATCCAAATTGTTATCAGGTCAGAGGGAGCCACCCAGGCGCTGAAACAGACCCTTCTTTATTTCTTTATTGTGGAGAGCCAGGATGGTGTAGTGGTTCTGGTGATGGACTTAGACCTGGATGATCCAGGTTCAAATCCCCGCTCAGCCATGAAGCTTCCTGGGTGACCTTGGGCCAGTCACTATCTCTCAGCTCCACCTACCTCACAGGGTTGTTGTGAGGATAAAAGGACGGGAGGAAATATGTACACCACTCTGAGCTCCTTGGAGGAAGGGCGGTATGAAAATGTGGACAATAAATAAAAATAATAATGATGAGCTAGGAAGTGTTCAGTTCAAATCTTTCCTGCTCCCATTGACTCACTAGATAGCATTACGCAAGCCACATATTTTCTGAGCTTTAGCTCTGATTATTATTATTATTATTATTATTGAATTTCTATCCTGCCTTTCATACTAGTATCACCCTTGGATTCACAGAGATACCTCAAAAAGGCCCTGCTGAGTGTGATGACCCTGCAGGCAAAATAATGGTGCTGAACCAACTGTTGTAGCTGGTGCACCATTATATTTTGTGCTTTACAGAAAACCTCTGGCAGCTGCAGCAGAGCATCAGTCATGTCCCTGGGTAGATGGCTGCACAAAGCAGCCGTATCTAATTCAATCCTTAAAAAAGTGACATGCATGGCAGGCCCTTCTATCTTGTCCTTGGCAAGTGGGACTCCAAGTTCTGCTGCCAAAGAAATAAAATCCTGCAATAATTTCTCACATGTGCCAGAACCCATCAGCCCCATCAAGAGAAAATAATCCAAATAATGGGCCGTGGAGCACAACCCAGCCTCTCACACAAACAGCGCAATTCTGTGTAATCTTGCACCAGTGTAACAGTAGATGCACCGGTGTAACAGCAGATGCATCGGTGTAAGTGCACTTACACTGGCATAAGGGAGCCTGGGGTGCCCGTCCTTACCTGGACCCAACCCCTCCAGGCGGCGGCGAACGGCACTGGGCAGAGTGAGCCCCTGCCGGCAGGCCACCGAACCTCGGAGGCCTGCGAAGAGACTCCTCCCACAACGCCGGGGGGCGAGGACCAACGCCAGCGGCCCTGCGACCCGCCCAATGCCCGCCAGAGTGCTGGGCGGACCTGCGGCACCCCCGGCAGGGACCGTGGAACCCCAGCCACCTCAGCCAGGCATGCTGCCTGGCGAGCCCTCCGATGTCAACAGCACTCGCCAGACAGGCTCGGCTGGGACGCAGAGGCGGAACCACCGGCTTCTCCCAGACGGTGAACCAATAGGTTCGATCACCTGTCAATGAAGTGCAGGGGCAGGACTTCCTCTGGGAGGGGTATATAAAGCAGAAGACTTTATATACTTTATATATATAGAAGTGGTGATGAGTTAGTCGGCCAAGAGGCGAGGGAATCCATGTCTCCCCTCCAGCCTAGGACCGGCAAACCAGCCGAGAGAGACAGCAGAGGCGTCGCTCCGGTAGGGGCGGGGCTGTAAGTATCGCTGCGTTCATAGTCTCTTTACCGAGCGAGGAGGAGGCAGCCCCGCCCCCTCACTGTCGGAGCCAGTCCCCTACGGAGAAACCGGCAGGGAAGAGACCCTGCCTGCTGCTTTCTCCGTAGGGGACTGGCTCGGACAGTGAGGGGGCGGGGCTGCCTCCTCCTCGCTCGGTAAAGAGACTATGACCGCAGCGATACTTACAGCCCCGCCCCTACCAGAGCGACGCTTCTGAGAGGCAGATTGAGTGGTGCCTTAACCCCCGCCCTCCGGCAACCCTGAGGTCGCGTTAGAGCTCTCCCCCTTTGCTGGTGGACCTCAGCTCCCAAGGGAGGGACTCTTGACCTCCTCCGAGGCCGGGCAGGCGGCCTGGAGCCACAAGTGGACCCAGACACCTACCCGGACTGTGACCTCCTCCCCTTTAGCACCCCCCTCACGGACTCCCCAAAGGGAGTCCCCTTACACGCTGAAAGCCAGTTCCAACACTGAACTGAATGATTTGGCACAAGAAACTGAGCACCCAATTGGGAGAGCTGGATCCATGTAAAACAGGCTGACAAAAGAGAAACCGAGCAAGTTGAAATCATCCAGGTAATCATTTCTGCCCAGGAATGACATCTCTAAAGCGATGAAGTGAATGTCCTCAGGGAAAGAGAAACTATTCACCGGGACTCCCACCAGAGAGCCCATCCTGGTCACCACCCAAGCCCAGCGGCATAAGCAGGGCAGAGCGCGTGGAGCTGCTCCAGCTGCTCTTACCGGTCGTCGTCTGATCGGCCCGCCCTCCCGCCCTGGAGCCCATTTGGCTCCAAAAATGAGAGCGAAACCGGCGGGGGGGCAGGTTAGGAGCCATGCTGTGCGCGCAGCTGCCTCCCTGCACCCTCCTATTGGCTGCAGAGGGCGCACGCCCCGCCCCCTTGCCCTGGCGCCCTTTGAGATCCTTGCGCCTCTGCCCAAGCCTGCCACTTCACCATTCAAATCCCTGGGACACCAGAAATAGCCTTTTGCTGTTCCTGACGAGACCCAGAGTAGGACTGAGAATAAATGCTGAGGCAGCCGATAAAGCTGCCTCAGTCCCACCCACAACAGGAGTGGCAGCCAGTCAGGCACATCCTCCTCCTGCTTGCCTCATTCAGGTTGGGTGAGGCAAACTGCCAATCTGTTTTTAAAGTGTTTAAAGTTGTATTATTCCAACAGAAGATTTTTCAAGGTGGGCTTCCCTAAGGAGCTCACATAATGGACAGAACTCTGAAGTCTCATTGTGGGACACCTGTGGCATGGGATATAGTAAGAACCAGCTTAGTACGACGCAGCATAGTACAAAGCAGCATAGTAGGAAACAGCATTGTACAAGGCAGATAGTAGGAAATAGCATTGTACGAAACAGCATAGTAAGAAACAGCATAGTACAAGGCAGCATAGTACGAAATAGCGGGGCAGAATCACAGAACAGCATAGAAGGAAACAGCATAGCACGAGGCAGCATAGTAGGAAACAGCATAGTACAAGGCAGCTAGTAGGAAACAGCATAGTATGAGGTAGCTTTGTATGAAGTAGCATAGTACGAGGCAGGTTGGTACGATGCAACATAGTAGGAAACAGCTGAGTGCGAAGCAGCATAGTAGGAAACAGCATAGTATGAGGCAGTTTAGTACGAGGCAGCTTAGTACAAAGCAGCATTGTAGAAGGCAGCATAGTAGGAAACAGCATAGTATGAGGCAGCTTAGTATGAGGCAGCTTAATAGGAAACAGCATAGTCGGAAACAGCATAGTCGGAAACAGCATATTACAAGGCAGCATATTATGAGGCAGCTTAGTACGAGGCAGCTAGCATAGTATGAGGCAGGCAGCATAGTACGAGGCAGATTAGTACAAAACAGCTTAAGCTGTACCTACAGTTCTCCAAGTAGGACAGATAGGTTTTTGTTTTTTAAAATGGTAGTAGTCTGCCAGAATTCTTTTTCTGGCCCATATATCCAATACATGTGGGTTGCAATGTGTTCTCCACACGAATTCTGTTAATTTGAAGAAGTACACTTCACAATCTGAAGCAGAATGGCAACAAACCCATATAAGAACAGCTGCCTACTACCCCCTGTTTACTGTGTGCTAAAAGAAGGCATGCAAAACCCAGCACTGTATGAGTGGAAGATGGCCAGATCTCCAGTTTACCTAGATAGCAGCTGACATGTTTTTCCAGTAGGATGTGCCAAGTTTCTTTTATGCTCAGACAGCTTGGGTATACCCTTAAGCAGTACCACCTACCTGTGTTGTTCCTCAAAGACATCTGAAAACTCACCCCAGGCATTTTAGAAACATCTGCCAGGAAGTCTTGTATGGTACACAAGACATTGTCGGCAGACTTTGTTCCTTTCTCCACACTCCCCTTTTCAATGCATTTCCCTGCTCCTGAAATGCAGAGCTACTTTGAAACCACTGCACTACAGGAAATGAATCTTATAATCTGCACTCAATATTCTCCATGTTTCTTTATTTGAAAACATGTCTACCCCACCTTGCTTGCCTCTAAGGCAACCCAAGGCAACTTCCAATAAAATACACCAAAGTAAAACATCATATCAAACAAAAAGCTGATTTAAAGGCAGCACTAACAAAACCAAAATCTACAAGTGAAAGGCCAAAGTCAACATCCCCCCCACAACTAGAAATCACCCCCATCCAAAGGCAAATGAAAAGCCAAATTTGATATTAAAGTAAGGTTAAACATTTGTAATAAAATAGATCAACAGCATGCTATAAGACCACAAATAGAGTGATCAGCCTAAACCCCCTAACTCCAAATGCCTAGTGCAGTGGTTCCCAACCTTTTTAGCACCGGGACCCCCTTTTGTAGAATGGGACCCCTCCTAAGACCTAGCACCAGAAGTGATGTCAGTAAGCAGGAACTGATGTGATCGTTTTAACAAAGTTGCACTGTTTAATAAATTACATTTTTAAAAAATAAATCACATTTTTAAAGTTGTACTCATAACATAAGCAGCCCGGGGGGGGGGGGAGGAGTGAGCTAATATTAACAGAGATGCTAAAAGGGAAGCAGAAAGTAACATAAGGTGAGCAAACAAGCCCCAAGAGAGCATCAGACACCTCTTTCTCTGCAGTGGGAGGGAGGAGGACTGAGTCACCATCTTGGGTGTGGCCATCCAGCCAACAGCCTGCGACCCCCCAGAAACTGCTTCGCGACCCCTTTGGGGGTCCCGACTCACAGGTTGGGAATCACTGGCCTAGTGGAATAGACATGTTTTGAATTAGTGGCTTGGAAAGCAAGAAGAGATGAGACAATGTGGTCCTCATGGTTCAGGGAATTCCAAAGCCTGTGCACAGTCACCAAGAAAGCCTTATCTTGTGTGTGTCCCATCTGAATAAGATGTGTGTGTCCCACATGTATAAGATGTGGAGCACAGCCTTCCTAGAAGGTCTTAGTGGGTGGATAGATTCATAAAGAAACTGGTGGCCCTTAGACTACCCTAAACTAAAGCTGTTGGGGTTTTAAATATTGTTTTTCCCCAATGTACTGGATGTGGCATCCAGGAATTATGCATTCACAGCACAATCCTATCCAACTTACACCACCGGTGTAACCAGTGGTGCAGCGAGAAGGGGAGGCCCCAGAACGGAAAGGGGATTCAAATCCCCTCCAAAGGAGGATTCAAAGGGGATTTGAATCCCCTTTCTGTTCTGGGGTCTCCCGTTCTCACTGCACCACTGGTTACACCGGTGGTGTAAGTTGGATAGGATTGCGCTGTCAGTGACATATGTCTTGGATCACATAATTGTGAACCCAGTTGCTATGTGATCTTAAGGCAATGGTTACATTCAAAAGCAGAATAGCTGACAAACCTTTTTTTCCATTAAAAAGAACATCAACTGAAAGTCTGACCTCATAAGTATACCTTTCGTTCAAGTATACCATCATCTCAAGGAGTGAGATGTGCCCCAAACATTCTATATTCCTAGTCTCGGATCAGATTTCCTATTGACCAGAAGCACCTCTATTTTATCTGGATGGTCACCGCTTGTTAGCTCACTTTTATGCCATATTCAGCACTGACCTCAAGCAGTGGTTCAGAAACTCTGCAGCATCCCTGGAATTGAACAGAAAGACAAAAGAGTCCTTCTTATATCAGGCACATAGATCTTGAGGCTTGGAAGCCTGTCAGATCTTGTGGTAAGATCTTGTGGTAAGAGCTGTCAGATCTTGTGGTAAGTCATTCAGGCCTGCATATCAAAAGGTCCTCTGAGCTATGGTTTCCACCAAGGCTTTTGAAACCAGTCTACCCAGGAAGCCCACTGAACCTTCCAGTAAACCTTGGACTATAACCAGCTTGGACTCTAGGGCTTGAAGGGCTTCACACAAGAATGCATGGTGTAGCCCCATCCCACCAATGGTGAGTGCTACCCTCAGCTCTTCCCACATTCCGCATTTGTCTGCAGAAGCAAAGGCTAGGAGGGATGCTCCCGACGTTCAACGTTTTCTTCCACAGGCAAATGCTGAATGCAGAAAGAGTGAGGCGGGCAGGGCAACTAAATGGTACATCATTGGGGCGGACTGTGGCTGTCGCATTCTATATTTTCTGAGAATCCCAGCATGTACGGTATGCGCTATCCATGGAAGAGCGCAAACAACTGAATTGAGCATATATCAGCACGTGAGAGGTTGTTCCATCACTTTCGCTTATGCCAGATTCCCTTCAGGAACCAGACATATGCATTTGTGGCTCCTGCTTCCTATTCTTCTGCCTATGACCCAGCAGCATGACACATCACCACAACAACCATATCAAATAGGCTACAAGATGGTGACAGGGCACAGTAAAGTCCATAGCAAGCAGAGATCTGAATCTAATTTGAATCTCACTAATCCCAGTCTGACACTCTGTTTACTACACTGCACTGTCTCCTACAAGTTCCAAGAGGACTAACATGCAGCACACACACGACACAGTAAGAGACTCTGATGGTACATCACATTTTGCGGAAGTAAAAGCAGGTCGTTCTAAAAGATGCTCAGACAAGAGTACTTTGGCATATGCTTGCTTACTGCATTTCAGGATAGTTAGTGTCTTGTCAGCATCGCATGATTATATCTGCCTTTAATATAAGCAACAGTTTTTCTGGCTGAATTGTAGTGAGCTTTCAAACTTCTCTGAGCAAACGTACTTTGTCTATATTACAGTATGTGGGCTGTGTTGACAATGAAGGTTATTTATTCACATTTAATTAGACTGTTAAATCTTCATGGCAGTATCACTAGTTCAAAACAACAGAAATAGCTCATTAAGAATCACATTCTAACAGGGGCAAAAATAAATAATTACCAAGTGTCAGACTTGTGTTGTAGCATTCTTTCTTGTTTCCATTAGTGGCTGATGACAACTTTGTATTTTAAGAATATTTCAGACAGCCATTGCCTATCAGTTTTTCTCTGATTCACATTTTTAACTCTGCACTGTTTTGTCCTATTCCATGTTGGCTTTTCTAATATGCAACAGCATCTGAATATTATGATGGCACTCGGGGACATCTATGAACAAATATAGAGCTGTATATTTTAATGTCTGAAGGATACACTATGATAATGAAGGCTGCAATCCAATACACACTTACCTGGGAGTAAGTCCCATTGACGTCAATGGAGTGTACTCCTGAATAGATATGCGTAAGAGTGTTCTGTAGGTCTACTCATATGCAGACCCTGTTGCTTGCACTTGGTTTGTTGCAATGAGTGACCTAATTGCAGGAAAATTCTGTTCATCAAACTCATTACAGTTGGAATGACAGGTGTTACCTATTATATTGAATTTAATAACTGTTTCACACACTACACAGCCACAAATCTAATTTGGTAATAGAGTGTACACTTATTAAAGAGTAACAGCTAATTCTGATTCCCTGACCTTGAATGCCTGTGTGAAATGCACATTTTCACCAGTTTGTCAGCGCAATCCTATCCAACTTACACCACCGATGTAACCAGCGGTGTAGCGAGAACGGGAGGCCCCAGAACATAAGAACAAAAGAAGAGCCTTGCTGGATCAGGCCAAAGGCCCATCTAATCCAGCTTCCTGTATCTCACAGTGGCCCCACCAGATGCCTCCGAGAGCACACAGCCAACAAGATAACCTGTTTCCTGTTGTCACTCCCTTGCACCTGGCACGGAAAGGGGATTCAAATCCCCTCCAAAGGGGGATTCAAAGGGGGATTTGAATCCCCTTTCCATTCTGGGGCCTCCCATTCTCGCCGCACCGCTGGTTACACCAGTGTTGTACGTTGGATAGGATTGCGCTGTGTGTAACATTACACTTTATATTTTTCATTGTATGTTTCAAAAATCCTAGGTGGACACCCAAAGTAAGGACACCCAAAGCAATGTCATGTATGAAATGGTTTTCGGTATATTTATTTAAGAAGTCCTACTATCTTTTCTTCACTGCAAAAGCTTCATAATAAAGTTCTTGCTTTGTGAGGTCTACATTCTCACAGGGCCACTTTGGATGACACTCTTCTGATGGCTCAATCCTATGAGCCTTTTACGACAGTGGGATTAGCAATCCGCTGGCGTAAAGAGCCCTGTGACTGCACGATGATTGCACCAGCTGGGCCATTTGAGGCCGCTGCCACAACACGGCTGCACTGGCAGATTCCCCACCTCTGCAGACCCCGGAGAGTGCTAGTTCAGGTAGGCCGGCACAAGGGCTGGTTCATGGACCGGGAGGGGGAGGGCAGGGGAGTAACTGGGCAGGTAGGAGGAGGAACTGGGTGCAGTGGCGATTCTATGACCACCACCCACTGTGCCGGAAGTGACGTAACAGCTGCAGCCGTTATGCACAATACCGAGGCGCAGGGCGGGTGGGAGGGCAAAACACGCCGCTGATGCTCCTCGCTCACCCCAACGAACAGGACAATTTGTGCCTCTGCCAGCCACCATGACACCCCCACACCCGCCTGCTGCCTGGGGCCTGATCCTACCACCCGGGGGTCACCCGTCCCAAGGTCCCCTCTGCTGACGACACCACTGACAGGGTGTGTGTGTTGAGGATGGGAGGGGGTGGAGCTGGTGGCAGCAACTTTTACCAGATCTTATCCCCCATTTTCCAACCCAACCCAACCCAACCCACCCACACGGCTCTCCTTGGAATTGCCGCAGCAAAATGGCTGGTGCAGGACCAAGGAGACCCATAGATGATTGGACAGCTACCAGGAGGTAAGGAAAAAGTAGCTTTCCTTACCTCCTGCAGGATGTCCAATCCCCCCCCCCCTAGCATGCAGCACATATTCCGTTGGAATGGCTGCATGCTATAATGTGGTAGGGGACAGGATTTGGTTGTGAACGTATCCTCCTCCCACAATTATGGATAATATTATGTGAGTGCAGACATACTCCTGTTTACTGGAGGTCCAATTCCTAATCATGTGGGGGGGGGATCCAAACTTCCCCTCCCTGTGCAATTTGAATAATGCAGGAGGGATTAGTGAGCATTTTCATGCATCCTAAAACAGCAATTTCCACAGCAAAATATGAACCCTTGTTTTTTAAATTAAAGTTTCAACCACAGGATGTATGATCAGGCTGAGACTGTGGCTCATGATGATGAAGGGATGTTTAACCCTTTCCCTTGTGCTATGCTTCCAATGAAAATTGCTGCCCTGAAACTGTATTGAGCCCCATGAGAGAAGCTCTCATTGGTACAATGGGAGATTCCCTCCTCGAGTTTAAAGCAATGTGGGTTTCTTTGGGGGGGGGGGGCAGCAGGAGCAATTTTCATTGGAAATGAGGGGAAAGGATTATATACCCCCTCCCTTTGTGTCACCACCCCAATACTGATTATGATCCTCCCTCCATTCCTGAAGCTCCTATTTTAATTAAAAAAACAGATGCACAAATGATACCTTTAGCATCATGTGAGGTTTGACCCTCAGATTAGTGACTGAGCATTCATTTGCTCTCACAGTGAGACTTCAGATCAAGCCATCCAATGACTATATCTCTGTAGAGATACTGAACTATAAAAGAACCCCTTTGAATTGTTGCAGTATGAAGTGGTGGAGCTATCACTCTTTTGCAGCTGACAAAATACTGTATATACAGCACTCCTTGCATTTTCCTTTTATTGAGTCTGCAGTGACAATGTTTGTTAAACTGTGGGCACAAAGTGTTTCTTTACATCAGAAAATGTTAGTTGTATTACAGGACATTTATTTCTGTCTTGGGGAATTTCAGAGCATTTCACATAATGGTTTTAAGCAGCATGCTTGCTTTATGAAATTGCAAAAAAGAAAAGAAAAGAAAAGAAAAGAAAAGGGTGTTAACATTATATAAGGAAAGTGGAGCAACTGTAACCACTCTCATAAAAACAAGAAAACTAGACATGTTTCTCTGTACTGATGAACTTTGCAGACTAATAGGTCATTCATACATAGGTTTACCAGATCTCCAACCGGGACAGAGTGCTAGCCCTTTAGGAGAAGGAATGTGGGCAGGTATAGCTTGTTAAACCATAGAGCACAATCCTAGGCTTGTCTACTCAGAAGCAAACCCCAATGTGTTCAGTGGGGCTTGCTTCCGAGTAGACATGCCTAGGATTGTGCTCTAAGGTTTAACAAGCTACACCTGCCCACATTCCTTTTCCTAAAGGGCTAGCACTCTGTCCCGGTTGGAGATCTGGTAAACCTATTCATACATGACCACAGCACTGTGGGAGCTGCTGCAGTGGCGTTCCTAGAAGGGGGGGGCGGTACTGTAAGTTGCACACAGGTCAACTCAACGTTACTTGGTGGCCCCGTCCACTCGCCGTCAGAGCCATTCTGAGCAGCGAAGACAACACGCAAGAGACTCCCTACGCATTGCCTTCACTGCTCGGAATGGTTCCAACAGTGAGTGGGCGGGGCCAACGTGTAAAGCTGAGTTGATCTGTGTGCAACTTAGAGTACCGCCTCCCCTCTAGGAACGCCACTGAGCTGCTGTCACACCACCATATTAGCCCATCTGGTCCCGCGGTATGACCTTCCCAGACTTCCCAAATGTTAGTTTGATCAACATTTGTAACGAACCCCCATGTAGAAAGAATCACCCACAGTAAATTTCGCCGGTGCACCTTGCACCTGGTCTACAGGTGGTGCTTTAGGGACTCAACGGGACTTAAGGTCAACTCAACTCATCCATTTACTTCTATGTAAAGCATGGACCTGAAAACACAAGATTTCAAACAAAAACATAGTTGTGTTTAACACACAGCTCCAGGGCTTTAGGGGTGTTTAGGGGGATGTCTCACCTAAGTGTACCTCAAGTTTCAAGTCCCTACCTTCAAGGGTTTTTATGGCACTTTAAATTCTTGAAATACGCAGCTTTGGTTCTTTTTCTGCATGAAAAAGACCATTGAGTTGTTTGCGCAACGCGTACTCATAAAGTCCCATTGAGTCCTTTGAGGTACGCCTAATGTTGCACATGTGTACAGCTGTGTACAGCTGCTCCCCTGCACCTGAGGTGCTCCAAACAAGGTGGATTCAAAAGCCAGGGCCCTGGCCATGAAAACAAAGCCAGAGTTTCATTTTTAATTTCAGTGAGGAGAGGGGGCCAGCCCCCCAATTCCAGGGCATCATTTTCCCTAAAAACAGTGATCTTTGCTCCTCTGGGGGGGGGTCAGTGGGGTGACCCTAGAACTCTGACAATTGTTTTAAAACATAGGTCCATCTGTCTACTTTCCACAAAAAAATTCCAGATACATTGGGGCAAGCCATTTTTTTTTAACTATTTACTTTTCGGCCGTACCTCTAAGGACTCAACGGGACTAGATGGGCTAATTAGCTAGGTCTAGGTGCAAGACTCAGGTGATGCAAACAGCAGAGTCTCTCCCGTTCCCCATCCCCTTTGAACATCACTCTGCTCTGGCCTGATTCCTCCCTCTGTAAGTTTTTGAAGCAGCACCTTAAGAAGTACCAATATAATAACCCATGATGAATAACCAATACAATAACCTGTGAATCCAGCCTAACTCCGTTTATTGTGGCACAAGCTTTGCAGGCCAGCCATCTTCCTGAGGTTGCATTGCCAGCGATGAAAGGGAGTCTTTTGATGATGGCCATAAGCAAAAATGAAAGGCCATCAATAGGTGAAATGCCACCTACTGGTAGTGAAACTTCCACAAATTTTAAAAAAAATCAGAACTTTAGCAGTTTCCCAAACCAAATTATTTGTGGCTATTGCTTAGCTTTATACAGCAAAAGTATCCACGTATTTTATAGCCAATTGGTCCTTACTCAGGGAAAGGTAGAAACCAAAACGTTCCACAAGAAAATAAAAAATAAACAGCCCCCCAAATAACAACAATAATAATAACAAGAACAACAATGTGGCAATAATAATATCCTGAGTCGCAACTCTTATTTATTCCTTTGGAGAGAATCCAATTTCAGTGGAGAGAATCCAATTTCAGCTCTTTACTGTCCACCATGCAGAGAATGACAGATCAGCCACTATATTTTAATAAAATTTCTATCTTTGGAATTGTGATAGTTAACTGTGGAAGATTTGCACAAGTGCAGAACGACAAAGTTTCCAATTGACGGTCTGCACCTGTGCGAACTGTGGAAAGCGCTGCTGGGCGCTTTACGGAGTTCGCGCCCGGCGCAGGCAGAAGAACGTCGCTGGAAGCTTCCAATTCGGCTCCTATATACAAGCTAATTGGGGAAAAAGCGTGTGCGCGCGCGCACACACACACACACACACACACACACACACACACACGCCCCGTTAACACTACCCCCCCCCCCCCGGAAAACTGTAAAAAAAAGCAAAAAAAGGAAAAAACGAAAACGAAACTTAGGGAGCCCTGCCCCCAGGGCCCTGCGCTCGGGGGCCCCCGCCCCCACCCCATATCAGCCGACGCCTCTTTCAATTTATGAACTTGTATTTGCCTTCTGTTTGTCACACGATGGATTCATTCACAGTGTATGTGAATGCACATCCTATGCATGTCTACTCAGAAGTACTGGTAAGCCTCATTGAATTCAGTGGGACTCCCACGTAAGAGTGCATAGGATTGCAGCCCTAGGTTAGTACTGTCTGGACGAGGAGCATTTCTCCAAGAAAGAGAAATAGTTTTCCCTATCCATCCTGCTTCTGATGATCTTTAATATAGATGCAACAATTCCTTCCTTCCTAGAGATGGGGAGGACAGAACCCGAGTTGATGCAGTCACTGAGGTAGGACCCCTCATCAATAAGAGTGATGCAGCCTACTAGGTAGGCTTGACATTCAAAGCCAGAAATTTTCTATAATTTATTGGCCTTGATCATAGGTTCGTTTTTGAGCTTTAGATTGATTGTAACTGCCTTGATGATCTTTTTTCTGTCCTTCTTTAAATTAACAGTAGGAAAATTGACTGTCTGTAGCTAGCCTCACCCAATGTGTGCTTCCATTTTAGCTTAGGGCCAGTTCACATGATTGCTCTTGCAACTTGATATTATGTTCAGGTGTTGAAGCAGTGCCTGAGAAATCTGCTAAGAACTAGACAGCCCAATCCTATCCCCCATCATTTTATGCTAACTAGCCATGATGATGGAGTGCAGGCGACATGCTATTGGGGGGGGGGGGAAACGGACGGACAGATGGACAAGATGGCCTGGGAGAAGTAAGTAAAGATACTTTAGTACAGATGCACTTTATACTCCACCATAGACCATCCATCTGGCTGTCAATGGATCTTCTTGGACCTATGCCATCTATTTTGCTGGCATAAATCCAAAGAGAGGCAAGGGGCATGTTGGGCTGGGAAAGTGGGTATACGATCCCGGCGTGCACAGCTGCCACTGAGATCCACCCCCTCCTGCCCCCTGCCGCCTACCGCAATCTTTCCCCAAACTTCCCCTGAACTGCCCATGACCTGCCCCTGCCAGCACCTTACCTACTTCAACACGTGTTGGGTCCTTCTGGCGGGCGCACAGAGCCTCCAGCTGTTTGTGTTGGCGGCTCCAATGCACACAATGAAGGTGCAACATTTATAACACTGAAGAGGATTTATGGCTGTAGATTGGGAGATCCCTGCTGTTGGCCCTCTATAGGATTGGGTTGCAATTCTCCTTTGAGAGCCAAACTACATGTTACACAGAATGCATGAGTTTGGCCCTTGCTTTTATTCATGTTTCTATAGATTAGCTCAATAGGGGCTGTGAAACAGCCAGAAACTGCTCCAAGCAGCCGCTGTGGTTCTGACTCAAATCCTGCATTCCCATATATATTCGTAATTTTAAACAAGTTTCCATTGAAAACCAACTGTGGCAGGGGCACGAGGGCTTTAGCACTGTGTCCTCACCACGATTGTAGTAGGCATCATGGTGGGGGCTTAGAGCCAAGTCCTTCTACCCTCTGCCATTGTGATGGCCAGTTTGCAGACCTCCCTCCCTGCCACAGGAGATCAGAATGGTCTCCTCCCTCCCTCCCTGCCACAGGAGATCAGAATGGTCTCCTCCCTGTTGGTTTTGCACAGGAGCTTTCAAACATTTCTGTTTCAACAAGACATTTACTGATCAATGGCCCAATCCTATGGGCACGGTGCACCTCCAGAAGTCAGATTCCTGCAGCACAGCATGCATTACAGTTGTTGCAAAAGGCGATATGCCATTCGTCACAGCCAGGCCGCCGCAACAAGTGGCAAGTGGCTGCACACCAGCAGCCTACCAAGCAACCCCAGTGCTGGAAATTCAGCTTGGGGGGGGGGGAGGTGGAATGGGGCAGGGAGGGGGAGGAATGGGGCGGGTCAGGATCTTGGAAGGTCAGGATCTGGGCGACCAGGGCGGGGAGGGGGCAGATGAAAGCCAGGATGGGGGGGGCAGTGTCACAGGTCAGTGCCAGCTGCATCTCCAAAGCTGATGGCACTTGCAACAAGGCGTTCTGGCACTTGCCGCCAGAACTCCAAAGTTACCTCAGTGGTTCAGAAATTCCACACCACCCCCAATAAAACATGGAAATGAGAGATAGAGCTGGGTGTCATCCATATACAATATTGATAATGCCTAATCATATCCTCCCAGATCATCTTCCTTAGCAGTTTCATGTAGATGCTAAAAAGCATGGGAGACAGAACAGAACCCTCTGGAACACCAATGGCCAAGGTGTTGAGCAGGAATCCCCCAGCACCACTGTTTGAAATCTACCCTGCAGGAAGGACTGGAGCCACCGGAAAACCATATGTTCAAGCCCCAATCCTAGTGCAAGGTGATCCAGAAGGATACCATGATTGACAGTACCAAAAGCCATGGAGAGGTCCAGCAGAGCTGTGTTGCCCCTGCCTGGTCCCAGTGTAGATCATCCACTAGAGAGCCACTGAGGCTGCCTCTGTACCAAGCTCTGGCTGATAACCAAATTGAAATGGGTCCATTTATTCAGCAGGAGATCTTCAAACCTGGATAAGAATTTTACCATCCAACTGAAGTCTGAAATGGTGCCTTGGAATTATGCAGTCTTTCGATGATTAACTGATGGCACCCCAAGTCCTTATTTATGGTCACATATTAAAAACTAGTATCCATTGATTTACAGAGAAAGGGGAAGGTGCTTTTGCCTATTCCGCTCATGCCATCTAATTAATATGGAAAAGCCATTTAGCTGGCTCGAATTAAAAATGGGTTGTTGTAGTAAAATATCTGCTCCTGCAAAGAACTACTGACTTGGACCATAAATCTTTGCTAGTAATTACAGAAAGACAATGCAGGTCTTCCGTCTCATACCAATGATCGCTTACTGGTTACTTCCTGAGTCTTTGGCCAGGAATTCTCCCCTTTTTGCTGGAGTATATTTTTTTGCTGGAGTATATTTTTATGAAATGAAATGAATAAATGAATGAATTGTAGTAAAATATCTGCTCCTGCAAAGAACTACTGACTTGGACCATAAATCTTTGCTAGTAATTACAGAAAGACAATGCAGGTCTTCCGTCTCATACCAATGATCACTTACTGGTTACTTCCCGAGTCTTTGGCCAGGAATTGTCCCCTTTTTGCTGGAGTATATTTTTATGAAATGAATAAATGAATGAATTATAGATAGATAAATTATCTATTTACAATAGAGAAATAAATAAAATAATAAAGAGAAGGCATATACTTATATGGACACACTGATTATGTATGTATGTAAATGCAAGCTTTAAGTTAATTAACAAGGATTGCCAGTATTTAGCCAGGAGATCCTGCCTGTCTCTTTAAGAATTCTCAGACAGGGAGAGCAAATGTACCTGTTGTTCTTTCTACCATCCTTGTGGGTAATTTCCTCTTTTTTTCTTAGTGGTTGAAGTTTTCCTGGTATATGGTGATGCAGACTTATATTGATTTATTTATTGAATTTATACCTCCCGCCTTTCCTGGGTACAGGCACTCAAGGCAGCTTACAAGATAAAAAACATACAATTATAAAACAATAAAACATTAAAAACCAATAAGACAAAAGCACCCAGTTGTTGTTGTTGTTCAGTCGTTAAGTCGTGTCCGACCCTTCGTGATCCCATGAACCATATCCCGCCAGGCCTTCCTGTCCTCCACTATCTTCCTGAGTTCGCTCATTTTCATGTTTGTTGCATCGGTGATGCTGTCTAACCATCTCATCCTTGGCCTTCCCCTTCTCCTTTTGCCTTCAATCTTTCCCAGCATCAGAGTCTTTTCCAGAGAGTCCTCTCTTCGCATTAGGTGGCCAAAATATTTGAGTTTCAGCCTTAGTACCTGTCCTTCCAGGGAACAGTCAGGCTTGATTTCATTTAGAATTGACTGATTTGATCTCCTAGCAGTCCAAGGGACTCTCAGGAGTCTTCTCCAGCACCACAGTTCAAAAGCATCTATTCTTCGGCGCTCAGCCTTCCTTATGGTCCAACTCTCGCAACCATACATTGCTACTGGGAACACCATCGCCCTGACTATACGAACTTTTGTTGGCATGGTGATATCTCTGCTTTTTATTATGCTGTCTAAGTTTGCCATAGCTTTCCTTCCAAGGAGTAAGCGTCTTTTAATTTCATGGCTGCTGTCTCCGTCTGCAGTGATCTTGGAGCCCAGAAAAGTAAAATCTGTTACTGCTTCCATTTCTGCCCCTTCTATTTGCCAGGAATTGATGGGACCCGATGCCATGATCTTAGTTTTATTAATGTTGAGTTTCAAGCCAACTTTTGCACTCTCCTCTTTCACTCTCATCAAGAGGCTCTTTAGTTCTTCTTCACTTTCTGCCATTAGGGTGGTATCGTCTGCATATCTGAGGTTGTTGATATTTCTCCCGGCAATCTTGATTCCGGCTTGCGATTCATTCAGCCCTGCATTTCTCATAATGTACTCTGCATATAAGTTAAATAAGCAGGGTGACAATATACAGCCTTGCCGTACTCCCTTCCCAATTTTGAACCAATCAGTTGTTCCATGGCCGGTTCGAACTGTTGCTTCTTGACCCGCATACAGGTTTCTCAGGAGACAGGTAAGGTGGTCTGGTACCCCCATCTCTTTAAGAATTTGCCACAGTTTGTTGTGATCCACACAATCAAAGGCTTTTGCGTAGTCAATGAAGCAGAAGTAGGTGTTTTTTTGGAACTCTCGGGCTTTCTCCATGATCCAGCGCATGTTGGCAATTTGATCTCTAGTTCCTCTGCCTCTTCGAAACCCAGCTTGTACGTCCGGTAGTTCTCGGTCCACGTACTGCTGAAGCCTAGCTTGTAGGATTTTGAGCATAACCTTGCTAGCATGTGAAATGAGTGCAATTGTACGGTAGTTTGAACACTCTTTGGCACTGCCCTTCTTTGGAATTGGAACGTAAACTGACCTTTTCCAATCCTTTGGCCACTGCTGAGTTTTCCAAATTTGTTGGCATATTGAGTGCAGCACTTTCACAGCATCATCATTTAGGATTTTAAGTAGCTCAGCTGGGATATTATCATCTCCGCTAGCTTTGTTGTTAGTAATGCTACCTAAGGCCCACTTGACTTCACTCTCTAGGATGTCCGGCTCTGGGTCAGTGACCACACCAGCGTGGTCATCAGGAACATTCAGATCTTTCTTGTATAGTTCTTCTGTGTATTCTTGCCATCTCTTCTTAATCTCTTCTGCTTCTGTTAGGTCCTTGCCTTTTTTGTCCTTTATCATGCCCATCTTTGCACAAAACGTTCCCTTGATATCTCCAATTTTCTTGAAGAGATCTCTAGTCCTCCCCATTCTGTTGTTTTCCTCGATTTCCTTGCATTGTTCATTTAAGAAGGCCTTCTTATCTCTCCTTGCTATTCTCTGGAACTCTGCATTCAGTTGTTTATATCTTTCCCTTTCACCCTTGCTTTTTGCATTCCTTCTTTCCACAGCTATTTGTAAAGCCTCATCTGACAGCCACTCTGCTTTCTTGCATTTCTTTTTCTTTGGAATGGTTTTCGTTGCTGCCTCCTGTACAATGTTACAAACTTCCGTCCATAGTTCTTCAGGCACTCTGTCTACCAGGTCTAATGCCCTAAATCTATTCTTCACCTCCACTGTATACTCATAAGGGATATGGTTTAGGTCATATCTGACTGGTCTAGTGGTGTTCCCTACATTCTTCAGTTTAAGTCTGAATTTTGCAATAAGAAGCTCATGATCTGAGCCACAGTCAGCTCCAGGTCTTGTTTTTACTGATTGTATAGAGCTTCTCCATCTTTGGCTGCAAAGCACATAATCTATCTGGTTTCGGTATTGACCATCTGGTGATGTCCATGTGTAGAGTCGCCTCTTGTGTTGTTGGAAAAGAGTGTTTGCTATGACCAGCGTGTTCTCTTGACAGAACTCCGTTAGCCTTTGCCCTGCTTCATTTTGCGCTCCAAGGCCAAACTTGCCTGTTGTTCCGTTTATTTCTTGATTTCCTACTTTAGCATTCCAGTCTCCTATGATGTAAAGGACATCTTTTTTGGGTGCTAGTTCTAGAAGGTGTTGTAGGTCTTCATAGAACCGGTCAACTTCATCTTCTTCGGCATCAGTGGTTGGGGCATACACTTGGATTACTGTAATGTTGAATGGTTTGCCTTGGATTCGAACTGAAATCATTCTGTCGTTTTTGAGGTTGCACCCCAGTACTGCCTTTCCCACTCTTTTATTGACTATGAGGGCTACTCCATTTCTTCTGAGGGATTCATGCCCACAGTAGTAGATATGATGGTCACCTGACTTAAATTCGCCCATGCCCGTCCATTTTAGTTCGCTGATTCCCAAGATGTCAATGTTCAATCTTATCATCTCATTTTTGACCACATCCAGCTTGCCTTGATTCATAGACCTCACATTCCATGTTCCTAAGCAGTATTGCTCCTTGCAGCATTGGATTTTCCTTTCAACCTCAGACACATCCACAGCTGGACGTCCTTTCGGCTTTGGCCCAGCCGCTTCACTCTTTCTGGGTCTACTTGGAATAGTCCTCCGCTCTTCCTCAGTAGCATATTGGACACCTTCCGACCTGAGGGGCTCATCTTCCGGCGTCATATCTTTTAGCCTTTTGGTACTGTTCATGGGATTTTCTTGGCAAGGTTACTGGAGTGGGTTGCCATTTCCTTCTCCAGTGGATCACTTTTAGTCAGAACTCTCTGCTACGACCTGTCCGTCTTGGGTGTCCCTACACGGCATAGCTCATGGCTTCTTTGAGTTACGCAAGCCCCTTCGCCACGACAAGGCAATGATCCATGAAGGGGAAGCACCCAGTAATCACATAAAATTAAACAATTAAAATTGAAACGCCAGTCCTTCCTGTCAGCCATCAAAAGGCTGTTAATGGTCATCTCCCTTTGACGGTGCAGCCCTGGAGGCAGGCTAGAACTTTTAGCCAGCTGTCCTGGGACTCTTTCCAGCAAGAGAAGACTCAGAGGCGAAGGTAAGTTATAAAGTTTCTATATTCTGTACTCACAAGCAGAGATCTTAGTTACAGCATTCCAAGGATTCAATACACAGCAGACAAGGTAAGAATAACACAGCATTCCTTATAGCAGAGTGGTAGATAGTCAGATAGCCAGAATGAATGTACTTCATAGCCACACATTTATACCTCTGCCACCTGTTGGCTGCCTATCAGATTCCAGGTTAGTTCTAGCCAGGTGTTTCTAATTAGCCTCTCTGGCTACAGAATGACACAGCACTTTTGGCAGCTTGGCTGCTTGCAGTCCTTTTTAGGCCTGTTCTAGTTTGTAAATTCCTTAGGTTTTCTCCCACAAACCTTGACAAAGGCATTCTGAACAAAAAGGTCTTAAGGCCCCATCAAAAGGTCTTCAAAGAGACCCTCTTTTACCATAGTCATTCCAAGCCACCAGCCCACAGATGCACCCATATATACGAGAACCAAGTGGAAGGCATAAAAAGTTCTGTATAAGGAGTCCTGAAACAGCAAAAGTTTCACATACATACATATTGTTCCAGATTCAAGCCCTGGATGTACTCTTCCAGTAGAAAACCCTTGAAGAAGTCACCATACACACAAGCTCACTTGACAGTGCAGTCCCAACCGGAGGGACTGCAGTATGAGATAACTGCCTGGCTCTCAAATGACTCAGATTCCTTTTTGTGACATCCATTCCATCCAGTTGTCTCTCCCATGCTGGATGGCCCAGGTCTGCTGGTGCCCAAGCAGTCCTTGTTATTCATCCCCTCTTAACCTCCTACCAACCAACTACATGGTTTAATATACCAGCAGTAACTAAGAGGATTGTGAGCTGTTAGGAACCTGACCCTAACCCATGCTGGAATGGCTACGCTGGCAGAAGTGGTGGATTAAAGAAAGGGAGGGAAGTATTTTCCTCTCTATATCTGATGCCTTGAGGACTACTATAGCTGCAATCCAGGTGTCAGTACCCCTGGGAAATGCAATTTCCCAGAGCTACTAGTGCCTGGATTGGAGCTGTAAACACACCAGATGCTGGAAGGGGAGAGGGAAAGAGACCTCTCTGTTGTGGCTAAAGAAGGAGCTAGATAAGTCAGTGGAAAGGATGCTTATAAATGGGTGAGAGGGGGAAAGAGTTGCATTATTCTCTAGATTTTAACTTCAAGCACAAGTGTTAATCTACAAAGAACTCCAGAGTTGTAATTCCCGTCCTGCATTTAAGAGGAGCATTTTGAGTCACCAAGGTTCATATTCTAAGCCAAGCAAATTCACACTTCAGCGACATCACTCCATAGCAATGATATTTCTTCTGAAATACTTGATGCATAGCATAATACTTGCCAAATCGTAATGGTTGAATGTTGGATAGCGAAGAGGTTTCTGTGCAGAGTATGATTTATGTCAGTCTGCATAGTTCTTTTTTTGTCAGCCTTGTTCTTTGGTTGAGCTCCTTAGGAACCCAAAACAGATGGCTGCACTAGATGTGTTTAATTATTATTTTCAGTGAAGTTAATCTTTGGGCTCTTTTTATTATACCTCAAAATGCCATGCTGAGTTTCCTAATATTTGAAAATCTGTTTCCATATTTATTAGTGCAATGTGTTGCTCTGCCATGATGTTAGAAACCAAGTGTTGTTTATGTTGGCTGAAGAAAATAAACAAGCACTTCATTTTAGTGTAACTCTCTTTGACATTTAGTTGGCCTTCGGTAAGCAAATGCTTCTCCTTTGTATGCAGGAAAAAGTAAGAAAAAAGGCTAATCTTCAACTACACATCTGGATTGTACAATTTCCTCCTGATAAATGTTGTGAAGTAAGTCAACATGTGGTCATGCTGACACCAGTCACAGCAAGACACATTGGTTGTGTAAAATGTTTCCATCCTTTTTAATGAATAGATTTTTATGTTCTGTGATACCGTATCAATCTAGTTGCAATTCTCCATTTGCTGTGTTAGTAAAGGGATCCCCAAATGTTTGTGCATTGACAGAATTGTGACTGCAACTATTTTTGGTCCAGCCAGCACCCAATCAGGTGGGTTTTTAATAGCTAGCATCCACCAGCCAATAGGCACTGGTCATCAATTAAATTTTAATTTAAGCAAGTCTCTTCTAACTATCACTGCCCATTGAAGAACCATCTTTAACTAGTGTATTCAGTTACACAAAGATCATCTCCCATATTCAAAGCGGATGCTTACAACGTCAGTTAAAATACGATAACTGATGCATTTGGTGGGCTTTGATTTCTAGAACCACAGCAATCCTGAGGAATACGTACAGTACTTAGTTGACAGATTTCCTATTCTTAATAGCTTGGGGCCAATTCAAACTTTGAGCCATAAACGATGTCTTTCCAGCAGAAGCAGTGTGAGCCATGAACTCAGATCTCAGCTGTTACAACATATGTAATCTCTTAAACTCCAGTGCAACTGCCAGAGCGGAAAACTATGTACTCTTGGCACACATGATATTGCTTATGCAAGTCATGAATGGAAAAAATACCCCCCCTTGTAACATCTGACCCAGATTTCTTCTACCATTTACCGATATTGAAATACATCCTGAAAATGTAATCTTTGAACAGGTCTTAAAATAGTGACAGGACTGTCAAATTATCTTTAGGAGCTGCAAACTGAGGTTCATAGCATGCTGCAGAACATGTCACTATATGTATTTTTTTTAAATAAAATGAGTTAAATTATGTCTCTTGACAACTACATCTCTATGAATATGATTTTTCCAGTGGGACAGACAAAAGACAACCCAGAAGCATACCGTAATGATTTGCTGCAAAGAAAGCAGAGGTGATCAATTTGTTTCTTGAAAATGGCACATAAAATTATATCTGCCTGTCTTGCTTTGATACTGTGTGAGAGCAATGTAAACCACAGAAGCCAGAAATCATATATAATGCAATATAAGCAAAGCATTTCAGACTGTTTCAGAAGCAATATCAACATTTGGGAAGCAATATCGGTACTTAGCGCAGCACCAAAGTATTTTCAGACCTGTTGGCATACAGCCAACATCTCTTTACATGTAAAATGTGTGCTTGAAGGGCAGGGGAGGGGCTCACCACATCTATAGGCTGTCACAGAACTGAAGCGACATTCACATTCATTTGGAGGTTCTTCTTCTGGTGAATCATCTAAGAAATGGTGAAGGAAGCAAGAGTTTTGATAAGATTTGTGACATTTCTAGGGGACTCATAGGACCTGAAAGGCTAAGCAATGTATTTTACGGGAAACTTTTGTGGGTTACAGGAGGAAGCCTGGGATGCCAAGATGGCCAATGACAAGAAAGGGACCCTTGAAGACACATTCAGGAGCCAGGATGGTGTAGTGGTTTGGGAGTCGGACTTAGACCTGGAAGATCCAGGTTCAAATCCCTGCTCAGCCACGAAGCTTCCTGGGTGACCTTGGGCCAGTCACTATCTCTCAGCCCCACCTACCTCACAGGGTTGTTGTGAGGACAAAAGGAGGGGAGGAAATATGTACACCACTCTGAGCTCCTTGGAGGAAGGGCGGTATAAAAATGTGAAAAATAAAAAAATAAATGAGTCCCCAAATAAACCTATCCTAAGTAGCACCCAGTCACAGTGAATCTGTCATTTCTTCCGCCACCTTACTTGTTCCAGCAGAGCATCTGGGCAGTTCTGACACACACACTGGACCTTTGGCCGCTTGCGCTGGCGGTTCTGAAGTGCGCCACAGTGGTGCGGCTTTTGTACTGCCACAACAGAGCCTACAGCAGTGGATCACAATATTCACTGCTGTAGGCCGTTGACAGGATTGGGCCACTATTCTAGAATTGCAAAATAATATGCACTGCAGTAAAAGCCTAGCATGTCACACGTTTTCAGAAGAAATAGCAACATTAGGGAAGTTGTTTCGGCACTCTGGATGATTTCCAGATCAGATTGCTAGCACTTTAATATTATAGACAAAAAGAAGTTACAATATGCGTATAGCAAGACTGGCAATGACAGATATTAAATGTTGCAACACATCTAATGTAAAGCAGATCCGCACTGTCAGTGACGCACTACATGGACAGAGGGAAGATTAATTTTAAAAAAATACTGAAAGAAGAGAAAAACAGAGCAAAAAAGGCAGGTAAACATGGAGAATGACAGAGTTCAAAGAGAAAGAATAACCCATGTTGACAAATAGCTTGCTGCTTGTGCATGACATGAAAAATGAAGAGTCTCAGCAAGATAAAATATAGGAAGACTCAAGTGAGTAAACAAGTTATTTGCGTGTGTGTATTGGGGGGGGAGCAAACACAACTGCAGTGAAAGCACATCATTCTGAGGAGAGGCATAATAAGGGATTCAGAAACTATCAGATGGGTAAACATTTGATGGATAAAATATGAGGGGAAAGAAGATGAGACAGCTTCAGAATAATCCAAGTGTTTAAACAACAGATCTGTGATACTAGAATTGCCACTTCTAAGACGCATCACTGGGAAAACAGGGAAGATGGAATCAACGGATATTAGGACAGCACGGGCAGACCGATCCTACCTAAATTTTAGGCCGGCGGAACTCTCGCTCCTCCTGCCTAAGGAGTTGCAACAGTGTTGTAAAGCGCTTTTGTGGCTCCTCTGGAGTAAGTGGCACCAGGTGGAGGCCAGCAGCGCTTACTCCACTACCTACCTGGACCTGCATTGGTCGATGCAGGTAAGGGCTATGCCGTTTGGTGCAGAGATGTGGAGAGGGAGGGCAGGGGTGGTGAGGGAGGGGGTCATTGGCCGGGCCGGCCTGGGAGGGGGCGAGGATATCAGTGCTGGGTTGCGCCGATATCCAGCGCCCCTTCCCAGGCCGGGTCGGCCTTACATAGCCTCCCCAGACGCATGCCAGCTAATGAGCTGGTGCACATCCGAGGAGGCCCATTGGGGCCTCCGGCGTTTACCCCGGGGGGAAGGAGACAAATGTCCCCTTCCCCCAAGGTGAGCCTGGGCTGTGCTGGCAGTGGCACAGCCCGCATCCTGTGCAGGATGCAGTGGCTGGTCATTCAGGCCGGGCACTACAACTTGCATGGGATTGTGCTGTTGATATTGATGTAGCACTGGGAAGTATCCAAAGAAAGAGGTTATATAGGAAGTTGCCTCCTATGGAGTCAGATCATTGATGCATTTAACTCAGCACTTTCTACCCTACTTTGGGGTTCAGATTGGAGCCTTTCCCAGTCCTACCTGGAGGTGCCAGGCATTGACTCTTCTGTGTGTTCTGCCCCTGAGATAGCATGTCCCCATTCTGTAGTTAAGTTAGGATTTAATTTGTCTCATTGATTTCAATGGTGCCTAGTCCTGATGAACTTTCGTGCGATACAACTCACTATCTCTGCACTTTACCAAGCAAGTTGATGCTTCAGCATCATGATTTGAAATAGGGACTTCCAAAGTCACAGCTCAGTCATTTAGCTACTGTAATTCACCATGTTTCAAATATGGTTGTTCTATACTTGATCATGTGCAGTGATGGTGGTGAACACTTTCACATGCTTTACTGCAAAGGTGATTTAAAGGTTCCCAAAGGGAGGATGGTGGAATGAAAGAGTCAGGTTGAGTTGAGCAATATCTTTCAGTTGTAAATTTTATGTAGCAATAATTCAAATAGTTGAAGAGGTGAGGAAAATTTGGCAGTATTTTCTGTTCTAAAAATATTTCCATATAAATGGAATCATTGGAGAACAGAGTTGAAATAAATTTGGTGATGGAGGTAGAAATTTCATTCCTAAGCAAATGCTCCGAACCTGAATTTACTGGAAAACATTCCATGTTATGTGCCCACTGCTTACCCCCTTTTAGCACATTAGATGCCATTACTGCCACCGGTATTGAGGACTCAGCAGCAGATCAGGATCTTCTGATAGGTGTGGGTCCTCGACCGGTGCTTGATCTGGCCAACAAGAGTGGCATCATTGAGCTTTGAGGGTCACATGCCCATGGACCATACTTATGCAAGGAACCGTTTGGGGATGATCTGCCCTGCACTGAGCTGCCATATGAATCATGACAGCCAATGAGGTTGTTCCTAGGGCCCCTTTCAATAAAGCAGTGGGTCCTGGAGCATGCCCAGTTGGCTGTTGAGGATGGGGGAATGAAGTGTCTGGGCGGGCATTTGTTCCTTCCCACCAGCCGACTGGGCATGCTCTCAAATAGTGGCCTCTGTGTTGTTGCAGGGACCTCCACTTGGGAGCAGAGCTGCCCCTGCGGCCACCACTAGCAACAGTAGTCAGTAAACTGGGGGCCTTTGGAACTGAACTAGCTGCTTCAAGGGGACACACACACACACACACACACACACACACACACACACACACACACACAGGCATGAGGTTAAAATCACATGGAGACCATTATGAGGATAAACTGATCTACAACAAGATTGTTAATTATGTCCAGAAAGTTGAGAAATAATAAGAAAAGTGAGAGTTTAACTCTGGGATGCAAAAAAGATAAAAAAGGGAATAACAATGAAAAAAGAGCAAGTGGATTATAAATAATGAAAAACCTGAGAAGAAGCTGACTGACCTTTTGTTTTCTGTAATGCTGAGCCTCAGGAAGAAGCAGACAAATCAAAAGCGGGCAATTGTAAGCAAGCTGAATACAGGAAAAAAGGATACACTGTAACCACAGAGCCCCTCAGATGGTGACGGAGTTGCATTGCTCAATTAGCTTCCCTTGGGAAAAAAAAGCAAAACAACAACACAACAACCACAAACACCCACCCAGAGCTGTATATTAGAATTTAAAGGCCATGAAATAAAAATGCCCGATTTGTGGATTAGCACTAGGATAGGGTGCCCAGATTCAATAAGGGACAGGGTACCTATGCCTTTAACCATTGTAAGAAGAGGGAATTTGGGCAGGTGTAGCTTGCTGCAGCCTTCCATGATGAACTGCACCTGCCCAAATTCCAATGGTTAAAGGTATAGGCACCCTGTCCCTTATTGGATATGGACACTCTACACTAGGTTACACTTCACAATGGGAACCCGTTTCCTTTGAACAGAAGGTGCAAATGGTCCTTCTTGGAAAGGTGGAATTTACTGTATTGGCTGCTTGCTTTGTAGGTTGATTTGTTTGTCACGTTTCTAATGGATCTGTTGGCTTTGAACACAATGGGGTTTGCTTCTGAGTAGACATGCCTAGGATTGTGCTCTAAGGTTTAACAAGCTATACCTGCCCACATTCCTTCTCCTAAAGGTCTAGCACTCTGTCCCGGTTGGAGATCCGGTAACCCTACTTATGTTCAATGTTCAGTATATGAGGGGAATTTGTCGTATTTAATTTCTACATTGCATTAGTGCAGAAGCAAAATATGGTCAATGTGTTATCACTGTATCCCAGATTGTAGGGGAAGGGGGCGCTAAGGTTGAGAGGAAGTAGCCTGCCAAAGACCTCCTCCAATTGTCATGATAGAGGCAAGATTCGAACGAGGGATTTCCTCCTGATTTGTAGCGTGGTCTCTTACAGCACAATCCTAGGCACGTCTCCTCAGAAGTAAGTCCATTTTATCCAATGTAGCTTACTCCCAGGAATGTACATGGTACAGGACTGCAGCCTTAGCTACTATGTTACACTAACTTTTAAAGGTCAATAAATGAATAATGATCTAGTTTTTTAAATTAGATTTTTACTGCCAGGGGTACGGGCAGGAAATGGGCCATGGGAATGTTCTACTACTACTGTCACCAAATGTCTCGGAGCAACTCTGTTTTCTGACGGAAAAGGAAAGTAAATCAGCTGTCAGTGTCTGTGTAAAACGTTTGTGAAGTAAGAGAATCAAAGGGCATCTCTTTTTGAATTTGGTCTTTGCAGCTACAAAGGTTTGCTCTTCATCTCCACCTGTCCGTAAATGCTGCCAACAATGTTAATAAACAGTAAATTAACTCTGCTCATTATTAAAAACATTTGAACTTGAAGAGTTATTATCAGTAGCACACTATAAATTGAATTGGGTTGTGTGAAAGCTGAAATACTAATTAATAACTTTCACCTAATTTCACAGTATTACTGTTCCAAAGCAAATCATTTGAATGATTATGCATGTATTAAAATGAAAAATTATAGAGTGGGAGAAGAATGTGTTCTAAAAAAATGTTTATGCAGACTTATGTCTCAATTCAGCTAGGGTCACAAGCAGTGTTCTGCTTGTGTATTCCCACTTGGATGGGTAATAGCACACAAAATCAGCTCAGATGTTTGGTCAGCAGCATAAGATTACACTCTGAAAAAATCTCATCAAGGACTCTGCAGAATGTCAATGGAAAGAGCATGAAAAACCTCTCCATGCAATTCCACATTCAAGACAAGGCTCATTGGAAGGGTAGATTTCATTGGGAAATTTCATGGAGCGGAAATTTGGAATCATCCCTACCTGGGACCTGCTCCGTTCCAAACCCAGTTTGGAAATAGCATGTGAGGCATCTAGACCAGGGGTTCTCAACCCCTTTCCAGCCAAGTACCACCTCCGGCGCCACTCTCCTGCTGAGTACCACTGGAAGTGACTGGCGATGACATCATCGCCAGTTACTTCCGGGCTTTCAGGGGCCAGAAAATGCAGGTAGGAGGCTCTAGGCGGGTGGGTGGGCCCTTCTCAGCATTCCTGAGAGACTCGGCCAAAGTCAGGAGCCTCACAGTAGCAAAAATATGCCACCAAAAGCGCCATGTCAAAGTGGGGTTCTGGCAGTCTGAGTACCACCAGCAGTTGGCCGAAGTACCACTGGTGGTACTAGTACCACTGGTTGAGAACCCCTGATCTAGACCTGATGTGGCCTTGGATCATTTCCTGTATGTTCAAGGCCTATTGGTACATGCCTGGAATGAATTAAGAATCCATGCTGGAGTCCAAAATCCAATCCAGCATTTGGGTACAGCAGAATCCATTCATTCCAAGCTCAGTGAAAACTTTCTGAAGCAAAATCAAGTAATTTCACTTATCCCTAAGTCTGGCATGTGGTCTCTAGTCTTAATTAACAGCAGTTGGACTTTTTCCAAATACACCATCAACTACCATGGAAAAATACCGAAACAATGATTACTCATCTCGAGCATTTGTTAAATCTGCCATACGCAAAAATAAAATCCACATTAGCAAATTACACTTTTTTTTTCTTAGCATTTCTCCCTGAAACATCTGCTGTGCTATTCTCCGTCTTTCTGCATCTCTCAGATCTGTTAAGAAGAAAAAGGTGAGCAGAGAGCTGAGACTTCAGTGTTAGAAGAGTATTATTAACAGGAAGTACAAACAGGAAGCATCTGCTGATATATGCCAGTACCAAGTCAGGAAAAACAATAGTTCAGACGGTGCCCAAGCACAATCTCTGTAGGCCCTGTGCAAACTTGTGAAACAGGTCCCCTTGCCCTTCTCCCTCGGAATTCCTTCTCTAGTTAGAAAAAAATGGGAGGATTGATTGGTGTCTTTCAGCTTTTGTTTAAGTCCCCGTTTGTTTAAGGTCTGTTTCTGGCTGCTTGATTTTTACTTGGCAATGTGGCCTGGCAATGTGGCATGTACGAATATTAATTACTCATGAGGGAAGTGACAAATTTCCTTTAGATCCTGCTCCCTGTCCCTCAAATCGAGTATCAATTTTCGAGTATCAGGAGATGAGAGGCCTAATGCATTTATCACATATTCTGGAGTCTGTCATTCTTAGCAGCAGCACTTGCTTCCAATGTCCTGGGAATCAAAGTGCCCATAATGATCATGGTGCTTGTCCCTCTCTCCTGTTGCCACGCTCTCTTGGCCCCAACCTGTGCACAGGAAATCCCTAAGCTGGATTTGTTGTTCTTGAATGAGTATATGGTATAGGGGAGCACACTTGTTCCTGTCTCTCAAACTATGACTATGATGATGATGGATGATGATGGATGATGAATATTTATATACCGCTTTTCAACAAAGAAGTTCACAAAGCGGTTTACAGAAAACATCAAATAACTATCCCCAGAAGGCTCACAATCTAAAAAGATGCAGAAGAATTCCAGCAATAGCCAAAAAGA
Source organism: Plestiodon gilberti rubricaudatus (assembly GCA_026170595.1). Lineage (NCBI taxonomy): Eukaryota > Metazoa > Chordata > Lepidosauria > Squamata > Scincidae > Plestiodon > Plestiodon gilberti. The sequence goes on from JANXHW010000005.1 coordinate 61,699,253, forward strand.
TATTGTGCTGGGGTGAAGAAGAACTCCTTGCTAAATAGAAGAGGAATACCAGCTGAAAACTTGCCTCTTTGCCCAGTTACCAGGGGCAAAGCCTTGAGCTCAAACTCCATGTTACGTGTAGTATGTGACAGAGTAGACTGAGTTGCAGCTTTAAGGCCGAAACACATCGGGCGCGTCCCGTATGCGTCGCGCACATTGTGGCCGGCTGCCCCAGCATTCTTGCAGTGGGACTTGCCTCCGGCTGGAATGCCAAGGGCTGACCTGAATGGCCTGAAAGCACCGACTTGAATGGCTCCCAAGGCGAGGGGGCGCTTCGTGCTCCTGTGTAACGGAGGGTCTGACCGCGGCGAAACTTAGAGTTCCCGCCCCCCCCTGCAGTGACGCCAGTGCTCTACCTCCTCTCTGAAGTCCTGGTAGGAGTCACAGTCCCACACTGCGGTCACACATGAGCAAAACGAAGACCCAAACTGCACCATCATGTGGTAAATGTGACATGTAGCTTGGGTCTTAGAGTTTCCCAAGAAGAAATGTTCTCTTTCTCTCTAAGTTCTTCTAGAAGAGGGTTTGGCCCATCAGCTCACTCCTCAAATGATGCCTGTTCTCTTCTAACACTCCATGGTGCTCCTGACTCCTTGATGGCGCATTGGTCAGTCCTCCTGCCGCCGATACTGAAGACTCAGGGGTCAGCAAGTCTGGGTGGACCCTGGTATGGGCATGGACCTCAACAAATGCCTGCCTGCCTGATCCTTGATGCTGCCCCTGGTGGCATAGGAGCTGTGCTTCAGTCCTGCACTGCAACTGCTCCAATAATATTTGGAGAGATTATATGGACAGGGTAGATGAAGCGGTATCCCACACAAGTGTTGATCTACATTTGTATATTAGAAGCACTTGCATCATCACCATGACCGTTCATGGTTTCTACATCTAGATGTTACACTGTGGGCCCAAGATATAAATTGGACCACTTTTTGGTAACGGCAGAAGGCTTCAGAGCAGGGGCACCTCAACTGTGCTGCTGACCAAAATTGCTGCTCTGAGTGGCTAGCCGGGGGAGATGGCAAACTGGTGGATGGTTGAAATAAATACTGTGAACTGGGGGACACTGACATTTATGCAGGGATGTGGATCAAGTCTCTGACTCCAAGTCTCGAGTCAAGTCCCAGGTCTTTGCCCCCAAGTCCTGAGTTTTTGGTTGTGAGTTGCAAGTCCCTATCTATTTAATGGGGGAAACTGGTTTAAACTGGAATAAAATTTGACTTGCCGTATAAGACTCCAAGTCTCGAGTCGAGTTTTTCGAGTCTTTTACAATCACCTAGTCAAGTCCAAGTCAAGTCATTGACGTGACTTGAGTCTGACTCGAGTCCAAGTCAATAGACTCAAGTCTACATCACTACATTTAAGGGCTTTATACTTGTCCCCACCCCCACCTCACCCCACCCCTCTCTCTCTCTCTCTCTGCATATCACACTGATCTCTTCCATATCACACTGATCAGTTCGACCTTCAGTGTTTCCATTATGTATACAATTGTTAAGAGTTTTTGGCATTACATTTTAGTTAAACAATTTGCACAACTTCAAGAGCCATCTGCTTAATTTTACCCCTCCTTCCACAGATTAAAATGTACGTCAATCTTTTTCACATACATACCCAAAATAAGTTCAAAACAGATTTTTCTTTTTCCCCTGAAGATCATATGGTAGATAATTCACTCACTGATTTTTACATTTATTCAAACATTTCACACGTTGAAAACAAAGCAAGAGGTAAGAGTGTTTTTTTAAGGTAGGCTTTTCATAGTTACCAAAAGAAAGGTTCTGTAAGAAGATGATTTGCCTCATTCGTTCTAGATAAGGGCCTGTTCATACATACACGAATATCTCTTGATTTATGTGCACTTGATTACTGTAAGCTTGATGGCGAATGACAGCACAACCCTACACTCCCATCATGTCAGTTGCAGCACTTTAGGAGACAAGCTAACAGGCCAATCCTATTCCCCCCCCCCCCCGGCCAATGCAAGTGATGCCAAAATGGCTACCACTGCATCTTTCGGAGGGGGCAGTTGCGGAAATCTCCTATAAGTAAAGGAGCATTTGTTCTCTTACCCAGGGTTAAGCCTCTGCAGTGCGGAGGGGTCTACTGGGACCTGTGATAGCGAATTTTCCAGCGCAGGTCCATGTGGACCCACACTGTGGGATCAGGTCCAGGAAGGGGGTTAGGATTCGGTGGCCGCCACAGCTGCCAGACTCACCCCCTCTTGGAGCCAATCCACCCTTCCTCCGTCCCGTCACTGCCTCGTTCCCCCTCTGCTGCCCTCCCCATCCTGCCTCCCCTGCCATCCTACCTGCCTCAGCAGGTGGCCAGTAATCCTCCAGTACGCGGGGGAAGGCTCCAGCCTTTCTACCGGTTCTCCAGCAATGTGTGAGCTCATGCACTGCCTGAGTGTATTTTATGACTGCCGTAAGGCAGTTGCTGCTAGCGGAACACGCATTCCGCTGGTGGCAGGCCCAAATAAGATTGAGCCATAAGTTCCCTCCATCAGCAGTTCTCATTGGCTCCAGGGGCTACATTTGCCAGCGGAACAATATGCTTGTGCAACCCCACCACTGGTGCAACTATGGGCAAGGGGATAAAAAATGGCAGGCACAAGAGACAGGTGGGGATTAGTTGGAATCCTAAACTTCCTCAGATTCTGTCATACCCCTATGCTGGTGTAATGTTACACCAAGAAAACCAAACTTTTCCATTGTACTAAATCTATTTCATTGTACTTAATGGAGATTCAAAATCCACTGCCCCTCCTGCCCTCTGTCCACACAACCCCCATGGAGCCTAGTGTTGTGAGCACCCAAGGGTGCTAGTGATTTCAGCTCGGGAGATTCGGTGAGCAGGCACCTGACCCAGAGGCAGGAGCGGGTACCCAAAAGAGAAAAAGAAAACAAAAGGGAAAGAAAGGATCTGCAATGTGCAGGGGCGCCAAAAGAGCTCAAAAACCAACGTTGTAAAAAGAAAGATCTTTTACTCAGCTAGCGAGGACACAATCGTAAGACAGAAAGTGTAACATATATGATTAATACAGGAGTTTTTATACATTTCATTATTTACATACAGAACCATGGAATACATTGTTTGCAGAAAATACATAATAAAGGTGGACCAACAGGGGAACGGATCCAAGAAGTTTGCACGTTGATACAGCCAATCAGATGGGGGATTGAAACTTTGCACCAATGAAAACAGCAGCAGCAGATGTGAAATAGTTAACCAATAAAAGACAAACTTTATTAAAAGAACCAGTGAGAAGTGTTGTGCTTTGTGTAAACTGTGACCAATGGGATGAGATTTGGCAACCAATGGGAGGAAGGTTGGGGGTGCCAGGTGGCTGGGGTAATGGGATTAAGTTCCCCCTCCCAGGTGAGTGAGGTGTTCTGGAATTGGATGAATGGGGTCTTTTGTGAGGCTTGGTAACACAAAAGACTAAATTTCCAAATTGATGGGCAAAAGTGCCAATACAATAGGTCCCTGTCTCCCCTGGTTCCAGGTATACAATTGGGGATGTCTGGGTCCGTGCTGTCAGTCAGGAAGAGCAGGGCAAGTGATTAGATTAGCATGTGAATCAATTGTAGCAAGCCAGGGAAGGAGCGGTGTGAAGAGTTCCAAAGGAATTTGCATGACAGACCAGGCAGCCGGGGGACAATGGGTGGGGGAGATGGAGTCAGAGCATGCACAGAGAGACAGGCTGGGCTTAAGGAAATGGTAATGAGAGGCATACATGTGATTGATAGGCAGTGGGAAGAGGGGCGTGAGAACTGCTGGAGAGAGAAGTCATTCAAGTGATACGTTTTGAGATCAGGAAATAGGGCAATCCAAGCCTTCCTGGCTGCTCAGGAGTTCCCATGGTTTCCCCCCCCCCCACCAGCCTCCCAGGTAGTGAAGGCCATTTGGGAGCAACACAGAATGGGAGCAATGATGGTTTGCTTAGGTTATGTGTTTGTAAAATGGCTTCTCCCACTCCCTGCAGTACGGATCTATGGCAGGAGGAGCCCCCCCTTTGGGGCTCACTACGTTCAACCTCTTGTCATCTCGCCGAAGGTGGGTAGAGGGACTTGAACCCCCGTCATTCCCAGAGCCTTCCCGATTGCCCAATGAGGATCCTCCGACTCGAACGGAGGTTTTTACCGGCTGCAAATCCACTGTACTGCTCCCAGGAGCTTGCTCACCAAGCCTGGGCAGACCCTTGCCAAGTGTCAGGATCGGGACCATTCTGCGTGGATCCCCTCCCTAGAAGAAGCCCCGTTGTTCCTAGTAAGGTTCCAGACACATAACCTCCCATGGGACCCCTGAAACAGCCATAAATGTCCTGAAAAACCTATTTTCGCTGAAATAAAACGCTACCGCTTTAAGAGAAGCTGTCAGATGCAGGGGTTAAATAAGGTGAAAGGGCTTTTTCCAGGCTCGCAACGAGCAGCACACGCCGGTCTCCCGGAGTTGGCTGAACGCCCAGAACTCGGTGAAGCGTGAAATAGGATTTAACGGTCCAGTGAGTTTAAGAGGTTTTAATAGGATTAAACAGGCACAGGGTGAACTTTTGCTGCTGCCGCTTTCTCTGGAGGTCTCGGAGGCGCGTGGCGGACACGTGTCGATGAACTTTTGCCCTAAGAGACGCGTGTCCGCTGTCAAATGCAGGGAAAAGCGGAGAAAAGCCGAATTTAAAGTGTGGTTTGACAAAAAGGGCTGTATCTTCGTGATTCTTGGACCGATTTGGATGGGGTAAAAAGCAATAGGTTCCGGGGGTTGGGGCGGACGACATAAAAATATATGAGGGGGTATTTTTCCTCACAACACTAGGATTCTGACAATCTCTGCAGCTCATCAGAGCTCACCCATGTCAATATAGATAAACTGAAGACAGGGAACCTATTATTCAGGTGACAGAGCATGTGACATGGGGCTAGATCTCTCTAGCTTCATGGCATGCAACCTTAGAACATGTAAGGGGAACTGGTCACAAATGATATAGCGAAAGACAAGAAAAGACATCAGCTGTGACAGTTTGGCCTCAGAACAAATAGAGAAATGCCAATGCTTCACTTTTCTGAAATTTAAAGGCACCTGACCTAGCTCTGCAAACATTCCACAGATACCCTAGCTCTATGGCTCCAGTGTGGTAGCAGAGAAAGGGAAGGAGTGCGAGACCTGATTTTGTATAACAGTGCTTCTTTAAAGCCCTAGGCGTTCCATGATGGACTGGGCTTCCCATGAAGCAATTCCTACACATAGCAGAATCCAGAGGGGATGCAATTCTCAGACATTTCTTTCTGTATCATTATGAAAACGAAGTTCCAAACACTTGTAAATTTGAATATCATGACAATTCAAAACACAGGGGCACAGCTTAATGAAAGCATCCAGAGCTTGAAGCCCATTGCTAACTGAGTGAATTTGGATTTTTCAGCTGTGTACTTTAGTGTATCTGGAAACACTAATAATGCTGAAAAGCTGTGCCAAAGTGGTACTTCAGAGTTTCACTCAGTTGTTTTGTGAGTTGAAATGCTTTTCATTCGGCAACATGCCAAGTGTCTACCATGTGTGTGTGTGTGTGTGTGTGTGTGTATGTGTGTGTGTGTGTGTGTCTTTTTCGCACTTCACACGTCAAAGACACCCTGCCAATAGAACCAGCGTTTGGCCTAGTTAACCTTTTTCATGGCAATTGGCTTCACAGTGACCCAAAATATTTCTATGCATTATTTAAGTGAAAAATAGCTTGTTCGTACTGACCCACAGACCAATGATCAGCTGAAATTAATGTTGAGCTCTTTCAGTTTGGCATGAATATTTCAATATTTCTAGGTTTGAACTATTTCTAAAACATTTGCGTTCCCACTGCATTGCTCCATTTCCTCATTTTGTTTGGGAATCATGATTCTCTCTGATCCCTGAACACATATAGGGGGGCTTCTGGTGCATGAACAGCCATCAGAAACTGCAAATGGGGTAAAACACACACACACACACACACACACACACACACACACACACACACACAGAGAGAGAGAGAGAGAGAGAGAGAGAGAGAGCTAGTCATTACTGACTCTATGGTGCGGTGCTCATCTCTGTTTCAAAGCTGAAGAGCCAGTGCTGTCCAAAGACGCTTCCGTGGTCATGTGTCCGGCATGACTCACCGTCGAGGTGCACGGAACGCTGTGACCTTACCACCGAGGTGGTACCTATTAGTCTACTTGCAATTTCTTGCTTTCAAACTGCTAGGTTGGCAGGAGCTGGGGCCAAAGACAGTAGCTTACACTGTCCCACTGCACTCGGGTCTTGAACTGCTGTCCTGCCTACCTTCTGGTTTGCACTTCAGTGTCTTAACTACTAAGCCACCATGGCTCATATGTATACAAATGCACATGCCAACTGCATAATCACTGCACACCACAGATGTTCATGATATTCTTGTTTAAATTGGAATTCACATTTTCTCCAGAGACTGCAGCTTGAGCTTTAATTTGGTGTGCAGTTGAAAAGGTGATAACTTTGATTCAGAAAGCAAGCAAGTATTCATTGTGAAATATGCTTTAACAAAAGAAATTTGTTCTGTGTGTCATCAGCCCGGCACTTGTGACTATTCAATAGCTCTCAAAAGAACAGTTGAATATTTTACTTGAGGCCAAAGTTATCAATTCAGCAAGCAAAACAAAGGCATGCATTGTTTCCAGCAGAAACAATGTTTTTTTTTAAAGAGTCCATTTTTAGCGTAATGTCTTCAACAGGCATGGAGTGTGCAGTAAGACATGGGAAGCTATTCTGAATGGAGATTGCCGAATGAAAGGAACAGCATTTCTGACAAGAATGAACCGCAGTGTTAACTAATTCATGCTAAAAAGTCTCTATTTTATCTTGCACTCTAATTCATTGAACAGAAAATTCTTGAGTGACAAAAAAAAAATGAGTGGAAAAAAAGCAGTTCATTTTTCATGTATCACTTTTGGTGCCTCATTAGCTTGGAAGTAATGAATCATACCTGAATGAGTGAAGGGGGCAAACAGGAGCATGCCAACTAGCCCCGCCTCCACACCTCACCTCAAAATGAGGCAAAACCATACCCTTCCAAATTTGGACCTGTGTTTTGGAGTTTGCCCATCACAACCTCCAATGCCAGCCAGCACTGTACAGCCCCCCCCCCCCGGCAAAGCTTACCTGGTGGCAGAACAAGGACATTGGTGATGATAGCGAACTCTCTCCCTTCCCCACACCTTCACTCTTTCTCTCCCACCTTCTCTCTGTGGCAAAGCGTTCTGTAAGAGCAGCATCCCAGCTGAAGGGACCCCTGGGAAATGTCATTCTCCAGGACTCCTGAGTCCATACTCTTTGGTCTTATTATGCAGATTTGTTTTTTAAAAAAAATTGGGCAGGTGGGAGTACACAGGCTGTTACAGGATTGCTGGGCTGCTGATTCCTTCAAGTGCCCCTTTTGTTGCTGCTTTTAGGCGATCATGCTTAGTGATTGGTTCCTTTTCAGGCCCATTGACTATTGACTATTCCCCTTTGATACTGTTTCAATTTGAGCATGTTTTTCATTGTTGCTGTTGCTGGTTATCAAACATAAACTTGTTTGGCACTCGGCCTTTTCAAATATGTGCAACCACAATGATAGCGTTTTCAGGTTATACAACCTAAAGAATCTATACAAAGGCTAGGATGTTTGTAAGCATTATATCACCTTCGACATTGAGTTTATTGGGTTTATTTAGCACTGCATGGAACTGAATTTTCAATATTGTTTTGCTGTCTTTTGTTCTTGAGGTTCTCATTGCTTTAAGATCTGTAGATATACCATCATTTTTGGGTCAAGAAATGGATGTGTCTCAGCCATTTTGCATCCCAGCTCAGCTTCTCTTTAAAGACATCCATCCTATGATTGTTCAGAACCTTTTTATTGGATAAGATGGCTAGATTAGTTTCTCTCTATATTCTTTTATTTTATATGGACAAAAATGGTTTATTTATTTTATTTAATTACAATATTTCTATCACGCCTTTCTCCCCAAAGGGACCCAAGGCAGCTTACACAAAAATAAAATACAAAAATACAAAAAATACAAATAGTTACAGTAATTACTTTTTAAACAGCAAAATTTGCCATAGATTCAGGCTTTGCATTTTTTAAAAACATCCATATGAAGATTTGGTTATAACAAGACCGTGGTTCACTTTGCCCAACTAACAGCCCAATCTGTCCCCCATCCCTGGCCTGGCTGGCCAATCGCCCCCTCCCTTCCCAACCTTGGTCCGCCCTCCCCACGCTCTCCCACCACCCAATGCAGAACTTACCTTCCTCCTCCTGCGGTGGCTGCAGCCGTGGGCTGAGTGAGCGGCGCCGGCCTCAGTGACACTGCCGCTTACTCACCATGTGCCGCAAACGTGCTTTACAGCCCGTTTGTGACACCTTCCCCTGGCGGGACTATAGTTGATGTAGTTATAGTATAGTTGACTATAATCCTGCCGGGGGAAACTTGTGCAGGATTGCACTGTAAAGTATGCAAAACATGTTTGAAAAGCAACTAGAAATATTTGAAATGGATTCAGACACATGAACCTGCCAGGTCATTGGCTCTCTAGTTCAGTATTGTCTGAGCTGATTGACAGCAGCTCTTTAGGGTTTCAGACCAAGAAGGGTCTTTCCCTGCTTTAGATGGAGATAGCAGGGATTGAACCTGGAAGACATTGTGCATGCAAGCAACCCATTTCTGCTTCTATGCTTTCTCTTGTTCTTCAGGTTCAAGTTCTCTCCTGCCCTGTCACTCACCCCAATGTCAGATATAATAAATTCCACTGTTCACGTCTGATGGCATAAATCTTACTACCGTAGAATATATCTTTCCTTCTGACTTCTAGGGCAGCAGAAAACGCACATTTTTTTTTCCCATTGTAAAAGTGGGAGTCCTGGGGATGAATGTAGGCTGGACCCATCAACTGGTCTGGGATCAGTGACAAGAGGTGAGGAAGAGAGGAAAAGAAAAGCAGATGCTATTGTTTTTAATCTTGTAATTTCATTTCACCCCACCTTGCATTTTCAGGTAGCAGTTTTATGTTTAACTCTCACACTCAGCCTTAGGGGCTTTTCTGCTTGCCTTGTGAGGTTTCCATTCAATGGGGCATAATGATCAATTTGGCTGGCATTGAATGGCAACAGGGACTCTGCTGATGTAATCATTTTTATAGACCTTTCGATAAAGTTAGGATTTTAGGTTTTGTTGAAACCCATTTTTTTATGTCTTGCTCTTCTTTGCACTTCTGCCTGCAATGTCCTGCCAAAACTGCACATAAAGGTAACAGTAGTGCGAGTATGCCAACCACAAGCAGGGTGGCATCCTTCCAACTGGTTTAAGCTCACAGAATAACATCTATTGTGTCTCCTCTCAGAAGTTTCTTGTGGCTTTTTTCTGGCTCAAAGACATCTGGGAAAATGCATTATGACATGCTGAAAGCAATCTTGGTTTTCAGAGGAAAGCTACCCTTCCTCCAATATCCTCAAAAAAGGCACGTATATAAGAAGCATTTGGTAATACAAATGTCTGATGATGTAGGCTTTCAGTATGTTACTTTACGAAGCCCTGTAGCGCTACCCCTAAACTTCTCCTTGCTCGGAAGCAGGGATGGGGACTCGAGTCAAATGACTCGACTCGCAAGTGCGACTGAGTCACTTTCCCCCGGACTCGGACTCGTGACCCACTGACTTGCACTCGTGACCCACGGGACTCGCACTTGACTCGCACTCGTGGGGGTAACGACTTTCCATTCCCAAGTCATTTTCCTTTAATGGCCGACATCAACACAGGCAGGAAGGCAGGCACAGTGGAGACCTCAGAGGAGGAGGGTGATGGGGAGGGAGGGTTTTCAAGGGGATGGGAAAGCAAGCCTGGCTTAGAGTTTTTCCCCTTTTTTCTCACCGTCTGTTCGCCATTGGCCACAACTCCAAGCGTGAGGGGTGGGGAGGGATGAGGGAAGACGAAGCTGCTGCAGCGGTTCCTCCTTATTGGCCAAAATTCCGAGCCCAAGGGATGCTCGACTCAACAAGGGGAGGGGGCAGGGAGGGAATAATAAATGGATTGAATGTAGACACTCTTGTTTGCCCCAAAGCAAATGGGTGGTGACAAGACTGAGAGGTGAGGGGAAGGGCATAGGGGAAGCCAAGTGGGTGCTTTAGAAGCCTCGGTCCCCACCCCACCCCACACACACCATTTTCAGGGGAAAAAGCCATTTTCCCCAAAGTGACTCGACTTGTGACTCATGGTTTTTGGCCTTATTCGCACTCGTGCAAAAATGACTCGTACTTGCCCAAAAATGTTGGCACTGACTCGGACATTGCACTCATGCAAAAATGACTTGCACTCACACTTGTGACCTAGTGACTTAGATACATCTCTGCTCAGAAGTGGGGGAGTGTGTAATGATATTATTGGGCAGCTATGTTTTTTGAATGTATTTTCTTTGCTTTTAAATCAGTGCGGACAAACTACTGCAAATGAATTCAGCTTATAGTAGACAAAGAAGAGCCTCCAGCAATGTGAGTGTGTGTGCGTGTGCGTGTGCGAGAGACAGACAGACCAATCGTGCCTAAGATCCATCACGGCGTGCTTTGTGTGCTGTGGCGGATCCTAAATAGGATCAGGGCCATGCCCTGGGGCATAAGAACATAAGAACATAAGAAGAGCCCCGCTGGATCAGGCCAAAGGCCCATCTAGGCCAGCTTCCTGTATCACACAGTGGCCCCACCAGATGCCTCAGGGAGCACAAGACAACAAGATAACCTGTTTCCTGCTGCCACTCCCCTGCACCTGGCACAGAGAAAACCTACTTCTAAAACCAGGAGGTTGCTTATGGCTTGTAACTTGTGATGGTCTTTTCCTCCATGAATCTGTCCAAATCCCTTTTAAAGGCATCACTTTCCCCCAGTGTCAGGTCGGCCAGGCCTGGGAAGGGGGTTAGGATATCTTCTCATGCTATGGATCCTAATAACTCCCCCTGCACCAAAGCTCCTTTGGTGCCAATGGCACCTTCCTTTTTGTTGCAAAGAGCAGTTGGGGAGGTAGAATTTGGGAACCATGTCAGAGGGGAAAGGGTTAAATCCTCTTCCCCTCTGCTGCAGTCGCAGTCGAGATAAAGCCACCAGTGGTGGTGGTGTAATTTTTAAAAATAGAACAATTCACAGAGAAGAGGAAAGACATGTTTAAAGTATCATTTCATTTGGTCCCTAGACTCAAAGACTTCACAGAAATGTGTGTCTGCTGTTTGTGAACAAAGGAGCCCAATGCTACATCCATGGGTCAAATGGCCCAGAACAGAAATGCTGTTCTGACTGGCAGCAGCTATCCGGGGGCCGGTTGGGTCTTCCCTACTTCTGTTCCTGAAGATCCTTTAAATGAAACCACCAGGGAGAAAACTTGGGACCTTCTGCACACAGAATCTGGACGAACAGCCCATTAACAAGAATAAACAAGGAAGAAAATTCACAAATATATGTTCTTGTTAGCTGCTGCTATTTGCCACCTGAACAGATAAGGAGATGCAGTGCCACACTGTGCTATCAGGACAAATAAGAGAAAAATGAGACAGGAACTTAGGACTGAGTAGAAACCCAAGAGTCTGTCAAGAGGTTTGAAAACATACATTTTGTTCCTGAACTGAAACAAATCTTGTATCTTTGGGGTTTGCCTTAGATGCAGATGACTTATTAGCAGCCCAATCCTAACTAAGCTTTACAACAGCAGAACAGAGGTTCCATTGATGTAAATGACCATATGGCACCATGCACAGCATGCTGCCAGTGGCCATTTTTGAACCACCACCGCAAACAGCAGCTTTGTTGGTGGCCCACTGCAACAGCCAGCTACCCATGGGAGTGCAGGTAAGCCAGCACAGGGGGCAGGCAGTGGGAGAAATGGGTGGGGAGGGGGAGGAATAGGGGAGTCTGGGTGGGGAGGGGACAGATGAGAGGCAGAATGGGGGGAGGGGGCGGATTCCAGTTGCACTGGTATGCGCCAGAATTCTATCCCATTCCTTTTCCTCTTCCCTCTCCCTTACTCTCCTTGGTTCTGTGCCCGTAAAATGTCTGGCACAGATCCAAAGAGACTCTTAGGCAACAGAGGCTTACATCAGGATAAGGGAATAAAAGTTCCCTTACCATGAGGAGACCTCCATGACTGCCGCCCCCCAACAGGATGCAGCGTGCGCTCCATTGACATGGCTGCATCAGCAGAGTGAGGTGGGGTTTAGTTAGGATTGGGCTGAAAATCTTTCCTTTTGGGCATAACCAGTCCATTTCAACTAACAAAACCAACATGTTATGCTAGAACTATGAAAAAGAAAAGAAGCTATGCAAATTTGCTCAATTTCCATAATTTATACAGGTTAGAAATGAGAGTAAGCAGCGCTAGCGGAGAGGCTTGCGCCGCTCCTCCAGCACCACAGAATAGTAAGGCCCCGCCGGGCAGCAGAGGGGCAGGGGAGGGCGTAATGGGGCGTTCTGGAGGGGTGGGATTGGAGGATTGGGCCCAGGAAGGGGGAGGGATCAGAGGAGGTTTACTCCACGAATGCCATATCCTATCCCCCTTCCCGGGCTTGTTAGGCCTGACATGGGCCTCTCAAATGTATGCCAGAAAAATTGCTGGCATGCATTCGAGGAGACCCATCGGGGCGGCTGGCACAAAGGAGGCTACTGGCTGCGCCGGGGCACGTCCAATCTTGCATAGGATGCAGCAGGTGCCTCATGTGCACCAACGAGTCCAGCTAGACAGGACTGGGCTATTAAAGATATTCTAGCCCACTACTCTGTTCTCCTCCTCACTTCCTCCTCTACTGCACTTCCCTTCTTCCCAGGAGGAGCAGTAGGGGATGTGGCAGAGGCAGCAGCTGCTGTGATGTCGAATAACAGAGGAAGGCATTTAGTGCACCCCCTCAGTTGCCTGGAGGTTTGGGGCTGGTCCTGTACACAGCAATCCAAAGAAAGTCCAGAAATAAAAACTGAAAGGATGGCAGATTGCTAGCCTGAGTGCCACTCTGAAATGAGACCAGGTAGTTCAGAACCATATTATCCAGGGTGGAGCGTATGGATGGGGAGGATTTTTTAGGCATCCCTTGTCTGCAAAGGAGATGGGCTGAGTTCAACTTAAAAGACACCTTTAGGGCACTAGCTGCATCTCCGAGAACATATCACAAGCTAAGATGTAGCCAAGAGTTGTTTATGCGCCAGAGCTAAGCAGAATTCTAAAGGAACATCTTCCTTTTCATATGTATGAAGAGCTTTATCACAAATCCTTCCGGGTTCTTGAGATTCCTTCAGAGAGAAGATCTGTAGGAACTTTTTAAAAACCATCTGTTTGGGGGCCGAGATCATCACCTTGTCAGACTTTGAGGAACACTGTGTCCAGTAGGAAATAACAGATACAGATTTAAAATTCATGGGATGTTTTTCTGATTAATAATGCACACATCTCTCTTTTCCTCATTTTAAAATCTGTTTCAGGAAACAATTGAAGTCTTCCGTTCCGTTTTGAAGATTTTTGTCTCTTTGAAGAAGGCTGTCTTGAAACCAGGAGCAGTTTTCCCACAGATCTAAGCTTTTATTATCACCACTGCGTGTAGTTTTTCTCCTTGTTTTCTGTTTTAATTTGATACAATTTTTGTCTTCTTTAGAATCTCAGCTGAACACCTTGAAAAATAATGTTTCCAGAACTGTCATCACTTTATGATGAATAAAAATATGGGTTATGCAATCTTCAGAAAGCAAAGTTGACATTATTTGGCTTTGAAACTGCAAAAACATGAAAGACCATATTGGTGTCATTGCAAAATGTTACCAAAGCAATTACAATTTGTCACTCTTTTTTAAAAATAAGAAAAATATCAAATATCAAATCACCATGTTTCAGCAAAAAGGGATAAAGGCTCCCTGAGTAAATTGTTTCAGAATGAGCACTTATACATACACATATATACCGGGTACATGCACTCATAACTTGCTTCCTTCTTTTGTAGAGAATGAGAGCGCAATCCCACCTAAATTTAAAACGGCGGAGCAAGCGCTCCACCATTCCAAGCCATCGCGAACGTGCCGTAAAGCAGGTTTGCGACGATGTTTGAGTAAGCGCGGCCGGCGCAGAGTCTGGCCACCTTCACTCCACTGCCGAATCGTCCCTGCAGTCACCGGATACAGGTAACTGCAGCACTGGCGGGGGCAGTCCGGGTGGCGAGAAAGGGGGGCCATTGGCCAAGCCGGCCCAGGGGGGTGGGGATGGCAGTCGCCATATCCCCGTCCCCTTCCTGGACCAGTGCGGCCTTTACATGGCCTCCTCGGACGTGCGCCATCTAAATAGCTGGCGGGTAGCCCCCCCCCGAGTAGCCCTCTGGGCCGAACCCAGAACGGGGATAGGATCCGGCGGGCAGAATTGGGTTCAGGAAAGGGGCAGGATTTGGCAGCCACTGCTGCAGCCAAACCCGCCCCCTTCCAGAGCTGATTCACCCTCCCCCTGCCCCGTCACCACCTTGTTCCGCCCTCCCAGCCCTTGTCCTGCCTTACCTGCGTCAGAGGATCCATAATGATCCTCCGGCGCATGGGGGAAAACTTCGGCCTTCCCACTGGCACTCCGGCAGAGTGCACCCTCGTGCACTGTCAGAGTGCTTTTTGGGACTACTGTAAGGCAGTTAATGCTGGCAGAATTCTTGCTCCACCAGCATTAAAGCCCAATAAGATTGGGCTGTTAGGGGCTATTTCTGTTGGCACAGAAAGAGACTCTCCTCCTGCCACTTCTCCCTGTCCTTTGCTACTGCTGCCAGGTCAGAGAATTGAAAGATGGGAAGGATTTTGGACGACAGCTGGTGGGAAAGGTTGGGTGATGGCTGGGTGTAAGAAAGGAAGGCGTGAGATTCTCCTGCAGCTTGGATGACTATTTCTATTCTTTGGGTAGCAGAACTTTCCTCAAATCCTCTGGAAGTAAAAAATCTGAGTGGGTGATGGATGCAACTTGACTCTGGTGCACGTACATGCAAGTACATACATACGGACACAAAATGCCAGGGCACTGTTTCCCTTCCACCTACCCACTCACATACACAAGCAACTTCTCACTCATATAATCAGTGCTGAGGAGGGTGCTTGAGTCAATGACGAGCAGGCAGAGATGAACTTCAGCAATATGTAAGTGTGGGAGGAGGGTAGGGACTCAGGCAATGAGTGTGACTAGGCTGCAAATAGGAATATCCCAAGAACTCCTCAAAATGTCTTCCATGGTGTTTTTTTTTGGGGGGGGGGGTATTTGGCCGTCATCTCGTACATCAGGAGCCGGGAGAGCAGTGGGCTACAGGACACATGGATGGGAGGCATGGAGGTTTCAGCCAGGCCTGGTCTTCACATGCAGCAGAACAAGGTGATAGAGACTCTGTCATAGAGTTCTGAGGCCATGGATTGTACTACTTTAGAGAACAAGGGGGAAATCATGGTTTTGATTGCTCCCTTGCGTAAAGAGCTTCTGACAAGGAGAAAACAAACACAGCAGTGGGTGGGCTGAGCTAGAACCTGTCTCCTTGATCTATTTTAAAAAAGAAACTTGTGAGAAGTTTTTCTTAGGGTAGTTCTACACATGTCATTTCCGCCCCAACATGCGCACATTGGCACCCTGAGGTGGACATATCTGCTCTAGTAGCACCTCAGGCTTCTACTACTTCAATCTGCTTTGTGAATTCTCATCTCATCCTTCTTCTGATCATGTTAATGGACTCTGAATTGACCCTCGAGCTGAGTTTTGCCAACTTACAACACAAGCCGATGCATGTCTACTCAGAAGTAAGTGGACATACTCCCAGGTAAGTGTGTAGAGGATTGCAGCCCTATGCTTCATGCAGTGGATGGAGACCTGGAGGACAACATGTAGTCTGTGCTGAGAACATTTGTCTTTTTCTTTTTTTTTTTCCTCGTAAGTGTAGTAGAATATCAGGAACTCTTAAGAATAAGACAAGGAATATAGAATGGTCTCAAAAGGCAGGATTTGATGGAGAGATTCCTTTTTGGTATATATAGCCACAAATAGATTGCTCTCCATTCCTTACAGCCCCCCCCCCCACCCTTTTGGACTAGTCTAACAGTGCAATCCTGTGTAAGTACACATGGCCGGCCTAAAGCTTGGCCACACCTCAGGAGAAGGGGACACCCGTCCCCTTCCCCGGGTGTAAGCGAGCCCGGGGCATATGGGCCTTCTCAAATGCACACCAGGTCCAGTCCTGGCATACATTCGGGGAGAAGGTATAAGGGTGGTGCGGGCTGGGAAAGGGCCTAGGATATCGGTGCCGATATCTACGCCTCCTCCCAGCCCGGGTCGGACAATGGCCCTCCTCCCTCGCTGCTCTGTCCTGCCCTCCCACCGACTGGTGTGGGACTTACCCGCGGCCATTGAAGTCAGGTAAGTTCCTTGTCCTAGTAAGCAGTGCCAGCCTCCGTGCTGGCACCGCTTACTCTTGAGGCGCAAAAAAGTGCCTTATGGCACTTGTGTGACACCTACGCCAGCAGAGCGCTTGCTCCACCTGCATTTAGTTACACTGGATTGTGCTGCCCACCCTAGAATAACCCTTTAGTCTATGATTAACGCAGGGCATACTAAATAACTGGCCTGGATTAAGAAATAGCTTACAAACAGGACATCAGATTGCAATTTATTTCCTAGGACAAGAATATTGAAAACCTTTTCCTTACCTCACTGATGTTTGGTTCCCTCCTCCTACCAACACACATATTTTAGTAGAAATCCCACATTTTTACAGCTGGGCATGATAACGTTTCTTCCCTTAAGGCAAGAACACTGCAGAAACTAATATGAAACACATGCATGCCTCAGGATCAAAAGAAAGGAAAGATGAAGGCAGAAGGTTTATTGACAGTTTTACACCAATAAAGAACCCTTCCCACTGCAAACCTGTTCTTTGGACACATTTGTAGTGATAGCTTTCAGAATATTATGTAAATGAACATCTGTAGAGAAAAGATTACAGCACGCACCTGCAATGTGAACCAAGGGGTGGGTAAAAGGCCCCCACCTCGTTTAGATTCTTAGCATAGTGAAACGTGTGCACACTGGCAAAGAGGCTTCACTACAGATATCACACTCAAATCTGATCTGTTGCTCCCCATTTTGGAAATGGTTGGAACTGCAGTTGGTGGTTGCAGTGTAGAACATTGGCATTTATCCTTTCATTCTTAGGACCAGCCCAAGACTTCCTGGTGCCATAGGCTGCTCTCCCTCTTTCATGGCACACTGCATCTCCAAACACCGCTCACCACTCTCTCTGCCACACTTCTACTTCCTCTCCATCATGCCCCTCTTCTTTCTAGAATCCAGGGGGCAGGAAGAGGGGTAATGGTAGGAGTGGTGCAAGCAGGTGAAGGCAGGTAGCACAACCTGCATGGACCAACTGGCCCCATTCATTGCAATGTCTCTGTATCCAAGAAATACATAGCCTTGCATTGTATTTTGCATTTTCCTTTTCCCTGTGAAAACAGGTGTGGTGGGTTCGGCTCAGGGATGTGGATCAAGTCTCTGACTCCAAGTCTCGAGTCAAGTCCCAGGTCTTTGCCCCCAAGTCCTGAGTCTTTGGTTTCGAGTCCCTATCTATTTAATGGGGAAAACGGGTTTAAACCTGAATAAAATTGGACTTGTTATAAAAGGCTCCAAGTCTTGAGTCGAGTCTTTTACAATCGCCGAGTCAAGTCATTGACGCGACTTGAGTCCGAGTCCAAGTCAATAGACTCAAGTCTACATCACTGGACTGGTTGATATTTTCTGGAAACACAGAATTGTGCCCTGAGGCTGAATGTGTGTGTCCCGGATTTCCTGTGATAGCTCAGTGTTCCAGAGAGTTCTTATGTTACAAACAAACAGAATGAGGAGTGGGCCAGTAGTTAAACCAAAGGACTCCACTCAATGTGACCAAGAAGAACAAATGCCTGTTAAGAAGTAGGGAGCAGAAGTGATAGCAATTAGCTTCTATATTAAGGTTGGCCAACCAACATGCCTTCATTTCACATTACTAAGGTTCAGAAATCCCATAAGTAGGCTTACCAGATCTCCAACAGGGACAGAGTGCTAGACCTTTAGGAGAAAGAATGCGGGCAGGTGTAGCTTGTTAAACCTTAGAAGCACAATCCTAGGCATGTCTACTCAGAAGCAAGCCCCACTGAACACAATGGGGCTTGCTTCTGAGTAGACATGCCTAGGAGGATTGTGCTCTAAGGTTTAACAAGCTACACCTGCCCACATTCCTTCCCCTAAAGGTCTAGCACTCTGTCCCGGTTGGAGATCTGGTACCCATAAGTATCTCAACCTTTCTAGAATCTGCTCAAGTTGCTCCTTTGCTTCCTTGTTAGTGAAGAACTAAACTACACAGCTCATTAAATGTGTAGTTGGTCCTCTGTTACAAAAGGAATCAGGATACAGACCACTGTATAGGGAGGGAGTATTCAGCTCATCCCCCCCCCCATACTACAGTCCCAACTAAAGTTGAGCCTCCTATTAGCCCTGAGAAAGAGGCTTCCACTGGAACCAACCAAAGCTTCCCTCCTGGGGTTAATAACAGCTTTAGGGGCATGAGTCTCATTAGGGCTGTGGCATGTTGGGGAAAGGGTTAAGTATCCCTTCCCAACATGTCCTGGTTGCAAGATGTCCCTGCTGTTGCTATTTATATTTTATTTTTTAAAGCAAGATCAAAGAATGTAGTAAGGCTTAGCTTGACCCTAAATGGTGCTAATTAGGTTTTGGAATATCTCACAGACATTCCTCTATCTTGTGAGCATGCTGTGAAGGGGTGAGAGGATGGCTGGTGTCCCATGAAACCAAGTGTGAGTGCTTAGCATTTTACAATATTTAATTCAATTCCCCCTCTGTGGTTCTGATCCCGATTGTTTGTCCCCCCCCCCTCCACGTGCTATTTTAATGAGAAAAAGCTCCCATTGAAAATGGAAGATTTTTTTTGTCTAATTAAAATAGCACGGAGGTGGCACACAACCAGGTTTAGAACCACAGTGGGGTGTGTGTGCTAAAGGCCCCCTACATCATTATGCCATGTTGGGTGCTCCCTGGGCCAAACTAATGCATTCAACATCCCTTCATGTTTCTCTTTTCTCCCACAGGCAGCTGTCCCACAGGTAAAGACACTGGGCTTACCCCAAGGGAAGCCTACAGCCTACCTCCCCTCATTGACCAGTGGGAGCTCAGCTGCTGTTCAGGCAGGTTGCAGACTTGCTTCTTCCAGTTGAGCCCTTGTGGCTTTGCAGGCTCCATGACAGACAGTGAACCTACTGATGCATCTAGACCTCACTGGCACCTGTTAATTAATTGGATGTCTGTTGGATACATAATAACAGCACAACAGCCCTCCTAGGAGGAGATGATTGGCAACCTCACTTGTGTGTTTGTGTTTCTCCTTCAGATGCTGTTCTATCACCGATACAGTAAAAACATGGACTGGATCACCCATGTTGTCTCTTTGTTAGCAGATAGGGATCCCTTCTTCCCAAATTAGTTGTTTCATACCTTCAGGGTGGGACTCTGCAGGGGGAGGTGCCTCTCTGCTCTCAGCATTCTTACTCCTTGGGCTCCAAGGGGAGGGGCACCACTCAGGGCTCCCTGTTCCCTGCTGCTATTGGTCAATTGTGCAAACAGTGGCAAGGAGACCAGAAGGGTACCAGCAATGAAGCAAAGGGAATGGAGTGTATGTGGGTGTGGCCAGAAGGGTGGGCTGCTGCAATCTGTGTCACATGGCAACCCAATTATTGGCCCATGCAGTGCTCCCTCTGATAGGTCCATCTGCTATGGCATCCCAGACCAGTGTGCCTGTTTGTGGTGATGCAAGGTGTTAAATACTGGATGAGCTCAGGTACATATTGTTTGCCTTATGCTATGGCTGGGTGGTTAGAAAGCAGCTTTATGGAGTAGCTGGTGTGAGTGCTTGACCTTCCTCCCACTCTTCTTTTGTCTCTGCTATGAGTGTTTCCAGTCAGTCATACAAAAGGTGAGTGCCTTGCTGGTGAGAGCACATCCTTTGGCTGGGCTTGAACCTGTCCTGCCTAGTTCCTGGCCTGCATCTTCATGTGGTGAGCTACCAGGACCCTGCTTTGCTTGAGGCTTCCCTTCTGTCTTGTCCCAGTCACTTCCCTGGCTAAAAAGGTTCATTCCAGGTGGTGGATGCCCCCACAGGGACTCAAACGAGCCCTCACCATGGAGAGACTTATCTGTCTGTTGCACATGACTGCTGTCTTTTGTGGAAACTCTTTGTCCTTCCTCTGCTGTGGTCCAAAAGGTATTCCTTGGGTGTGTGTTTGTCTGGGTGGGATAAGGGGACTTGAACCACGGCTGTAGGGGTTCCTAGCAGGGCTTTGCTTTTGCCCCATCTTTGCTGGCTTCTATAAGAGGTACAGGTGGTGTGGCATTCTTGTATTGTGTGTGTGTGTGTGTGTGTGTGTGTGTGTGTGTGTGAGTGCACAAATGTCAGGATGCTGTTCCATGAGTGATGGGCTGTGTAGGGGTTTCCATGGACACTGTCAGCATTGCTGGAAAGTACTGCACCAGAATTACTAGGAGTGCTGTAGTGGCATGGAGTTGCCTGGATGGGCTTAGTTTATGATGGACATTGCAGAAGCATCTGTGCAACAGCATCTGTGCAACATCAGCACAGTGTCCAAATAGGATCAAGTCATTAGCTACTATAGGGAGATTTTGCAAACCCATAGGCTGGTTTATGTAATGAAATTCTTATGCAAAATATGAGCTTAAATGCTTTGGGAATTTTTTTTTTAAGTTTGAGAAACTGAAATAGGCAATTGGACTGTTCTCCCATTGGGACTAGACTGGGATTTGATGGTTCTCATCCAGAATGATTGGATCGGTGATTTTGAACATTTCAATACAGCTGTCTTGAATGCTACAATGGTAGATCTGTGAGTAGCCTCTTTTCACCTACAGTCAGATGCTCCAAGTCTCTGATATCTCTAATCCAACTACAATATCTTTTTCCTATGGACTATTGCTATTCTTGCATATCTTCTGCAAGGCGAGTCATGATTTTGTTCCCTTTCTTGCTTTGTTTTCAATCAGTTCTCAGTGAGTGCTTCAGTACTTAATTCACCTTTCTCCCATAGGCAGTATCTTAAGGTGAATAGAAACATTTCTCTTATGTTTGCTAAGCACAATATCTAGTAGGCCTTTGAGCAGTAGATGTTCATTCCAAAGGTATGTGTCCTCTTTAGGAATGGAACTTCTACATCATTTTGTCTCATACTTGTTTAGTCAACAGTGCCTTCCATGCTCAAAACTGACCTTCATTTCTCTCACATGACATGGCTATAAATCTATTTCATTTTTCTATGGTTGGTTGAATTGTACATTATTGCTTCAGCTACAGTATGATTTCAGCCTGTGCAGTGTACAACACAGGTGCCATCACCCTTGCTGATGATAGTAAAAAGTGTATTAACCCATGCAAATGTGGCCAGGAGGAAGGTGCTCTGAAGGTCAGATATAACGAGAGCTTTCTGTGGGCTGGAACTTAATTCTTTGCATTACTGAACATTTTGGGAGTACACCGGCACTTTTCTGGCATAGGGAGTGAGAAAAGATTCAGAGTGAGAAAGCCAGGGAGACCTAGGGCCTAGAATGCTGAATTTTGGGAGACCTCAATTCTGATTTCTGCTCAGCTATGGACCCATGGAATGGTCTCTGTCAAGCCACTCTCAGCCTCATTTCAGACAAATTGTAGTCAAAGTAAAATGTACACCACCCTGAGCTCGACTGGATATAAATAAATTAAATATATATTTCCCTAGTGGAATGAGTTTTTGTTTTTAATGTCAGAATGCAGAAAATAAATACCACTTTGAATTGTATTTAATTCAATTGTATTCAGTACTACTGAAAAGAACCACACTTTTTTTTGCATACAATATAGAAGGTTTTTGTTACTTTAATGAACAGGTAGACCTTTGACTGAAGAAGGTGCAACTTAGTACAGAGAGATGTAAGAATGTTTTTTTAAGTAATAAATCAAGTGAAAGAAAATGTACGCTTGTTTTCCAGATTAATATCTAGGATATGTTAATTGATATACTCTCTTGTGGCTTTTAAGAACATGAAGATTATTCTATCTTAAATGAAATTGTGTCATTTACTCAAAGTGTTCTCAGAAGCCCAGTCACTGTTAATGTGAGCTGCATGTGGTTGTGGAGCAGCTGGGGGAGATGGTTGGATATGATTGCTCTTAAAATAACAATATACCAAAAAATAGATCTGATCAAAACATTTTCATTATGTGTTGCTATTTATTGCTCAAGAACTATGCTTTAATTTCCCATAATCCAGTACTGTACTACATTGTAAACTATTGTGCTGCCTCTGCCTGCCTGCTTGTCTGCTTCGGTGTGTGTATGTGCATAGGTGTGTATGTGCAAGGCTTTCCCCCTGCGCCTTATAGAGATGAATCATGAAGCACACAACAACATGGCCTCATCTAGGGCAGAGAGCGGGAGTAGGTGTGGCTGCACTGTTTTAAGGTAGCCATTCGGATCCACAGGCCTCTATGTGGCATGATGTGCAGGATCAAAAGTAGCAGCAATCATGAGCTTTGTGGAACAAAAGAGGTCTAAATAAAAGTATGAAGGATATGGCCCAGGAGGTCCATTGCTTGTGCATCTGAGTCACAAGGGGGGGGGAGTTCCCAGGAGAGGGCTATTGCAGATGGAGAAAACAGGAAATGAAAAGAAAGGCAGAGTTCAATCCTCAATCAAAAAAGGGTCCAGAAAACATGGGTTGTCAGTCAGGTCTATCAGCACCCTGGACAGATCATAGGGAGCTTGCAACTTGATTTCACTTGAGAACCTTGTCTACTCACACTTCTGTGTCCCAGTGATCGGAGTGAGAACAATCTGGGACAGAGGATGGGCTTGTCCTTGAACCACCAAGGATATTATTTACAGCACAACCCTATGCATGTCTACTCAGAAGTCCCATTCTGTTAAATGGGGTTTACTCCCAGGAAATTGTGTGTAGGATTGCAGCCTTAGACACTGCATGTGCATATGCCTTCTCTTATGTATTACATTTTGCATTTCTATAATGACCTACTATGGGAATAAGACTGAACTAAGCTATTACATTGCACACTTAGGATCATAGTATTGTTAGCATTGCTGCAGTGCAGTTCATTTTTCCAAGCAAGTAGAAAGTGCCAAGAGAAAGATCAACTGAGACTTGAGACTTGTTGCATCTAGTTGAAGATTTTGACCTTCCACACCCAGGCATATAACTCTTGGCCACAACTTTACTGGGATGATGTAGAACCCACCTTTCCTTGCTCAGTTGTAACATGATCTTTGTTTTTATTTGCAGGGAGGCCTGCATGGTTTTGTAGCCAGCAACTGAGCTGGTTGCATTAGCTACTGGGAGGAAGGTAAGAGGAAGTGTCTAGCTGGAGATGCTCTGAGCAGCAGACTAGGAGTATTCTGACTACATTGACCTATGTGAGGGAGGGGAGAGGACATGCCGGGCCAGTCTCTTCCTGCTGTCTTCCCTAACCCTGAGGGGATTCTGCCAGAAGCTGCAGCAGGAGTGACTGCAGAAGTCACAACAGCCTCAAAGTTTGCTTTGGAAAAATCTAGAGTTGCATGGTGACTCTAGATGATGATGTTAACTTTTTGCATGAGTTGCACACAGAGGTAAGAACATCTAGGAGATGTGGGCCTCTAGCAAAGCATCTGAGGACCTGTGGGCCTCGGGTACACAGTCTCTGGAGCCAGCCCTGATCATCATAACAGTCCATATAGCAATACAAGAAGCTTCTCAGAAAAGATGTGCCAATCTGAGATCAGGGCAAAGTCACTTTCACACCAGGCTTCAGAGAACTTTGGTGGCTTCCTGGCTATCTTTCAATCCATCACATCTTTACGTTAATTTGCCTCCGCCAATTTTCACTGCAACAAATCCTATTCTTTTAGACTTTTGCTATGATTGTGACCTTTTGCTTTTGATGTTTTGGGGCCACAGACCTTGTTTGCCTTTGAATAGTGGTGCTTTGGTGACTTTCTGAGCTCTGGCCCAGTCCTCTCCAACTTCCTGAAGCAGGGTGTTCCAGCTTCTTGCTTCTGTTTTGTTTTGGTAGGTGGAACTGTGTGAAATTGCCCCCACTGTTGTTGTTGTTGTTGTTGTTGTTCAGTCGTTAAGTCATGTCCGACCCTTCGTGATCCCATGAACCATATCCCGCCAGGCCTTCCTGTCCTCCACTATCTTCCTGAGCCCCCACTGTAGCTACATAGCCCACTGTAGCTAGAGCAGGGGTTCTCAACCTTTGGAGGCCCGGGTACCCCCTATCATGGTCCAATTTTCTGAAGTACCCCTGCTAATTAATTGGATTAATCAATCAATCAATTAATTAGCAAATTAATCATTAAATAAAAAGTACTAAAACAATTTTAAATGTGAAAACTTAACTCGAGTGTGTGTGACAGACAGACAGGGGGATTGCATTTAAGTTCTAATTAACAGGTAATTAACTACTGATTGATGCTGATAAGGGGCAGGCTCTGGCGTACCCCTTGCCGTTGGTCCGAGTACCCGTAGGTGTACTTGTACGACAGGTTGAGAACCTCTGAGCTAGAGTAAGATTAGGTGGGGAAGGGGAGTTGTATTTTGTTGCATGATAATGACTGTGACAAAGTACTGTATCTTTGGCACTCAAGGAACTTTGCTACCTGATCACTGGCTCAGGAACACTGCTACACGTGTGCAGCTCACATTTTAGGAGTAGAACTGAAATAATTCTGACTTCAAAAGATGAAGCCACAGGCACACAAATAAGAAGTGAAGAAGGAATGCATTTCCATGGGCTCTTAGAAAATTAGACTCAACGGAAAATTCCTAAGAGGCAAGGCTCTGTTTTGAATATATATCATACCAATGCACTTAGAACTGTATGCATGCTTTCTGATGTACACATTATTCTATGTTAAACTATCTTCAAGAAACCAAAAGGTGTAAAATGGATGTCACCCGAGCCTGCATAATTGGCAACCCCCTAGCCCGAATGGCGCTTACGAGCCACAGATTGTGGCTTGTTCAGGTGCTTGCCAAACCATCCTGTCTTTTGCCGTCCATATGGAAAGGGAGTCGTGCAAGCCGACAGCACTGCTGAGAACATAATGGAAAACATAACACAATAAGGTACAGCAGAGATTGCGGTTCATATTTCTTTGGTGCCTGATGTATTATTTCAGAGTAGACTACTGTAACTGTTCTAGTCCACATCCCAGGCTTTTAACTCCCCTGCAATATGTACTCTTCTAGCAAATCACAGTTATGAATACAGTAGGCATGAATTCCACAACAGGTAGCTGAAGAGCCCTAGCATCTCGCATCACCCCTGTCATTGCTGCCATTGCCTCCCTCTGTGCTTGGCTGACAGCTTCATTTGCAACTATTACCGCAGTTCAACATGCCCTTGACCTTTAGTAGGCTTGGTGTGCTCCATTAGCCACCCGCCTGCTTGCCTGCTGATTTCCTTTGTCCTCTGCCAAGAATATGTGAGGGTACCTGGTGTGGGTGAATAAGGAGGAAAACACATCCCTGATTAAAATAAATGTGAACTGATAGAAATGTTTGTTTTCATCCAGGAGCCAGGGCTGGCTTTTCTATCTTTTCAGTTCACTGCTAAAGGCAGCCAGGGCAGGTTGTTTTCCAGCATAAAACACATTATCTAGTCCCAGCCCTCCCCACACATTTCATTTACCCATTTAAAGCTTTTATGAATCACTTGTCCATTAAAAGCACCTGAATTTTCAAGGCAAAGTATAGATTAAGAAAATAACCCCCAACCCCTCCACAATGCAACCGTGTTATGAAAAGAAGAAATGAGAGACTGAACCAAACTGGTCAGGGTTGGTAGAAATGCGACACCGGCTAGAGTTTAGGCGCTCATGCAAGGAATATACTGCTTCTTCCAGGACTGACAAAAAAAGAGAAAAACATTTGGGTGTCACTAGAAAATTGATAACACCACATTCCAAAAGCTTCTACAAAACAGCTACACAATGCTAATAAATGGCACAATGTGACTAATCCTATCCTCCACAATTGGCACCGATGCAGCTGTGCTGACAGAGTGCATGCTGCATCCAGTGGTTGCTGGGGGGCAATCGGACAAACAGCAGGAAGTAAGTAAAACAATTTTTTTAACTTCAGATGGTACAGATAAACTTAGTTCAGAGTGTTGGTTTATTTATCGGCTGTTTAGTGCTTACCCCAATGGACCCCCACAGCTTACAAACGGGTATTTAAAACAACAAATAGAATAATACTGTGGCTGCTCAAGTCCGCTGCCTTGGGGCATTGGCTGGGACTGTAGCTCCAAGACCATACGCTTGATGATGATGTCATCGCCTAGTGATCCTGGAGGATGAGACACAGGTGGTTCACAAGCTGGTGACGACGCCACAGAGAGCAAGGGGTGGGGGTGGGAGAGCACAAACGGGAAGAAAGGGGGAAGGCAAGATGGTAAAGATAGGGGGAGCAGTAAGAGGGGAGCAGAAAGTGGGACAAGGGAACAATGGATTCCATCAGAGCCAGGAGAAGAGAGGAGAGCCAGCAGCCAGGAGGGAGGAGAAAGATGGACAACAAGCAAGTGTGGAACAGCAGAAGATAAGAAGTGAAATGGGGACGAGGACAAGGGGTGGATAGGAGAATGGCCTGGGGCAAGACTGAAAGTCTTGGAGAAGCAGCGAGCATTAACAGAGGAGCAACAAGGGGAACCTTGAAGAGGCTCAAGGAGGAAAACTTGAGAAAACAGGTGGGGTCCAGGCAAAATGACTACAAGCCTGCCTGCCAGACAGGGTCAACCATAGAAGAAAAGATCTGGGGGACATGGGCATCCCTTTGTCCTACGTTGCCTAGCTACAGAGGGTGCAAACCTGACTGCTCCTGAGGGTACCCCCTCTTTGTGTAACCCTTACCCCCAAATAAACAAGTGAGCAGATTAGCCAGTCGTAAAATGAATGATTGAGAGCTATCCCCACTGAAATGTCATTCCCAAGTCCATATGATGTGGACCTTCCCATTGGGAGGAATTGGAGGAGGGCAGGGATCCCACCAACACATACCAGTAAAACAATAAACAAACGTTAAAAACTGCAGGGCAGAAGCATACTCAGCATTAAAAACAGACATTTGAAAGTACAGTAAATTCTTGTTATCCACTGACTCTGATCCCACGGAATTGCTTATCCGCTTTTATAAAAGTGTAACCCATTTTGCCACATATGTGATCTCTTCACACTCCTTCATGGCCAGACTGTACTTGGGCTTCTCTGGGTGCTGAGAGCTGGGAGTGTGGTCCCCTTTAAGTTGGAGACACCTGGGCCTTGTTGGGGGCTGGAACTCGGCAATCTCTCTCTCTGTCCCTCCCCCAGGTGAGCTGCTTGAAAGAGCCACTGGCTTGCCAGTCAGTTTGTTGGGCTTCTCTGGGTGCTGAGAGCTGGGAGTGTGGTCCCCTTTAAGTTGGAGACACCTGGGCCTTGTTGGGGGCTGGAACTCAGCAATCTCTCTCTGTCCCTCCCCCAGGTGAGCTGCTTGAAAGAGCCACTGGCTTGCCAGTCAGTTTGTTGGGCTTCTCTGGGTGCTGAGAGCTGGGAGTGTGGTCCCCTTTAAGTTGGAGACACCTGGGCCTTGTTGGGGGCTGGAACTCAGCAATCTCTCTCTGTCCCTCCCCCAGGTGAGCTGCTTGAAAGAGCCACTGGCTTGCCAGAGGCTTGAGCCTCTGGCTCGAGCCGAAGGGCGAGAGCCTAAGGGCTCTTTGCCCGTGGCTCTTCGCCCGGTGGATCGGAGACCACGCAGGCCAGAAGACTTCACCTTGCGGCTGAGCTCACCTAAGCTGTTGTTACCCAGTGGGTCACCATTTGCTTTTAATTGTCAGCCCTGCCATGTCAGCATCGAGAGAAAGGTAGAGTGAGTGGTATATGTATGTGGGTGATTGAGTGTGTATGATTGTGGTATATGGTAAGCATAGGGGTTCTGTGAATGGTTAACCTTGGCCTCGGTGAGGGGGAGGCCTAAGGGGGACGAGTGGGACCTCTACCCCGGTGAGAGGGGGGCAAGGGGTGTGGGGTGCCGTGACCCACGCCTCAGTGAGAGGGAGGCGGGGGTTGCTGGACAGGAGTAATTGGGGGTTGGAGGGAATGCTTTTATATACGGATTGACTGGAGAGTGAGGTGGTGACTGAGAGTGTGTGGTGAGTGTGTGAGAGTTTTTAGGTCGTCTGGTCAGGAAGTAGGCTCCGCTGAAGGGCTATGTGTTTGACACGTCGAGGGAGCCTAGGGGAGGGGCGGGTGGCCACCATTAGCAGAGTGACGGGTCACGGAAGATATGGCGGTGGGGGCTGGGCAGGCCATTTCAGGAGAACGAGGGTCAGTCACAGGCAGACTGTCCCTCTTTCTGGCCCTTCTCCCATCCCTCTGACCCTTGGCGGTCTGGGCAACAGTCCCCTGAGTCTGAAACTGCTGCTTTTGAACGCCAGGTCAGTTAATAATAAAATCTGCCTAGTCCAGGATTTAATCCTGGATGAAGGTGCTGACCTGGTGTGTATTACGGAGACCTGGCTGGATGAGTCGGGAGGTTTAAGTCTCTCCCAGATGTGCCCGCCGGGTTTCCGGGTATTGCAGCAGCCACGACTACAGGGGCGGGGAGGCGGAGTTGTGATAGTCTATCGTGATACCATCAGTCTCACTGGGTACCCTGTCCCGCGGTCCACTGGGTTTGAGTGCCTCCATGTCGTGTTGGAAGGGCGAGACAGAATAGGGATTCTGTTGGTGTACCGCCCACCATGCTGCCCAACAGTCTCCCTGCCTGAGCTGACCGGGGTGATCTCGGCACTGGCGTTGGAGTGCCCTCGCCTATTGGTGCTGGGGGACTTTAATGTCCACGCTGAGGCCCCGAGGACAGTTGCGGCTCAGGACTTCATGGCCGCCATGGCAACCATGGGTCTGTCTCAGAGAATATCTGCCCCGACGCACGATGCGGGACACACGCTGGACCTGGTGTTTACTGCTGGGCAGGTGGATGGTGATCTGGATGTGGAGGAAATTAACATCACTCCTTTGTCATGGACAGATCACTTCCTGGTGGGATTTAGGCTTATCGCGGCCTGTCGCCTCCGCAGTGGTGGGGGACCTCATTCTATGGTCCGCCCCCGGAGGATGATGGATCCGGATGGATTCCTGAGGGCTCTGGGGGATTTTCCTGTTGACAGAGTCGGCGACTCACCCAGCGCCCTGGTTGACCTCTGGAATGGGGAAATGACCAGGGCCCTGGATCTGATCGCTCCTGAGCGTCCTCGACCTAGCCGCAGAGTCAGAGCGGCCCCTTGGTTTACTGAGGAGCTGCGGACGATGAAGCGGCAGGGCAGAGGCCTAGAGCGACGGTGGCGGAAAACTTGTGCTGACTCCGACCGGGCACGGGCTAGAGCTCACTTCAGAGCCTATTCCGTGGCGGTGGCGGCAGCTAAGAGGGCTTTCTTTTCTGCCGGCATCGCGTCCGCGGAGAACCGTCCAGCTGAGCTTTTCCGTGTAGTCCGGGGCTTGCTCCATCTGGCCCCCCCAGTAGATGGGGCGGAACACACGGTGGCTCGCTGTGACGAGTTTGCAAAGCACTTCGTGGACAAAGTCGATCGGATTCGGCATGACTTGGATGCTGCATTAGCAGTATCTAATGATGTCCCTGAGGCACCTGTCTGTTGTTCTTCCTGGGATTCTTTTCAGCTTGTAGAACCTGAGGATGTGGACAAGATTCTTTGGAGCGTGAGACCATCTGCTTGCCCACTTGACCCTTGTCCGGCATGGCTGATTAGAGCTGCCCGGGTGGGGCTGGCTGAGTGGACGGGGAGGGTGGTAAATTCATCTCTGAGGGAGGGGGTGGTGCCGCTGTCTTTGAAGCAGGCGGTGGTGCGCCCCCTCCTGAAGAAACCCTCCTTGGATCCTACGATTTTGAACAACTTCCGGCCAGTCTCAAATATCCCGTTTCTGGGCAAGGTGATCGAGCGGGTAGTGGCGTCTCAGCTTCAGAGGGTCTTGGAGGAAGCTGATTATCTGGATCAATTCCAGTCTGGCTTCAGACCGGGGTTCGGGACAGAGACGGCCTTGGTCGCCTTGGTGGATGACCTGCGCCGGGGACTGGACAGGGGGAGTGCGTCCCTGTTGGTCCTGCTGGACCTCTCGGCGGCTTTTGACACCATTGACCATGGTGTCCTTCTGGGTCGGTTGGCTGGGTTGGGGCTTGGAGGCACCGTTCTGAGGTGGTTCCGCTCCTTCCTGGCTGATAGATCCCAGAAGGTGGTGCTGGGGGATGCTTGTTCGGCACCCTTGCCCTTGAGGTGTGGGGTGCCGCAAGGGTCAATTCTATCCCCCATGCTGTTTAATATCTATATGAAGCCGCTGGGAGAGGTCATCCGGGGATTTGGGGTAGGGAGTCATCAGTATGCGAATGACACCCAGCTCTTTCTCTCCTTTCGACCTGACTCCAAGGGGGCGGTCGATGTCCTGAATCGTTGTCTGGAGGCAGTTGGGAGCTGGATGGGGGCTAACAAGCTGAAATTAAATCCTGATAAGACAGAGGTTCTGTTGGTCCAGAAGTCTACGACTCAGGTACTGGATCATCGTCCTGCTCTGAATGGGGTTGTACTCCCTCTGAAGGAGCAGGTCCGCAGCTTGGGGGTTCTCCTGGATGCGCAGCTGCTCCTGGATTCCCAGGTGGCGGCTGTGGCCAGGGGGGCTTTTGCCCAGCTTCGGCTGGTGCGCCAGCTGCGATCGTACCTGGATCGTGCAGACCTGGCCACGGTGACCCATGCCCTAGTGACATCTAGACTAGATTACTGCAATGCGCTCTACGTGGGGCTGCCTTTGAAGACTGTTCGGAAACTGCAACTAGTGCAGAATGCGACGGCCCGGGTGGTTGCTGGGGCCTGTCGGTTCGACTCAGTCGGACCGTTGCTTCAGCGGCTACACTGGCTGCCGGTTCGTTTCCGGGCACAATTCAAAGTGCTAGTTTTGACTTTTAAAGCCCTTTACGGCTCGGGTCCAGGGTATTTGAGGGACCGCCTCCTTCCTTATAATCCGACCCGTACTCTGAGGTCATCAGGGGGGGCCCTGTTGACTGTGCCGCCACTGACGGAGGTGAGGGGGATGGCGGCGCGGAATAGGGCCTTCTCGGCAGTGGTGCCCCAATTATGGAATTCCCTCCCCCTGGAATTAAGAACGGCTCCCTCCTTAGAGACCTTTCGGCGGGGCCTCAAGACATTTTTATTTAGATCAGCATTTGATGTCTGACATGGTGGGCTGGCTTTTTAACAAATTGCTTTTAACAAATGTGGATGACCCACCGGGGCTGTTCGTTTTAATTGTTTTAATTGTTTTTAATTATTTTAATTCTTGATTTTAAATGTATTTATGTATTAATATTTTTGTTGTAAGCCGCCTTGGTTGCCCTGGTGGGAGAAAGGCGGGGTAAAAATTCTATAAAATAAATAAATAAATAAATAAATAATACTTACATCATTCTGAGTGATGACAACCTGGTAGAAATCTAATCTAGGAGCAGGGGCCTGTCCATTCAAATAAAGTACAGTATCTGGGAGAAGGTATACCATTTTTGGGCACCAGCGGCCCATCGCTATGGTAACCAGGAAGGGGTGGGAGTACAGAGAGGTCACTGGAAGCTCAGCAACCCCCCCCCCCCCATAGTAGTCAACCCACTCTTAATGTTTGAAGTCTTCATCTCCCTGCCCATAGAATAACAAGAACCTCTCCCTTGGTTCTTTTGGGGGGCAGCCAAGTTTGAGAGGTTCACATTCTTACAACACCCCCTAGCACCATCACTCAGGTTCATAAAGTTAATTTAGTGTATAGTGAAGAGGGTCTTTGAGAACCTGACCCCATTTTTCCCACAGGATCGTTAATTCTGTAACAGTGGTTTCTGTTACCGCGGGGTTTTCCAGGAACATAACCCCACCCACAGTTAACAAGAATCGATTGTAACAGGTAAGAGTTTAAAAAAGAAAAGAAAAAGAAAACCTGGGCAAATAATGATTTCGCCTGATGCCAAATAGACATCATTGTCTGGTGAGCCTCCTTAAGGAGACCACTCCAGAGATGGGGTGCCATAATCCCAAAGAAAATTCCTCCCCTCCACAGCTGTTATTTAATCTAATCCCACCCCCACCCACATCCACAGGTTTAATGTAATGCATAGTTTGACCCTGGGTGGTTGTGGGTACTCAGACAACATACATAATCATCCTTGGAGTTTTTCCTAGAATAGTGTCTAAAATCATGTACAAAAAATCAAATAAAGCACTAGCACGCTAAGTGCTTTTCAGAAGCCAATGTTGCATTTTGCTTCCTCATTTGTCATTAATAACACTTAGCATTTTACATAACACTTTAAAATGTTCAAAGCACTTCACATACATTATCTTAGAAAGCCTACTGAGTTCATGGCAAAGGTGAGGCTTGACTTCACAGTTCCCAGCTCAGTCTCTTAGGGCTTAAGATTTGCTGAGCCTTTCTCAAAACCTGCTGATAGCTTACAGGGAGCTGCTGGGCAGACTTGATAATCTGAAAGTGACTGAACTGTCAAACCGAACCAGGCCAAAGGTTCACTTGACCCAAGTACCTCTTTCCGTCAGTGCTTGGTCCTCATGTTCTTGAGCTGGCCTCATGTGCGTCTTTCTCAGAAAGAAGCATGAAAGCAATTACAACGCAATCATGAAGTCATCCTTCACACAATGTTTCTGCAAGTCTGAACTTTCAAGAAACTTGGTGAACATTGCAACTCCTGAACACCTATCCAACTTTCCAGCACCGATGCAGCCACAATGTAGCCTCGAGGTAAGGGAACAAATGTTCCCTTTCCTTGAGGAGGCCTCCATGACTCTTGCCCATCTGCCACAGGATGCAGCACACACTCCGTTGGCAGGGCTGCATCGGCGCTGGAATGTTGGATAGGGTTGAACCGTGTCTTGTAGCCACCATTGAGCCTACCCTTTATGACAGGGGTGACCAAACTTGCTTAATTGAAGAGCCACATACGATAAACTTCAAGTGTTTGAGAGCCGCAATATTTAAGAAGCATTTAAATTTACTCACCATGTGAGAACATTAAGACTTACGTTTTAATTCAGTGGACTCTCAGTTTATACCTGGTAAATAATGATAAAGCTTGAAAAATTCTTATTTACCTTTTATATTACCGGTAATTGTGATGCAAAAAGGGGCTAAGCCAACATATTTCCCAGAGCCGTACATTATACGTCAAAGAGCCACAAATGGCTCAGGAGCCACAGTTTGGCCATGCCTGCTCTATGATTTGGTCATCCATTTTATCTTCAGACAGAGGCGGCCCATCCATGAGGCTAGGTGATGCAGGCTGCATCAGTGGTGGATTGCAGGGAGGTGAGAGAGCGGCAGATTTGGGGTGCCCTTCTGCCCAAGTCTGCTGCCACTGCCACCTCCCTGCAGCCCTCTGTGGATGTGTTACACATTGCACCCACTACAAGCAAGCAGAAAGCGGATCATCTGCTTCCTCACCTTGCTCCTGGTGCAGTTTCTTGAAACACAGAAGTGTGGGGGTTCTGATTTTCAGGGACCAAAGGAACGACTTCATTTCCATGGTCACTTTAAATCAAGCTCAAAGTCCCATACTTCCACTTTTGAAGAAACACTCCAGGAGCAAGGTAAGGGTTTAGCAGAGGCAGCAGTGGCAGACCCAAGGGGAACATTGGGCTGCATTCCGAGTTCCAGTGCCCCTGTCTTCAGATCAATTATGCACCATTCACACAGCAGTTTATGGACAAGGCACCATGTGTTCAGAAGTGTTTGAGCACCTGTAGCAGCAGCTGTAATGTCTTGGGGTCCATAAATAATGACAATGGGAATGAGGACTGGCATAAAACAATTTTACAGCCCAATTCTAACCAACTTTCCAGTGCCGATGCAGCCATGCCAATCTTGCAATTTTGCAGCCATGCCAATGCAGCCACTGCATTTTGCAGTGCGGGGGCAGTCATGGAGGCTTCTTCAAGGTGAGGGAACATTTGTTCCCTTACTTTGAGGCTGCATTGCGGCTGCACTGGTGCTGGAAAGTTGGTTAGGATTGCGTTGTTAATCTGCAAAGTGACACAATGATTTATACAGCAGCCTTACACCTTGCTCTGCTCGAATAGCCTCAGGGCTGGCCCTTCTGTGAGGCCAACTGTGGTGGTCACCTAAAGGTAGCACATTGTGCAGGGTGCCTATTTCCATTCATCTACCTACTTCCACAGCTCCTCTTCCTCCTGCTCCTCAGGTTAGAAAAGGCAAAGGGGGATGGAGTGAAAGAGGAAGTGCGGAGGAGAGTGGTGGGCTAGAAGTGTTCAAGCTTCCTTTTCCAATCCAAGGAATGAGAAGCTGGCACATCAACTGGTTGGGGGGGGGGACACCCAGTATTTGGCACACTGTCTCAGGCACTGGGAAGTCTTGGGCTGGCCCCAAATAGCCCCATGTGACTTTAGGGAATGTCATCAAACTTCCGTTTCCAAAATATATTGACTAGTTTCTCATACAAGAGAATGTTGTTAAATTATAAATTCTATCATATTGTAACTATCAAGATCTGAGAGTTATACTGTAAGTTTCCATTGACAGTTCTGTTCTTGCATTTCACCCCTGCTGGCTGGCACCACTTGCTCACTCACGAAGGTAATTCTATGCCCAATGCCTGGCTCCTACAGAGAAGAACAAGGAAGTGACCATAATTTCTTGTTGTTACTTCCTTGTTCCTTTCTGATGTTAGAAGACAAGGACAGTTGGTGCAAACAAGCGAGCAATGGCTCACTCCACTCAGATCCATCAGTCTGACTAATTTGCATTAGAAATTGATCTCATACTATCTTCAGAAATTCAGACACGCTTCTATGAGAGAATTAATGCATTCCTGTCTCATGACCAACAGAAGGTCTGTGTCACTTGAATTCCCTTTTTTCAGAAATTTGCGTACTCTCCAAACCATTAGCTTGTGTGATACCTTTTGTACTGTACCAGCACAAACTGAATGTTAAACTTTTTTCCCCCATTAGAAGTGCAAATGAAATTTCTAATGTTGGAGAGGGAACTGGGAATGAGACAACCTTGAGCAGATGTTGAGTGCTTTGGCTGAACAACCGTGGTTTTTTTTTCTTTTCAGTCAGACCATGCTCCAGCTGTAGAAGAGAATAGATTCTGTCAAGTGGTTTATAAAGATTACACGGAAATTAAAAAGAGGATATGAGGCTAACTCTATGTCTCTAATAGACATAGTTAGGAAGGAGACATTTTGAATGAAGTAGGGTGGGTGGGTGGGAGAAAGATGCTTAACTCTCTCCCTTCCTGCAGTTACTCTGCTCCAAATTGCATTTCCAAGCAACCCTTTAATGTGTGTTTTCTGCATGCCATTATGTGATGCGTGCCTCTCTAGAGGTATGTGTACGTAGAAGTATGTGTACATTGAAATTGGGTAGTTCAGTGTGCACCATAATACTAAACCTTGTTAGAGCTGCCTTGGAAAAGAGCTTTGCATGGTAAAGAATTCTTTACAAGTTCATTTAAGATTCTTTATTACCATAGGTTCATTTATTGAAGGAAATGTACAGAACATGTTGCCCTGTGTGTCACGTGCTGTTTGGCAGTAGGCTTGCTACCAAACATCTATCCTAATCAACAATTGCAAATGGATGTGGTTGGAAGAGCTCTGTCTATTCAAGCATTATCCTTTTGGCCCAACACTGCTATCTTTGCTAATGAGGTAGTGGCAGTTGTTTTTCAGATTCGTTGGCTGAAACCATTGATATTTCAAGAATGATCATCTGGAGAAGACTTAGCCGTACCAAAGGAGTTCGAAATTTATAAGATTTGTTGTAGAAAAATGACCTCATATTCTCACTAGTCTTATAGCGATGGAACTCTGCAAACTTAAGGGTACCAATCCACCAAGGAGTTCTCCTGCACTCCTGTTTGATTAAAGAAAGCTGGTGTAGGAACAACTTGCTGGTGAATTGTGCCTTCCAAGTACTGTACACTAGAAGTGAGACTTCATAGGGTTTGCAAAGCATAAAGAAAAGCAAGGAAAAAAAGGGGTACTAGCAATCTAGCAAGTCAATCTTTTGGTTCCTCATTCATTTCCAAAGTTATTTTGTAATATTCAATCCAGCTGCATTTTAAGTATTTTATGATGTTAATGCTGCAATAAAAATGAAAATATGCTCTGAGGGGGTAGAGGAGCAAGGTTTTTAAGGAGATGTTTTCAGATTGGATTTGAAAATAAGTTGTGCAATGCAGTACGGATGGATAGATATCTCTCTCTCTCTCTCCTCTCTCTCTCTCTGAGTTCAAGATTTCTAGAACTTTTACCCCAGCATTATTTATCCAAACCTTGGAGAAAATACATGGTAATATTAATATATAGGTTAGCTGGCAGGAATGCTGGCCACTCACTGCTTTTGTTATGCTAATAAATCAGGAGGCTAGTTAACTTTTAACAGCTTCTGGTTGGTCCTGATCAAAAGACTCCACCAGGAGAATCTGGAAGAGAGAAAAACTAAGGCTGCAATCCTGTGCACACTTACTTACATGGGAGTGGTTCCATTGTATTCAGTGGGGCTTACTTCTGAGTAGACATGCATAGGCTTGCACCGTGGGATAGGATTTGATCTGAGAGAGACTGCAGCAGAAGCTGAGAGGAGAAGGAACTGGCAGCTAGCAGCTGCAGACATGCTTAGAAAACACATGTCGCTGGTGTGGCTTGCAGGAGCTTTCTGCACCGACTCCATTCAATGCTCAAACTTGTATGTTTGTTTTAAGGAAGCCCAAGTCTCTCTGTGCCCCTGGGACATCTCGCCACTCTGGGAAGGGGGGGGGGACATGAGCACATCACGCACGCACGCACCCACCCCTAAAAGTACAGTACTCCTGACAAGAAAATGCATTACTGAGTAGACTTCCCAAGGTGCTGAAAATGCTAGGCTTTCACTTTCTCAGAAGCATTTTTCTAATCTTAATGTAATGTTTTGCATTCTTTCACATGAATAGCTATGAGATGTATTGTTTAAGAATCTCCATCTAACTTCAGCCAAAAGAAGGCATGTGTATGGTGTGTCAGGTGCAGTAGCAATGAAATCCGGAAAAGAACTGGAAAACAATCTAGTCCTGACTGTTTGGATTTTGCATGAATATCACATTAAACTATTGAGAAATAAGGGATCTGAATGCTTTGTGACACAAGAACTGATGGTGAAACCAGCAAGGGCTGTATTATGAATGCTCCCTGTAGTAGTTCTATTACAGCATTCTTACCCCCCTTGAAATGCTTGTGACTGGAGCTGCCCAGCTTCCTGAGGCTCAGCTTCTGATGTACAGGGTTTAGGTAGACCTTGGTGCTTTTAGAAAGAGAATTCCGGTGCAGAATTGCAGACATTTTTCTCAAGTGTTTTCAAAATAGATGATGCCTTTATTGGTATCCACACCACTTTCCTCATAGAAAGAGTGGAAGACCTACTGAAACCGCGTACGATCAGTAACATGGAAGATTCCTGATTACTAGGTGGTACTAGAATGAGGTTAGGGCAGCAAGTGACACCCCCCCCTCCCCAAACCGGTAGCTTGAAAGCTAATGCTCTTAAGTTGTGTAAACCATAGCTTCCTAGTTGCAAGAAGTAGTGGTTCCATTTTACTCTATGCTGGTCAGACCTGACCTAGGCTACTGTGTCCTGGGCGCCACAATTTAACCATACAGTCCCGTTGAGTCCTTTGTGGTACGCCCAAAACTAAATAGTTAAAAAAATGGCTTCCCCAAATTCTCTGAAATTTTTTTTGTGGAAAGTAGACAGATGAAACTATGTTTTAAAACAATTTTCAGAGTTCTAGGGTCACCCCACTGACCCCCCCCAGAGGAGCAAAGATCACTGTTCTTAGGGAAAATGATGCCCTGGAATTGGGAGCAGGCCCCCCCCCTCCTCACTGAAATTAAAAATGAAACTCTGGCTTTGTTTTCATGGCCAGGGCCCTGGCTTTTGAATCCACCTTGTTTGGAGCACCTCAGGTGCAGGGGAGCAGCTGTACACACGCGCAACATTAGGCGTACCTCAAAGGACTCAACGGGACTTAATGGGTGGCAGAATTGGCCTATATAGATCTGCACTCACAACTAAAGCTGCAGGATTTCAAGGATTTGAAGGGCCATAAAAAAACCCCTTGAAGGTAGGGACTTGAAACTTGAGGTACACTTAGGTGAGACATCCCCCTAAACACCCCTAAAGCCCTGGAGCTGTGTGTTAAACACAACTATGTTTGTTTGAGCATTTTCGTGCTGAACTCACAACAAAATCTGCGTATTTCAAGAATTTAAAGGGCCATAAAAAAAACCCTTGAAGGAAGGGACTTGAAACTTGAGGTACACTTAGGTGAGACATACCCCTAAAGCCCTGGAGCTGTGTGTTAAACACAACTATGTGTTTGTTTGAAATCTTGTGTTGTCAGGTCCATGCTTTACATAGGAGTAAATGGACGAGTTGAGTTCACCTTAAGTCCCGTTGAGTCCCGAAAGCACCGCCTGTGCTCCAGGTGCATGGTACACCTGGGAAATTTTCTGGAGGTGATTTTTTCTACATGGGGGTCCCTTAGACATGTGGATCACACTGACATTTGGGAATTCTGGGAAAATCATACCGCGGGACCAAATGGGTTTTAAGAAGGATATAGCCAACAAAGATGGGCGGGGGGGGGGGTGTCTGGAAAACAAGTCCTATGAGGAAAGGTTGAGCGAACTTGTTATATTTCACCTGAGGAAGAGATAGCGGAGAGAGGACATGATGGCAATACATGAAGGACTGTCATGTGGGAGAGGCCAAAGATTTGTTCTCTGCAGCCCCAGAGAGTAGAACTAGATATGATGGACTTAAGCTCTAGGTTGGGAGATTTCAGTTGAAAATCAGGAAAAGAATTCTTAATGGTAAGAGCAGTTTGAGAATGGAACTGGTTACTAGGGGAAGTGGTAGGTTCGCATTTGCTGGAGGTTGTCTGGGAGCAGATGCACCTGGTGGAGAGGAGCTGTCCGATCCCATGGGTAGGTCATGCTGGGAGACTGCATGGGCTGCTGCTCAGCAGACAGAGCCCATCCCCTGATGGTACCTCCTGGCTCTGGGCAGGATTAAAAGCTAGACAGCAGCCCCAGGGATGGCATGGGATCGCACAGGCGGTGGAAGGCAGGTCAAAGAGACCCTGGAGGGGCCCTTGTTCTATGTGTGGGCAGATGGGCCACTTTTTGAATGTGACCTGGGATGGGTGGCTTCCTGTGTTGGCTGCGGAAGGGTCCTTCATGCCCCACGTATCCTGATAATTGTGTGAGGCCAGACTCTGAGTACTTTGCTTGACTTGGGTAGCACTGTGACATTGATCTGGACATACCTGTTCCCCATGACCTTGCCCATAAAGTGATATATGTCAGTGGTTGGTCTACACTGGCATACCCGACAGCTCCCTGTGGTGCAGGTCTCATTGAGTTATGGAAGTCTAACTCAATGAGTTGACCTTCTGAGGATGGAAGAGCTCCCCCACTCTATACAGCTGGGCCAGGATTCACCAAGGTTCCTTAACACGCTACACCCCGCAACGGCTCTGTTTGATCTATTTACTGTAATTCTGTCATCTCACAGCAAGTGGAGAAGTACCAAAGCCAGATGGGTTGATCCATTGTTGCATTGACTTCAGGGAAGTGAACAGGTGAGCAATGTTTGACACCTACCCCATGCCCCAAATGGATTTATGGCTAGACCAAATTGGGGACACATGCCCCTTGTCCACTGTTGACCTCGCAAAGGGAATTTGCCGGCAGAGCAATTTTATTTGACCATCAAGTGAGAGGCCCCACCCAGCTGTTAAGTGGGCTATTGTGTCACTGCAATTCTACATAGCTAATAACACCTTTTTGCTAGTGACAGACCATACCCTCTTACAGTGGATCCATAGGATGAAAGATCATTATGACCACATATTACAATGGTATCTATCCATCTTCCTCTACAAATACTCCAAGAACACCAGAAAGGGTGCCTACATGCCAATACTACCTTTCCCAACTGTGTGAAGCCCCAAGGTGAATGATGCATCTGTCTGGGGGGAGGGATGTCTGGGAGCGGACAGGCCCAGTGGGGAGGAGTCATCCAATCGAACAGGCAGGTCAGTCTGGGAGGCTGTGCGGGCTGCTGCCCAGCAGAGGGAGCCAGAGAAAGCCATGCCTTGACCTGGTGCTCGGCATACTGAAGCCTTGGTCAATCAAGTGATGATGGGGGAGGAAGGGGCACAGCCAGAAGGAGGGGATGGGTTCACACAGCAGCCAGAAATAAAGTCCCTTGCTCTGGCTGAGGAGGAGGAGGATGGCTGGAGGCACAGTGGAGGGCAGTAACCACCTGGAGCCTCTACCAGGGAACTGGTCGGCCAGCCGTGAGAGGCACAACAGCCCAACCCTACTGAGGAGGGAGTGCGTGACCATGAAACCCCCTCTCTGCAACTATTCTGAGGCCCCACTTTCAGAAGATGGGGAAGAACAGCTGCCAACCTAGTATTGGCCAAATCCCAAAAAAGGGTGCTGAAAGAAAATAAAGAGGGGAAAGCTCTAGTATTCCCCCCCCCCCAGTACCAGGTCCACCCCTGCTTTCATCGGGGTCTTCAAGCAGACAGACTTGATAGACTTGACAAACTTGACAGATATATTTTGGAGATGCTGCAGCAAGGATTTTCCTGCTTCAAGAAGGGGGTTGGAATAGATTACCTTGAAGACTCCTTCATACTCTACGATTCTATTTTTTTTCTTTTGGAAATCATCTCCAAGAAATGCACTTTGCCCCTTTGCTGCCTCTCTCCTAATATATTTATTTATTTTCTGGTGTCATCACTGATGCATTGATTCTACTTTGGAAATAGCAGCAGATCATTCAGAACATGCAGATCCAGCAAGAAATCCTTCCTCACTGCTTACATTACATGCCTGGACTTTCCTCTACACCCCTTTCCAAAGTTCCTATGTCACCTCTGGCCCTCTCTGTCTGTTCTTTCAGACATAAATCTGAAAGACATTACTGTATTCTCTTCTGTGCTGTTGTGCTTTGAGCACTGACAGTAATATTTTTAAAAATCCTGATGGTTGCACATGGATGCCTCGGCGTTTTTGTCAATTTTATTTTGCTGCCAGCTCTGCGAAATGAGAGTTGCATCAAGGGAGAACAGTATAAAGAGTAAGACCTACAAAAGATTTTCCCCAGCAAGAACGAGTTCATTTGTAAGATGTGGCTGGCGTGGTATCAAAAGAAACAAGAGATTCCTCAGGCTATTGGATCGAGGATTCCTCCAGTTCTCCATAACCCCCTCCGAGAAGGCAGTGCACCATCCATCTCAAGCAATTTTATTATCCCAAGAAAAAAAAGGTGTTTTTTTTCTCTGTGTAGACTGCGTTTCTGTGTTAGTGTTGCCACTGAATGTCAACTCTAGTAAAAGTGGGTTGATATTATAGTTGATATTATACCAAAGTGAGAGAAAAAGAAAGTACAAGCATGGAGAAGTAATTCTTTAACAACTTTACATTTTCTTCATCAAAACAAAGTCCATCCATCCCAACAAAAAAGCTTCTTCTTGCTTATTACATTGTTCTAATAGATGTTGAAAATGTAATAAGCAAGAAAGGCCATTCTACCATGTGTGGTGGACTTGTGCAAAAGCTGAAAAACACAGAGACCAATTCCAGCCCAGTGGTTCTCTCCATTCCATGAGGTTTCCATCTAGCTTGATAAGTTGTTGGTGTGGCCTTTTCTCTTCAGCTTTAACCTGTAAGAAAAACACAACACATTAAGATCCTGCTGCTAAGAATAACTTTCATTTCCAATCTAACAGTCTTTCCATCTTAGACAGTTATAAAGCTGAGAAAACCTTTTTCAACAGTAATATTAGGACATTCTCAGCCCAATCCAACCCAACATTTTTGGCTATTCTGGCTTAAGCTAGGCTGTATCCAGACCTCCTGCTATGCCGTAGTTAGGTAGGCCGGCCTACCCATGGCCCAGCACAAGCCCAGAATCAAGAAAAACTTACCTGGGAAGCAGGTAAGAAACTTACCTGGCAGGCTCCAGAGGCTCGGCGCCCTTCTTGTGCATGCAGAATGTGATCTTCTTGACCTTAGCAGCCTGGTCGCCAGGGGCTCGGCCGCAGGCGCCGGCAGCCAGCCCGCGTCCGTAGCAACCCAGTTGCTAGGGGCCTGGGCACAGGGGGGGGGAGGGAGGGATAGGGAAGGAAAGCCACAAACAAGGGGGTCTTATCGTGTCCGTCAGCATGCACGCGCAGCCACGGCGTGGAGCTGGCATGGGGCGTTGTGTCCTCTGTTGGCCGCGCCTCCAGTCTGCAGCTAGCCTTGCAGCAGGGGCATGCTCTGCAGCCATTGCCTGCTCTGCGGCAAACCGCTCCTGGTCAAAGGCAAGGCGAGCACGCTGGACAGCGACCAGCTTCTCCTGCACTGCAGTGTGGCAGTGATGTTCTGCCGTCAGTTCCTGGATCGCTGTCATCTGAGCCGCCTGCCCCGCCACCAGGCCCTCCAGCAGTTCCGCCACACGCTGGAGCCCTGCATTCTGCTACCGGT
This sequence comes from Plestiodon gilberti rubricaudatus, assembly GCA_026170595.1. NCBI lineage: Eukaryota > Metazoa > Chordata > Lepidosauria > Squamata > Scincidae > Plestiodon > Plestiodon gilberti. The sequence continues at coordinate 61,742,020 of JANXHW010000005.1, forward strand.
GGTCATCCCGCTGCTCAGCGAAGGCGCCTAGAAGCGTGGCCTGCCCATCTGCGCCGGCTTCCAGGCATGCCTGCCAGATCTACCCAGCCTCAAGACGGGCCTGCTCCATGGGGAGCAGCTCCCGCTCCGGGGGAGCTGCTGAGCTGGGCGCGGCCCGCGGGCACGGGGAAGGATGTCAGGGCCCTCCAGCGCCGCGTGTGCTGCTGCATCCCCTTGCAATGCAGCGGCCGCTGGGAGGGCCTGCCCCTGATGTAGCGGGGAGACACTTGTGCACGCAAGTGTCCCAGGTGTTCTTACTCCTGTCTATCACTGTTTTTTTTCTGAAAAATTGTGCGCACGCAAGTGTCTTTGCACGCAAGTGTCTGCGTGAGCAAGTGTCTGCGCGTGCAAGTTTCCCAGGTGTTTTACTCCCGTCTATCACTGGCTTTTCTGAAAATTGTGTCTGCAAGTGTCTGCGCGTGCAAGTGTCTGCAAGTGTATATTTTTCTTGTTGTAAGCCACTTTGGCTGCGGGGAGAAAGGTGGGATAGAAATATTGTAAATAAATAAGTAAGTGTCTGCGCGCGCAAGTGTCTGCATGCACAAGTGTCTGCAAGTGTCTGCGCAGGCAAGTGTCCCAGGTGTTCTTACTCCTGTCTATCACTGTTTTTTCTGAAAATTGTGCACGTGCAAGTGTCTGCGCGCGCAAGTGTCTGCGTGTAGTGTCTGCGCGCGCAAGTGTCTTTGCACGCAGACACATGTGTGTGCACAAATGTCTGCGCGCGCAAGTGTCTGTGCGTGCAGACAATTGTGTGCACGCAAGTGTCTGTGTGCGCAGACAGTTTTGCTCGCGCAAGTGTCTTCACGCTCAAGCGTCTGTGCGCGCAAGTGTCCTAGATGTTCTTACTCCCGTCTATCACCATTTTTCTGAAAATTGTGCGCGTGCATGTGTCTGCGCGTGCATGTGTCTGTGCGCACAAGAGTCCCAGGTGTTCTTACTTCCGTCTATCACTGTTTTCTCTGAAAATTGTGCACGCGCCAGTGTCTGCGCGGGCAAGTGTCTGCAAGTGTCTGCGCGGGCAAGTGTCTGCGCGAGCAAGTGTCTGAAAATTGTGTGCGCGCAAATGTCTGCGTGGGCAAGTGTTTGCAAGTGCCTGCGCGCACAAGTGTCTATTTTTCTGGTGTAATTCCAAGGAGAGTAGGGAAAAGGGAACAGGGATAGGATTCTGGCACACATCAGTTCCACAGGGAACCATCCCCTCCCTCCTCATTCCTTCTCCCTTCTTCACCCCTCCCAGAAACTCTTGCATTCTTCCCCTCCCCATTCTTCCTGCTGCCCACCTCCTGCACCAGTTTACCAGAACTTCAGCAGGTATCTGGTAGTGGTGGTGAGCCACTGATACTGCTGCCATTTGCCGTGACAGTTCCAAAATGGCTACCAGCAGCATGCTGTGTGCACCGCTGTATAGCCATTTACAACAGCTGAACCTCTGTTCCACTGTTGTAAGTTTGGATTGGGTTGCAGTGTGAGTCAAGAAAGAGTTACGTGCCCCATCAAAACTGCTGCTTCTTTCCTATAAACTGCATCCTTGTGATGCCACTTTGCAGTGGAGAAGAGGTGCCCAGGGTTTTGAAATGCTTCTTGGCTTTGTAAGTCTGGATTGAAATTCTTTGTTTCCTCAGATATGAACTTCTTTTCATCACTACAATTCTGCTGCACCTGTCCCAAAGGCAGGCACAGCAGGGAACTGAGAATTGCTGCAAATTCATTTCCTCACCAAAATGAATATTCATGCGGATAGATTTGTGGCACGTGCTAACTGTATCTTTGTACTTTATAAATAGGTCCTCAGCAGATGAACCACATTACAGTAGCATTGTGGAAGACAAAGTTGTGTATTAGACAAAGTTGCAAGCATTTTATGGATGCAATCTTCTTTGAATTCGCTCTTCTAGATTTGCCCTGGTTTACAAAATGAGGCATTCATCTCCATCCCTTGGCACCCCCATTGTTCAAGGAACTAGAACGCAGTGTTGCAACTGGCATTGGGCAATACAGGACTTTCAGTGTGTTGGGGAAAGCAAGAAGTGTTGGTATGTTTGGCACTGAGGTTGGGGGTAGGTGAAGGCCTGCCCCAATTTGAAGACCTTTCAATTTAGACAGATCACTCCCACATGCATGAGCAGGCAATCACGACCGACCTTTGGGCAGATAAACATTTTCTCCCCTGGAGGGGGTGAGTGTGAGGTTAGCAGTGTAGGGAGGAGAAAGCTGGCACGGCCTTGGGCACTCAGACGAGCAAGTACTGTATTGCACTTAGGAAATATTGGCAGCAAAAGTGAAGAGATAGACAGTGGGTTAGGCAAGTGTAAGCAAACCCTTCCAGTGTTGCCTTCTTCCAAGAGTGTAGAGGGTCCAAGGCATTTGAATGGGCTAAAGGGCATAAGTCCAATAAGGCAGGTAATGGAAATGAGAAAGGGAGCTGAGAACCCAGGATATCCAGAAATCTTAAATCACTCATGAATTCAGAGGGTGCGGTCCATGCCAAGCTGGCCAAGGAAAACCGCAAAGAGAGGTTGATGGGTCCTTTTTTTTTTTTTTGGTATATATTTATATTTTATTGATATATCAAAACACAAAAACAATACATATTTCATAAAGTTATAGCAAGCGCGAAGCAATACATCCTACTAGCATACTATTCACTATTTTCTACATATAATATCCAACTAAGCCAAAATAACAGCCACATTCTATTCATTAAATCCGCATATCATCACATCGTTCTTCTCTCTCTCTCTCTTAAAAAAATCGATAAATGGTTTCCAGTTATTCACGAAAAGGTTAACTGACTTTTCCTTAATTAAAATTGTAAGTTTATCCATTTCAGCATAGTCCAAAACTTTCATCCACCAATCTTCCAGCGAAGGTATCTCCGAATTCTTCCAATATTGTGCATATAAAATTCTTGCCACAGCTATCATATATAAAAACAAAGTTTGAAATGTTTCGCCTACATGATCATCCCTCATACCCAACAAAAAGGTTTCCGGTTTCATTTGAACCTTAATCTTTTAAAATTAGCTCAATCTGTTTATGAATCTGAGTCCAATACTTCTTTGCTTGGGGGCATGTCCACCACATATGGTAAAAAGTTCCTTCTTGCTTTTTACATTTCCAACATCTATTCGTCACCTTCTCATACATTTTTGCTAATTTGCTTGGGGTTGTATACGAGGTTGATGGGTCCTTTCATTACCACCCATCCTACTCTTCAGGTGTTCCCTCTGTGGAGATTTGAACTGGGGTCTGCCGGGTCCACTACTCTGAGAACCACAGCAAAGCTTTGCAACTTTTCTTTTGTGTGTGTGTGTGTGTGGGGGGGGGTTACCAATTTACCAAGTCCCATCTTTTGTGGGTATCACTTTTCTAAGTACTGCCACTACCACCAGAGACAACAGCTATACAAGGGAAATTTTGCTCTGCATAAGAAGATGGTTCCCTGACCCCAAGGGGCTCACAATCTAAATGAAAAACAAAGGAGACATCCACAAATAGCTGGAAAGGATGCTAGGCTGGGATGAATAGGGACAGCTCCTCTCCCTCTTCTAAATATAAAAGAGCCCCCATTTTAAAATATGTTTCGTTGTCCAGTTAAATAGCTGGATAGCTGTCTTCAGCAGCTTCTTCTGGCAGGTTTCACACATAGTCCTTCAAACACCATCAGGTCAACACCTGCTATTTTGGGGCTGTTAATGTGCATATTTGGGGAGGGTGGTGTTACTATTGGGTGGAATAGATCAGGGGTTCTTAACTAGTGGTACGTGCCGGCTCAAACCCCCAGCCAGCAAGATGGCAGCTGCCAAGATGGTGGTCGCCATCGCACCCTCACCGGAGCCCTGAAAATAGCGACTCAAGAGCTCTGACAAGTCGGCAGAGCTTGAACACACAGGCTTCCCACGCTGGGAAGGGCCATCCCTCCCCCTTGCTCTCTCACCACTTGATTTCTGGGCTCTGAAGTGGCGAAAACCCTGACGTAAGTGGCAATGACATCATCACCATCACTGGCGTCACTGGAGCGTGGCGGGGGGGCGGGCCTTGCAATGCAGCGGCCGCTGGGAGGGCCTGCCCCTGATGTAGTGGGGAGACACTTGTGCACACAAGTGTCCCAGGTGTTCATACTCCTGTCTATCACTGTTTTTTTTCACCTGCGTGACGCGCGACACACTCGTCCGACCCCATTGGCGCTCCATGCAGCGCGTTCATCCGGGTATTTTCCGAATTTTCGCACATGCGCAGAGACCATTTTGAGAGCCTTTTGCCCTCAAAATGGTCTGCGCATGCGCGAAAATTCAAAAAATACCCGGATGAACGTGCTGCATGGAGCGCCGATGGGGTCAGACGCTCCGAGGCCGGCTCCCGGGTCGGCCTCAGAGTGTCCGGAGGGCGACGCGGGCGGGGGAGCCGGGTCACCCCCCCGCGTCGCGATGTCAGAGCATCACTAGGGTGACGCGCGCCCCCTGCCCCAGGGTGACGCGCGTCCTAGTGACGCTACTGATCACCATGTACTTTCAGTGATATTTGCTGCGGCGGCAGCCCAAGAGGTGGTACACCATGCCAAGGGTGTTGAGATACAGACTATTCTCTGTATCTCTAATAGGTGCTGACACCTTTTTTGAACAGGACATATACAAGCAAATGTAAAACGTTCTGCTGCTGTTCATTGAGTTAAATGGTCAGACTTGGGTGTTAACTGCTGCATTGGGTTTTCAAAGCCTATTCCATTGTGGTGCTTGATCTGTTTTTAATGGCTGTAATTTTAACTAATTGTTTTTGATAATTGTGTTGCATGGCACTTTGAGTGCTCTTGTTCAGTTGAAAAAGTGACTCGCACATTTTACAAAAAATTGAATAAGATAAAATTATATTCTCGAAGCCAGCACTGGCAGCCTTAGCAAATGCCTCAGGAATAATCATCAAAGTAAGCAAGTATCATGGGGGGGGGGCACAGCCAATTTGGCAGAGATGAGGGGGAAGTAGGACATGTGGACGTATTTCCCTAGATGTAGGATGCCCAGTGGGAAACTAATGCTATTTTCATCACTTCCACTAGGACAAGTGCCTCTGAAAGCTTTTTTTTTCTTCATATGGAGAAATGATGCAAATTGAGTCAATATCCTACTGGGGATTCTGGGGCTGGTGGTCCCAGATGTGACCCGGGAACTTGCAGTATCCACTATCACTGTTTCACCACCACCACCACCACCACCACCCAAAGGTAGGCACTTTGCTTTGGGGGAATAAGGAGATGGTAGTGGCAGCGATGGTGGGAAATTTGTGTGCAAGTCTTTGCGATTGGTTGTTTCGATCACTCGCAAAAGTTCAAGCCAATGGTGAGCAGGTCTGCATTTGTGTCAGTTCTGTTTCCAAGCATTCAAACGGGTGGTTGCTTTTTTTGAGAACCCTGATAGAACATTCATGTCATCTTAAACATTAAATACATAGGCTATATTCTATGTTGAACCATATTTGGGGACTCCACACACAGATGATACATCTGACTGATACAACTACCAAACAGTAACAGATTATGGTGGGGAAGAGGGGGGGGGAGAACAGGTCTGTGGTGGAAAGCAAGATTCACAGCAACTTTCAAAGGCTTGCTCTTGGCAGTATTCAAGTTTAAATAATACAGAAGCAATAGCTTTCAGAAGAATTTGTTGGGAATACTTTTTTGTATGTCGTAATACCATACACCATAGTAAACCTCACCGTCACCCTTTCTTTTTAAACAAAGGGATTTGTGCCTTTGACATGTATGAGAAGTACGTAGGCCCATTAAATTGTGTGCATTTGTAGGTAATTGAGGGAAGGAAAAAAGCACATAATTGTAAGATGATTAAGGAAATTAAACTGCAGTGTGCTTTAATGACAGTGGTGATTGTATACAGAACTGTAATTATATTTGTTACAAGGTAATGAATGTGGTTTTTGCATACATTTCAGAAAAAGGTACTTGCAGATAAGTGAAATTAAGCATGTGGAGACAGAATCAGAAAAGAAATAGCAGAGTCTAGACAGTAAAGGTCTATATTCAGGCAGCTAGTCAGTTGTCTGCCTTCTGTCTATTTTCCATTTCTTGTAGGGTATGGGTGGTGTTTTTTGTTTTTTTTTTAATTGGGGTAGACGGATCTCTGATCTATCTTAATGCTGCAGTTTCCTTCGATTTCTATTTCATTCTCTCCTGCAAAAAGTCTTTGGAATGTTTTTCCATTTCTGGGGGGAAAAATTCTGAAGTATTATTTTTTACTGATCTTGTATCCAAACATCTGGTGCAGTCATACATTGGAAAGTACACATTTAAATACTGTATGTGTTTTTCTGCAAATGCATAGAATTGGTACACAGAACAACAGACCAATCCTATGGGTTCTGGCTGGCAGCGGAATGCAATGTTCTGCTGCTGGTCACTGCTGAAAAAGTGCCGGAAAGCTCTATCTGGCAGTGCGCTCCGTAATGCGCTGCCTGGACATTGGTAGGAAGGCTGGAAACCTCCTACCCATGTCACTGTCGCAAAAGCAGATAAGCCACTGCTAGAGGTCGGAGGGGATGGGGGAGGGCGTAACGGGGAGGGCGTAACGGGGAGGGGCGTGACAGGGTGGTGAGGCTGTGTGAGGAAGTGGATCCAGTGGCAATTGTGTGCGCTGGATCCTACCCTCCATTTTCACTGCCTCCCTGCCCCTTTTTCTCCTCAGACCTATGCTAGCGAAATTGCTAGTGCAGGTCCAAGGAGACCCACTGTGGGTCGGGAGGTTTACACCTGCTTAAACACTGGATTGTGCTTGTGGATGTGTTTTTCTTACAGTGTAAGTAAGCAAGTCCTGTTGCTTCCATTTTCAGTGAGACTGACTCCCAGATAAGTGTGTATAGAATTGCAGCCTATTGGCCCAATCCTATCCCCTCGCTGTGCCGGTGGAGCATAAGCTCTGCTGGCGCAAGCTGTTGCAAAAGTGCCATAAAGTGCTTTGTAACAGTGTAGAGGCCTGCCATGCCGGCAGGAAAGCCAGAGCCTTCCCGCAGGTGCTGTTGGCCGAAGCAATGCCCACCAGAACAGGTGAATTTGGCGCAGGGTGCGGAATGGGCAGGGGGAGGGTGGGAAGTGGATGAAACGGGACAGGGGAAGGGCGGGAAGGGGTGGGTTGGGAGGATCGGGCACAGAAGGGGGCTGGGATAGGTGGTGCCAAAGCATGCTGTATCCTAACCCAGGGTTTCTCAAACTTTGGGAGCCCGCGTACCCCCTACGCGGGCCCCCAAAGTCCGCATACCCTTGGACCCCCAAAACAAATGCACCCCCACCCGTGAGAGTGAAAAAAACCCAGCAAAAAGTCCATGTTCCACCGACATGGATCAACTCATACTTGCGCCAGCGATATCGCTGGTGCAGGGCCGAGTTGACCCATAGCGGCAGCTGGGTCTTTCCCTGAGACAAGGGGACAAATGTCCCCTTACCCCAAGGAGACCTCCTGCCAAATTCCCCTGTGGAATGCAGTGTAGCCTGTGCTGGCACTGCAGCATCGGCACGGGGTGGTGGTGGTTTAGTTACAATTAGGTAGTTATCTACAGTGTGGTCTTCAGTATCTACAGTATGTAGTTATGTGTGTATGTATGTAGTTATGTATGTATCTACAGTACTGTAGTTATCTACAGTATGGTATTACCCATCCAGTGAAGCCTATCCAGGACTAGAAGTTCCTGGGAGTTGAAATGCATAGGCAAGACACATTGTCTTAGCTAAATGTCTTGTGATGGCTTGCTCTAAAATCTATATATAGGCATGCTTCTGGCTCAGTGTGTTATAACTTGCCCTTTTATCACCTGTGACAGCCTGCGCCCAGCTAAGTTGGGCTGATGCCTGACAAGGTAGTGGTGATCAAGGGAATATTTAAACATGGTTCTCCCTGAGCACCACAGCGTGCTTCTCGTACCTGGAAGGAGGTTCAGAGTTGTTGTTTTCCTGCAACTGATAAAAGTGAAAAATATTTTGGAGATGATCGACCACATTAAACATTCCTCCCTGTGCTTAAGGGAGATTACCCGAGTCTGTTGGACCTGGGACCTAGGGCTCTATTTATTATTATTCCATTTTTAGTCCACCCTTCCTCAAAGGAACTCAGGGCAGCATCCACATTTTTCCTCCAGCTACCACATTTCTTCACAACAACCCTGTGATTTAGATTTGACTAAGACGGTATAAGTGGTCCAAGGTCATTCAATAAGATTCATAGTGGAACAGAGGTTTGAACAGAGGTTGTGTGGAACATAGTGGAACAGAGGTTTAAGCAGAGGCTCTTTCTGGTCATAGTTTGACACTCTAACCCAGGGGTGGCCATTCATTCAGCATGACTGCTCCTGGCCATACAAGCCAGCTCCTGGCCATGACTGCTCCATACAAGATGGTTCGGTGAGGGCCTTTCAGCAGGTGCAGCTGCCAAGATTCTGTCTTCTACACAACTCGTAAGAACGCAGAGGCCCTAATGGTGAAAGGTTGGCCACCCCTGCTCTAACCATTATAACATACTGGTTTGATCATTGTGACTGTATGTGACCCACAGCTTAATTCATTGTGACCCACAGCTTAATTCAGGGTATTTTATGGCTTGCTGCATTCTCTTTGCTCAGGCCCTTTAATCCCATGCAGCCACACCTCCCCATTGTTCATGTGCTTGATTGCTTGAGTCAGCTCGTCATTATCCCAGATGGATAACCTTGTTATTCCTTACATTTGCACACCACCTGTCTTGCATTGAGCTCTGGATTATGTGCATCCCATGTTATCTTGCACAATGCACGTAGATTAGGCTGTGGCCCATGAGCATCCAGTAAGGCTCATGAGATAGTGGGGACTTTGTTACCTCCAGTCAAAGTTCAAGAGTACTGTACTACTATTTCACACTGACAATTAATGTTTCCCCTCCACATCAGGCAGCAACATTGCTTGGTTCAGCAGCATTAATTGGAGAGGGGAGATTCAAGAAAGCATTTTCGCTCTTGTGATGTCACTTCTGGCTTCTGGGAGGGAGACTCTTCCAGGTTCTGCAGCTCTGTTTTTTTTAGGGCAACTGTCCAGGGGTGTCGCGACGACGCGCGACACCCCTGAGCGGGGGCGCGCGTCACCCTTAAGGGGGAGGCTCCGCCCCCGCGCGTGACGTCACGCGCAGGAGCGGAGCGCCCTCCCCGCTCCGTTTTTGGCTCATTTTAGAGCCAAACGGACCCAGGGGAGGGCGGGCGGGCCCACCTCCGCCGAAAAAACGTAAGTGAGGGGCATCGCGCGTCACCCCTATACGCGCGACGCCCCGCGGCGGCCCGCCCCCCCGCTTCCCCCCGTCGACGCTAGTGCAACTGTCTGTAGTAATGGATTGTCTGTCCCTTTTCCTCTGACAGCTCTATGAATCCAAGAGTTTTTCAGCGATTTTCAATCACTGTGCTCCAAACTCCCGTGGCACACATGTGGACTTTTCACGGCACACCAATGTGCTGCGGCACACCAGTTGAAAATCGCTGTCGTAGTGAAACTTCAGACATGGTCCTGCACTGTCCATTTGGTCAATGAGACCATGTAAGGAAGTGGTCCTAACAGTTGTCTTAGCTGTGTCCTCAGCCCCAATCCCAAAGCATGAATCAGATCCCATCTAGGCTTTACTTTTTAAATAAAATGTGTGTGGTGTATTGTTTTTTTTAAATACTATCATCAGTGGAAAAGTTGTTGCTTTGCATTTGTCTTATAGTTTCTGGATCTTTGAAAAGTAAACATTTTCTGTTATCAGCATATCAGTAAAGAACACTGTACTTTCAGGACTTTTTTTTAAAAAAAAGATAAATCACACACAGGATAAAATTGTGGAAATTTAAGATTAAGAAGCATACCAACAAAAGCAAAGAAAAAAGCAAACATCGATCGTAGCACAATATTATTATCTGTTTTTCCATGTAGCTGAAACTCTGCTGCCACAAAGCTCTCTGATGCTGTCTGCCTGCTGCTTATTAAGAATTGCAAGATAAAAGACGTTAAACCACAGCTGGTTCAGGATGCAGTATGCAGCTGCTGACTGGTGCCCGTCAAAGAGATCATAGACCGAGGCCTTGCTTCATATGCCTCAACAACCTTACCTTAGGAAAAGTGAAAATGTACAATTATGAGTACCGTATTTATTGGCGTATAAGACGCACTTTTTTGTCTAAATTTGTGACCCAAAATAGTAGGGTGCGTCTTATATGCTAATACTAAAAAAATCCCTCCCTCCCCCGCCCATTTTAAAGCATTTTTGGGCTTACCGGGGTTTTCCGGAGCAGGAGAGCTCCCTTGTGCTTTCTTCCCTGGCTAATCTATCCTATCTACAGCTGTTTGTCTGGTTTAATTTATGCACGTGCATGAGTTGAGCTTCTCAGCAGCCAGCAGAGGGCGCTGTGCTCAGTTCAGTTCAGCTGAGCTGCAGAAGGCCTTTCCTCCGATGCTGAATCAGCTTTGGTAAGCTTCTGAACTGGGCCTAGTTGTGGAGGCTTTGGAAACTGTGCTTAGGTTAGGTTAGGTTAGGTTAGGTGGGGGAAAAGAGTTGGGGTGGTGGAAAAGTGTTCAGCTGAGCTGCAGAGGACGTGGTCTTCCCAGCTCTCCTGGGAAGGGTAAGCTTCTGAACTGGGCCTAGTTGGGAGGCTTTGGAAACTTTGCATAGGTGGGGTGGGGTAAGGGTTGAGTCTGGGGTTTCTTTTTTGGACTTTTATGTTTTTTACTTTGGAAACTGTGCATGGATGGGGTGGGGTGAAAGAGTTTAGTCTGGGGTTTTTTTTTGTACTTGGAGTAAATGTTTTTTACTTTGGAAACTGCATGGGTGGGTTGGGGGGAAAAGAGTTGAGTCTGGGGTTTTTTTTGTACTTTTTTGTTCTGGTGCATTTTGTTCATGTGTCTTATTGCTGTGTGTTTTAAAAGAGATCCTGGTATTTTTGTGCAATTTATGTAAATTAACTAATTAAGCAGCCAAGCAGTAAGTGGCCAAGTGGCCCAAAAATGCTTTAAATGTTTTTTTCTTGAAACCCAGGGCCAAAAGGAAGGTGCGTCTTATACGCAGGTGCGTCTTATACGCCGATAAATACGGTAATTTTATTTATTTATTTATTTATTTTATTCACATTTTTATACCGCCCTTTCTCCAAGGAGCTCAGAGTGGTGTACATATTTCCTCCCCTCCTTTTTGTCCTCACAACAACCCTGTGAGGTAGGTGGAGCTGAGAGATAGTGACTGGCCCAAGGTCACCCAGGAAGCTTCGTGACTGAGTGGGGATTTGAACCTGGATCTTCCAGGTCTAAGTCCGACTCCCAAACCACTACATCATCCTGCCTCCATGTGGATTACCCATAGTTTTCTCTGCTAAATTCTGTCACCTGGCTCATGGAAGGTATAATACACACAAATATAATGGGACTGTTTTCAAGCCAAAACAATTTCTGGAAAATAATTTCACTTTGACCTGGTTTCACATGTGCATGAGAGAGAACCCAATTTTCATATGTTTTACCAGACAGCCTGACCACATCCTGGCTGAGGGGAAAGTATTGCTTGACGAAAAGGCTCGATTACACATGTAACTGGAGAAAGAATCACAGCTATGGGCAGTTTATTGCCTTTAAAACAACTCGGACAGACATTTGCTTCCTAGAAGTGCTCTTGATGGACAAATGCACATTAAGCAAATGAAACACCTCGTGGTTTTTGCATGTGGTTCTTTGTAGCGACAGTTACCGTATCTCAGCTTTCCTTGTTAGGTGGGGCAGCCACCTGCTGCCTGCCATTGAGGTGTGATGAGGCTGCCACTCGGGCAGTAATTGGCAGAAGATGGCAGGTTCTTGGGAGAGTCTGCATGGCTCCCTTGTTGGCCACCACCACCCCGTCTTACCCAGCCCGGCCTGCTCCTGCACTGCACCAGGCAGAGCTGTTCTTCCTCCTAATCTTCTCACTCCCAGTTCTAGCAGATCCTTGAGGTCACCACTTTCCTCTCCTCCACACACTTACTTCTCCACCCCCCTCTGCCTTTTTAAAACCACAGAAGTGTCAAGGGAGGAAGGAGGAGTGGACCACAGTGAATGAAGGATCTGCTAGAACATGGGGCTGGGCATCATTAGGGGCAGCAATCGAGATGTAGGAGGGTGGCTACAATTCTGGTGTGGGGGGCTCAGTCAGCCAGCCCTGGGTGGCACTTTCAAATACATAAAATGGGAAACCAGTGATTTCTGCAGAGCTAACATAAACATATGTAATGGGCTACATAAAGGTAAATGGGGCACATAGTGCAACTCTGAAATACTTGAAGCCCTGACCTGAATAAAGCCTGGCCCCCCTGTTAATTGGAGTGTACACAATGTTTCTGTTCCTCTCTTTAGTTCTGTTTCCTACAATAGGCTGGACTACCAATAATGTATGCTGGCATATTTCTCATAACCCTGTTTTGAGCACAACTCCCCAAGCCTTCAACAACTCTATTGAAAAGGTACGTTTCCCACATATGAGATGGGATGTGGGAGTAAGCCTTGAGCTAAAGCCCATGGTATCTCACCTATACAACCTGCAATGAGATTTGGGTTTCTTTTCTCCTAATTGCCAACATAAGTAGGCCCCACTGACATAATTCATCTGCCACAAAAGCGCCATAAAGTGGAGGAGATTCATCTACCTCTTTTCCACAGAGCATGGATCCTGCAACTGCAAGCACTTTACAGATGCATGCCCCAGTCCTCATGAATCATTTTTGTGAACGTTTCTGACCCACCCTCTTCAGATGGAGGCATTCTTCAGCACACCAGGTAGGAAAAGAGCAAAGCAGAATCACCCAGGGTGGGCCCAAGCGCCAACATCCATGATCCACCATTGTTGAGTGGGATACCTGCCCCAATATGTGTCTCAGGAAGTTTTTCAGCCTTCCCACGTGTCTGCAGCTTGTCACATTCTATATATGACCAACCAGAAGAAAAGGCAGGGATGAAGGACAGCCAATGGCCTTGCTCCCAGGAGAAGAAAAGGAGGATGCCACTTTGAACCCCCTCCCTTTTCACTTCTTAGACTAATTGGGTGTGGCAGGAAGGCCAGAAGATGCTGTAGCGAAAAAACAAATTTGTGTCTGTCAACTTTGGAATCTGGGACCTGACAGTTTCGTTTTAGCATTTGTCCTTGTGCTGGAGCATTGCTTTGGTCTCAGGAGATAAGCAGGCGTGGAATGTAAAATAAAGGCTGCTATCAGCCTGAGACCAAGGCTACTAATCAACATCCTAATTGCCACCTGCTGGGTCGCTCTCCATGGAAAATTACTGGTAAAATGCAAAGTCATTGCTCCCCGGATGTCCTGCTTTCCCCCACCCTTATTGGACAATCCTGTACGTCCATCTTCTGAGACCCTAAAGGGTATAAGTAAGTGACCCCAAGGGAGTGGGGGCAGTTCTCTTGGTAGCCATCTCTTTGTGAGTGTCATCTGCGTGTGAGCTCCGTGCTGCATGCAACCCTATGGAAGACATCATGCCTTAACATCATGGTCCTCGCCTACATGCTTGTGGGGCTTGGACCTGGTCGGTTCATCCTCAGAGTATATTCTTGGGTGAGTGAGGGAAAACAGTTTAGTGGTAGAAGATTAGAGATTTATTATTTTTGTCACCTTAAATGTTTGTGTCTGTCAATATGATATATATATTCTATGTATCTATATATCTGTTCTATGCTGGCATAGTTTAAATAAACACCTATATATTTTTACACCTGGTGTGGTTATTGGACTGGATGGACCTTACCCTTGCCGGACGCTTGGCTTGTTACCTGGACGTACCCAAACAGTTGGAGCTGTTTCACTAAGATTGCCTAGCCCAGGGTTGGTGCTGTGGAGCTAAGGCTGACTGGGCACACTGTTGGTGCAGTGTTGCCAACTTACCGAGGTTGGTTTTGCTGGACCTGTAGGTGTGGGGACCCCAAAACAACTCTCTGGGAGGCACGCTTGTCCTGGGGTGGCGTGGCCTACCATTAACTTCCCCAGGTGGTGGCAGCGAGACTACCCTCCCTTGTTGGGGACGTGTTTGGGGGTTCTGTTTGTGCGGAACTCAGAAGGTAACTGCCTTCCCTCGTGGTTGGGGCTACGGGGGTAAGGCAGCCCTTCGCCACAGATGCCGAGACTGACAGGACCTTTTAACAGAAAATACAGTATGTGCTCTTTCCTGACTCGGTGCACAATTAGCAAGCTTATACACAAACCGAGAAATCCAAATTCATTATCAAGTCATGAAAATGAGTTGAGACCACACTTTGCACAGTGAAAGGGAGGGGAGGGTGCTGGAGGGGAAGCAGGGGCAGGGCCCTTGAGAAATTTTTTACACAATGTTTATATGCTCCTCCAATTAGAGGCATCCCCAGATGAAATGCATTCTCTCTCACTTCTACAGTACACAAAAAAGAATCTGACGAAACCTAAATTCTGCCTTTTTATTTTACAAACAGCAGAGAAGAAGATACTAAAATGTCAAGAATGAAGTCAAGCCTGAAGGGGGATCAAACTCAAAACAACAACCAGGGGCTTGGCATCTCAAGTGATTTCCCATCAAGCGCTAAGAAAACAGCCTGTCTGTAACAAATATATTCAAATGCAGCATTTTATTAACCTTAAAAGCCATGCCAAAGCTATGCCTGGAAATAAAATGCAGAATGATTTACACCAGTTCACTGCACTGGGCAGTGAAAGTTTTTGCGCAGTTTCAAATGGAAAGTTTCTTGCTCAATGTTGGATTCTATCATGTAACTTTTGTGGACCATATCAAATATAGAAGGCATTCGGTTCTGACTTTTTCCAAATTTTAATTGGCCAGTTTTCTCAATCCTTATCTCGAAACATGTCATAATTCTGAATGAGATATTCAAAGACTATTTACTGCTAGGTGAGAATAGATGGGAATGTCATCATCTTCTGCTTATCGTACTAGGAATTTTGCAAATGGAACTGGCTCATCCCCCCTCCCCCCCACCAGGTTTTTCTGTCCTTATTTCTCATTATATATCGGACCATGATTCCACTCTTGTGTGTCTTGTTCTTATTAAGAAGGAGGTAGCAGTTCAGACTTGAGCAGGAGATAAGCAGGTGTCTTTATTTGCAGATTGTATTGCAGCTTTTGCCTCCCTCCCTCTCTTCCTTCTTGCTCCCCTTCTCTCCTGTCCTATTCTACTAGGGCTCTCTAGGGATGAGAAACAAACTGAGAGCACAATCCTAAGTGCGCCATTCCTGCGCTGGTACAGCCTTCCGTAAAGCAGTCTGCGCCAGTCGCAAAGGCCTCCCCAATAGCGCGCTGATCAGCACGCTGCTAGGGACATTGGCAGGAAGGCTTATGCCTTCCCAGCTGCACCGGAGAATGTCCAGATGTGCACTGGGAAAGGTAAGCCAGTGGGAAGGCAAGGAAGGATGGAACGAGGGCGGGGAGGGGGCGTAGCAGAGGGTGGAAAGGCTGCAGGAGGGGGGATCCATCACGGAAGGCCCGTGCCAGATCCTATCCCCCTTCCCTGCAGACGGCCCTCCCTATTTCTCTCCTTGGATTTACGCTAGCAAAATTGCTAGCGTAGGTCCGAAGAGACTCATCGTGGACCATGAGGCCTACGCAGGGGTAAGGGGATTAAACATCCCCTTTTCCTGTGGAAGCCTCCTGGTCCTCACCACCACCACCACCACCACCCACCCAGGTTGCAGTGGCTGCCATTTTGGGCGGGGGGTGTAAAGTATAGGATTGGGCTCTCAGAAGGGGCTCCAGCTATAAGTTATAGCTGTAGCCCCATAAGGATACAACACTTTCCTCCAATTCTACCACATTTAGTCATCCCAAAGCCTCGTGCTCTCTTAACTTTGGATTTTCTTGCTTGCACAAACCTTATGCTTGAACCTCCTTCCCAGAATAATTATTACGTTACTCTCCTGCTCTCTCTCAATCAGTCTGAATCAGTTCTAAGCCCATGTATATACATTTGCATGTGCTTACACTCATCCCTTTCCTCTTTTTCCCCTCCTTTGTTGATTCTCCCACTGTAAGGATTTCGGTTGTATGTTCCTTGGGGCAGAGACTGGTCATTTATGCTTATGTTGTTCTGTAGATTAGGGCTATGGATAATATACACAAATCCCCCTGTTCTATTTTTAGTCTAAGTGGAGAATATTCATGGTGGGGCTTACATTTGTTTCTAGGGAAAATGATGAATTAGCTGAACTGGGTGTTAAAAAAAACTGACTTATTCAGAAATCTCTCTAATTGCTCTCTAACATTGCTAAAATATAGATGGGCATTTAGCCTGATCCAGCAGGGCTCTTCTTATGTTCTCTCCAAAATCTTGAATAACTCTTTTAGACGTGGTTGTTTTCAGCATCTCTGGATAGCACAGCAGATAGACCAATGAGACAGCTGCACAAACATTCACAAAACAATCAAATAAAGCCTGAGCTCTCTAAACACCAACGGGGAGATTTTAGTGTGGAAACTTCCATGTTTGTGCTGCAGTATCTTCCCCTCTTCCCCCCCCCCCTTTTTCTGGCTAGGATTATAAATCCGTTGTTTTGCTGTTCTACTACTCTGCAGGCTGGTTTTCTCTTTTCATTCTGTTCTTTGGGGTGTGCTCAGCCTGGTTATTTGTTGATGCGCCTTTCTGCTGCTCTCAGCAGTTGTAACCGTTCCTGGCTCTTTGTTTGTTAAAGCTACACATAAATTGGGTGCCTGAATTTTTTAGAGAGCCAAATGTTTGAGCACAAACATTTTTCACATTTAAATAGAACAAGGCAAAATTGAGACAAAATATCAGGGATTTTATTTAATCATAGCAGCAGCAACAACAATAAAACCAATAGGAGCCAGTCCCTGGATGGATCAAGTCTCTTGAGTCAAGTCCCAAGTCTTTGCCCCCAAGTCCCGAGTCTTTGGTTGCGAATTGCGAGTCCCTATCTATTTAATGGGGAAAACGGATTTAAATCTGAATAAAATTCAACTTGTCGTAAAAGGCTCCAAGAGTCGAGTCTTTCGAGTCTTTTACAATTGCCGAGTCAAGTCCGAGTCAAGTCATTGACGCGACTTGAGTCCGACTCGAGTCCAAGTCAATAGACTCAAGTCTACATCACTGATAGGAGTCTGCAGTTAGTCTTGTCTGGTTAGTTGAAGAAACGTTTGTAGTTTTGGTCTCAGTTCTGACTCTCTGGTCTCTTTCCCAAGCCTCCTCCTTCTTTTCCCTCAGTCCATCCATTGCTTGTTGTCCCAGCATCTCCCAGTAAATGGCCAAGGCAAGCATTGGATTAAAACTGGGCTACATAAACCATGCCTGAGGGGTCACCAGCTGGCACCCCTTAATTCGAATGTCTCCAGCAATTGCCACTGGTTTCCCTTCTGACACTTGCTACTAATCCCTACACACCAGATCCCTACTCCTCATCTCTGCCCCATATACTATATCTGCCACATGTGTTGCAATCTGAGTTACAAATTCTATATACCCATTGCTACAGGAACCTATAATAATAAATAAAAATTGTATTGTATGTACTGGAATGAGTCAATGGCCTTGACTTGCTGCTTAGCGTGTCGGTAGGCCAGAAGAGAAAGTGTCATAGGCTCTGGTGACTTCAGATAAGCTGATAAAGCCATGTGATGACATTAAAGAGGTACTTACTAGGAAACAGGAATAGATAAAAGCTGTTAAAGTTGCCATTTTGTGTATTAATGAAGCCAATGTAGCCTGATAAGCAAGATGTTTAAAACATCTGGATTGTCAGGCATGATATGGTCCTCATCTCCTTCCCCTTGGGCTATAAGCAGGTGTTGCACATATCAGGGCAATCACATGCCAAAAATCACAGTTGAGTGTTGGGTCAGGCTGGGTTGGGTGTTGGGTAGCCCAGGGCCTAGCTGGGCAAGGAGCAGTGAGTGGAGAAGTACCCAATGTATTGCAATGGCATCAGAAGGACTATATAACTAATGCCCCCATCCCATCCCCCACCAGTACGTGATGCAGTGGAGCCAATGGAACACACATTGCATCTGATGGTGAGGATCAAATGACCCAGGAGAGATAAGATAAAAAAGTATTTTTTACTTACCTCCCCATAAGTTGCCTGACCACCAATGGGTCTCCTCAAACCTATGCCCTCTATTTACCTGGCATACGTCTGAAGACCCTCAGGAGGTATGTTGGGCCAGGAAATGGGGAATAGGAACTCGGTGTGTGTGACTGCCACTGAGATCTACCCCTTCCTGTCCTCAAACGACACCAGGATCCTATCACCCAAGAGAGACTTCCATCTTGAAAACCACAAATTCTTGGACTTTCCTGGTATAATTCATCCAGATGCTGGGCATTCAAGATGGAAGTTGGCTCTGTGCCCCTCGATTAACTAAAGTGCCACAGCCTCCATGGAATCAAATCCTGATCCAATTTGCAAGCAGTACCAATTCTCAGAAGCACTCCTCTGCAAAACGAGGGTGATACTGTTGTGCAAGCCTAGAACATGCCCAGCAAAAATCAGTGTATTGATGTGCAGCCATTGCTTAAGGAAAACCATAACCAACCTCATAACTTCAGGGGTTTAATCCTTTGTTGGTTGACAACAAGGCCCTCCTCTTAGTTGCTGCACCAAAAATGAACAGTAGAGTTTCATTATCCAGGATCTGCCAGCCCAGTGATGGCAGGGCCAGCCCAGTGCTGAGGTGAGGTGGACTGCCTCAGGAAGCAGGTGGATGCAAGTAACACCGGCATGGCCACCTTCGCAGCCACTTCTCCTAGCCCCTATTTGCCCCCTTACCTGTTCCTTCTCTGCTCTACAACACTATGATTTGAAATTGGAGGGCAGAGCAGGGTGGACAAGGAAGCCAGGAGAAGTACTGCTCCACTTCCATTTCTCCCAACTTCCTTGTTCTATCCCAGTCTGCCGTGCTATTTCAAAACAGTGGCAGAGCCAGAAAGAGGGCGGCATAGGTAAGCAGGGAAGGAGGAAGGGAGGAAGCAGCAGCTGCAGCAACTCGGAAGGAGGACTGCTACTACTGCCCCGCCATCATCATCTCCACCATGAGTGAGGAGGAGGAGGAGGAGGAAGGCAGTGGAAGAATCTTGGGATGCATTCTATCTTATTATTGCTCCTTTATTTCTCTTTTTCATTTTCCGTAGCTTCCTTGAGAGCCAAGTTTAATTTTCCTTTATTTCCATACAAAACTATCCTAAGTGTTCTTTAGAGATCCGGTTCACGACCATATCTGTGATTCCTCCTGTCTGTTGGCCTGTTTCCACCTTCCTGTCTATTATTAGTCTAATAAAATCTCATTTTAACTTTTATTCATACTTCCCAGTACTTGCAATCATTTTAAGAACCTTATCACTTAGAGACTGTTGCCTGCATTGTTGTCTGCAGGATTACAACACTCTTGCACATGGTTATCTCTCCAGGGGGATAATTCTACACTTAATTTCAAAAACTCTAATAAAGACATGTGAACTGTTTTCATTTTCATCTTCCTTTTTTCCTTCCAACCATTCAGAATGGAAAAACAGTTGAAATCACTCTCTAAACCCAAAGGATTCTTGTATTATCTTTCCTACCAATAGAGAACAAATTCCAAAAGGTGCAGGTAGCTTCACTGAGAATGAGAAACAGTAACTGTGGATAATTTCTGTTCACTTTTAGAATTATTAATCTAAAAGTACAATTCTAGTTGGCCTCTGCACTGACATAGTGCATGCTGCACTGGTGGTAGCCATTGCAAAAGTTCTGTAAACCACTTTGTGATGGTATAGCAGGGATGGGGGAAGGGCGGGAGAGGGTGTAACAGGGTGGGGGAGGGAAGCAACAGGGTGGGGGATGGGCAGATCGGACCTGGGAGGGGCAGGATCGGCAGCGGTTGCGCATGCTACATCCTATCCCCTTTCTCAGGCCTGATGCACCGACATGGGTGCACGTGGACTTGTGCCAGCCACATGACGCAAGCAGGTCTGAATAGACTCGTTGCACAGGCTGGTGCTTTCCCCAGGGCAAGGGGATAAATGTCCCCTTACCCCGAGGAGACCTCCTGTCTGCTAAATTCCCCTGCGGGATGCAGCACAGCCCGTGCTGGCCCCTCAGCATTGGCACAGGGGAATTTGTACTGGATTAGGCTGTGCCTGCCCAATCCTATTCCCTGCCACATTATAGCATGCAGCTGCACCAACAGAGGCTGTGCTGCATGCTGGGGGGAGTGGGGCAATTGGACAGCCTCCAGAAGGTAAAAATATACTTACCCCCTGGTAGGTTGCCTGATCACCAATGGGTTTCCTTGGACCCACACCAGCCATTTTGCTGGCATAAATCCAAAGGAAGAGAAAAAAGGAGTGGGGAGATTCAAAAAGAGGGGACAGGATCCTGGCGCAGGATCCTGGTGCACGCCGCTGACACTTGAATCCATTAAATCAAATGTTCACTGTATTCTTTGGCCCAGCCCAAGGTGAAACAATGCCTGATCACTAAATTCAGTATGCTTTTTAAAATGCTTGGATGCATGTGTTTAGCAAGGGAAGAAAAGAGAGAGAGAGAGAGAGAGAGAGAGAGAGAGAGAGAGAGAGTTCTTAAAGAAATAGCAATTTTATTAAAAATTAACAATGGGAAGTACATTTGATTCTTTTTTTTAAAGTTGTACAAGGTGACCTACTCACTTTCAAAGCAGGACTCATGCCCCCAAAACTCAGGTCTTTGTAAATGGGGAGCTAATTCTACACAATTAGGGCAACAGGACGTTGTGCCTTTAACTGGGAACAATATGAAATCCTAGCAGTGATTCTAGGATTCAGAACATCATGAAATATTACAATTTGGAAAAGGGTGAAAACTGCCTATTCCTTCTGGATCTAAGCATTAAGAACATAAGAACATAAGAAGAGCCCTGCTGGATCAGGCCAAAAGCCCATCTAGTCCAGCTTTCTGAACATGCAATGCCAAAGAAGAGCAAACATTTGCTGCCCCTGTGTTAGGCAGAGTGCAATGGTACAACCTGACTCCCCCCCCCCCCCGTATTTTCAACTCACTCCTAGTTAAGAGTATGCATACCTACATTTTATCTTGTTTGAAAGTAGGCCAACTAGTCATTTTCTTTTTCATCTTCCCTTTGCCTGAGAATGTTCAGATATTTTTCCTAAGAAAAGCATCTTTGCTTCCTACCAAACTATTGTCCAATGATTTATAACCCCAAAACCAAAATATTTTTAAATATTTCAAAAATGCTTTTTAGAGACTGAGACTTCATTCTGAGTTTCCACCCTGGGGGAGATTTTCTTTCTTTTTTTCATGGTACAGCAAACCTTTGGAATAAAGCACTTAGAGCAGAGACTATGACAGGACATTCAATGCACTTTACAGCTACAGAGCTCCAAAACATCCTTAGCGGTGTAGAGTGGAAGGTAAAATATTTATTGAGAATGTGCTCCCAATCATCCAGTCTAGTTTTTAAATGTACATTTTTGTAACTACACTGAAATACAAGTGACTGACGGCCGAATCCTATCTGGGCCATGCGCTGCTGGAAGTCATGTTCCGACAGCCCAAAGCCCTTTATGGCGGTGTGAAATCCAGTCTGCCGTCATGCGCTTCCAGGCCACGGCCACAAATGGCCAAGTGGCACAGTGTGTGCAGCAGCAGCTCCTGAAGCCTCTGCTGGTGCTGGTAAGTCAGCGGTGGAGGTGTGTCATGGGGGGGTAAGGGCAGGAAGGGAAAGCGTGGATCCTGGCGGCAGCAACTTGATCCTATCAAGCTAGAATAGCACCAGGAGATGGCACCAGGATCCAATCCCCTCTTTCCCATGCCCCCCCATGCCCCTTTTCTCTCCTCCATCTGTGCCAATGATGGTGGATAGGATTGGGCCATGAGTGGGGTTTCTTGGGTTTTCTCAGTAAGAGTAAAAATTCTTGTTTCTAATTTACTGATAAAGAATGGCAACATCCTTGAGCATACCTGGGAAGTCCAAGCATCCCACTGCCAATTCAAAAGGAAGAGCATTCACAGCCACAGCTTCTTGCCTTCTCACAATGGCCCTCCTGGGTGGATTGCGGCTCAACCCCCCTTCATCAGTGCTGCACCCTCACTTCCAGCAGTGCCAACACTTTCTCTCTCCAGCTGCTGCAAGCTGCACTTATGGTTGGGCTGCAGCAGCAGAAACTGAAGCTTCTCCTGGATAGGTTGAAAGCAAGTGGAGAATCCTACACCCCATTCCTCCTTATTCCTGGCTCCAAAGGGAAACTTGCAGCAAAACGCATTCCTTGCCTGTGTCAGGCAGCTTCCAACAGCTGTGATAAGTTCTGATTGGGATAATATTCTTTAAAAATGATCTTTGAGTCTGCTACTTAACTAACAGGACAACCCTATGCATATCTACTCAGAAATAATCCTTTTTATTTCAATGGGAGTTACTCCAAGGTAAGTGTTTATTATAGGATAGCAGCCTAAGGGCCCAACCCTAACTAAATGCTTCCCACAGGGTGCAGCGGTGCCAGCACAGGCTCTGCTGCATCCTGCAGGCAACTGGAGTCCATGCAGGGTTTGGGAGGCAAATAAAAGATGTTTTATTTACCCTACTCCACACCCACATGGCCACCAATGTGTCTACGCGGATCTGCACCGACTATTTTGCTGGTGCAAGTCTGAGCAGATCCGAGGGGTTGTGTTGAGGGTAAAATGCGGTGGTCAGGATATTAGCAGAGAAGGCTCTGCTGAAACCCACCCACCACCTACCCATGACAAGAAAGATGATGCTGGGGAAAAAGGATTGACCCCCACCTTCCCCGCAACTGCTATGTGCTAAATTTAAGGAGACAGTCACTGGCTTCCATCATTTCAGCTATTTAGGCTCTTACTTTGGGGAGGGGCAACCAAAGCATCAACATCTCTGAAAGGCTGCAGTTGTTGTCTCAGTGAATACAGAAAAAGGCCAGGTCCAGAATGGTACCCTGCTTCTTCTGCTCATGGCAAGAGCCTCAGTGATGGCATTCCCACCAATTCAGGTGATTCTACCAAGGAGAACAACAGTGGAGTCGGGCTTATTTCTCCAAACCCAGCTTATCAGGATGGAGAAACTACAGGGCAGAATAGGGAAAAGGCTGCTAAATGGGTTGGTTGATGGGAGAAGTTTGGGTGCAGGGTAGGTAGACCGAGAGTGTAGGACTTGTATTGGGGAGACTTGAACAAAAATCCCTTCTCAGCCATAAAGCTCAATGAGTGGAACCGGGCAAATTAGGTAAAGGTAAAGGTGACCCCTGACAATAAAGTCCAGTCGTGTCCGACTCTAGGGTGTGGTGCTCATCCCCATTTCAAAGCCAAAGAGCCAGCGTTGTCCGAAGACAACCAGCATAGCCAGCATGACTCTCCTTGCCGCAGCACGTAGCATGCGGCTGGAACACGGAGCGCTGTTTACCTTCCCGCAAGCGGTACCTATTTATCTACTCACATTAACATGCTTTGGAACTGCTAGGTTGGTAGGAGCTGGGCCAAGCAACGAGAGCTCACCCCGTCGCGGATTCGAACTGCCGACCTTTCGATCGAAAGCTCATGGTTCAGTGGTTTAACCCACTGTGCCACCCGCTGATGGAGCCAGGATGGTGTAGTGGTTTGGGAGTCGGACTTAGACCTGGAAGATCCAGGTTCAAATCCCCGCTCAGCCACAAAGCTTCCTGGGTGACCTTGGGCCAGTCACTATCTCTCAGCCCCACCTACCTCACAGGGTTGTTGTGAGGACAAAAGGAGGGGAGGAAATATGTACACCACTCTGAGCTCCTTGGAGGAAGGGCGGTATAAAAATGTGAGAAATAAATAAATAAATAAATTAGCATCTCTCAATTTAACCTATTTTGCAGGGTAGTTGTGAGGGTAAAGTGGGATAACTCCAATATACAGTATATCATCCTGAGCTCTTTGATAAAAAAGATGGGGGGGGGAAGATAATTTCCCCTTCCTTAAAAAAAAGCACACCTTACAAATCCTACCTACAAATATACAGTTACTATTCAATTACTAGAAATACAAATGCAACAGTATTCCACTACTCGTGGCCTTCTGTCTTAAGTCTAATATGTTTTTCTTCTCAGAGAGCTGGAAAACTGTTCTTATAGTCAGCTTCAGTAATATGTTTTTTGCCTCTTACCCAATGGTAATTTGCCCTGCCAGATGATCTCATTGTTAACAGATGTTCCAATTAGTTCCATATATTTTTCTGGACGACTTTACAAAACAGGGTGTTGAACACTGCTGCCGATCTCATCATTTGCTGTACTTTTTCTTTTCTTTTTTTAAAGTTCCACTTAATATTGTTCCACTTCAAGGACATTTGATGGACTTTCAGGCTTCTTGCCCTTATATTAAGATGGAAATTGCAATTGAATGGCAGGTTTTTAGCTTGGTTCCTATGTTCTTAAATTGCAATAACCACAACTCATTTAATTTGGTGAGTGCCTCCAGATATGCCTGTGTGCACGCCACTTAGAAGCCAACTACATGACTTATGTGATGCTTCCAAGAGCTTTCACAGAGTGCTTTAAATCTTTTATATGTTCCTTACACATACACCACAAAAAATAAAACTGAAATGCCATTTTTCACAGAGATCACCCTAGACAGGTCAGGCAGGTTACCAGTTGCAAGAGATAAGGAGCCAACATCTTGTTCCTGCAGTTTATCAATGGCGATGTCATTTGGCATCACAGTGTGCAAAGAACATGTTAGAATCCCTACTGTGAAAGAAATCGGAATGTGGTGGGGGGGGCAGGGAAAGGGGGTCTTTTCAGCTACAGCTGAATGAACTGCAAGAGGGGGGGTATGTTATTTGAACCTTCCTATCACCTTTTGCCAGGGGGGGGGTTGTCAAAGATCTACCTGAATGCCTTGAAGGCTTAGGGTTGTGCTTTTCTTATTTTAACATTTTCTGAGTGTTTGGTTTTTGCACTGCTTTACATACAAAACAAGAAGGAACTGTCTATCACACAGGGATGTGGATCAAGTCTCTGACTCCAAGTCTCGAGTCAAGTTCCAAGTCTTTGCCCCCAAATCCCAAGGCTTTGGTTGCAAGTTGCGAGTCCCAATCTATTTATTGGGGAAAACGGGTTTAAACCTGAATAAAATTTGACTTCTTGTAAAAGGTTCCAAGTCTCAAGTCGAATCTTTCGAGTCTTTTACAATCGCCGCCGAATCAAGTTATTGACGCAACTTGAGTCTGAGTCAATAGACTCAAGGCTACATCACTGCTATCACAGGGGTGGCCAACCTTCCACCATTAGGGCCTCTGCATTCTTAAAGGGTTGTGTAGAAGACAGAATCGTGGCAGCTGCAATTGCTGATGGTGCTGCTAAAGCAGCTGCACCTGCTGAAATGCCCTCACCTATAGAACCATTAAAGGGCCAGGAACATTCATGGTGAAATGTTGGCCACCCCTGGTCTATCACATGTGTATGGGTATCACATGGGTGTATGGGTGAAACCAACTATAATCCCCAAAGAGGTTATCACAGAAGTGTATGGGCAGTAGCGTCACTAGGACGCGCGTCACCCTGGGGCAGGGGGGGCGCGTCACCCTAGTGACGCTACGATATCGGCGCGGGGGGGGGACGTGGCTCCCCCCCCGCGTCGCCCTCCGGACGCTCCGAGGCCGGCTCCCGGGCCGGCCTCGGAGCGTCCGAAGGGTGTCGTGCGTCACAGAGGTGGCGCGCGCGGGGTGCGCACGTCACCCCATGGCGCCCCGCCCCCCGCCACGCTCCAGCGACGCCCCTGTGTATGGGTGAAGCCAACTATAATCCCCAAAGAGGAAACTAGAGTGACATCCTAGTGACCAACCATACCTGGTTCACAGATCAAGCTGACACTCTGAGGGCAGCAGTCATAACTTCACTGTTGTTGTTTACTTGTTCCACTGCTTTATAGTCTCCTGAATGTCTACTGCTTTAATGTATGTTCTGAGGTTTTCGAGACCGGTACATATCTTTGAGTTAATAAAAGGAAGCGTTCCTTGTTCTCTTGTTAACTTAATAAAACGACAAGAACAACCTGGAAAATGCTTCCTTTTATTCTACTGCTTTAATTTGGGGTACTTTTTCAGAGATGGAATTCGTAACAATTTTATCAATAAGACATACAAGGGAAGAGGAGAGGACAGAAAAGGTCAAAGAAGACGACGAGCTCGACAATGCCAGGAAAGAGTTTTTAAAAGCTGAATCAGGAAAACACAGGCATCTCCTGCCTGTGGGGTTGTTTTGTAACTGATATGAATATGTGGGTTGTTATATATGTGTATATAAAGAGAGGGAATTTTGGTTCAGGGCTTGACCCTGTACGTGAAAAATAGATGTAGACTTAATTTTTCATCTGCTTTTTGTACAAATTAAGCAGACTCCCTGCTGCACACACACACACACACACACAAATGAGATAACATGACAACTTTTCAGTACTTTTTAGTACTTCTTTTTTTTACTTTTAGTACAATTTAGTATTTTTAGTACAATTTTTAAAAGTACTGTTGCCACTCAGTCAACAAGGGTCCATAAGTTTCATGCAGATAGAGCCTGCTAACTATAAAATGAACACCAAAACCTCCCCATTTTAGTACTATCCTCATCATGAAAAATCACCCTGCTGTGCAACTGACAAGATTTGGCCCCATAGAACTGCGCAGAGCAATGCTGCCTGAAGAAGTCCTTGCATGCCTTGGGCTGTGTGGCTTTCTTAGAAGCACTCACTGTGCCCTTCCTTTAATAGAAATGTGGATTGTCTCCATGCACCAGATTGTGGGCTAGCTTGCAAAGCTCCCAAATATGGATTTGGCTTCTTCAAAGGTTCTTCAAGTTCTTGTTAGGTCTTTGCAAATGTCTGAGGCTTAGAAAGCAGATTAAGGCCCCAATCCTACCCCTCCCATTTTTGACGATGCAGCCAAACCAATGGGGCGTGCGCTGAATCCAATTCTTGGGGGGGGGGGAGGGAGATCAGCAGGCCTGCCAAGGGTAAGTAAAAATATTTTCTACTTACCTCTGCATGGGCCTCCTTGAGGTCTATGGGTCTCCTCAGAGCTACGCCAGCTATAAAGCTGGTGTAACACCAAGAAGAGAAAAGAGATGGGGCAGTTCAAAAAGAGGGGATAGGACCCTGGCGCATGCTGGTGCTCCCAGGATCCACCCCCTCCCTCCCACTCCCTGCCCCCAAACTCTCCCTCCCTGCCCATGATACGCCCCTACCGCCGACTTACTGGAGTCAGTGCTGCCCAGGCTCCACAGCGATGAGGGTGCAAAGGTGCTGCCACTTTGCAGCAGTTGCTGTGACTGGCCCAGCAGCAGTGCAATCTTCGCACCATTGCTGAGCCTTTTATGACAGAGGAGTAAATCAGCCGTAGGGTTGGGCCATAGCTTTCTTGAAATGCAGGCTATGTTTTGTGGTGCATCACTGATGACAGAATTACTAAACAATTAGCATGTCTCATGATCACTTTGAGTGCAACAAAACAAAACAAAGCCCAGTATCATTGAAAATATAGCTGGGATCATATATTCCCCCCCCCCTGTGCAATTGTCAGTGTCACTGGGGTGAAAATTGTACCCCAGGGAATTTTTTCTTCACAGAAAAGAAATTCCATATATCTGGCTAAATTTTGGATATGTTGTGGTCCAAAGTGGTTTGTGACAGTGTCATAAAAGGGCAAAGTTGCAGCATGATTATCTTTCATGGTTTAACAAGAGAGATACTGCTGGGATCGTAAAAATACCCCAAAGGCAGTTTCAGGGGCTTAACTGGCATTTGCATTCAGCTGAAACCAGATGGATCCCCTCTAGGTGGTTCTCACTGGGATGGAGGTGGTGCAACTAGTCAGTGGCCCTTGACTGTCCTGCGCATGACAGAGGCCAGAACGTCTTTCTCTTTACTTCTGCAGTCATAGGCCAACTCCCTAAAGTTGCTCAGTCTCTGGCTTCTGGCCAGGGTCTGACAAGTCTTCACTTTGTTAAAGTGTTCTTCTTGGGAGAGATGGAGGCGTGTGCATATCTGTGCCAGGATAGTGTAGTGGTTTGGGAGTCGGACTTAGACCTGGAAGATCCAGGTTCAAATCCCCGCTCAGCCACGAAGCTTCCTGGGTGACCTTGGGCCAGTCACTATCTCTCAGCCCCACCTACCTCACAGGGTTGTTGTGAAGACAAAAGGAGGGGAGGAAATATGTACACCACTCTGAGCTCCTTGGAGGAAGGGCGGTATAAAAATGTGAAAAATAAATAAAATATTACCACCTATCAGGCCTTGGTCCTCTGGCTGGTGACAGAGATCGGAATGACCTGGCTCTTACAGGGATAGAACAACTAATATTCTCCTCCCCCTTAAAAATAAAAATAAAATTCAACAGTGCTTTCCGAGATTGCGTGGGTGGGAGTGGGGGGTGGTTTACAGAAAGTTTATCACTGGTGATGTATGGAAAGAAAATTCTGATTGTGTGTGGACAAGATAAAGCGACCTTAAAAATTAGATGGCTTTATGTTCATCATATTGGTATCAGTAACACTTTACTTTTGTTTATATTGCCAGGAAGCATAACTGTACTTGCTCACCTTTTTCCACCATTCCCTTTGCCTCTCCCCTTTCTTCTCCTCCTTCTGTTTTCTTCTCCACTATGGAAACTTAGTTTATAAACAACTCAGGGCAGGTCCCATCTTTTGTGGTTATGTCATTCTGTAAAATGCCAACTTCTGCAGTTGTTTTATTTGGCTTCATTTATTGATTGCCATCATATTTTTAATTGCTATTTTAGTATTATTCTAAGCTGCCTTGCAAATGTTTCATTGAAAGGTGGGCACACACGCATGCACGCATGCATGCATGCATGCACACGCACGCACACGCACGCACGCATGCGCACACACACACACAGGGCCTCTCAAGAAAATGTACACACATTTTATAGTGTCAAATTTATTTTGCTATACAGTAATTCAAAAATATACTGTATTGCATATGGTGCATACAGGAGCAGTTGCTTGACCCAGTTTAATTAATTAATTAATTAATTGGACCAAGTGCTTGACATGTTCCCCATTGGTGTCTACACACCGCTGACATTGTTGACTAAGGGATCTGAAAAGATCCACCAACATGTGTGCTGGGGAGATTCTGCACATCTCTTCAGTTGCTTCCCTTACACGTTGGAGTGTTGCAGGTTTTCTACAATGAAGTGTGTGTATGTGTATAAAAACAAAACCAAATGAAATTATGATAATCACTGACGGCTGAACTCCCCTCATCTCAAATCATCAACTCCTCTTCAGTTATGAATGTAATCTGAGAAAACGTAAGAAAAAGATGAGCTTTTCTTTTTCAGAGGTTTTAGATTAGCTTGTAACGAGAGATGGGCAAGCTGCTGAGAGCTCATCCTGGATTCATTTGGCAGTTATCTGAGTTCTTGCTTGCCAAATCGGAAGGAACTCAATTTGCCAAGCTAGGCTGAGATGGCTCAGAGAAATTCAGCATCCCCTCCCTGCCAGCCCTCCAGCCTCTTCTTAGCTGTTGGGCTGGTGGGAAAACAGTAACAGCAGAATTCATGCAGGAAACAGGGAGGGAGACTTTTTTTTTACTTTCTCTCCCCCCATCCCGCCCTAGTACTGCCACGCCATGCTCCAGCACACCAGGAGAAGAGCAGCTGCCAGTGGGGACTAAAGGGAAGGAACTCTTTTCTTATTTCCTTCCTCCCCTCCCTTCTCCATTATTGCAAAGCAATGCCTTAGCTCTTGGGAAGATTCTGAATCCCAATAGCTCATCTATACCCTGCAACCATGGAGAAGGGAGGGGGAGGAAGGGTGGAAAAAGCTCCCTTTAGTCCCTGCTGGAAGCTGCTCTTCTCCTGGCATGCCAAAGCATGACACAGCAGTGGGGGGCGGGAAAGAAAAAAAGTCACCCTCCTCTCCACCTGGAGTCTGCTGATAGGCTTCCTGCTGCCTGGACAGGTAAGGAGAGGGTAGCAGGGCTGGCAGGGGAGTGGTGACACACTTTTCTAAGATCTTCAAACTCAGAACTACTTGACCATGGTGAGTTGGCCTCTCTATTTTTTTCTGAGCTCCAAGAATTCTCTGAGCCTAAACCAAGGGAAACTCTACTGATAAACTTTCTGCTTGGAGATTATAATGCACATATGTAGGGAGAAAGTGGGTTTACCTAAGTGATAACCCCTTAGGGAGGGGTGTCACCCTTGCTCATTCGTTTTCGCCTCCTCCGACTCGGCTCAGCTTGCTCACTTCTGAGCTGAGTTGCCAAGTCGGAGCAGCAGAAAGTGGCAGAGCAAGGGTGACATACTACTCCTAAAAAAACAGTTCGTACAGCCAGCACTGGAGCCACAAAGGTTCAATGACCATGAGCAGGAAAGGGGCTTCTTGTACTCCCCCACCACACAGCACCATCTACAAAAACAGGAGGGCAACATTGAAACCAAGCTTGGCCTCAAAACTCCCGACATGTGAGGTTGTCTGCCAAATATTGCCTCCCGTTACCTGTTGATGTGTCAGCTCTTTTTCCTCCTGCTCACCGGATAGAATAAGGAAAAGGACGAGGGGTGTGGAGCAGAAGAGGAAGGGTGGAAGAGAGGGGAGTCTCCAACATTCACCACTCTGATCTCCTCCAGACTTCCTCTTCCACTCCATACCCTTTTCCCTTTTCCAACCCAAGGACTGGGAGGAGGAGAAGTGGGGGAGAGAAATGGGCAGAAGGGGATGGGTGCCCCCTGCCAATCTGCTGCCAGATGTGACTGCTTCCTTCAGTTGGCCTCATGGATGGGCCAGCCCTGGCCAAAAGCTATACCCTGATTTCCTATAAAATGCTATGGAAAACAGTGAGAATTTGAAGTGCACATATGCAAACTCTTGTGCCTTTCCAGGATGCTGTATACAGTATTTAAATATATTTGCAATGTTCAATATTGGACAAGAGCCGCAAAGCCTTTTTGAAATCAAACAGAAAACAATTCTGGCCTGCTGAGCTGACAATCAAAACACTTGCAAAAGCTATTAAATCTCTTATTCAAACATATATCCATTGTGCCCACTCACCCACCCCCATTTATTTCTTCATCTCCCTGCCACCTTTTTATTGTTGCTGTTTCCATATTTCAGATTTAAACAGCTTCCATAGCTGGCTCGAAAAGTTCTACGATGAGTCAGAGAAGAAACCCAGCAGCAGTTTCAAACTTGTCCGGTCTCTCTCTCTCTCTCTCTCTCTCTCTCCAGTGTGGTTGTATAGTGAGACATCAGCTGATACAAGTGATTAAATATGAAAACACTGCATTGGGGTGTTAGTGCCACTTTAATAATTAAATTACCGTAGTAAATGGATGCCAGTGTGATAAAACGTGAAATATGCGACAAGCCAACCTACAGCCATATTCAATAATAAATATCTTCTCAATGGCGCTGAACAGAAGCCCACAACAAAGCTGGTGAAACTGTAAAAATTGGCACTGCATCAAAATTGGCTGAGTTGCCAACCAATCAACTAGTTCACAGATGCTCTTTTTATATAGCTAACACAGATCTCTGCTTTCCAATCTCCTGTCTGCAAAATGTTGAAAGGGAGCTTCTCTCTTTTTCCTTTTGCAGGACGCAAATCATTTCTTAAACAAAATGTTTTATTTGTAGTTGATGGATGGAGGACTGAATATCTCAGTCATTAGGGGTTTTTGTGCATGAGGAGTAGTGTTGCAGTTTCAAAAACTGGGTTTTGAAAGAATAAGGGTGAATCCACATATGGCAAGAGATCAACCAGTTGTCAAGGGCTAGATAATCTGATGCTGTTATATGTATTAATTTGCACCCTAAGAGAACCTAAGTATAACTAGGGTGAAAGGCATGACTGGTCACCATGAGAAAGCTCCACTGAATATGTGGATATGAAAAAGATGTGGCAAGATTCTCTGTTTATTTACAGTTTATTTACAGAGCTCACAGTTTGGGAACCACTGGTTTAATCTAGTTTGACCCTTAGGAAGTTTCTCAAATTGGTTACTAGTGTAATACAGAGCAGTGGAGATTAGAACGTCTGAACTACTTATTGTGCTGCATGGTCCTATCCAGTTTACTGAAAAGGTCTACACATGCTTAGCAGCAGTAATGTAGTCGCATCTGGTGTTACCAGATCATTCACACTGGGACTTGACATTTGAGGAATCATGGAGAGTGACTCATTATAGTTTCATATACGGGCAGCCCAATCCTGCCTAACTATCCAGCGGGCAGCCTTATTCAATCAGAATAACATGATAGAAAAGCTACACTGATTAACAGCCCAATCCTATCCCCCGCCAGTGCAGAGGGGCCAAACAGCCCGCACTGCATCCAGCGGGGGAAAGTGAGAGGCCGGGGGTCTCCTTGGAGTAAGGGGACATTTGTACTTAGGTTCTTAGGAAGTGGTACTTAGGTTCTCTTTGGGTGCAAATTAATACATTTGTCCCCTTCCTCTGGGTAAAGCCCCAGTGTTCCCAATGGGTTTCCTCAGATCCATGATAGCTATTTAGCTGACATAAGTCCAGGAGGCCCGTGTAGGGTCAGAACACCCAGGAAGGGGGATAGAATTTGGTGTGCACTGCTGCTGCTGATCCTATTCCCTCCTGGGCCTGATTCACCCGCCTCCACCCCGGTCGCCACTCTCCCCTGCCCCAATCCACCCCTCGCATGCGACTTACCTGCTCCGTGATATTGACAGTGCTGTTGCCACTGATATCGCCCCCTTTCAGCCCTTGTTCTGCCCCCCCCCAGTTCTGGCCTGGTCACATTTTCATTCCTCCCCCTCCATACCACATTCTGCCCCCCACCTCCCTCCCCCCCCATGCTGACTTACCAATGCCAGAGGACATGGAGAATCTGCTGGCATGCCGCTATGGCTGTTTGTTGCTTGCGGTGGCAGCCCAGCTCTGTGAAATAGCATATCGCCTTTTGTGACAGCCGTAAAGAACTTGTGCTGTCTTTGTGTGTACTTTACGAAAAGTACACATAGGATTGGGGCAAAATTCTCTAAAACATGAGCAGCAAAGCAGGTGGTATCAGAAATGCAGGGAGCTCTAGTTTGTAACTCTCTCTTGGATTGAAGAAATAGTAGGATTCAGAGTTTTTTTTTTTTTAGTCCTTTAGCATTTAGGCAACCCTTCTAAAAATCTTATTGCTCACCTCTATAGTATGAGGAAAGGGCTGCCTAAAAAGTCACCTGCCTCAAAACTACCTACTTACAGTTGACTAAAATGGAAGGTCTATTCACATGTTAAACTGTATGATCACATATAATCATTGTTAGCCTGTACCTAGGTACACTTTGGGTACCTCTGGTGGTACTCTGACTGCCACCACCACCACCACCACCCCTGAATCCCGCCGGGCCTTCCAAAATCCCAAGAAAATGTGGCACTTTCGGTGCTGTGCTTTTCTGTTCCCGAGAGGCTCCTGCCTTTGGCTGAGCCTCTTCTGAGTGCAGGAAACAGCCCACCCACCCAGAGCCTCTTACTGGCCTCCTGCACTGAAAACCCAGAAGTAAGCGGCAATGACATCATCACCGCTTACTTCCAGTGGTATTTGGCATGTGGTATTCTTCCAGTGGTATTCGATCTATATAATGATAATGATAATTAATAAACCAGTATTTATATACTGCCTTTTCTTTGGTCATTGGATTTCTCCTCTGACTTTAATTCAAAGGCAGTTTACATAGTCAGGCTTTCTAAACCCCAAGGGGTTTTTACAATACAATAATATGTTCTAATCTTTCATAGAACCCTTCATTCTAGATGGTTTCTTTCACAGTCCAGCAATCTCTCTCTGATGTTCGCCTCGCCACGTTTCAGCTGACAGGGCAACCTTGACTCTCACTCAAATGCAGCTGCAGTTCCACTCCCCCACAGAGGCTCTCGGCAAGCTTATCAGCTCAGCGTGCCGGCAGCTCTCCGACAGACACAGACACTTCTGGCCATCTTGAACTGCCGTCCTTCAGATCTTCAGGCATATATGAGACGGTCGCTCTACCAACTGAGCCAGACCTCCTGCCTATATGTAGGTGGTACGCCACGCCGAGTACATTGAGAACCCCTGGTGTACATGTATAATTGATCTGTAAAAATGAAATCCCAGTAATGTGTACCTGGGTACAGAATAACATGTGGACAGCTCTACAGATGTAGGCCGCAAAACCTGGAAATGTGAAAAGATGCTTCTTAATGGAGACCAGCAGGAAGAAAAATTTTGACTGGAAAAGGATTACACACATGCCTGCACATATGTACACACACATACACACTCATATTCTGCAAGCTAAATTCTGTTATTTGCAGTGTCGTCAAGGCCCTGTGGTGAACAAATGTCCCAGATTATACATCGAACAGACTAGGCTCCCTCACGGAGATTTAGAACAGCCCGTTCCTCTGTGTGGGTTTATAGTCTAAGCAGAGATAGAACACAACACACAAGGAAAGGAGCCAGAAATAGAAGAGACAGAGGAAGCAAATTATATTGGGAATGCTTGAGCAAAGAGATGGATCTTTAGATGCCTTTAGCAGAAGAACATTATTTATATTTAATAAAATGAAGCAATAAATTATTATTATTTAGCCAACCCCCCCCCCGAAGTAGCGTACTATTATAATAAAAACAATATCCTCCTCCTCCTCCTCTCTCTCTCTCTCTCTCTCTCTCTCTCTGTGTTTGTGTGTGTGTGTGTATTATATATATATATGAGAGAGAGAGAGAGAGGTGGTAGTAAGAGTGATCTCTCTCTCTCTCTCTCTCTCTCTCTCTCTCTCTCTCTCTCACTGTATATATATATATATATATATATATATATATATATATATATATATATATATATATATATACACACACACACACACACACACACCATATTGTCCCAAGTATAAGACGCACCTGATTATAAGACGCACCCTTAAAGTTTGGTGCTATTAAAAAAAATTAATTAAATCACTGGCATTAAATTGCAACAGCCTGATTATAAGACGCACCCCTAAGTGAGTCTTATACTCAGACCAATATGGTATATATATATATATATATATATATATATATATGTGTGAGAGAGAGATCACTCTTACTACCACCTTTTTGCTTTATATATATAGAACCAGCACAAAAAGATGGTATGAGTGATAATGATGGATAGTGTGAGGCACCGTTAAGGAGAAGAGCATTCATTTCCAATGATAAGGAGCTAGTAAGAAGAATGTGCACCATTGGGAGAAAGGTAGAAAGTCTGAGCTTAGAAAAAAAGATTAATGGCAAATGAGCAAGGAGCACGCAGGGTATGTAGAGAACAGATAGGTAGGAAGGAATGTGAGAGTGGAAACACTTAATGGTAAGTACAAGAAGTTTGAGCTGAACATGATAAGATATATAAAAATGGACAATGGCTGGCACAAAGAAGCAAGAGGGTGTGTGTCAAAATGAAACATAGGAAAGTGGGCAGTTACGGAGGTCCTGAGGGTCCATTTACAGTCCATTCCTTTACTCTGGGGAAAGCCCCACTTCCCCAACTGTGCCAGCCATTTTGCTGGCACAGAACCAAGGTGAATAGGGAGAGGAAAGGGAAGAGATAGGGAGCATAGGATACAGGCACACATGAGTGCCACTGGTAACCACCCCTCCCATCCCTGTTCCACCTCCTGCCATCCCCTTCCCCACCACAACTCTCCCTCTTTCCTCCCCTCCCTGCCATGCTCTGTCCACTGCCTGCTCTCACCACCAACTCACCCAAGCTGGCTGAAGGTGACCTCTCGACCAGCTTGTGTCCCATTACGCTGGTGGCTTCATTGCACTCATTGGCGGAATGTCACTTCCGCAAGCATCCTCTCACTTCTGCCACCGGCGATTGGTGATTAATGTGACATACAAGAAGAAATGGGAAAGCCAACCAGCTCAACATTGCACTTGTGAATGACTATTATTTTTATTATTGTCTTGTTGCTATACGTTGCTATAATTCTCTTTTCTCTATATGGATGACATGCCCAATAACTGCATGAGACTCCTATCTATATTCAAAGAGCAGCAGTTTATGTGGAGCACTCAAAAACGAGGAAGTAGAATTCTATTGGTAAAGTGCTGTGCCAGCATTCAAAAAATACCAATATTAGGTTGCAGTTCTGTGCTTGTTTATTTGCAAGTTAGTCCCATGGATATAAAATGAGCTCTACCCAACCCCTCCAAATAAATGGGGTTAGCTTGACTATAAGATATATCCAAATGTATTTTCAAAACAAACCTAACCATAGCTAACAATCACTATAACAGGCAACACTAGGTGGTACCCAAGTGCTAACCAAGTCACGTCCTTCTTACTCTTTTATAGGACAGCTGATCCAGAATACCAGCTGTTTCCAGGCACCCAGCTGCTGTTCCCCGCTATGACTCATATAATTCATATATCCCATAATTCATTCCAAATCTTCAGCATATCTGTTTACTGAATTATTAACTTTTATAAAAAAATGTGTAACCACTATGGAGGTGATGACTACCAGGAAAAAAAAAACTAAGGCAGATGGCTTATTGTTTCTGTTCCTACAGCAAATATTCTAAAATAATGCCAAGGTTATCTTTCTACATGTGCAGACAAACCAGACAGAAAAAGGTCATTTCTAAACCAAGAGTTGGAATAGCGAAGGCCATTCCATTACACCTGCATTCTAACATTTAAAAAAGAATGCATAAAAAGGAAGTTATGAGAGAGCATATGAAGAGCATATGAAGAGCAATTCACGCACGTAAAATGTTGTAGACTAGACATATGCTTTTATTTATTGCATGTACTAGTAAAATGACTGTTATGGCAGTCATTTGTGACAGTGTTTCAAGGGCGCTTGGGGGACTGTACACCCCATAGTCCATTCAGTGGAAACCACATTCTAGCTACTGTCAAGGTTTTGTCCCCACTTGTCCCCACACTGTCCCCTAGTGCGAGACTACTCTTTTCAGAGGAGCGAGTGGCAGCTATTTCCTTATGGGAGAAAATTCAAGGGTGTAGTCACGGGATACCTGCAGAAATAAACTTGCCCCCTTCTTGTAATGATTCCGATTTCTTGGTGGAAAGCAAGTTTTGATGAACACACTTGCTGTTTGTATGCTTTTTACTTAGTAGCATGGAGCAAATGGGAGCCCTTAACAAATAAGCCTGCTTATACCTATATTGGATGTAGCCCTCCATCCACATAGTCTTGCCTACGAGTTCCATTTCTGAGTCATGGTAAAAATACTGTATAATGAAGAGAAATAGAACATCCAAAACTTACAGCGCAATCCTGCGCAAGTTGTGGCAGCCGGCCTAAATGGCCAGTCGCTGCATCCTGCGCAGGATGCGGGCCGTGCCCGGGTTCACCTTGGGGGAAGGGGGAGTTCGTCCCCATCCCCCGGTGTAAGCGCCGGAGGCCCCAATGTGCCGCCTCAGATGCGCGTCAGCTCTTTAGCTGTAAGGCCGGCCCAACCTGGGAAGGGACGCAACCCTCGCCACCCCTGGCCACTCTCCCTACGCCCTCCCGCTGCCCGGCACAGGCCTTACCTGCATTGGCCAGCACAGCAACTGGAGGTCGGTGGAGTAAGTGGTGCCGGCCTCTGTGCCGGTGCTGCTTACTCTCAGGGTGTTGAAAATGCGCTTTATGCCACGTTTATGACACCCTAGGCCAGAGGAGCAAGAGCTCCACCAGCCTAAAGTTGGGCAGGATCGGGCTGTTATTCTTCTATGGGTAGATCGTCAGCAGGGGTCATATATCCCACCTTTCTTGAATTAATTGGCAATATGCAGATACAATAAACTTTGAATATCACAAATTTCTTTGGTTTAGAAAATTTTATAACATAGACATGTAAAAACTGAAGAAAGACAACCAAAATATTTTTGGCTGAGATTTGAGAGGTGCCCTCTCCCTTGATATGTTCCCTGTGGAAATGTGGGTTTTTTTGTTTTTTGTTTTGCTTTTTGTGTTTAGTGATGGGGTGTGTGTGTTTTCGCCTCTGCTTTTATAGCTCCTGCCTTCAATTTCTGCTGTGTTTTAGTGTGCTTTTATGTCTGCAGTGTATAAACTTTTTAAAAGATTTATCTCTTAATGCTGCTGGTTTTAATTGATGAATCTCTCTTAGTGCTTCACTATTTTTATT
This sequence comes from Plestiodon gilberti rubricaudatus, assembly GCA_026170595.1. Classification (NCBI taxonomy): domain Eukaryota; kingdom Metazoa; phylum Chordata; class Lepidosauria; order Squamata; family Scincidae; genus Plestiodon; species Plestiodon gilberti. Next base: position 61,780,191 of record JANXHW010000005.1, read on the forward strand.
GCTGCGGCAATGTTCCTTGCTGTTGATTGTTTTATTAGTTTTATTTTAGATGTATTTTGATTGTTTTCATCAGATATTCACTTGTGTAATCACTTTGTGAAGAAAAGGCATGCTCTAACCTACAAAAAAAAATACATATTTCAAAAATTCACCACCCTAAGAGGAAATATGTGATTTAAGTTAAATTCATATTGTGTACACAAAGGAGAATGAGGTATTCAAGGCAACTGCATTTCTGAAGCCAATCAGAGGGGCAGTCCCAGAGGTCTACTTTGGGTAAGCCTGCACGGGATGGACAGATCTACTCGGACTTGCATCAGTGAAATTGCTGCCACAGGTCCACATGCAGGATCGGGTCTGAGAAGGGAGTTTGGATATGGTGTCCGCTGCTACCGCCAAACCTGCCTCCTTCCCAGACCCGATCTGCCCTCCTCCTGCCCCATTCTGCTGCTCACTGCCTTACCTTCGTTGGAAGGCTTTTGGCGATCTGCCGCCATGTATGGGGCTGTTGCAGCCGCTGGCAGTGTGTGGCTCTGAGCGCTGCTGGCAGGCCATTTGCGACAGCCGTAAAACGCTCCATGCCATCAGAATGCTAGTTCTAGCGGCACTGAGGGGAGTTAGGATTGAGCTGTCAGTATAACTATCATGTATAGAAAAGCCACTATTCTGTATAGAAACGCTACTATAAAAGCCACAGAGCCTGAAGTGGGTGTTTCTATGTTATTACTACACCTTTATCCCACCTTTCCACCAAGGAGTTCCAGGCAACATACTTAACTCTTCTCCTTCCCTTTTATCCGCATAACAACCCTGTGAACTATGATTAAGCTGAAACATAATGACTGGTGCAAAGTCACTCAGGGACCTTCAAAGTTAAGTGGTAATTTGAACATCTCTCCACAGTCTTACAGACTGATCCTGCCTGTAGGGCTTATGGGGAGGTAAGTAAAAATGTTCTTTACACCCCCCCCCCCCATTTCTTTCTGGTTGTGTCCACCAACAAAGCATGCAATGCGTGCCTTTTTGGCACGGCTGCATGCTATTGCACGGTGGGGGATAGGGCTCTTAATTTTATTAATTAAAAGCTGGTTAAGAGATCTTTAAACTAAAATGATGCCTTGGTCAAGAGTTGGCAGGATAACCCCACCAAAATATAGATCATGTAGAGTCAACAAAACCTTGGGAACTGGGGAAAGGGGAAGCAGATGTTACATTTTAAACTTAAGTGTTTTGTATGTGTACACACACACACACACACACACACACACACACACACATACACACACACACACACACACACACTTTCAAAAGACAATTCAAAGAGACTTTCTTCCATGAAAGATTTTGTGTTTCTTCATATTAGACATAATACACAGTGTTAGCAACCATGAAAAAACATTACAAAATGTTTTAATTTAACAAGTAGAAAAATATTACTAACTTATATGGCAATTATGAATCTAATACTGTATACAAGTCATTTATGGATTTTACAAATAAATTATAGCTGAAATGCCCTCCATTCCTAAATGTACACTGGAGCACCACAGCGCTCCCCAGAAGCTTCTGCCCTCAACTTACCACCTTATTTAGTGCCAATCAAATGTTCTGCCAACAAGCTCAAAGAACTTCCGATTAGGTTCATGAAAATATCCATATAGTTTTTCAAGTAAAATTGGATCTACTTTGGGGTGTGCTCTTCCTTTCGACTCATGTAAACACCGATCCCTACCACTGTCCCTTAGGCAATAAAAGCCTTTTGTTTTATTGAAGTAAAAGTTCGAAGCATTTATTTGAGGAGAAAGCTTTAAAAACCTTTCTACCCTTACTATTTCTGGAAAGGGATCTTTGATCAGCTTATCTCCATCGACAATGTGAATGTGATCCAGAGGAAAATACTTCAGCCAGTTCTGCATGTGAATGTAATACAAGCTCCTGTTTATTGCCTTGTAGTTCACATTGAGTTCACCATCTTTAACCAGAAATTCTTCAATGGAGGGATATGGCTTATGTTTTTGCATGTGGTTAAAGAACACTTGAGTATAGTCTGACAACACTCTCTCAGTTGGGTCTCGTAAAATAAGGAGCAATCTGATAAGTTTGTTCATGCTATAAACTCTTTCAGGCACTTTGGGCGAGGTAAAATATGCTGGGGTTTTCTCCACTGTTATCTGGTGAGGGTAGGAGAATGGCATTTGGCTAATATACCATTGCAATCCATTTCCATAATGCTCTTCCCAGTCAAAGAAGTGGACTTCACTTTCTGCTGCTGCTATATCTGGATGGAGGCTTAACATCTCTAGTAAGGCTCTTGTTCCGCCTTTCCGTACTCCAATGATGACGGTTTGTGGAAGCTGTTGGAGTGTTCCATTAACATGGATGTTTTCTCTGAAGTCACTTTTCTTAAAGGGCTCTTTCTGAGCAGTAGCGTCAGTCTTAGAGCTGACAGACGGCCGAGAAGACACTGCCTGAGGATGGATAATAAGCAATGCTGCTCCCAGCAGAAAAATTGCCATGGCAGAGGCCCAGAGTCTTCTCACTCTACCAGCAAACAGGACATGAAGACACCACCATGAGGAATGGTTATGAAAGCCGAGGTCCTCTTTCTGAACAAATATGTATTTCTTAAGCAGAATATTCACTAGAATACACAAGAAAAAAGTAGGTTAGAAATATCATCATCATCAACATCTGTATTTATATATCGCCTTTCTTGTCGTCGGATTTCTCCTCAGACTTTATTCAAGGCGGTTTACACAGGCAGGCTTTTCTAATCCCCCATAGGGGTTTTTACAATAATGTTCTATTTTTATAGAACCCTTTTTATTCTCCAGATGTTTCCCTTCAGCAGTGTGGTATCTCTCTGGCTGCACACACACACTTTCCAAGCTTGCCTGACTGCGACTCCTCTCTCTCACAGAGGGTTAACTCAGGTTATCTAAGCTTGACAGCAGCTTCCGGTTGCCTCGAACTGGTGTCATCTTAGCTTTTCTTCAGTTAAGGCAGCAGCTCAAACCACTAGAACATACATTCCTGTCTTACACTCCTGCCACTTAGTTTATGTAAGTGATAGAAATATCACTTATAGCCCTGTACCTACAGTCAATACCATGTTGACTTCTCCAACATGGCAGCCAGGATGTTTGGTCTAACTTTCCTGGACTTATTCAACAAGTACTCCCTTAACGGCTCGGGTCCAGGGTATTTGAGGGACCGCCTCCTTCCTTATAATCCAACCCGTATTCTGAGGTCATCAGGGGGAGCCCTGTTAACCGTGCCGCCATTGACGGAAGTGAGGGGGATGGCGGCACGGAATAGGGCCTTCTCGGCTGTGGCGCCCCAATTATGGAATTCCCTCCCCCTGGAATTAAGAACGACTCCCTCTTTAGAGACCTTTCAGCGGGGCCTTAAGACGTTTTTATTTAGGACAGCTTTTGATGTCTGACATGGTGGGATGACCTTTTAACAAATGGCTTTTAACATATGTAAATTCAGGTGACCCACTGGGGTTGTTTATTTTAAATTGTTTTAATTATTTTAATGTGTATATATGTATTTTAATATTGTGTTGTAAGCCGCCTTGAGTGCCCTCGGGAGAAAGGCGGGGTATAAATTATTTAAATAAATAAATAAATACATTTTCATTTGGAGATATTTATATTAATATTATTATTATTATTATTATTATTAACAGTATTTATTAACAGTATTTATATACCGCTTTTCAACAAAAAGTTCACAAAGCGGTTTATAGACAAAATCGAATGATTAAATGGCTCCCTTTCACAAAAGGGCTCACAATCTAAAAAATATGCAGAAGAACACCAGCAAACAGCCACCAGAAAAGAGATTGTGCTGGGGTGAAAGGGGGGGCAGTTACTCTCCCCCTGCTAATTATAAGAGGAGCACCAATTGAAAAAGTGCCTCTTGCCCTTTTTAGCAGGGGTTTATAATAGTTAGCAGGGGTTTATAATAATATAAACAACTAATTTTGTACCCCACTTTTCTCCCTGAAGGCCACCCAAATATGTGTAGATTCTCTGTCCCTCTGGTATTATTTATTTAATTTTATTTAAATAATTTATACCCTCCTTTCTCCCAACAAGGGCAATCAAGATTTAACATACAAGATTTAAATCAAGATTTAACATACAAATCGAATGTCATCATTCTGTTTCTGTTACAGACATTTAATAAAGTTTCTACAGTACAGTATATGAAGAAAATCTGTTTGAAACATGCATTCTCACAAACATGTTTTATGTGATTAACAACAATGTGAGAACAGCCAGTTTGTTTCTGCTATATATATTCCTTGAAAACTCAAATGAAAGACAAGTTCCAGAGGGATAGTTGTATTAATATTTTGCAGCAATAATAATAATAATAATAATAATAATAATAATAATAATAATACCACCACCAGTATTTATATACCGCCTTTCTCTGGTCATCGGATTTCTCCTCCGACTTTAATTCAAGGTGGTTTACATAGGCAGGCTATCTAAACCGAAGCATTTTTTACATATTACAAATGTTCTAATCTTGCACAGAACACTCATTCCAGGTGGTTTCCTTCATGGTCTGGCCTCTCTCTGGCGTTCGCCTCCCACGCATCGACTTGACAGCAACACTCAGTGTTCCAGCTGCAGAATTCTCTCTCCCACCGAGGCTTCTGCAGCTTGTCAGCAGCATGTTGACAACTCTGGATGGGTCTCGAACTGCCGTCCTCAGATCTTTAGACATATGAGGCGGCTGCTCTACCAACTGAGCCAGACCCCTGCATGCATACATTAGCATGAAGTGCATGCACACATTAGTATGTGTATTTATATATCTGCAGATAGAGGCTTACTATCTGAAACAGAGGCCATCTGACACTATCAGTGCAATCCTGTCAAACTTGATGGCGGCGGAGAGAGCGCTCTGCCGCCGGAAGCTGTTGCAAACGTGCCGAAAAGCACGTTTGCGATGACTCGGGAGTAAGGGCCGCCAGCGCAAGGCCGGCAGTCCTTACTCCGATGCCAGATTGCCCCTGTGGCCGCCGGAGTCAGGTAAGAGATCCCCGGCAGGCACGGGGGCGGTCCAGGTGGCGAGCCATTGGCCGAGCCGGGCCGGGCCAGGAGTGGTGGCCACCATATCCCCGTCCCGGCTGACGTGGCCATTACACAGCCTCCTCTTACTTCCACCAGCTAAACAGCTGGTGGAAATTCGAGGAGGCCCATTGAGGCCGGGTCACGCTACGCCAGGGGAAGGGGACAAACATCCCCTTCTCCCAAGTAGACCTCTGGGCTGATCTCATTGCATAAAGCTGCTGCCGAGATTCACCCAGCCACACCCCCAGCCTGATCTCCTGATCTGCCCCTGCCATCATCTTACCTGGCTTGGTGGCTGATCTGCAGGACGCCGTCATCCACACACAGCCTTCTGGGCCTTGTGCTGGCAGCCGCCCTCCACAGAATGGCGGAGCAGCTGCCATGCCGGCAGCCCATGTATTGCATTGGCAGATCGTGAGATCCAAGCATATCCCATGGACAGGATTGGGCCCTAAAGTTCCTATATTGATACTTCACAGATATTATCCAAGAACTCTATTACAGCAGCAACTGGTCTATAATTGAAAGAAAATGCAAAGTTGAAGACTATGCTACTTTACAACTGAGACAGGTACATCATAAACCAGTTAAGATTAAGGGAAACAGTAACGTATAAACCAGTGGTTCCCAAAATGGGAGGCGTGGCTCCCAGGGGAGCTGCGGATACCAGCCAGGAGAGCCGCGGAGTACCATGGAATCCCCTCGGAAAACAGTGCAATGCCAATTGGTAGGCATCAACATCATGTAATGGGGAGCCGCGGCCAATGGTTGCCAATGGTCAAGGGAGCCACAGGTCGAAAGAGTTTGGGAAACACTGGAACACAAGGATTTCAGTGACCATATTTTGCATTACAATCTGTCATCACCAAAACCTTTCTAATAGTATGGTTATTATTTATCTGCCAAATTTTTCCTGCTCAACGAATTAACTTTTCCAGTTAGTGAACATGAACCAATCTATATTCCATGTTGTGGTGAAAATTTCCAGATTTCTCCCTCCTCTGTCTCAAAATGGGTTGGTGAATACTTCAGGGCAGGGGTTGGCAACCTCTGCTGGCTTAGGGGCCAGATGTTCTGCAATGACATCTGGATGGTCAGCGATGATGTCATCACTGAACATCCAGGTTGTTGAGCATGTGAAAGCAGCAGTGCTGAGCTCGGCTGGGGAAGCGAAGACTCCAGTCTAATTTGCCACGGACAAGGAACACCAGAGCCACCTGCCCAGGCTCGCAGAGTCCCTGTGTATGTAGCACGGGCCGGATAACCTTGGGTGGCAGGCTGGATTTGGCCTGCCAGCCCCTGCTTTAGGGTTTCCACTATTATGGGACAGCACAGAGATTAAACTCCTTCATCCCAGAAGGCACTAGTTTTGCATGCTCATCTTACTGCAGCCAGCATTTGTTTATATTGGACACCTCTGCCCAGGCTCCAAAGTCAGGTAAGGGTGCCTAAGTGACCATGACTTGACCAATGAGGCAGAACAATGACATCATCAAATAGCATATATGGATGTTCTTGGCACTTGACCCTTTGACTGAGTGACCAATGCATTGTCAGTATCCAGCGCACCTTCCAGGAAAAGAGGTGTCATGGTGGATGGAAACCATCACCCAGAGTGCGTAAGATCAGGAACTAACACTGCAATCCCATACACACGTACTGGTGTGTAAGCACCATTGAATACCATGGGACATACTTCGGAGTAAATATGCATAGAATTGAGCTGTAAGTTTAGTATAGTGAATGAGATTTTGGTTTATTTTCTTGCTTGCCTTTTATGAAAGTGCCATTCTGTTAAGAACAATGCCTCGGCTCTCCATTGACGATGTACTTTGACATTTAATCTGCTTGTATCTTTTACCCCTTTCTGTGAGCTGCTCCATTTTAATAAACTTCCCTCTAATTTTGATCTTTAGCCTGACTGACCTGATTGACTCAGTAGACAACATGTTGCCTCATCACCCTTGACTGCTAGCCCTATGCAACTGTCTTCGTTTTCAAGGACTTCCTGGAAATCTGGGGTTCCTGTCAAGCATCTGGGAGCAAAGAATTCCAAGGTGGCTCCTCCTGTCTGGTTTTAGCCTTGTGATGGCTGCAATTACTACTATTTTATTTCAGAGTAAGGATGAGTTGTGGAGTAAAAGGAGGATGCTAGGTGCAGCCCCCCCCCCCATTGACCAAGTTAGTACAAAAAGAGTTACCAATAGTGTCATTAGATTTACATTTGCTCAAATAAATGAGTGAAAACAGTAGAGGAACAGTTAGGTTATGTTGTACTATGAGGATTTCGTAGGTTTCACAAATAAGATATCATTTTCTTAACTGGTGTGTCATATTAATTAGCAAATAATTGTCATTGTTTATTCAGCAACATTCAGTGTTGAACATGCCATTGCTAGTCAAATTGTATTTCACAACAATAATTAACCTTGGGGGAAAAAGGGTTTCAGCTAAGAAATAAAAAGGTGTTCATAAATGTAACCTGGGAAGGAGCTTTTATCAGCTAGAACTTTCATGTAATTTATTTCTTTTAAAAGCATGAAATGGTACAATTTCGGTCCAGTTTGACCTAGCTTCCATATTACAAGGATTACAAAAAATCTTGTATGACAGCTTTTTGGCAGAATCATTAATCTTTTTATATGCATGAGAAAGTGAAAAATAATGATTAGAAAAATGCCCCATCATTATGAGAAGCAGTCTACATATTTCAGAGATGGCACATAATGGTATTTCAGTGTGCTCTTTATATAAGCACTTATTATGATTCCATATTGCTTTGTCTCAGTGGAAGTTAGACTACCCATCGTCAAAGGCTAGGGACAAAATTTAGTGTTTCTTGTGGCACAATCCTATCCCCCCCCCACCTATACAGGTGTAGCCTAAGGGTGTCGTAAATGTACCATAAAACGTGTTGCGACACCCAGATTGGAGAGAATGCTGGCAGGACAGCCTGCACTGTCGCTCTAGTACCAGGCCTACAGGACTGCGCTGTGTAGCAGATAAGTCCTGCTCTGAGCAGCACGGGGGGTGGGGGGAGCAGGGAGGGGGCATTTTGGAGCAGGGCGGGGTGGGCAGATTTGGCCGGGGGGGAAGGGATCAGCAACACCGCGGTGCACTGTATCCTATCCCCCCTCTCAGGCCCTTTCTGCCAACACAGGGCTGCTCGTTTCTACACCAGCTAAAAGCAATTGGAGACCAAGTAGCCCCATTGTGGCGGCTGAGGGTTTACCAGAGGTAAGCGGAGAAATGTCAGCTTACCCTTAGGAGACCTCCAGTTGGGCACGTCCCCGGATAGGATGCAGTGTGGGCTGCATGGCCCACGATGCATGTCCCAGGCTGGGAAGAGGGGGATAGCATTGGGCTGCCCATCATGTTTCATCTGTGATGAAACAAAATAACTGGTTTTAAAGATGAAGTGTTTGGATTTATTCCAATTTCACCCTCTCAAAATCAATGGGACAAAATCAACTTTTACACAAACACTTAATGAGTTCTACATCATGTTGATGTTGTTGATTATGTTCATTTAAGCTGGGTCAAACGGAGACAGGTGCTGGCTCCGTTATGTTATTTATCAGTTTCATAAACAGAAACAGAGTCAAGGTCTCTTTTCCTTGTTATTAAGTAATTAGTAACCCCCTTGTTTTAAAGGGAGTGAACTGATTTCAGCTTTCTATGGTCTTTTATTCATTTTTGTATTGACAAAATAGGGCCAGTTTAGTCCGTACAAGTGCAATTTAGCTTAACTTGATTATTGATATGGGTGCCAAACTAGGGTGTTCAATTGAAAATACTGTCGCTTTAAAACTTTGCTGTATTAACTCTCTCTGAAAAACAGGCAATTATCACAATGAATATAAATACAAGTTGTTTTTACAACTACCAGAATGTGTGAAACATATGAAACACAGGTTATTTATTATTTCCCATATAGGTACACTACAAGCCCCTGTAAATTATGATGTACTGTTCAGAAATACGGATCCTTGCAAAATTATGGCAATCCCTGGGAACAGAATGAATATCTAGCCAGATTTTGTTTTGGTATAACATGTTCTATTCAAAAATGCATAATTTCTAAATTTAAAACATTCAAGAGAACAGTTACAGATTGGACTATTTGTGGGTTTAAAAACCTGCCAGCGGAGAAACAGAACTTGTAGTACAATCAACAACACAGAAAGTACTTTTAGGGGGAGCCTGTCACTGTTCATTTTAAGATGCACATTTTTTTAAGCCACAAACAATTTTAAAGAAATAATTTTTATTTACCTAACTTTTTAAAATCAAAATATGTTGTCACCAACTTTTATTTATTTATTTCTACCGAAGGGAAGGATCTTTCCTTTTGCTCTGCAGTTATAGTTGCACAATAGGCTTAAGACCATATAAAGATGGTCTTAACACCAGGATGGTGTAGTGGTTTGGGAGTTGGACTCAGACCTGGAAGATCCAGGTTCAAATCCCTGCTCAGCCATGAAGCTTCCTGGCTGACCTTGGGCCAGTCACTATCTCTCAGCCTCACCTACCTCACAGGGTTGTTGTGAGGACAAAAGGAGGGGAGGAACTATGTACACCACCCTGAACTCCTTGGAGGAAGGGTGGTATAAAAATGTGGAAACAAATAAAATAAAGAGAACTGCAGGATCAGACCACACTCCCCGTAGTCCAGCATTCTGTTTCCAACAGTGACCAGCCAAGATGCATACAGGAAACAACCTGTTTGGAATGAATCTCCACTGAAGTCAATTGGAATTACTTTTAAGAGCCATGCCACAAGCTATGCAGAAGCAAACCTGTATTAGTGCTACTTCCTATATATTGTTTTCAGAAAACAAGGTGTTTTACACTTTCACCTAAAAATGGAAAATGTGGATGTGACAAATAGCGAGCTGGTTCAGTCATAATGCCAAACCATGGACAGAAGACACATGCATGAGTCTGAATGAACCCTAGTTTCCAATCTTGGTTTGTGGTGCAAGAACAAACCACAGTTTGTATAGGGGTGTATTGAACATTGGCCAGGTTGGGCACTGGCCAAGGGTCCATGCATTTCAGAGGGGCCACTGGGCCAGGCTGGCCCTCTGAGCTCTCAGCACGAGTGACAGTACACTGGGTTATGGACATCCAGACTTCTTACTTGCAGGTGGCAGCATCAGTGCTTTTGCGCTGGTGCAATCCATCCATTGTGGTGCTTTTATGCAGGCATGATAGTGCTGGGCTGGCAAGAGCTAGCTGTTACGACCTATGTATGTTCCAGCTTCCAGACAGACCTCCGGAATAGAATCAGCATGCATGCTGGGGACATACGACACAATCCTACTCAAAGTCAGTGCCGGTGCTGTGGCCTCAGTTCCAGCACTGACTGTCACAAACATGCCATAAAGCACATTGCGACGACTCAGGAGTAGTCAGCGCCATGGAGCAGGTAAGCCCTTCTCCAAGCAGCTGGGGGAGGGCGGGATGTAATGGGGGAGGGTGGAGAGAGGGCTGATTGGGCCTGGGAGGGGAGTGAGACCAGTGTCCTTGTTAGACACCATATCCTATCCTCCCCCCAGGCCCTCTCGGTTCTCCACCAGCTAAAAAGCTGGCAGAGAACCGAGTAGCCCCATTGCAGTGGCTGGGTTTTTTACCTGTGGTAAGGGAACAAAGTCCCCTTACCACAAGTAGACCTCCAACCAGCTCCTTCCCCAGATAGGATTTGGCGTGGGCCAAGCTAAATGTCCCACATCGGGGAGGATAGGATTAGGCTGCCCATGTAGCAGCACTGAATGCACCATCAACAGACAAGTTGGGCAGTGCAGAGTTTTCCCTGGTGCCATCTGGTGGTGACCATGAATCCTATTGGCCCTGGTTTGCTGGTTCAGATTTAGCAGCTTCACAGAACTGCCTCTATATGGGAACTGGCATTGGATAAAGGAATGCTTCGCTTATTCATCTCACGATACTTTCTCCCCCCCCCCCCCCTCCACCCCAAAAAAGTTGCTGTTAAAACTTCAGGGGAAAACATACAGATACTAGATTACATGATCTTCAAAGCAGCTATGGAGATGGGTGCTAATTACTTTAAACACACACACACACACACACACACACACACACAGAGGCAATCCTGATCTTGCATCACCCACATCATATCAAGTCTGGTCCTAATTTTGAGGTCATAGAATGATAATATGAAAGGAGTGTAGAAATCTCAGTAGTAAGAAGAGAGACTTGAATGAGGTACAACACTTGATTCAGAGCACTCAAGAATAAAATAAGCATTCAACGAAACTTCCAGAAATCTTTAGCTCTTTTTGTTATCATGTCAGACATTAAATAAAAACCTCACCAATCGTATGTGCAGGGACATATGAAGTTGCCTTTTAGTTAGGCTTACCATTCGTCCCGGTTTCGCCGGGACAGTCCCGGAAATCGGGCTCGATTCCCGGTCCAGTCCTGGGGGACGAATGGGTGCCGCCATCTTTTTTTTAATTTTAAACTTACCGGGCAGCATCTTGGATCACGAAATCTCGCGTGATCCAAGATGTCGGCGCCCAAATCTCGTGAGGGCATGCCCTCACGAGATTTGGGTGCCAACATCTTGGATCACGCGAGATTTCGTGATCCAAGATGCTGCCCGGTAAGTTTTAAATTAAAAAAAAGATGGCGGCGCGGCGAGCGGGTGTCGTCCGCCCGCTCTCTCACCGGCACAGATGCGGTGCCGCTGAGAGACTGGGCCAGCCTTCTTGCCTGGACGGCGCGAGCCTCCGGCAGACTCACACAATGCGGGCAAGTAGGCTGTGCTTCTCCCGGTGCCGCTGCGAGACCAGCCTGTTCTCACAGCGGCACTGGGAGAAGCACAGCCTGCTTGCCCGTGTTGCGCGAGCCTGCCGGAGGCTCGCGCTTCCCGGGCAAGCAGGCTGTGCTTCTCCCGGTCTCCCAGCGGCTCCATGCGGTCTCCCAGCGGCTCCATGCGGTGCCGCTGGGAGACCGGGCCAGCCTGCTTGCTTGCCCGTGCGGCGCGAGCCTCCTCGGCAGGCTCACGCAACACGGGCAAGCAGGCTGTGCTTCTCCTGGTGCCGCTGCGAGACCAGCCTGGTCTCACAGCGGCACTGTGTTGCGCGAGCCTGCCGGAGGCTCGTGCTGCCTGGGCAAGCAGGCTGTGCTTCTCCCGGTGCCTGCTTGCCGCGGCCCCAGCAGCAGCAGCAGCAGCAGCGACCAGCGACGACCAGCGACCAGGTAAGCATGTTTTTTTAATATATATTTTTAATATAAAGATTAATTATTTATTTAAAAATTTCGGACGCGCTTTGCGCCCCCTTTATTTATTTATTTTAAAAAAACGGCCAAGCTGCGCGCGGCAAAAGGGGGCGCTTTGCGCCCCCTTTCTGCTATAATTAATTCATAGAAAAGATTTTTTATTTGGGTTTCTGGTTTGTGTTTGCATTTATGGTTGTTTCTTTATTGCTTGTAGTTTGGTGTTCATTTTTCTTTATTGCTTCTACTTTGTGCTGCGTTTTTCTTTATTGCTTCTACTTTGTAGTTGGTTTCTCTTTTTGGCTTGTACTTTGTGGTGCATTTTTCCTTGTGGATTGTAGTTTGGGGTTGGTTTTGGTTGTTTGTGCTTGGTTTTGCGTAGTGCTTTATGATTGGTTTTGGTTGTTTGTGCTTGGTTTTGCGTTGCTTTTACATTAATTAATTATTTACCTTGCGGGGGGGGGGTTATGGGGGGTGTCCCGGTTTGAAGTTTGAAAAATACGGTAAGCCTACTTTTAGTACTTGGCTCTCCTACTGCAAGTGGCAATAGTTCTCAAATGGCTCAGGTCAGAGGTCTTCCACAGTCCCATACATGAAATATTTTAATTGGAGATGCCAGTGTTTGAAATTCTGCATTTAATGTATGTGCTCTACTGCAGAGGACAGAGCTTTGCATAATAAGGCAAATGTGAAATTCCTAACTCTGTCTCTTAACACTAATGTGAGAACAGGGGAAATTTGCAAAGGGGAAATCAGTAGAAACTTTTACAGCACTTCCTGTTCCATCTTGCAATGCTCCCAGATCATTTTTAGGAATTTATTTCCTCAGGCAGACTCCCAGATATGAAATAAGTCTGGCTGGGGTGAAAACTGGGAGAAGGAGCACATTTGCAAAGGGGAAGTAGAGGGTACAAAAGTGAATGAACACGTGAGAGAAATTGTAAGTGATAACTGGAGGAGAAAATGCTAAGACTATATATAGTTCTATATGTGGGGTCTAGCATTCATTCCAAACCCATGCCTAAGGATACAGAGTCACATGTGCGCACACATGCAGCTATGAGTTCAAGCTTCAAACAGATTGTAAGAAAAGTAAATTGATCCATTGGATCCAGAAACAAACACCACAAACTCTATGCATAGATGTAGAATGTAGATGTTCACTGTAGAAAACTATGCAGTGCACACTTTTTTGGAATTAGCATTTTAATGAAAAAAAAAAGGAAAGTCATTTTATACACCCATACAAGGATGTTCACTCAAATCTACTAAAAATCAAAACTCCTTGCTAACTCAATAACATATTGAAGTAAGCAAGCAATATATTTGCTTAAACCTGTAGCTTATAACAAAGGCATTTAGGACGTAAGAATGATAAAAGGAGCTTCTCTGTCCTAAAGCCTCACTTCTCTGCAAATATGACTCAACATAGTAGTTTACAGTATCTCATTTGTCCGATTCCTACTTTCATTTGTAACTTTTATATATATAATTATATATAATTTACACAAAACAATTCCCATTTCCTTGACTAATAAGCCTTCCCTTGTTGCCCAACTAGCTTCACTTTAGATTAGGACATGATCCCAGTGCTCATTGTTTATTAAAAACAACAATAATGGTGCATCATACAAAGCCGAGCCAATCAAAAAGCCCAGTATCCTGTGGAGAACCATCAGGAATCCACTGCTGATTCCTGACTATCAATATATTATATTATTATTATTATTAACAGTATTTATATACCGCTTCTCAACAAAAAGCTCACAAAGCAGTTTACAGACAAAATCAAATGATTAAATGGCTCCCTGTCCCAAAAGGGCTCACAATCTAAAAGAAAGATCAGAACACCACCAGCAACACACCAGCCACCAGAACACCACCAGCCACCAGAAAAGACACTGTGTTGGGGTGAAAGGGGGGGCAGTTACTCTCCCCCTGCTAAATATAAGAGGAACACCAATTGAAAAGTGCCTCTTGCCCAGTTAGCTTTCACTTTCACTGTCACTTTCACTGTTGTAACCTGCTCTGCCTGGCAGCCCAATCATGGATAGGATTGGGCTGTCTGAGTATTCCACTGGAGTTTCTTGCAGCAGCGACACGTTGTAATGTCAAGGTAGCATAATAGCTTTTTACATTTTGCTGGTGTAGCAGTATGCATGTTCAATTCTATGCATTTTATTTGTTGATGCAATATATTTTACACACAGGCTAAAAGGGTCATAGCAAGTGGCTTACATATAAAAGAAGAATGACTAATGTGTAGAGGATATCATCTGAATACAGATAAACTATAAAAAGCTATTTATTCCCTAGCTAAGGCCCAATTCATGAGTTACTATAGCATCACAATGAGGTAGCTGACCATATTCTCTTCTGCAGTCTGCTTTCACTTTACTGTAACACATGAAAGATCATTGTGTGGGATTGCTCTAATGGTATTGTTACATCCCATTCTATCACCAGCAGGAGAGTGGTACCAGTTTTGTAGGCAACAACATGATTAGGGTGATCCCAGATATACTGTGTGACTTCCATACATATTGAGATTATCATGGAGTCAAATCATGAGAAGGCATTTTGGGCTGTTTCAATGCCATTGCATTAATGCATATATTGGACCTAACTGAAGTTGTTTTTAGGGATAAATTCTGTCCAAGTACAGAGTTGTATTATACAATCAAAACTCCCATCTGAAGAAACCACTGGGCGCACTGTTGGTGTACAGGAATAAGCATGCATGTCCTTTGCTTGGCTGGGAGATTGCCTGAACATTTCCAAAAGAAAGAGAGGGAAATAAATAAATGTAGCTTTGTGCATGCAAGTATTGGTAACTTAGAAGATGTACAACCTATTTTAGGGCAAATTGTGGGGGAAACTATGTAGTTATTCATTGTACAGAATGAAATTGTATCATAAGTCCAAGAAAAATAAAGCTATGTACAAAAGATGCAGCCAGGGTAGTTTATTTCTCAATAATTGGGACCTGCTAGTAAAGGCTATAATTTTGACATACTATTCCTTTTTCAGTACCAATAATCTGGCATTCATGTAAATGCATCCTATCTCAAGAGCAGCTGCTAAATGAACTAAATATTTTTCTAGCCTGTTTTTCTCCAACAGGAGAATTAAAAGCTTTAATGAAGCTTGTATTCCTCTCTTCTTCTCCTCTGTATCTCACAGCACACCTGATAAAGTCTGATATAAAGTATTGTCCTTTTTCATGCCTTAAGAGAAGGACTTATGAATAAGATAAAGCCAGATCATCAAAGGGATCAGGGAAAAAAAATGTAAAAAGTGAAAGCAGTCTGGAGGTTGAGCTGTCACCTTGCCTGAAAAAGCTAAGCAGGAGAGACAGAGAGACTCAGAGATTGTAAGAAGCCCCTGGCGTATCTCTGTGGGTGGAGTGTGGAGGAGTCAGCTGGCAAAAGATGGATAACATATTAAGAACAGGTCTGAGGCTTGGTTTGCAGCTGCCTGTGAAAGCTTGGAAGGCGCAAGAGTCAGCAGCCAGGATGATGACTACACTAAGAAGGGAAACATCTGGAGAAATTGAGAGTTCTATGAGATTTTCTCATAGAATAATACTTGTAAAACCTCTTTGAAAAACCTCATTGTAAACCTCCTGGGCAGCGCAATCCTGCCTAACTATCCACCAGGTGGCCCAGGCCACCTGCCAGATCCTATTCCTTGTTCTGGGCCAATCAAGATCGTCCAGGAGGTCTACTCGGGGGAAGGGAATGTTCGTCCCCTTCCCCCGGTATAAACTGGGGAAGACCTGATGGGCATCCTCAGATTTTCGCCAGCTATTTAGCTGGCGGAAGTAAGAGGTTGTGTAAAGGCCACGCCGGCCCAGAATGGGGATATGGCGGCCGCCATCCCCGCCCCGGCTAATGGCCCACCTCCCTCATCACCCAGACTGCCTCTGCGCCCGGCCGGGGATCTCTTACCTTGTCCGGCGGCTGCAGGGCTGATCCGGCAGCGGCCAGCCTCCACACCAGCAGCCCTTACTCTAAAGTCATCACGAACGTGCTTTATGGCATGTTCACGATGGCTTCTGGTGGCAGAGCACTTGCTCCACCGCCGGATATTTACACAGCATTGCGCCATGAGCCTATGTGAAAGATAGTATATAAATAAAAAGGTAAAGGTGACCCCAGACAATTAAGTCCAGTCGTGTCCGACTCTAGGGTGTGGTGCTCATCCCCATTTCAAAGCCAAAGAGCCAGCATTGTCTGAAGACGCCTCTGTGGTCATGTGGCCGACATGACTCTCTTTGCCGCAGCGTATCATGCAGCTGGAACACAGAGCACTGTTTACCTTCCCGCAAGCAAACAAATAAGGCAGTACCATTTGTTTTGTTAGAAATGTTTTAAGCTTTCTGCGTACTAATGCCTTACTGCAGGGTGTTCAACTTTAACCACTCTAGTATTACTGCTGCAGGTACCACTTGGCAAGTACTACTGCAACCAGAGAGAGGTGTTGTGTGCAAATGTGAGTAAAGAATAGGCTTCTCTGGTTTTTGCTGCCTCTTGACTCTCTTCCACTCTGTACCCTCCTTGTCCTTGTTTGAAGAACTCAGCTGCCACAGAGTTGTGCCATGTGGCCCCCATAGCAGTGGGGTCCAGTACTACCTGTCATACTTTGAATATCACCAGTGGTGCAAAGGACCTCTGACTGGAAAGTGCTTAACGAAGGGAGAACTAAACATTTTGCCAACTCAATTCATTCTGAAAGACAGCTTCCTTGTTTGAATGGGAATTAGTTACTGTACATTAAAGAACATGTTTCTATGATGAAGAAATGCCCCATTTATGTCCCATTTATTTTTCAACCCATCTCACTTGAAAATTTGCCTGACTTAAGAATTCAAGTTGTCCAGAAAATATTAAAAGATTTCTCTTTTCAGTATTTTTCTCTGCAGCATTTTCTCTGTAGTTTCTTTTTTGTGATGGTTGCACAAAACCATCACAAACTTCTTAGGTTGCAAGAAGATGCGTGTGCAGTTGTCCTTCTGCCAGTTTCACTGGAGCAGGAGTACTGCCCCTGAGAAAAGAAACAAGCATGTCCTTGGGGTAGAGGTGCAGGATTGAGATTCCCAAAAAGAATTAAGCCTGAAGATGCTTGCTAATATTTTTCTTTTTTATTACCAAGGAAGACCATGCATTGAGTCTTGTCTTGGCATTCTTTTTGGACACTCAAGCCACCTTGAGAATCCTAGCTGGGCCATAATAGGGGCATAAATTTGAAAAATAGAAGTACAGTGGTCCCTTGCCATCTGCGATATTGCCATCCATGGATTTGACCATCTGTAGTTGCACGGATGCTCGAATCCACTTTAAGCCCCTTTTTAAAAGTAAAAAAATAATATTTTTTTATCTTCGTGCAAGCAAACTGTACCAGCTGCAGTGTCTGGCACTCCTGGAAGCCACTCTTGTGCTCCCCTTGGGGCTGGGTCTCTCTTGAATGCATCGCATGGGCCTTGGCACGACCCGCAAGTAGCTTCTGGGAGCACCAGAGACTACCCTCCAGGTGGAACAGATTGCCGTGCAAAGGTTAAAAAACCCGCTATTTTTAAAACTTTTAAGAAGTTTTTTAAGTGGCCTTCACCATTCATGGATTCGTGTTATATGCGGTGTGCCGGAATGACCACCCCCACTCCCATAGATGACGGATGACCTGTAGTACAATAAGCCTGGCATCTTTGGATTATATCTTACTTCACTCACATGATTTATTACCTTCCCATGAACCGTAGTGTATGTGTTTCTGTATCTTTCGACCCATTGTCTGGTAGAATGGACTGCTGCCTAGGAAGTTCATAACTGTAATGGTTGATAATCACCAAGGTGGCACCATACCACACTTCCCTGCCCTCCTACAGGAGGCGCTGTAGCTCAGTGGTCAAGCACTTCCACAGTGGTCAAGTGGTCCTTCACATACAGAAGGTTGCAGATTCAGTCAGCATTGACAATACTAAGCTAGATGGACTAATAGCTTCCTATGTTCTTCCTGCTATAGCCCAACTAGGAGGATGCTTTTCAAGAGAGATGATGTTAAGAGTCTTGTGCTTGGGGCTCTTTTCTTCTATGTAAAGCAGCCACACGTGGCCTTAATCCAACATGGGACCACAGCACAGAGGGAGGGAAGTTAGCCTTTTCCCCTGTGGGAGTTTCCTGATGAAAATCTGTAACCCTTCCTTCATATTTGCTACAAAAGCTTTTTTTGTGGCAAATAGCGGGGGGGGGGGGGTGTTCAGGGGGGGGGGAATGGTGCCTGGGAAAGTTAAACTCTGTTCTGGCATCTGAGCTGAATCAAGGCCCTGCACAACTGCTTTAGATTAAAAAAAAGTGGATAATTCCAAGGATGGGATTCTACAACACATTTAGGCTGCAATACACTTACCTTGGAGTAAGGCCCATTGAACTCAATGGGACTTACTTCTGAATAGATATGCACAGGATTGCACTGCTGAAGTACTGACCTATGACCCTCCCTGAAAGTCCTCGGTTGCCACTTCCACAATGGCCTTAAGCAAATCACTCCCGCAATCTCAGCTCTCCACCTGCAACAAGGGAGTAACGGAGCTACCTTACAGGATCTCGTTCTGAGGATCTGAACGCGCTGTGCTTTGAACACGCTAAGCGCCGCCACATGCTCAGTGTTGTTATTACTGGGTGGATTTGTAGAAGTGGGAGGAATGTCAGTAAGGGCAGCTTAATCGCACCTGCCGCCGGCAGACCAACCTGCCCCGCCGCCACCCCTCTGTGCAGGACAGGAGTTGTCCTCCTGCTCTCCTCCTTTGCGGCGTCCTGAAATTGGGCAGCTGGGGATAGGCCCGAGCCAATGAGATTCCTCCCTCTCCTCTGGCCAGAGGGGGAAAGCCGCCAGGAGCTGCCCTTGCTATTCAAAAGCAGTCCAGGCGGGCGCGCGCATACGCAGGTGCTTCCCTCAAAGGGACTCTGTCATCAGTCTCTCTCACACACGCAGACCCACACCGAGTCGCCGCCCGCGCGTTCCCCTCACACACAGTCTTCTGTCAGCTTCTGCCTCGACCTCCGTTTCTTCGTTCCCTACCTTTTCACCCCCAGCCCCCATATGTGGCAGACTCCAAGGCGCGCAAGTCGCTTTATCCCGCCGGCTCTGGTTTTTGTTGTTGTTGTTCAGCGAACCCAAGCACGCTTTGCTTTCCCTCAACTGCCCGGCAAATAGGTTCTCCGTTCTCGCTCTACTCCTCGCACTGTCACTCTGCTTTGTTTTATTTTGTTGACTCCTCGCACTGTGTTTTATTTTGTTTTGTTCTTTTGGCTTCCGCAACGCAGTCTCCGATATCAACCCACCTAGCCATACATGCATGATGCGCGCAGAACCCCAGTCTGTCGGCGACCTGCTCCCCGAAACTCCTTAACTCTCGCGCGTCCTCCGAATTATTTATTACCACAACAGAACTGCTAAAGCGGCGTGATACCCGCGCTCCAACTTCGCGCCTTCCACCCAGCAACCTGCTTGGAACTCCCTTACCTTGGGAAGCAAGTGCGGCGTCCCGTGCGCCAGGCTCCGGCGGGCTCGGAGGCTGTGCAGCTGTTGCCGCTCCTCCTTGTGTGCCATCAGCCCGGGCGGCGCGAGCTCGCCAGCGCTGGACTCGTGGAAGAAGAAGTGAGGTGTCTGCTTCGCGCGCGGCGTTGGCGAGGCAGGCAAGAAGTGGTCGCTCGGGCAGCACCGGGCGGGAGCGGTTACGGCAACGGCAGCTACTCTCGCCACAGTGCTAGGCAGGCAGCTCGAGCGACTGAGCTAATCCCAAAGGGGGCGGGGACTGGCAGCCGGGGTTGGCACAGAACGCGCGACTCGGGGAGGGAAGGCCGGCGAAAGCAAGCGAGCGCCCGCTGCTGCCCGCCGCACTCAGGTACACACACCGGCACTGGTGCTGCCCCTTCGTGGCGGCGCCTGACGCCTTGTCGGCGCTTCCGGCTACGGCGGCCGAACCAAGGAAGGGGCCTGTGTTGTGCCGAGCGGGGAAAAGTAGGCAGCGGCCAGTCTTCACAGAGGCAAGACCTGGGAGGCCCTTCAACGCCTTAGAAGAACAGGCCTCTGTTTGAGAAAACCCGCAGCACTGGGCTGGAATGAGGATGTCTTTTGTTTTATTTAACGAATGTATATTCGCCCTCTGTCAAAACGATATCAGGGCAGTGTGCGGAATAACAATCAACTGGACATTTTCCTCTCCTTAATCTCGTCTCCTGATGGATCATATAGAGCACGCCTATCATGAATATCTACTCAGAAGTAAGTCCCATTTTATTCAATGTGGGATTTACTCCCAGGAAAATGTGTATAGGATTGCCACACCAGTCCACATACGACCGGGACACAGCCGGAGAAGTGCAGTGTAGATCAGCCCTAACTAGGGAATCACTCTGGTTGATAATCTGGTTTCCTATTCAGATCTACACCCACTCCTGTTGCGTTGCCTGAAACTCTGCCCTAGGCACCACCAGTTTCTTCTACGTGTTTGTCCTTCCTGATTGTCCTGCCTTGTAATAAAGCTCAACGCTGATTGGCTGAAACACATGTGCTGAAAACCCCCTCTCATCCCATTGGTCAAACAATTTGCTCCATGTCCCACCCTCTCTAAATCATGAGCATAGTTCACAGCCTATGGCAACGGAACACGGGAGAACACAGCTCTCCAATGTTCCATTGCGATCGGTTAAAAAAGAAGCCACACCACTCCGCATGCACCCGGGACAAGCCGGGAGAAGTGCAGTGTAGATCAGCCCTAACTCGGGAGCAAATCTACACAGCTCTGCTCCTCCTCTCAAATCAATTATGCACTCCTGGCAGGGTTGGCCCATTTATGAGGCCCACTGAGGCAGTTGCCTCAGGCAGCAGATTGACAGCACAGCAGTTACATCCACCTCCATCTGCCTGCTTGCCTCTGCTGCTGCTTCTCCCACTACATGCATTGGAAGAGGGGAATGGAGCAGAGAAAGAAGTGTGGAGGACATCACACTTCCCCTTCTGCTCTGTCCCCTTCATCCTTTTCCAATCCAGAAAGTGGGAGGAGCTATTGCATCACAGGGCTTGGGGGCAACATTTGACATGTCACCTCAGCTGCTAGAAAGACTTAGGCTGGCCCTTAGCCTGCAATATGGAGATTCCTTTGTGAGATGCACCAGCATAGTGCATAATGTCAAGGCCAAAGGTTCATTTTACATAAATGCATCAGGAACTGTGGTTCAATCAGTGCCTTTATTGGCATATTAAAATCCAGACATACACATGGTTTTGCACTCTGGAAACCCAACACCTTTTTACACATGATGCCCTTGGCCAGCATAAATACATCAGGAACTGTGGTTTTGCACTCTGGAACTTGGGCCAGAACCAGGAACCAACTTCAACTTCATTCCATTGCTCCCTTAATTGCAGCATTATGCATTAGTCATTCGGTAGGGTGCCCAGATTCAATAAGGGACAGGGTACCTATGCCTTTAACCATTGTAAGAAGAGGGAATTTGGGCAGGTGTAGCTTGTTGCACCCTTCCATGATGAACTGCACCTGCCCAAATGCCAATGGTTAAAGGTATAGGCACCCTGTCCCTTATTGAATCTGGGCACCCTATCATTCGCACTCAAAGCTGTGACATTTCAGCCCTTGCGTGTTCAAGCCAGCATCCCCCCCCCCCCATGAGGAGGAAGCTGGGAGAGTAACCTTGGTTGTTTTTGTTCTTTCAACTGCTTTGATGCTTCTCTTTGTTCATTGATTTCAGTAGCTTCTGGTATTGATTTTTTATAGAAGAACACAGACTACAGTCCACATGCATGGTGGTTTACAGAGGAAGAGGGCAGGTTCTCATCCTGAAGAAATTACAGGCTAAACACAGGTGTGGGAGGAGGGAAGGAAAGGGGAAGCATAGCAAAGAGAACCAGTGTGGCATCATGTGGCATTGGATCAGAAGGACTTGGGTTCAAATTTCCACTAGGTGACCTTGGACAAGTTCTTATCTCTCTGTTGTAGTTGTGAGGGTAAAATGGGATGGCTCCCATGTTATGTATGATGCTCTGAGTACCTCAGAGGAAAGATGGAATACAACATAATACATAAATAAGATCCTGTGCAGACTAGGTGTGCTTGCCTATTGATTTCAATCAGTTAGGGGCATTAAATTCTGCCTAGAATTAAAGGCTACATGACTCCAAGAGGCTAGATACTAGTCACAGAATTCCCTTAGTTACCTATTGACAAACTACCTGTGTGCATTTTAACAAGTTATGCAGCCTGATTATTGCATTCAAGCTGCAATTCTATGCACACTTACTTGGGAGTAAGCACCACCAAACATGTGGGATTTTCTTCTGAGTAACCATAGGATCGCTGGGAAAGATTGAAGGCAAAAGGAGAAGGGGAAGGCAAAGGATGAGATGGTTAGACAGCATCACCGATGCAACGAACATGAAAATGAGCGAACTCAGGAAGGTAGTGGAGGACAGGAAGGCCTGGCGGGATATGGTTCATGGGATCACGAAGGGTCAGACACGACGTAACGACTGAACAACAACAACAAACCATAGGATTGTGCTGTCAGTGGAACTCTGGATCAATCCTGTGGAAGCCTCTGAAACAATACTAGTTTAGGCTTGGACCTGGTCCCAATGCATTGAGTTCCCAACATGCGATGGTGCACAGACATAGCATTTGTCAAGAAAGTATGCATGGAGTTATAGACTAAAGCTGCAGAGGGGTCATCAAACCAGTGGCGTTCCTGCAGTAGGGGCTCGACAGTAAGTCGCGCCCCGTCCTACTACCGCGTTCACGAACCAGAGCAAGGAGGCCCCACCCCTCGCCGTTGGAGCCATTCTGCGCAGTGAAGCCGAACGGGCAGGGTCTCCTGCCCATTCGGCTTCGCTGCGCGGAATGGCTCCGATGGTGAGGGGGCGGGGCCTCCTCGCTCTGGTTCGTGAACACAGTAGTAGGATGGGGCGCGACTTACTGTCGAGCCCCTACTGCAGGAACGCCACTGCATCAAACACTTCAGTCTGATAGAACAGTGGTTCTCAAATGGTGGGTCGTGACCAACCAGGAAAACTGGAAGTAGCTGCTATCCCTTTAAGGGGGGTGGCAACATGTGGTGACATTGGCAACATCCTACCACCACCAGGGGAAAAGGGAAACCAGAAATGGATCTCGATTGCTTCAGGGAGCTGATCTGACGTGTGGGGAGGCTCGCAAAGGGCTGGTGCACCTTCCAGAGGGCTGGCGCAACCCCCAGTAAGTTAAAAAAACCACCATATATTTCCCACCAGTGGCGTGATCCTGGGACCACCACCATCAGCCCACCCACCCCCCGCAAGAGAGGGAGGGGAGAACTTTGAGAACTGCTGTGATAGAAGATCCACTGTCATTGTAGCAGAAAACCAGCCAAAATGCATCTCTGATCTGGGAGGAAGAGGTACAGGAGGCTTGATCAGATCCTAGATAGGATTGGGCCATCAGTGAGTTCTTTGCATCTGTCTTCATGGCAGAAGAACTTGGGCAGATACCACTGCCTGAACAGCCCCTTCCTGGTCAAAGAATTAAGTCAACTAAAGGTTAAAAGAGAGAGGACATTTCGGAACTTATTGACAAATTAAAGACTAACAAGTCCCTGGGCAAAGATGGCATTCACCCAAGAGTTCTTAAGGAACTCAAGTGTGAAATTACTGCTCTTGTGACTAAAATATGCAACTTGTCTCATAAAATGGCCAATGTGCCAGAGGACTGGAGTCAGTAGCGTCACTAGACGCGCGACACCCTAGGGCGTGTCTACAACTACACCCCCTTACCTGAAGGCTGGGGAGCCCGCCGGGGAGCCGGCCTCAGAGCGTCCGGCTCCGCCGGCGCTCCAGGGCCTTCTGAAGGTCCGATGCTTGAAAACGTAAAGTTTTACATTTTTCGCGCATGCGCAGTACATTTTCTGAGGGCAAAGGGCTGCCCCTTTGCCTTCAGAAAAGTACTGCGCATGCACGAAAACGTAAGTATTACGTTTTCAAGCAGCGGGCCTTCAGAAGGCCCTGGAGCGTCGGCGGAGCCAGACGCTCCGAGGCTGGCTCCCGGGCCTCGGAGCCTCCGGATTCTGGAGGCTTCGAGGCCGGGGAGCCGGCCTTGGAGCGTCCGACCGTGACGCGCGTCACCCATGATGCGCGTCACCCCCGGGCGGTCCGCCCCACCCGCTACGCTCCGTCGACGCCTCTGACTGGAGTATAGCTAATGTCATGCCAATCTTTTAAAAAGGAGGGAGAAAGGACCACCTGGGAAACTACAGGCCCATCAGCCTAACATCTGTTCCAGGTAAGAGGGTGGAGGAAAGCCTAATCAAGGATAAAATCTTGAAACATATAGATGAATAAGCTTTTCTGAGGGAGAATCAGCATGGCTTTTGTACGGGCAAGTCTTGCCTCACAAATCTTTTCAAATTATTTGAAAAGGTCAGCAGGCATATGAGTGAACCCATTGATATTATATATCTGGACTTTTAGAAGGTGTTTGACACAGTCACTCACCAAAGGTGCCTGAGAAAACTCAATAGTCACCAAATAAGAGGGCATGTCCTCTTATGGATTAGGAACTAGTTGAATAACAGGAAACAGAAAATGGGTGTAATTGGGCAAGTTTCACAATGGAGAGAGGTGAAAAGCAGTGTGCCCCAAGGATTGGTCTTGGGACCTGGTGTTTTTCAATTTGTTCATAAATGACCTGGAGTTGGGGATAAGCAGTGAGGTAGCCAGGTTTGAAGATAATACCACACTTTTCTGGGTGACGAATTCCAGAAGGATCTAATTAAAGAGGATCCCTCTAAATGGGGGGAATGGGCAGCAAAGTGGCAGATGTGCTTCAATGTAAGTAAACGTAAAGTGATGCATGGTGGGACAAGAAATCAAAATTTACATATACACTGAT
This sequence comes from Plestiodon gilberti rubricaudatus, assembly GCA_026170595.1. Classification (NCBI taxonomy): domain Eukaryota; kingdom Metazoa; phylum Chordata; class Lepidosauria; order Squamata; family Scincidae; genus Plestiodon; species Plestiodon gilberti. Next base: position 61,805,469 of record JANXHW010000005.1, read on the forward strand.
GGGTTCTGAGCTGCCTGTGACAATTCAGGAGAGAGACCTTGAGGTGATGGTGGACAGCTTGATGAAAGTGTCAACTGAGTGTGCAGCAGCTGTGAAGAGGGCCAATTCAGTGCTCGGGATCATTAAAAAGGGAATTGAGAATAAAACAGCCAATATTATTATGTCATTGTACAAATCAATGGTAAAGCCACATACAGATTATTGTGTCCAGTTCTGGTTCCCACATTTCAAAAGGCATAGTGAAACTGGAAGAGGTGCAGAAGAAGGTGGCCAAAATGGTTGGTGGACTGGGGCACCTCCCTTACAAGGAAAAGCTACAACGTTCGGGGCTCTTCAGTCTAGAAAAAAGGCACCTGAGAGGGACATGATTGAGACGTATAAAATTATGCATGGGATGAATGCAGTGGATACAGGGAAGTTCTTTTCCCTCTCTCACATCAGAACTGGGGGACATCCACTAAAATTGACTGGCAGGAGAGTTAGAACTGAAAAAAGGAAATATTTATTTACCCAGCGCATAATTAGACATTGGAACACCTTGCCACATGAAGTGGTGATGGCACCTGAAGGCCTAGATACCTTTAAAGGGGGTTTGGACAGATTTATGAAGGAAAAGACCATCACAGGTTACAAGCCATGATGACTATATGCAACCTCCGGGTTTTAGAGGTAACCTGTCTCTGAATGCCAGATCCAAGGGACATCCAGGTATCTTGTTGTCTTGTGTGCTCCCTGAGGCATCTGGTGGGGCCACTGTGTGATACAGGAAGCTGGACTAGAAGGGCCCTTGGCCTGATCCAGCAAGGCTCTTCTTGTGTTCTTATGTTCTTTCAGCTTTCTGTTCCCATCAATGACCATTTATTAGAATGATCCTGATTAGAGGGAGCTGTGCCTCACCCGCTGCAGGGTAAAGTCCTGGCTGACTCAGGAGTATCAGCTAAGGAACCAAGATGGAGTTAGGAGAGCATTTGGGAAAGTGAAGTCATTGGCAATAAGGCAAGCTCCAGCTCCTTACCTCCTTCCAGCATGGCTTCCATCTTCCACATGGGTCCTGTTACAAATAGACAGGAAGAGAGCACAGAGCATGCTGGGAGTGCTCTTCTCTTCCTGCTTATTTGAAGTCAGAGGCGATGCAGAATGGGACGGGATGAGGAGGCTCCAGCTCACCTCACCTCTCCATTGTTGCACATGGCAAGGTGCCACATTTTGTCCACCTCAGGCACGAGCTGACCTTCAGCCACGCATGGCTGTATTACATAAAACCTGGTTAAATTCTGAGATGTTAAATTCTATTTCTTGAGATTATTTAATCTCACCATATATGTATAGATATATATGTTAAGACTCGAACTCTGTTCAATTCTTGTCTGTGACTGTGGACCCAATCCTAGACTTGCCATATTTTCCCGACCTTCAACCGGGACACTTCCCCCAATTAAATAATTAAATAATTGAAAAATTAATTAAATAATTATTTTTTAAAAAATTAAATACATAGAAAAATACAAGCGCGTCCGCAATTTCTATTTATTTATTTATTTTAGCCAAGAAATACATAAAGAAAGAAGATGAATTTTAAAATATAAGGGTGTGTGAAGCGCCCCGCTTTTGCCGCACGAAGCACACTCGCAATTTTATTTATTTATTTAATCTACAAACTAAATAAGTAAATAATTGAAGAAATATTGCCGCGCGAAGCGTGCCTGCATTATTTATTTATTTATTTATTCACTTAAGTAATTAATTACATTTAATTACCCCATCGTCGCCGTCGTGCTGCCACTCCTTGTGCTGCTGATCCAGCAGTGTTGCTCCTCATGAGTCATGCTGCTCCTCGTTGTGCTGCTGATCCGGAGAGAGACTGCCCGGGCCTCAGGAGCCTCCCAGAGGGTCGCACGGCCTGGGCAGTCTCTCGTTCACCCGCTGTCTCACTGGCTCCGAGCCAGTGAGAGAGCGGGTGAACGGCCTACTCACCTGCTCGCCGCCGCCACCATTACTAAAGGAACTTACCCGGCACCGGCAACTCTTGGCTCGCGAAATCTCGCGAGATCCAAGATGTCGGCGCTCAAATCTCGTGAGGGCATCATGCCCTCACGAGATTTGGGAACTGACATCTTGGATCTCACGAGATTTTGCGAGCGAACATGCCGGTGCCCGGGTAAGTTACCAAATTTTCAAAATGGCGGTGGCGGTGACAGCAATCCATGATCACGGCATACCTCCCGGGATGCTGGGACCCGAGCCCGAAATCCGGGAGGGTCCCGGGCATTCCGGGACGTATGGCAAGCGTACCCAATCCTATCCCACTTTCCAAAGCTGATGCAGCCGTGCAAATGGGGTGTGTGTTGCATCTTGCAGTAGGAGGGCAGTCACGGAGGCCTCCTCAAGGTAAGGGAATATTTGTCCCCTTACCTTGGGGCTGCATTGCAGCTGCATCAGTGCTGGAAAGTGGGATAGGATTGGGTCCTGTGTCTACATTTATGCACCTGACAGGATTAGTAGGTTAGCTTCTCTACCTAAATGGGGTCAGTAGTACAAATTAAATGTAATATGTTATGAATTCCTTTGTGCACTCAAGAAAGACAAATGGTGCAAGAAAGATGGTAAAAGGTACGAGGAGGAGTAAGGACATATCCCCAGCACAGACTCATTTAATAGACTTTCCTTCTTTTCAAGAACCCGGGAAACTGCAATTCTGTGAGGAGGGTCAAGGGACTTCTAAGAGAGAAGTCTCAGCAGTCTCATCAACCTGCAGTACACATGATTCTTTGAGGAAAACCATAATTGTTAAATTGCCATGAAACTCATATAATTTTGTCATGTAGATAGGGCTAAGAATAATCCTTTCAATACTGTACAATCTCTTGTTATACATAAAAAATTGAAAAGTGGATGAATATATTCTCATTCTCCATCCACAGCAATATTAACTATTTTACAATAATTAAAACTGTATTCCTAAACACAAAGGGCGCAATCCTGACTAAGGATCCGGCCGGCGGCCCAGGGGTCTACTTGGAGAAGGGGACGCTCGTCCCCTTTCCCGAGTGTAAACCCGGGCCGGCCCTATCGGCCTCCTCAGATTTCCGCCAGCTAAATAGCTTGTGGAAGTAGTGGAGGCTGTGTAATGGCGTACGGCACCATCTCCTGCCCACTCCCGGGCCGGCTAGGCCAATGGGTCCCCTCGCTCAGCTGAACCGCCCACGCGGCCAGCAACGGAGCGCTTACCTTCCGCCACCATCCGTGTGGAGATCCGGTGTCGGAGTGAGGAAGGCCGGCCTTGTGCCGGCCTTCCTTACTCCCGAGTCGTCGCAAACGTGCTTTACGGCACATTCGCGACAGCTTCCGGTGACAGAACGCTTGTTCCGTTGCCAGAACTATTTCCAGGATTGCGCTGTAACTTGGAAGAGAATTCTGTTAAAAACGATTTGCTCTTACTTCAGAGCAAGCATATTTAGGATTGAGGTGTAAATGAGAAAAATATGATGAATAAACCTGGCAAGCAGTTCAGGGTATTGGCTTTAACAACTCATTGGTTTATTTGTTGCTTTTCCAAGCTGGACCCACTTCAATTTACAGCATTTGAAAATGGCATGATCCTGATCTGTTTTTATTCAGTTTCCTGAAATTTACATGTGAAGCACTTCCAGTATTAAGTGTGTTGAGGAAGATGCCAAACTGGGATTTCTCCTAAACAGTTGTGTTAAAATTTACTGAAACTGATATTTTTGCTAGTGCAATTTCATAAGTAAATTTCATGATGAGAAACTTGAATTGTCTTGCAAATGTCATGGTTTTGAACTATCTTAGAAGCAGAGGAGCTTTGGGCTTGCAAATTTCTAACCTGAAACTAGTGATGTGGTGAATGCAGGCCATGGGTATGTTGTATGCCAGATTTTAGATGTCTACATCAGGGGTTCTCAACCTGTGATACTAGTACCACCAGTGGTACTTCAACCAACTGCTGGTGGTATTCAGACCATCACTCTGACATGGCGCTTTTGGTTGAGTGTTTTCACTCTTGAGAGGCTCCTGCCTTTTTGCTCCCGAGAGGCTCCTGGAGCCCTCCCTGTTACCCCCTTTCCCTTCAATGACTTGTTTCAAGAAGTGTAGGAAGAGCTGGCAAAGGCTTCAAGCAATGCCATGACAGAGACTTCTAGTCCTTGCAGATCATGATTACGGTATATGTCATTGCATGCAGCATGACATAGCAGCCTGATGTACTCTGGAGCCAATATGTGGATCTTTCTTTTGGTGTCTCTGAAATCAGTCCGATTACTACTTGATAGAGCCATGTTAATACCAGAGGGAAACTGAATAATTAGACAGGATGGCTCAACTCTCTTTTTCAATACTTTTTTACTTCTAAAATACAAAGGTAGATGACAGTCTAAAAACCAAAGAAATCAAAGTAACATAATTGGGGAAATGTTGAAAAGATGTTCACTGCGTGGAATATGTGGAAGCTATACTACAAAACAACTTTCAGATCTGTCATGCTGAAGTAACATCATAAAGAATTGAACTTTTTAGAATAATTCACTCTCCAGCTTTATTACTATGAAAATAATGAGCATCAGGAGTAGAATGGTGGCATGATTTTTTTTTTAAGTCAGTCATTTTAAGCAGCATAAGGTGAATATAAACAAGCAGAAAATGCTACATTCACAAGTTGGCTGTTCCACGGGATAAAGATAATGGGATTCAGATAAATATGTGATGCGAGTTTAGAGTCAAAAGTGATATTATGAAAACTCATGAAACCTTTGTTCGTGTCGCAGCAAATTTGTAATGGGATTTTTAAAAGATTGCTTTCTGCTGCATCGTTTTATACTTGTTTGGCATTTTGTGAAGGTGAAAACAAGAGCCCATGGCAGAGAGTCATATATTCTTTTTGGATCAGTTACAGTGAAGGTTGCCTGGTTTCTATAAAACTGTAAAGAAAGTTTAGGAGACAGAATATACAAGTGAAGAGAACTGGGAAAGGGACCCTGCTGCTCTGAAACAGTCTGCAAGGTTGTTGTTTTTCCCCCACAGGTTTCACACAAATCCACTCAACACACCTGATCCCCCTAATCCACTTGGCACCCACCCCAAATCTCCATCTATTCACATGTTAGATGCAGGAATTCATTCTCTGTGCACATGGGGCTCAGCCTATGCAGGTCAAGGAGTGCTACTATACAGAAAACATTTGGATCTCTCAAGTAACTTGACCAAAAACAAAGCACCAGGCTCTTATTTGGTTCAAGCTCTAGGAAGGTATATAAGAGAAACCTGTAAAACAAAATACAGCAAGTCCTCACTTAAAGTTGTTCTTCAGATATCGTCTTGAATTAGCCCTAATTAATTAATTAATTAGGTTTAAGGTTTTAGTAGAGTTTATCGTCTGTTATAAGTCGTTTTGTTTTAAAGTTGTTGAGGGGGAAAAAAAAGATTCCCAGCCAGGACCACTGTCTGTGTAGAGTTTGAATGTTCTCCCCATGTCTGCGTGGGATTTTTTTTCTGGGCCAGAAAGCTCACATTTATTTCAGTGTTTTATATTAGAAGTGTTTTCGGTCTTTATTTAGAAGTTTGGTGATGTTTTTGTAACCAGAAACATGCTGTAAACCCTTGTTTACGTATATCAATTAGCCAACGGTAAAATTTGTTTCGTTATAAGTTGTTTCACTTAAAGTTGCAGTTTCCAAGAACCTAGTGACAACTAAGTAAGATGAACCATTACTGGAAAAAAAAAAACTTACCTGTTTCTGTCTTTTTAAGTAAGGACTTGCTGTAGAATGAACCATCACTGAAAAAAAAAAGTTATCTGTTTTTATCCTTTTATGCTTGTCTGAATGTTGCTTAGCCCCCACAACCTCTGAAAAATAGCTTATTGAGCCACAGGAGCATCTTGATATGAAACATTTATGACAGTCAATTCAGTAGAGGAGAAAGTTTGAACAACCAAAGTTCCAAGAAAAGATCTCCATTCATCACATTTGAGGTGTCTCACAGGCTGTTTCAGACTTCAGTGTTCCTATCCTCTTCAAGATACATGAATACAAAATAAGCAAGCCATCTGACTTTTCAGATGAAGGAATTAAATTGCCTAATGAAATACAGGGGAAGCAAATAAAATTTTGTAGATGAAAAGTGACTACCTGAGGGGAACTAGGTTAATCTGAGAACCAAAAAGGGGGAAAGCTAAAAAGCCCAATTTAATTAACAATTTGCTTGGAAGATATTAGCAAACTTATCCACCAAAGAATTATACATGAGAAGCTGCCTCACTGATTACGATGCCCTCTTTCTTATTCTTGTAGTCACCCAAATAACCTTACAGTGAATATGCAGGAGGATGTAAGATAACTTTGAAACCCTTCCTATTCAAAAAATCTTAACATATTTAATAGGAGGTTATCAATAGAAGATGTTGATGCTTTGAAACAACAAAACTCAGACTTATATGGATATGGCTGTGGTGATGTTGTTGTTGTTATTGACTCATGAATGATAGAAAGTAAGCCCATATACTGTATACCAGATGGTCACAACTAAAAAATTGGCTGGTTGCTACAAAACAATATGGGAAGTTCAATCTCTACCACCATCTCCGTACTGTTATTGGCCCCTTCTTGTCTCAGTTCACTGTTTTTTGCCATGCTTCTTCCCATCTGTTGCCTATTCTCCTTTCAGCCATCTTGTCTCCTGGTTGGCCTCAGTCTGCCTCACAAAACGTCTGCCCACTGAATCAACACTGGCCTTTATGAGGATTGTCTTAAAGTTGAGAGACATGGGAATGCCACTAACAGTGGCATCCCCCTGTTGAGTTCACCCCTTGTGTAACTGTCATAAAATGTCTACATTTTATGTGTATTTCTGTGTATTTTTTGTCTATTTCATTAAGTAGGAGCAAGCAAGTAAACACAACTGCCTGGTCTGTGTCCTTCAGAGCTGGGATGCAAATTACAGGTAGTTTGCCTTTGTTGTGTAAATGCCATTAGACATGAGGGAGAGCGGAGAGTTCTCTTTCTCCAGCTGAGCTCATGTTCCTGCCAGTACACCTCCCAAGGAGAGAAAACGTTGAGATCAAATAGGATGACATCATTACAGCTGAATTATAAAACTTCCACGTAGAATGGAAGTAGATGCTTTTTCATTTCAACAGCCTGAGAACTTCATTCTGTAGGTTTCTGAGAAGGACAGACCCCTTGTGGGAAGCGAACATTAAAGGCTGGGCTACACTATAGCCGTGCGGCAAGCGTGCGTCCTGCGTGACGTCCTGCGTGCGGCACGCACGAGCACGCACGTCAAGTGCAGGCTGCCGATGGCAGCCGGCGCTGGCCCGTCGGCAGCTGACGTCCCCGCACGGGCAAAGTCGGCCTCGGCTCGACTTTTGCCCCGTTTCTGGAACGTCGGGCCAATGGGGGCAGTCCTTGAACAGTAGGGGCGGGACACGTCTGTGGGGGCCAGCTTCTGTCCAATCAGAAGCCACAACTGGAGAGCACGTGTGGCTTTGTTCCGGCTGCGTTCCAGCAGCGCTCCGGCTGCCGCTCCGGCTGCGAGACGCAGCCACGACACAGCCGTGGACAATGTAGCTCGGGCTTAAGAGTTGGTAAGTTCCATACTCAGATAAAGTCAAATAATAAGGAGTTGTGTAGGTAGAAAAACTGTAAGGATTTTATGTTGATTTTAGTTTGTCTTCCTCTGCATTATAAGCTCATTCTAAACAGGAGGTGTGGACTGTGGGTTTGAGGTGTTGCCTTGCATGAAAAAGCTAAGCAGGATCGGCTGCTAGATGGGAGACCGGGAGGCCACTGGCATATCGGTGTGGAGGAGTCAGCTGGCAAAAAGATAACATCTTTGAGAAGCCAGTCTGAAGCATGGTTGCAGCTGCCTGTGAGAAGCTTGGAAAGCACAAGAGTCGGCAGCCAGGATTATTTCTGTACTGTGAAGGAAAACATCTGGAGAAATGAAGGTTTCTATGAGATTTCTCATGGAATAATGTTTGTAAAAGACTCATTGAAAAATGGATTTATGTTCAACCTGCCTATGTAAATTGCCTTGAGTCTATTGAGAAAGGCGGTATATAAATACTGTAATAAATAAAATAAAAATAAATAAAACCTCATGGTAAAGCTCAGTTAAACACATGCATGAGATTCCAGAATGTCTCAGAGCCATCTGCTGATGATTAGTATTATTGCAGAATTAACCCCTTTCCCACCAAACTCAATTCTACTTATTTTTGTTGTTCATTTGGTTCTGTTATTTTTTATTGGACTTTTAATAAACCTTTTACATTCACCTTGAGTCTACCTGGTTCTGAGAAATACAGTGGATTGTCACATCTCCTCACTTTGCAGGCGCTACTGCTAGAGTAATTTGATTGAAACCCCTGAGGTTCAGTATTCTAGCAGGGGGGTTCTGCTCAGGGAGTCCATCTGGCTAGCCTGATCTCTTGGGCTGGTGGTAGTGGATTCAATCTATGAAGGCTTTTCCTCAGTAAGCTATGTGTCCAAATGGGAGAGAAGGGAGCAAGTAGGGTGTGGGCACGGCACTAGGCACTACTGCTCTGGATCACCATGCGGTCACTGGCAGCCCCTCTCTTGACCCTGACAGTAACATACAACACTTATCACATTTTGTGATGTCATGGAGTTGTGCATTTCCCCACCTTAGTTCCCCATCATTAGCTGCCACTAACAGGAGCAAGGAAACATGCAATGTCATGACATCACAACACAGAAAGGTGTGCAGAGAGCTTAGTGCAAGAAGGTCACTTATTCCCCACATCTACAGTAACATATACTGTACCAACCTCAAGGATGCAGAACAATGCATGTCTACCCTCGTTCTGCCACCCTAATTTACAATAGGATTGGGCTGAAATGAAAGTAAGCTTTTCAGGATGTTGTTTGTTTGTCACAAAAACAAATGTCTGTGATCTGTAACGTATTCGCCTTGAACCTGGAAGTGCTAGGTTCCAATCCAAGAAGTTAGCTTTTGAAAGACAGTATGTCCCAGCTTAATTTCTCCCATCTATAAAATGGGAATAGTAACCACCTATTTGACAGGGCACATATTAAGAAAATAATATGAAAAATAGTTTTTACCCTAAAATTGGTGTACGTAACAATCCTGCAACTGAAACGACAATTATGCGTTATATTAAGAGAGGGGTGTGTGTGTGGGTGAGGGGAATGTTCTTTGGTCCTTTCCCAGCAGAGTGTTCTGGTTATTAATTTTCACCTTCTAAATGTATTTTTCTTTACCACATTCATTTATATGGAAGTGCATTTCTGTCATGTCTGTGCAAAAAAATACTCTCAATAACAATAGGCAGAAACCAATTTGCACACTCTAATTGAAACAGTCAGATTATTGGTTTCTTATTTAGTTCCTTTTTAGTTTAAACATATGCTTCACAACTGGATGCAAAATCTGGTCATAGAAATGGAAAGAAAAAAGGAGGCCTTTCTCGCCTGGTGCCATGAATAGATTGCTTTTACAAAGGCCTTCATAACATGTGACCAACCAAACTGAGCGCTGTCTATCAGCTATTTTATGTCTGTTGTATGGGGTGGGGTGGGGAGGGGGCAGAATGGGGCGGGTGAGGGTGACGGAGGTGGATGGATTGGGCCTGGAAGGGGAGCAGGATTAGTGGTACTGGGGCACGCCATATCCTTTCCCCCTTCCTGGTCCTGATCCACTGACACGGATCAATGTGGACTTGCACCAGCAATATCACTGGGGACATAAGCCCCGTTTCTGCTGCTGGGGCTTACCCCGGGGCAAGGGGTCAAATGCCCCCTTATCCCAAGGAGAGCTCATGCATGCTAAATTCTGCTGTGAGATTCAGCATAGCCCATACCAGTGCTGCTGCATCGCTGTGCAGGGATTTAGTTAGGATTGGGTTGTTCTACCACATTTGCCTTGAGTATGACTACTTTGTGTGACTCTTCCTCAATAGGTTTCTATGGGATGAGCCATTGGGCATTAATTGATGGTTAACTCTACTTCATAGTAAGAGGTTGTTTTAGATGGCATTTTGGTGACTTTCGTCTCTCTGTGCCAGTTCATACATGCTGTTGGCCTTTACACAATCACCTAAAGTTATACTCACATAGAGGTACTGTTGGTGGTTATGAAAACTTCCTTGGTTATATCACATAGTATATGAGTGACATCTGAGATATTTCATAAACAAATCAAGGAACTCTCAGTGGCTATATATACACCACCCACTGGGAAGTATTGGGTCACATAAAACATGTAAGCACGATCTCATTGGCATGGCTGCATCGGAGGGCGGCTGTTAGGATTGGGCCGTTAGTGTGGTGGAGCAGATAAACTCTATCTGACAGTGTCATAACTTGGAGACCTGGATTCAAATCCTTATTTAAGCCATGAAGCTTGGGATTGACCTTGGGTCAATCACGCAGTTTAATCAACCTCTCAAGGTTGTTGCAAGAATAACATGGGTTATAACCCACCGTGTGTGCTGCCTTGAGCTCCATGAAAGAAGGATGGAATACAGATACGGCGATGATGATGTACTGGAGTACTGCTCCACATTTGTAAAGGTGAGAAAACCAGTTTTGTTTGTTTGCTTAAACAAATATCCTAATCAATGAGGTAATAAACGGCCTTTGTGTTGTGCATAAATTTGTCACTGACATCACCCCAAAGGACTGAGGGGATTATGAAACCCTAGGAAGAGAATTCACAAGCAATGATATGGTCCATTTTATTGCCACCACTAGAGAGCCCAGTGTAAATTATCTACAGATGATGTACTTTTATGAGCTAAGAGTGCAGCAGTTGTATAAATTCAGTGGAGAGGAGCTGCTTGGACTTGCTTCAGATTTTGTTAGCTACAAGGACAGATCATTTATATACTTAGTTTGCTTGTTATGGAGAACGAAAAGCAAATCTCATATCTGTTTACAAGAACATTGGGCTTTAATGAAACGGGTTGCCTCTTAACTGATGTCTGCCTGTTTGTGGAAGATTGCCATTACAATTTTTATTCACTGGTGGTAGCATTCCATTTGTCATTCACAGATTGACACCAGTTCATGACCAATTGCAATCTAGTATGTCTTCCAAATTGGGCTGGGTGAGTAGGTCCTTGGTATTGATTTTTTTGTTTTGTTTTAAAAAAACCCACCATATCTCCTCTCATGCACATTGTGATGGCTTGGAGGCCAGTGCCAGCAGGCCTCCACTGGCGGAGCCATGCCCGCTGGAGGCAGGTGAGCTCCACACCAGCTGGTCGGCAGGGAGGCAGGAGAAGGATGGCAAGGAGGAGGCATTTTGGGACAGAGAGAGAGTGGGGAGGAAGGCAGATCAGGCCCAGGAGGGGGTGGGCTCGGCAGAGGAGGTCTCCATCAAATCCTATTCCCATCCCAGGCTTGAAAGGCCAACACGGGGCTGCTCAGAGCTGCGCAGGCCATTTAGCTGGCACACTTCCAAGTAGTCCCATAGCCAGTAGGAGGCTGCTGGGGCTCGACATGGGGGAAGGGGACAATCATCCCCTTCCCTCGAAGAGACCTCCAGCCCTTGCTGGATACCGCAGAACCTGCCCCTGTGCCGCTGCATTCGAGCTCGGGGCTTTAGATAGGATTCGAATGTCAGTCTTGTTTTTTGAGTTATGCTTCAGTTATTCAGGAGATAGATTGGAGGACATTGAATATTGAATGCAATTAACCAGGCCCTCCAAGTAGGATCAGAGATCAGCCTAGTCAGACAGTGTTGTGGGTTGGGACCCACTTGGTGGTTGTTGTTGTTCAGTCGTTAAGTCGTGTCCGACCCTTTGTGATCCCATGAACCATATCCCGCCAGGCCTTCCTGTCCTCCACTATCTTCCTGAGTTCGCTCATTTTCATGTTCGTTGCATCGGTGATGCTGTCTAACCATCTCATCCTTTGCCTTCCCCTTCTCCTTTTGCCTTCAATTTTTCCCAGCATCAGAGTCTTCTCCAGAGAGTCCTCTCTTCGCATTAGGTGGCCAAAATATTTGAGTTTCAGCCTTAGTATCTGTCCTTCCAGAGAACAGTCAGGGTTGATTTCATTTAGGATTGACTGATTTGATCTCCTAGCAGTCCAAGGGACTCTCAGGAGTCTTCTCCAGCACCACAGTTCAAAAGCATCTATTCTTCGGCGCTCAGCCTTCCTTATGGTCCAACTCTCGCAACCATACATTGCTACTGGGAACACCATTGCCCTGACTATGCGAACTTTTGTTGGCATGGTGATATCTCTGCTTTTTATTATGCTGTCTAAGTTTGCCATAGCTTTCCTTCCAAGGAGTAAGCGTCTTTTAATTTCATGGCTGCTGTCTCCGTCTGCAGTGATCTTGGAGCCCAGAAAAGTAAAATCTGTTACTGCTTCCATTTCTGCCCCTTCTATTTGCCAGGAATTGATGGGCCCCGATGCCATGATCTTAGTTTTATTAATGTTGAGTTTCAAGCCAACTTTTGCACTCTCCTCTTTCACCCTCATCAAGAGGCTCTTTAGTTCTTCTTCACTTTCTGCCATTAGGGTGGTATCGTCTGCATATCTGAGGTTGTTGATATTTCTCCCGGCAATCTTGATTCCGGCTTGCGATTCAATCAGCCCTGCATTTCTCATAATGTACTCTGCATATAAGTTAAATAGGCAGGGTGACAATATACAGCCTTGCTGTACTCCCTTCCCAATTTTGAACCAGTCGGTTGTTCCAAGGCCGGTCCGAACTGTTGCTTCTTGACCCGCATACAGGTTTCTCAGGAGACAGGTAAGGTGGTCTGGTACCCCCATCTCTTTAAGAATTTGCCAGAGTTTGTTGTGATCCACACGATCAAAGGCTTTTGCATAGTCAATGAAGCAGAAGTAGGTGGTTTTCTGGAACTCTCGGGCTTTCTCCATGATCCAGCGCATGTTAGCAATTTGATCTCTAGTTCCTCTGCCTCTTCGAAACCCAGCTTGTACGTCCGGTAGTTCTCGGTCCACGTACTGCTGAAGCCTAGCTTGTAGGATTTTGAGCATAACCTTGCTAGCATGTGAAATGAGTGCAATTGTGCGATAGTTTGAGCACTCTTTGGCACTGCCCTTCTTTGGAATTGGAACGTAAACTGACCTTTTCCAATCCTTTGGCCACTGCTGAGTTTTCCAAATGTGTTGGCATATTGAGTGCAGCACTTTCACAGCATCATCATTTAGGATTTTAAGTAGCTCAGCTGGGATATTATCATCTCCACTAGCTTTGTTGTTAGTGATGCTACCTAAGGCCTCATGATCCACTTGGTGGATCATGACCCAATTTCTGATGGGTCCCACAGAGCCTCCAATGAAAACACCAGTGATGGGAAGATCAGATAAGTAATTGCCTCAAGCCCTGAGGCTATTGAAAAATCAAATAGCTACTAAAACCCCCTGCTAACTGGGCAAGAGGCACTTTTTCAATGGGTGCTCCTCTTACATTTAGCAGGGGGAGAGTAACTGCCCCCCCCTTTCACCCCAGCACAGTGTCTTTTCTGGTGGCTGTTGCTGGTGTTCTTCTGCATCTTTTTAGATTGTGAGCCCTTTTGGGACAGGGAGCCATTTAATCATTTGATCTTGTCTGTAAACCACTTTGTGAACTTTTTGTTGAAAAGCGGTATATAAATAATAATAATAATAATAATAATAATAATAATAATAATAATTGCCCTGCAAAGAGCTGTGCTCCTGCAGTTTACAAACTTGTGTAAATATAGGGAGATAAATGTTTGAGCATCTTTTTTCTGGTGTTCCCCCCCCCCAAGTCTGTCAATGACAGGTAGTGGGGGCTGGTGAAGGCTGGGTCACATAACTAAGCCCCTCAAGCCTTGAGGCTAGGGCTTTCTCATTATGATAAATGGATTGAGTTTTTTTTTTTATAAATAAATAAAATATTTCTTTCTAGATCACCTTTTTTAAAGTGTCGTAAAGCTAGGTGGGTCCCAATAGAGCATCGTTTTAAAAAGTGGGTCCCGGTGCTAAAACATTTGGGAACCACTGTTATAGATTATAAAAAGAGTTAAGTTGCCCTACATGTAAAGAGTCTTTAGGAAGCTTTGATACCAAGAGGGAAAAAAAGATGAAGAATGGGTCTAAAATGATAGTGACTCACTCCTGCATTCACTTGATACATATTGTCTGTTTGTTTTCCCATTAAAATGACTGATTTTAATATCCCTTGCTGTTGAATAGTACTTACTGAACTGAAGTATAAAGTGATATTGACAAGATAACACATCTTTAAGGGAATGCTTTTTTCTTTCTCAAAACTCAAGCACAACATCCAGGAGACTGTGGTTGTCTGTGTTTCTGTATCCTGTTGAGTGGCATGCCTTTTTTTACCTTTCTCGTTTTATCGAGGTCAAAGCAGTGATGCTACACATTACAGCAGCAACCCTACCTTCGTTTCGCGAACATTTTTGCTCAGGGCATGTGTCAAAAAACAGAGATTTGACTCACAGCTGTCTATTATACAATGAGTGCTTTGAAGGGCATTTGTTTATACCATCTATGTCAAGTAATGATGATTTTAAAAAGAAGAGACAGGTTTTATATCTCTTTGTTCAGTCTAAGGCTTGAGTGGTATGTTAGCAAACAGTCACTATGAATCATTCCAGTGGTTCATGCCAAGGTTTGAGAAACAAGAAACAAAGCCAGCAATGGATGGATTCAGACAAACAATTAGGGATGCATGCATATTCCTCAGCATGGCTCAGCTTGGCTTGCTGATTTGCATGCATTCCGAGAGGTGTGTCCATAGAATCCCTCAAAAAGCACACAAAAGGGTCTGACACCCATTGCCTCTGCTGCCTCCTGCTTCTCCCTTCCCATGGCACCTTGACGTTTGCTTGGGTCAGAGGAAAGGCAATGGTGGTGGTGGAGGCGGTGGCTGCAAGTTCTGTAAGCCCCTTCTGCCATTCCTACCTCCCATCCTCTATGCTCCATGGTACTCCAAAATTTGCTGTGGTGTTGGCAGAGGCAATGTGGGGCACTCCAGGCCGCAGCAGAGCATCTTTTCTGCACTGAGGCTAGACTGGAACAGCAGTCCAAGTGGGAAAATTATCCTTGTGTAGCTTTCCCAGCAAGGGGAAGGTCTCTTTGCTGGGCAAGGCATGCAGAATAGCATTACCTTGCCAGTGCTACTGGGCCATGGAGATGTTGTGCCAGATACCATTTATTTGCTGGGAAAGACCATAATTTTGCCACCATGGCAAAATTGCTCCCACTATGCTTCAGTTATTCAGGAGATAGACCATGGCTGCTGGGAGCTGTAGGTGCTTCACCAGTCAACATCTGTATCCCCAAGTGTAGATAGCAGGGACAAGGGTGGTAAGAGGTTGTGTATCATCCTTGGGCAAACCACGAGGAAGGGCCCCTTGTGTACACATGAAGCATATACACACTTGGGCAACCCTCCCCCCCCCCAATTACTGGGCTTTCCTCCACAATCTCCAGATTATTTGGTACCTAGTTTTCTGCCAACTGGGCACTCTAGCAGGCAGGTGCAGAGGCATAGGAAGGGGGAAACTGGAGGGTTGGGAAAGCAGTAAAATCCAGTACAATTCTCTTTCTGCTTCCCTCACCCCTTAATCAGTTATCCTTGGCGTGGATAATTGGAGCATCTTTTAAGGATATCTTTTAAGGGCTTGCTAATCTTTTCCTGGAGATATTGGCAGGGATGTGACTTGGGGGAGGAAAACAAATGTATGTACTTTGAACGATTCTGACTTTTCTGCCCTGATGGGACTGAAACAAGATGGGTATCAAAAGGAATGAACTTTTGTTGTTGTTGTTGTTCAGTCGTTAAGTCGTGTCCGACCCTTCGTGATCCCATGAACCATATCCCGCCAGGCATTAAAAGACGCTCCAATTATCCACGCCAAGAATAATTGATTAAGGGGTGAGGGAAGCAGAAAGAGAATTGATGTGACTGAAACAAGATGGGTATCAAAAGGAATGATCTTTAGGCTTTCACAAATGGTCATGCTTTTTATAACCCTAGGACTCTTGCAGCTAAAAGCCAAATGGCAAAGCAGAAACCCCCCCACAAAAAAACTAGCTTTATCGTTTTAGAAATATCGGTAGGAGTGCTTTCAAAAACCTTGTGGCCTGAAATGTATTTGTATCATTTGAACAAAGATTAAGAGAGCAGAGAAACCCCATTTAGGCACTGATGGAAATGTCTCTTCAGCAGCAAGAAAAAGGTATATAATGAAGGCACAAATTTAGCATACTGTAAATTCAGGAACATATTTAGTACATTCCCACACACTTGTTCTGCTAAAGGGCTTGGGGCAGTAAATCTGTTCTGAAAACCTATGGAACACAAGACACAGTCAAACTATTAATGCATTGATGAGGGTTTTCCAGCAAGGCTGAAGATTTCCTCCTTGGCCACGCACTTGTTTTTGTCAGTCTTGTTATTAATATGAGAAATATGCTTTTTATTGGTTGCCTAGTCAACTTTTGTCACTTGAAATCAATTATTCAGAACAAGAGACAAAAAGAACCACTGAATGTCTGCTGGTGAACATTCAGAATGTTCTGCCATTGTGACCACTCAGTAGTCTTTCATGCACAAAACTGACAGACAACCCTCCTTATTCTCAGCCAAAAGGATCTAGTGGCTAGATTCTAACACTTGCAATGGCTGCGAACAAGCCCTTGTGAAATTGACGGCCAAAGTAAATATAATGGTAATGATTATTTTTAGACTATTTATATACTGCTCTGCTTTTCAACAAAAATTGCACAAAGTGATGTGCATAGCAAAAGAAATGAAAAAAATATAATAGTTCCCTGTCTTGAAAGGGCTCACAATCAAAATCTCGCCATGTCACGGGATTTCTTGTGGGCTTCTTTCAAGCGAAGTATCAGACTTATGTTGCCCCTCTCTTGAAATTTTGTGACTGCCTTCAGGAAAGGAAAGGCATTGTTCCTTCCCTTGAGGTCTCTGTTGGTGGTTGGCAGGCATTGCACTCACTGCAACATTGTCCAAAAGTTCAATGCTTTACTTTTCTCCATAGGAAGCAATAGCAGTCATTGACTTATCCAGCAGAAAGTAAAAGTATGTGGTCAGGGTCACCACTAAGATGGGCTAACCTGGTTCCCTGCATGACCCCTGGTGGCCCCAACCATTAAGCCTACTCCTATCTGCATAGCCCCATTCTGGCCATACTAGAGTGCGATGGACTATTGGGAGAGTGGAATGAATTATTGGGACCTTGCAAGCAGGATCAGCAACAAAACAATGCAGAGCATTCCCAACCCCTTACACCCTGCTTTGTTATGTGGCAACCTGTTTATTTCATTTGGATTGTGCTACATGACACACTAAATTACACATTGCAGCATCGTGTCTGGCCTCCCAACCCGGAAGTAACTGACAATGACAGAAGAAGACAGACCGACAGACCATTGGAGGAACCCAGTTCTTTCTTCTCTCCATTGTCCATCTGCCCATTTATTCCTATTCTCTGCTGCCTGTGCTTAACCAGTTACCAATCCATAAAACCTGTCTTCTTATTCCATGACTTCTAAATTTAATCAAGAGCTTTTGGTGAGGGATTTTGTCAAACACCTTTTGAAAGTCCATGTATACAATGTCAGGTAGATTGCTTCTATCCACATGACTGCTGACACCTTCAAAGAATTCCAGAAGGTTAGTGAGGCAGGACTCACCTTTAGCAAGGGTTGTTCTTCCATATGCTTACTACTTTTATCTTTAATTATACTTTCTACTAATTTATATGGAACAGACGTTAAGCTGATGAGCCTGTAATCTTGACCCCCCCCCCCAGCCCTTTATGTAACAGTGTTAACTTGGCTACCTTCCTGTCCTCTGGCACTGAGGCCGATTTAAAAGACAAGTTGCTTGAGATCAACAATTTTACATTTGAGTTCCTTGAGAACTCTTGAATGAATGCTGTGAGAATTTGATGATTTGTTTTTTTTAATTTGTCAATACTCTCTAGAACGTTTCCCGTTCTATTTGACTCAGAGCCCAATCCTATACAGGGGAACCCCCATATTTTGTGGATCCACTATCCCCGTATCTGCTTATCCATGGTTCCCTATGCCCCCTGCAACCCCCCCCCCCCAGTGGCCATTATTTTACATGTCTTGTGTGTGTTTGTCAAACAAACCGACTGAGTGCTAGAAGCAGTTCCAGTTCCTGCTTCCTGTTAACCAGGAGCATGCTGCTGCTTACAGTGTTTGTTTAAAAGCAAGACACACACAAGAAAGATAAAGTAATGGCAGGGGCTGCTTGTGGGGGCATTTGCCCCTATCTGCAGTTTTCAGGTATATTCCCCGCGGATACTGGGATCCCACTGTACTTTCCGGCTGACGTCAGTCCTCCTCTTCCTCCATAAAGCAGTCAGCGCCAGTTGCAAAAGGTGCTCTGGCAACATGCAAGGCTGCATGCTGCTGGAGCGCCGGTGGGAAGGCCTGCGCTTTCCCACCCACTCCAGCGGATCCCTGATGCTCTTTGGAGGAGGTAAGATGGAGGGGGTGGCGGGAGAGCAGAAAAGGGGTGGGCGAGGGCAGATCGGGTCTGGGAGGGGATGAGATCAATGGTTGTGGTGCGCACTATATCCTATACCCCTTCCCGGACCCAATCCCACAACGTGGGTCCATGCGGTCCTGTGCCAGCTATTTAGCTAGCGTAGCTCTGAGTAGACCTCCCTGCACTGCGGAGGCTTACCCCAGGGTATGATTATTCCCTTACTCAGAGAAGACCTCCGCAAGTGCCCCCCCCACCATAGGATGTAGCAGTTGCCAGTTTGGCACCACTGCATTGGCATAGGGGGGGAGGAAGAATAGGATTGGACAGTTCTTCAGACTCCCTGAGAAGGTCAGTTTAGGCACAGAATCTGCCCTATGTCTTCTGTAGTGAAGACAGATACAAAGAATTCCGCTTCTCTGTAATCCTTTTTAAGCTCCCCTTTTATTTCCTTATTATCTAACAATCTCACACAGTACCAATCCCCAAAGGGTACTAACTCGAATGTTCTTGAAGGGATCACCACTTTAATTTTGACTATAAACTACTCTGCCACCTTGATTTCAATTTCCTTTCACCACATTTTTATAAAAACATTGAAATCCACTGTTGTTGATCACAGTTTAAAATATGGAATATTGCCTGGCCTGTCCCTCCCCCTCCTCCTGTCAGCTTCTAGATATTAGCACACCAGGTCTTTCTAAGCTTGCCAAACCCAGCTTGTTCCTTTCTTCTTGCATTAGGGACTTCACATTGCTAGCCGTATGATACAGGCAAGATGCCAAATGAATTGCAAGGTGATTGCTTGAGGGTAAAAGATCAAAGTGACTTTCAGAAAACTTTCCTCCTCTGACAGATCTGTCACCCTTCCAGGCTTGTCACGGATGTTCATAAGTTATAGTAGGAAATTGGTTCAATGTGTAACTCATGTGTTATCACACTTTAGTGTAATGCAGGAATTTATTACATCTTTCTGAAAATCCAGCCCTCAGCTAGTGGCTTGTAGCCAAGGTAAGTAAGTTGATGTGACGCAACGCTTTATTAAATGATTCATTAAGTGACATTAGGATGTGGAATTCCTGCAGACATCAACCTGGGTGTCTCCTATGAGGAAATAGTTGCTTAACATTGAAGTTTAGACATACACATTAACTCAGATGTGTGCGATTTAGGTTGTATGATGTCATTCCAAGGAAACACGGGATTTGGGAGCAGCAGCATGATATTTATTTATTTAAAATATTTCTATACCACTTTTCTAACATTCAAAGCAGTGCACGAAAAAATGAACAAAACAACTTAATACAACATTAAAACCAATTAAAACAATTCACAATTAATTTAAAAGTTGAAATTAAAGTACAATTAAAAATAAAAATGGTACAAGGCAGATTAAAAGTTAAAAGCATATAGCAGAAACAGACATAAAAAGGGTCCCTAGATAGTTCCTCCCTCGTCAATTGCCAGATGAAACAAATAGGTCTTTAAACCCTGCTGGAAGCCATCTAGCGAGGGGCTGTCCTCAAATCCTCTGGTAGCTGATTCCAGAGACATGGTGCCACAACAGAGAAGGTCCTACACCTTGTCTCCATCCCTCTGGCTTCAGATGTCGGTGGTATCGTAAAGGGCCCTCTCTGATGATCTTAGGGAATGTGCAGGATTGTATGGGGGAAGGTAGTCCTTGACAATGGCGTTGCTGGAGGTGGGGCGGAATGGTAAGTCTTGCACAGCGGTAACCGCTCTGTTTCATGGTGGCCCCGCCCACTTGTCGTCCGAACCAGTCCGAGTGGCGAAGGCAACGCGCAGGGAGTCTCCTGCGCGTTGCCTTCGCCGCTTGGACTGGTTCCGAAGGCAAGTGGGAGGGGCCACCATGGAACAGAGCAGTTACCGCTGTGCAAGACTTACCGTTCTGCCTCACCTTTAGCAATGCCAGTGGTCCTTGAGGTATCCCGGTCCTATGCCATCTAGGTTTGAACAGATATTTGAAACAATGGTATGATACAGGTACGTAGTTCCCTGCTGACTCACCATGTCGTAAATCATGTCATTAATCAACAAACAGGTATGCCAGAGTATGTACTCAGTGGCAAGACTGAGTTTGTTGATCTCTGGCATGGGCATCTTTAGAGGTCATTCACGTTGGCTGAGGCCGGCCTTGAGGTGGTGGTGGAATGAGCACATGATTCTGTTGCTGCCTTCTCCTGCCCATTGCCTCTGCAAGTGGGGTTCCTCAGAGAATCCTGTGATGATGATGCTGGGCCTTGAGAAAGCTTATTCACAGAAGTGACAAGCTGGATACACATTCCTCACCAGGGCTCTGAGAAAGGAGCATCCAATTGCTCTGCTTTCACATTTCCTGTCTGACTAAGAAAGGTGAAAAGGGGTCAGGGACAGTTGTCTCTCAGTGTCCCAGTGGCATTAAGGGATGAGCATCTCCTACACACACTCTTAATCCGGGGGGGGGGGGCATCTGTGCATGCACATGCCATGGAATCCCCCCCCCCAAAAAAATGTGGTGCTAGCCCTGATCTATGAGGTATGAAATAGTCCTAAATCTGAGTTAAATTGCATATAATAATAATAATAATAATAATAATAATAATAATAATAATAATAATAATAATAATAATAATAATAAACAACCAGTATTTATATACCTCCTTTTCTTTGGTCATTTTTCCTCTGACTTTAATTCAAAGGCAGTTTACACAGGCAGGCTTTCTAAACCCCAAGGGGTTTTTACAATACAATATGTTCTAATCTTTCATAGAACCCTTCATTCTAGATAGTTTCTTTCACAGTCCAGCCTCTCTCTGGCATCCACCTCATCATGCTTCAACTGACAGGCAACACACACACACAGACACACACACACAGACACACACACACACACACACACAGACACAGACACAGACACACAGACACACACACACACACACACACACACACACACACACACACACACGAATAGTATCAGCTCAGCACAAGTTCTCTGATGGAAAAGGTTAGGCTGTCCCACCCATATGAGTCAAGGAATTTGAACCTTTCTCCTAACCCAAGATTAGTTAGTTGGCAGAGCTATCATAATTTGTTGTAATCCAATTGCATATAAAATGTGCATAATCATGAGCAAACAGCTTTCCCTGCTTATCTGTGATTTTGCTCTGAAAACAATGGTAGATTCCAAACAATGATTTGGAATAGAGCAGGGCTAGCAAATGTGCAAAGCTATTTCAGTTTAAACAAACTTGGGGAATGGACAAATAGCAATAAAGTTGGAACTCAAGAACAGTAAAGTGTGCCTTTGAATTGCAAAGCACTTAGTTGTGAAAGACACCATGATATACTAAAGAGGTGTGACTCTCAGACTGAGTTTCTCCAGGTATAAAAGAAGTTCCCAGGAAGCTAAGTGCAGGCTGAGTCAATGTTTTAGTAGCTTTGTGATTTAACAACTGGGAAAAAAATCTCTTGCCACTCAGTTGAGGTCATCTCATTCATTTGCATATTGGTGTGACCAATTGTGCAATACAGTACGTAATGGCTTGGATTTCCTTTAAACCAAACAATTAGAACTTTAAAAGGCTCTGCTTTTTAAATTCATATTTCTGTTTCACTGGGGCCAAGGTCTAGTTCTCACAACAGATGAGATCCTAAGCCTCTGTCTGGACTTTAGCACTTCAGACTACTATTGGGAGGAGGTGTCACATGATAGAATGCTTGTGCCATGAAAAATAATATTCCTTCACACAGCCCAATCCTATTCTTCCCCGTCATCAATGCAGCCACGCCAAAATGTGTATTCCCTGCCCTTACTCTACCCTCATATTTGTTCCTTTATCCATGGGTAAGCCTCCGCAACATGGAGGGGTCTAGTTGGACGGACCTGCACTAGCAAATTAATTGGTGCAGGTACACATGGACCCACACCATGGGATCAGGTCTGCGAAAGGGTCTAGGATTCGGCTGCCGCTGCCAAACTCATCCCCTTCCTGGACCTGATCCGCTCCTCCCTCGTTCCCGTCACCAGTGGCATTCCTGCGGTAGGGGCTCGACAGTAAGTTGTGCCCCGTCCTAGTACTGCGTTCACGAACCGGAGCGAGGAGGCCCTGCCCCTCGCTGTCGGAGCCATTCCGCGCAGCAAAGCCGAACGGGCAGGCTTTGCTGCGTGGAATGGCTCCGACGGCGAGGGGCAGGGCCTCCTCGCTCCGGTTTGTGAACGTGGTACTAGGACGGAGCGCGACTTACTGTCGAGCCCCTACCGCAGGAACGCCACTGCCCGTCACTACCCCGTTCCACCCTACCCCACCCCTGTCACCTCCTTATTCTGCCCTCCAACGTCCCACCTTCCCCGCCATCCTACCTGCTTCAGCAGGTCCTCCGGGGTCCTCTGGCAGATGTGGGAAGGCTCTGGGCTTCCTGCTGCAAGTTCGTGTGCTGCCGGAACACCTTTTGCAACTGCCATAAGGCAGTCTACACTGGCTGAACGTATGTTGGGCTGTTAGAAGATTAGCCTTTGGTAGCTTTTATGTATAGTGATGTATGAACATTCCAGGTTTTATTTGACTCACATTTGAAATGAGCTGTTTTATGAAGGATAGGATTGAATGCTCTTTCAGTGCTTTGATTCAGTGATTTGACAGGAAAAAAATGTTAGAACATTATGCCTTCTTGATCAGCATTCTCAGGAGTTGGAGCAGATACTACAAGAGGCTCTTTTTCCAGGGATATTAACTTGAGCAACAAGCATGCCTTCAAAGAGAGTGGGAAATTCTATGCAACATCAATCACTGTCTGTGGACAGAAACTGGTTGCCTTTTACCATACTGTATGTATGAGTGGTCTGACCTATCTGGGTGGATACAGACTGCCATTTTACTACACATCAGATTCAGGGGTCTGGTTTGGTAAAATGATGATTTGTATCTATCCTTATGGGCAATCTTTTAAAAAAGGTTTCTGAGAGCGTTGTTAGCCTAGGACTCTTGACCAATTGATCTGATTGGTGCAGCTGGCCTAACATTATTCCTAAATCAATACCATTATTAATACATCATCATCATTATTCTACAACACAGCCTATGCTGGGCTGGTTATACAGTAGTCTGCAATTCAGGATCTAGTCAAGATCCTGGGAATCACAGATATATCTTTGTAGGATTCTTGCTGTGCCAAGCAATGTTTTCTGGAGCTGAGTTGGTGTAATTTGCTCAAGCCCAAGAATGTTGAGGTGTTTCCTCAGACTTCTAGGCACTGCTCCGAGGCCTCCAATGACAATTGGCACAATACCTTCCTTCTCCCAAAGATGCCCAAGTTCTACTTGCAGGTCTTGATATCTTGTGATCTTCTCATGTTCCTTATCTTCACTTCTACTGTCACCTGGGGCTGCAAAATGAATGATCCAAACTTGATTTTTCTTGTTGTCAACTACTGTTATATCGAGCATATTGTGTTCGAGAGGTTTACCTGTCTGTAATCTGAAGTCCCAACGAATCTTTGTTCTCAGTGAATTTATCAGGTTTATGATCCCAGGAATTTTGGTGTGAAGGTAAATTATATAGTCTGCAAAGATTCCAGTGAACCAGAGCTGCAACTCTATCATGACATTCTTTGTAGTTGTCATCATCATCATCAAATTTAATAAAAGCCAAGTTAGGCACTGGATAACATCCCCATGCCTGCCTTCCACATAGCAGTTACCGGCCCTCTATGCCCAACAGGATCACAGCCCAATCCTACCTAAACTTCCACGTGGTGATGCAGCAGCACTGAGTATACTGCAACCCACAGGGGAGTTTAGCAGGTGGAACGTTTCCTCGGTATAAGGGAACATTTGTCTCCTTGCCATGGGGTAAACCCCAGCATGAGCATGGTGTAAGTCCACGTTGATCTGTGTCCCAGGAAGGGGGATAGGATACGACACATGCCAGCATCTCCAATCCCCCCCCTCCTGGGACCAATTCTCCTGCCCCCATCGCTGCCCTCCCCCAGCCCCGTTCTGCCCCCTACGTAGACTTACCTGCTCTGACCTGCATCTGGCCGGCCTGGCACGGCAAGGCCCTGTGCTGTTGCAAAGTACTTTATGGTGCTTTTGCGACAGTGTGCGTTGGCGCAACTAGCGTTCCACCAGCGCAACTGCCAGTTAGAATTGAGCCATCAATCTGATACATTTTGCACATGGTTACCTACATGGAATGCTTGAAGAATCCTTTGGGGTGAGGAGGTGTGGCTAACAATCCTGTTTCCTCAAGACTTTACTGCAATGACGTTGCAAGAACTATGCTGACTTGTTCTCTGATGTGGCAGAGATGCTGAAGATTCAAAACGCGAAGACTGCATTCCTATATGCTCTTACCTGGAAGTAAGTCCTATTGAACTCAGGAGCCTTAGTTCTGAATAGACATGCCTCAGATTGCACTCTGCAAATGTCTCCTTTTTGGGATGGGCAGCTGTTGAGCTATGAGCCATGTACAAAGCAATTTTACCTGCCAGTTTGATTTCCCTTCAAATGTTTGAGAGCAGAATTGAGAAAAACTCAGGCCTGCTGACAAAGGCTGAAGCTTTTGTGAGCAAGCCAACCAACCACCCCAAAAGGCTCAACAATAAAACATTCTCTACCACTGCCAATGCTGCCTCCCTATTCTCCTTCCTCCAAAGCAAAGTGCTTCCCTTTCATGATGGAGAGGGCGACAAGCACTTCCAGGGCCCTGGTGAAATCTTTGTCTGGTGGGGACTGGGACTACCAGACCCAGAAATCCTGGCAGAAAATGAATGCTAGGAGATAATATTTCTCCTGGCCAAAAATGCCCAGGTTCATTTTCTGCTGGGCACTCTTGAACTAAAACTACCAGTCCTGGTTCCCATCATGAAAGGATGCTGCTGGAACACTGGGGCAGCCTGATCTAGCATAAACGTAGAGCGGCAGAGTGCGCACTCCGCCACTCTAAGCTGTCACAAACGCACCATAAAGCTTTAGAGTAAGGGCTGTCGGCAGTTCTTACTCCCCCCAGCGGACGGCAAGAGAGGCTGGTACAGGTGTGTGTGGGGGAAGGCAGACTGGGTGGTGAGGGAGGGGGACAGGGATATTGGTGGCGCTCTCCGCAGATTTCCTAGGCCTGTTCCTGGGCCTGGTTGGACTTACTCCCCCCAGCTCAGATGTATGCCAGCTTCAGATCTGGTGTACATCCAAGGAGGCCCATAGGGCCCCGGCCAGCTTGCACCCAGGGAAGGGGACAAATCTCCCCTTCTTCCGAGGTGCTCCTGGGCTGCCCCAGGACAGCCTGGGAATGGGATAGGATGCAGGGGCCGGTCCTTTAGGCTGGCTACCGCATGTTACACAGGATTGTGCCAATACCTCCTCCCACCCAAGGGTGTGTTTGGGTGGATGTCAGTGCTAGCAGCACTGCTTTTTGGAGCTTCCTGAGCTTTTCAATCAGCAAACTCTTGCCAAGGCTTCCAAGCGTTTGTGAGTGTTTGAATCAACTGCTTGCAAAGGCTCAAGCTTTTGCAAGTGTTTGCTTAAAACATGGGCAAAAACACAAGCCCATTTTGAACCAAACACTGAGGGCGGCGGAGGGCTTGTGCATCCAAAGATAAAAGGCAAGGGGGAGAACAACATTTGCTACCCTGAGCTCCTTGGAAGAAGCATGGATATCAAATGTAATAAGTAAAATAACATAATACATACAAAATATTCACTGATCAGATCCACAGATTTTTTTTTTCTATACAGATTTCAGTTTCAACCTCTCTTCCACTTTTATCAAAAGTCTTTTGGTTTTATTCAAAGTATCCCAGGTGTCTCTTCAAGAGGGGACCTCCAAATTTGCTTTGTATGTAGTTTTAGAAGAAACCAAGCGATACTTTCAGCTAAAAAAAAAAAAAAAGGAACCAGAAGCAGCAGAGTGTGCGGAAAGTCCCTCCCCATGGAAAAGAAGAGCTGCAGCAGGGAAATCCCTCCCATCAAAACTCACTAGCAGCAGAGAGCATTTCGCATAGTTGCTCGTCTCTGCTGTTAGGTGTTCTGAATATGTTGCATTCGGTACCAAGCGGAAGAAATATCAAGATGCCAGAGAATATATGCGATGCAAACTTGCACTCCCAGCACTCCAGTTTTGTCTGGACCATTAAGGAGAAGATACGAGCCAACCCCAAGGCAGTTATACACATTGGGAAGATCATGATGCGATGATGAGCCTGGCTGGATGGCTCTGTGCTGCTGTGCCAGCAATGGAAGGCTCAGCCAGCAACGGAAGCACTCAGCTCGTGTCTATTATTGGTATAAACCGCTGCTCCTTCCTTTTAATTTTATATTGCATCTTTCCTCCCACCCCATCAGTTGGACAGAATGCAGTCAGTGCATTTACATGAGCATTTCCTGATTTCTCAACAACACAGCATAAAAGGCCTCATTCTAGGTGGGCGAACAACAGGAAGTCCTGTCCTCGTTATCCCTTTTCCTCCTCATTAGCCCCAGTGCTGCTTACTGCTATCTCAAGTCTCTTTCTGCACAGACTGACAATCAATGCTTAGGAATTTCCTGGCTGTACTACTAGTAGTTAATATTGACATTTATATCCTGTGCTTTCCCCAAGGAGTTGAGGGTGGTGTGCATTGCTTTTGCCTTCATTTCATCCTCACAAATTTGTGACGCAAGCTAGGCACTTTTTTAGTTGGTGCTCCTCTTTTATTTAGTGGGGGGAGAGCAACTGCCCCCCATTCACCCCAGCACAGTGTCTTTTCTGGTGGCTGTTGCTGGTGGTGTTCTGCATCTTTTTTAGATTGTGAACCCTTTTGGGACAGGGAGCCATTTAATAATTTGATTTTGTCTGTAAACCGCTTTTGTGAACTTTTGTTGAAAAGCGGTATATATAGGCTTACCATATTTAACCAGTCTAAAACTGGGACAACCCCCCCCCCAACAACTAATTAATTAATTAAATAATTGAAATTTAAGTTTTTTGGGGGGGCGCAAAGCAAAATAATTAATTAAATTGACTTACCTCCTGCCCACGTTGCACGTCGCCGCTGTGCTGCTGCTCCTCCGGCACCTCCTCATTGAGCAAGCCGCAGGCAAGCTGCCTGGCCTGCTCGCGAGCCCCGCTCTGAGCTGGCTCATGAGCCAGCTGCCCAGCTGGCTTGCAAGCCAGCCGCCTGGCCAGCTCGCAAGTCAGCTGGCTCACCCGGTCTCGTCGTTCCAAGCTCGGAGCGGCGAGACAGAGCGGGTGAGAGCCGCTCTGGCCGGCTCGCTCACCTGCTGCTCCTCCTTGTCGCCATCGCCACCATTACCAAAAAGGAACTTATGGGGCGCTGGCATCTTGACTCGCGAAATCTCACAAGATCCAAGATGTCGGCACCCAAATCTCGTAAGGGCATCATGCCCTCACAAGATTTAGGCGCCAACATTTGGATCTCACGAGATTTCGCGAGCCAAGATGCCGGATCCTGGAAAAAAAGGTAAGTTTAACAAATTAAAATGGCGGTGGCGGTGGCGCGGAAGCTTACCATTTATTTATGTATTTATTTATTTATTCAGAGAATTTATACCCCGCCTTTCTCCAACAAAGGCAACCAAGGCGGATTACAATAAAAACATTAAAATACATATATACATTTAAAATCAAGAATTAAAACAATTAAAATAATTAAAACAAACAGCCCCAGTGGGTCATCCACATTTACATCTGTCAAAAGCCATCTATCAAAAAGACCATTCACCCCAGAACCCTTCTGGGATGATTCTGGGAATCGAGGCTCATTTCTGGAACCATCCCGGAAATTCCGGGACAAATGGTAAGCGTAGGTATATAAATACTGATAATAATAATATTGCAGCTGAAGAATGACTGCATTGTATTTAATAGGAATATATTCCTATGTATTTTTTCTAAATTTTGCTTCAGAATATTCGGCTTAATTCCAGAAGCCAGTATTAACATGATTTATGAGTAATACATGACTTTTCCAAGGCTAGGGTGTGTTGTATGTATTTTTTCCTCATTTTCACCCCTTCTAATATTATCAGTGCAATCCTATGCATGTTTACTCAGAAGTAGCCCTCGTTGAGTTGTGAGACTTATGGCTCAATCTTCCCCCCTGCTGGTGCAATTGCGCTGAAAAGGCGGGTGTGTATCCAGTGTGTGTGTGTGGGGGGGGGAACAGATCGGGAGGCTTCGGAAGGGTAAGGGGATTTATATCCTCTTACCCCTCTGTAAGCCTTCCACTCCACAATGGGTCTCCTTGGACCTGCGCCAGCAATTTCATTAGCACAAATCTGAGGAGACAAAGGGGACAGGAAGGCTGCTACCGGAGAGGATAGTATCTGGTGTGCACCATTGCAGCTGGATCCAAGCCCTCCCACAGCCTCCCTGCCTCCCATTCCTCCCCTCTCACTACCAGTTTTGCTCCATCCCCCCCTTTCTGCCCTCCCCCACCCCTCCCACCTTCCCTGCTGGCTTACCTACTGTAGTGGTGGTTCAGCGATCCGGCAACATGCTCAGGAAGGCTCTGGCCTTCCCACTGGTACCCCAGAAGTTCACTACTCTGCACGCTGCTAGAGCACACTTTACAGCTGTTTTGCAGCAGCCAGCACTAGTGGAACATGCATTCCGCAAGTGAGGCAGCTCAATAGAATTGGGCTGTTACTACTAGGTAAGTGTTTATAGGAATGCAACCTATATACATGTCCTAAAGTCACTCCAGGATGGTGGGGCAGGGAGTTCAGTCTAATCTGTTGCAATCAATTGTTGTAGCTGTTATATGTTTATCTTGATACAAGTTGCAGTCATTATTCTCAAAAAAATGCTTAAACTGAATTTGAAGGAAGCAACAACAGGCAATACATCTTTCTTCAGAAAATAAAAGTCTTACTCAAATAAGGAAATAATTTGGCAAATGTTCATGAACGTTTGACAAATCCGGTGCTTCTGGGCTCTGTGTGTTTTCATAGGAACTATGACATAAGCAGAAAGAATGAAATGTTCTTCCTCACATGCCGTAGTCCCAACCCTAATCAACAACTAAAGACAAATAAAATGCGAGCACAGGGGATGTGTTTAAAACTCAAGTTTGGTTTGGCCTTAAGGGGGACACAGTAGACATGCAGGGCTGGCCCATATATGAGGCCAACTGAGGCAGTCACATCAGGCAGCAGTTTGGTGCGGGGGGTGGTTCCCCACATCCATTCACCCACTTGCCTCCACTGCTCCTCCTCCTTCAATTGGAAAAGGATGAGAGGAACAGAGTGGAAGAGGAAGTGTGGAGGAGAGAAGAAGGGAGGAGTGGAGAGTGGCAGGCTAGAGAGCCACCCCCCTTTCCTTTCCAACAGGGGGAATAGGCTGACACACCACCAGCTGAAAGGGAAAATTTGGCATCCTGCCTCAGGTTCCAAGTGTTCTTGGGCTGGTCCTGGGGACATGATAGTTTATAAAACTATACATGACATAGAGTGGAAAACTGCAGCACAGCAGCTCACAGCTGAACCATTCTCTCATATGGGCAAGATCCACCGCAGCAAGCAAAGGCGGTGGATCCAAAGCAGGATCAGGGCTGTGCCGGCAAAACTGGGGCACATCTCAGGGGAAATGGACGTTTGTCCTTTTTCCCGGGTGTCAGCCCCAGAGGCCCCAATGAGCCTCCTCCGATGTGTGCCAGCTATTTTGCTGGTGCATATCTGGAGAGGCCATGTAAGTTCGGCCAGGCCCAGGAAGGGGGTTAGGATATTGGTGGAGAGCACCGCCAATATCGCCGCCCCCTTCCTGGCCTGGCTGGTCAATCACCCCCGCCGCCCCGGCCCACCCTCTCCACGCCCTCCTCCCACATGGCACAGCACTTACCTGTGTCCAGTGCTGTGGACCGGGTCCAGCGGTGGAGTGAGTGGTGCCGGCCTTAATGAACAGTAGATCTGTCTTATGGAAAATCTGGCATGAGAAAGATGTACCATATCAATCACAATTGCTCTCAAAATATAATACCTTTAAATTTGTTCACATCGTACTGGAGGAGTATAATTTGCCATCTAATGCAAAGTGTCAATTTTTGCAATCAACAAATATTATCATAGCAACATTTGGTCCTGATGTTCTTAGTGCACCAGTTCCCCCAGACTTAGTAAAAACATTGAATAGTTTTATGATATTGTGCAAGACAAATAAATTGCTTTATGCATCTGCTTGAAATGAACTACAGCCTCATCTTCGGCAAATTAAATCCAAGTGGAATGAAGAGCATAAAACACAAATATAACACATTAGGAAAAAATATAGGAAAAACCTATAGCAAAATATAGGAAAAACCTATCACATATAGGAAAAACCTATAGCATCTACAATCTTTTACATTGACTCTTTGACTACATCACCCACAGAAAATATTCCTGTGAACACACTGGACTCATAAATGTGTGTGTTTTTTTTTACAAGGGCTTCTGTACACATGCCAATTGCTGAAGATCAATGTTCAGGAGCTGATCATTATCATCTTTTCTGGAACTGTATTGTTATTTTTCCATTGTATGAATGCGTGCTTGAACACAACATACAGTATAGATTTTTTTTTTCTTGAATGGAAGCTTTCATGGCCAGCAATTATCTTACTTGTTTCTGGTAGTACGGGTATTAAAGCCATGTCAGTAGAAAAAAGCCTGGATCCAAATAATAATTTCCTGCGCCGTTCGCGGGTCTCCAGATGCTGGCAGCCACGAGCGGGAAAATATCTTTAAAATCCGAGGTATGCAAGGTCCTTACGTTTCGTTCCAATTACCTGGAACTTTTTCAAAGGAAAAAATCCTAGGGTTTCAGCTGCAATCTGAAATTATTATTTGGATCCAGGCTTTTTTCTACTGACATGGCTTTAATAACTGTACTACCAGAAACAAGTAAGATATTTTTTTTTTCCAGGCAGTTATAGGGCATATTCCTGTGCACTGGAACATGTCAAAAGAACAGTGAGAATGGTTTTATAGAGCCAGTCTTGAAGCCGTAGTATTACGAAATTAAGAAAGTCAGATCAATGCCAGAAGTTAACCAATGGGTATGTGATCTTTCACACTTACAGACCAATCCTATGCATGTCTACCTGGAAGCTTATTTCAATGGGATTTGCTCCCAGGTAAATGCGCATAGGACTGTAGCCTTATTACAGTCCAATCTTATCCCCCACTGGCGTGCAGGAATTAGGCCCACCAGTGCAGCCTCTGCTATATGCAGCACACCAACAGGGGACCAGGCAGTGGCTGGGAGAGATAAGTAAAGAAAATGTTTACTTACTTCTCTGGCCGGCGGCCGCTGCCTGGTCCCTTACAGGCCTACTCAGATCTATGCCAGCTCTTTTGCTGCTGGTGTAGAACTGTTCCATCACAGGGGGCGTGTCAGGCCTGAGATGGAGGCTCTGGATTTGGCGGGCATTCCTGCTTTCAAGATTCACCTCTGTCTCACTCTGATCCATCCGTATCCTGACCCAATCTCCATCCCAATTTGCCCCTGCTGCCAGCAACACCCAGCTGATGGCTAGTCTGCAAGTGTCACTGCTGGTGCGTGGCTATCCGGTCGTCACTATCAGAGAGGCTGCCGCAATGGCAGACCATGGGGTGTGCTGGCTGACCTTGGGATCTGCCAGCATACCATGTGGATAGGATTGAGCTGTTAGTACCATATGAGCAGGAAGCATATATATACCAAGGCATATACTGTACATCTCTTCTGGATGTAAATCTAGGAAGAAGAGCAGTGAAGGAGAATGGGCAGATAGAGGGAGGCACCCCTTGCCAATCTGCTGTGTGGCCATTGCTTCGGTCAGCTTCTTGGATGGGCCAGACTTTGATGATGATGATGATGATGATGATGATGATGATGATGATGATATAATTAATAACAACCAGTATTTATATACCGCCTTTTCTTGGTCATCAGATTTCTCCTCTGACTTTAATTCAAAGGCGATTTACATAGGCAGGCATTGCTAAATCCCACAGGGTTTTTACAATAATACAAATGTTCTAGTCTTGCACAGAACCCTTCATTCCAGGTGGTTTCCTTCACAGTCTGGCCTCTCTCTGGCATTCGCCTCCCATGCTTCAATGCCAGCTGCAGCTCTCTCTCTCACAGAGAGTCTGCAGCTCGTCCGCAGCATGTCGACAGCTCTCCGACAGCACACGGATACTTCTGGGCATCCTGAACTGTCATTCTCAAATCTTCAGGCATATGAGGCGGCCGATATGCCAACTGAGCCAGATCTCCTGCCCACAATGCATTGGTTGTAATTTGTCTTTTGCTTTTGTCAATAGTGCTTCTTTGCAAAGGCAGAAAATTAAGCATGTTATGTCATGTACGTGCTCTAAATTTCTACAGAGTGCATTAATGAACAGTAGTAGTAATAATAATCAGAAGCAAAGGATACTTCCATAAGAGACAATTGTAAATAAAAAAGACATTAAACAGCACTTTGGCAACATTTGAAAAAGATGTAGACAGTTGATCTCACACTGAATTGTATGTTCAGTGCAACAATAGTAGTATTATTACGTTTGCAGTGATTGACTGAGTTCAGTAACTAAAGAATAGATTGAATAGCTTTAAAATGTGACTTGATCATTTGAATAGTTGTGGGAATAATTCACTGGCCAGGGCTCTTCCAGTTCATGAATGAAGTTTGTATTTGCAAATTCCGACCAATCTTCAGATTCATATTTGACTTTTTTTCAATACAAGAACTGGTTGATCCTGTTTACTTAGCATTTTTTCCCCTTTAAGGGTGTTGGCTTGACATAACATGCTCTAGCTTAGTGATGATATCAAGGATTGTAATTTGCATTCTTAGCACATTTGTTTTAGTAACTGTTCTTGTTAAGCTACCGCCTTTACAGGAAAATAGTCATAAAAACACCTGAATTCTAAACATCAAAAAAAGGCTTTATGTTCACATTTTGATCATTTCACCCAGATAAACTGGAATATGTTCATCTCTCCAAATACATTTGGTTTCATTGAAATAAATAGTAGTTGTGCAAGGAAACCATGTACTGCCACTCACAAATATGAGGTGCTCCTGTACCTTGCACAGTTGGACAGAGGGAAATTATGTGGCTTTTCTCACCCCCTTGCAGTTCTGTGCAAAACTAACTCTCCCTTCTGTGCACTGACTAGAGCAGTGATCTTCATTGCAAGGCCTGTGAGCCAGAGGTGGCTCCTATTGACCCTAAGTGTGGCTGCCTGCAGCCCAATCCTGTCCAAAGCCCCATGCTGGGATGCAGTGGCGCCAGGGCAGGCGCCACTGTTTCCAAAGAGGGGCTGGAGGCTGCTGGAGGCCTCCTCGAGGTAAGGAGACATTTGTCCCCTTACCCCCTGTTGAGCAGCCAAATGACTGGTGCAAATCCAGGCAGCTCTGTGTCGGGCTTTCAAGCCCAGGAAGGGGAATAGGATTCGAAGGAGGCCTCCTCCGCCAAGACTGTCCCCCCTCCTGGGCCTGTTCTGCCCTCCTCCCTGCCCTCCCCCCCACTTAGGAGGATGGCTAAGATGCAAGGAATAGTAATATGTGTGTATGTGTGTGTATTATGGGATGCAGAATGGGATGTTAATATTATATGCGATTGTCCTCAGAGTTACTGAAAAGAATGAATTGATTATTAATTCTGTAGAAAAAATCAGAAAGTGAAACAGAAGCAAAAGCAGATAATAAGAACATAATTGTGGATATTAATTAAATGCAGGATGTGCATTTAATTAATATCCTGTGCAGGATGCTCTGGCCGGACTAAACAGCCAGCCGCTGCATCCTACACAGGATGCGGCCCATGCTGGCGAAGCAGGGGCACACCTTGGGGAAAAGGGACGTTCATCCTTTCCCCCCAGTGTCAACCCCAGCGGCCCCAATGGGCCTTTTTAGATGCGTGTCAGCTACTTTGCTGGCGCACATCCAGGGATGTGTAAGGGCAACCAGGCCCTGGAAGGGGGTTAGGATATTGGTGGAGCATGCCATCGATATCCCCACCTCCTCCCTGGTCTGGCCGGCCAATCTCCCCTTCTCCCGCCACCCTGGCCCTCCTTCCCCACAAACTCCCGCTCCTGCCACCCAGCACAGTTCTTACCTGTGTCTGGTGGCGCGGGTGTTGGCAGGCAGCGGAGTGAGCGGCACTGGCCTCTGCGCTGCTTATTCCCAGGGT
This sequence comes from Plestiodon gilberti rubricaudatus, assembly GCA_026170595.1. Taxonomy (NCBI): domain Eukaryota; kingdom Metazoa; phylum Chordata; class Lepidosauria; order Squamata; family Scincidae; genus Plestiodon; species Plestiodon gilberti. The sequence goes on from JANXHW010000005.1 coordinate 61,840,132, forward strand.
GCTGCAAAAGTGCTTTACGGCACTTTTGTGACACCCTAGGCCGGCAGAGCACTTGCTCCGCCATCTCGAAGTTGCACAAGATTGCGCTGGAAGCATATCTACAACAACTACAGAAAAGAACGCTAGAGAAAGTAGCTGCCATGATAAAGCCAGATGCTAGCACAACCATCAGCCACCCCTCAAAAAAAGAGCTAGGTATGTGATTTGGAAGATGAAAACCAAAAGTTTCAAGAAAAGTGGACTGATGAGTTTATTTTTGTGCTTAATCAAACATGTATGAGGCTAGTTGGTTGACTCTGTCAGCAGACGTGTTCTACTTTCAAGAGCAGCAATTAGGAACGCCATTACGCAACATCGCATGCAAGTTTCAGTGAAAATTTCCCACCTGGAAGTAACCTAAGAAAAGTAAAACTGAAGAACTTGCTGCTTCGCTAAAAGGCCAGCAAAAACAAAACAAAAAAACAAAACAAAACAATATAGAGATTGTGCGCCATTGCAGAGAGTCTGACATAGGCATTAAAAAAAGGAAGAAAGAAAGCACAGATTTTACTGAGGCATAAAAAAGGCATTTACAGATGCAGAGATCATTATAGAGTGTTTTCTGGCTTCTACAGAAATCCCTTATGCTGATTTCAACCATCAAAAATGCCATCGTATCACAAATGAGAGGGCTGCATTTGCCTGACACACCCACAGTGAGAAGCGGAGAGGAAATTGGAAAAGAAATCTGGCAACAGTTCACTGCAGATATTTTGGCAGTACCGTTCTTTAGAATAGTGGTGGATGAAAGTACTGATATACAGTACATGACATCTCACAATTGTTTGTCTGGGTTTGTTTCCCTAAAGAAGAATCATTTCTGGAGGAACTGCTGTGTTTAATGCTTTTGAAAGGTCAAATAAAATAAGAGCCCATTTTGACTGCCTGACTCTTTTGGAAGGGGCTGGCTGAGAGTGACTTGGACTGGACAAAGTTAACCACTGTGTGTGCAGACGGTGCACCAAATACGCAAGAGTTGGCGAATGGATTGATTGACCTGTTGAGGAGAAATACCAAAATTCACCATGTTCCATTGCGCTAGACACCAAGAAGCATTTCACCATGTAAATGCTGAAATGCTGGGTAAACTAAAGCACAGTGAAATGCAAAGTGCCATGCAGTTGGCAGTAAAGGAGGCCAATATTATTGTTTCCCTTTCAAGAGCACTGAATCACCACCTGTTTCAAGCATTACTGGAAGAGTGAAAGACAGAGTATGGTGACCTAGTGTGAGGCATCGTGAAGTGGGATGGTTAGCTTGTGGCAGGGTCATTAAAACTAGAAAAAAGGCGCCGGAGGGGGGACATGATTGAGACGTATAAAATTATGCATGGGATGGAGAGAGTGGATAGAGGGAAATTCTTCTCCCTCTCACACAACACCAGAACCAGGGGACACGCACTAAAATTGAGTGGAGGGAGAGTTAGAACAGACAAAAGAAAATATTTCTTTACCCAGCGTATAATTGGTTTGTGGAACTCCTTGCCACAGGATGTGGTGACGGCATCTGGCCTAGATGCTTTTAAAAGGGGTTTGGGCAGATTCATGGAGGAAAAGACCATCACAGGTTACAAGCCATAAGCAACCTCCTGGTTTTAGAAGTGGGTTTTCTCTGTGCCAGGTGCAAGGGAGTGTCAACGGGAAACAGGTTATCTTGTTGTCTTGTGCTCCCTGAGGCATCTGGTGGGGCCACTGTGTGATACAGGAAGCTGGACTACATGGGCTTTTGGCCTGATCCAGCAGGGCTCTTCTTATGTTCTTATGTTCTTAAAACGTTATTAGGTCTCCTTTCACGTATTTGTGAATTTCTTGAAACAAGGGCGAGAAGGAGAAAGACCTGAAAACCCAGACGGAAACCCAAATTCAGCTGGCATTTTTGACAGACGTCACTTGCCACTTGAAACTGCCAAATCTCCAGTTGCAAGAGAAACAGACGCTTCTCAGCCATATGTTCTGTGTCGTAATCGCTTTTCAAAACATGATTACAACATTATTTCATTCCCAACGTGCCGTTTGTTTACATTCCAAAACTCAGAGCAGTAACCTCAGAAAATCCCAAGCTTTTTAAACATTTCCATTACATTTCATTTGTATGAGTGTTGGAAGAACTGGGGATGGAATTTGTGGAGAGACTCAGGAGGCTCTTGGTCCAGTGATGGTTTAGCACTTCCTCCCCAGGCTCCACATCTGACCTGCTGCTGGGACACCAGGAGGAAAAAAAGACTTGAAAGCTCCAGTCATAGAACTCCAACACACTGTCTCACTTGGCGCTCTCAGCCAGGGATTCTCTCTTGTTCAAAGCATACGGTAGGCACAGCGACATGCCATGCAATAATTTAGAAGAGTGGTGGCATTTTCGCAAGCTTCCAGTTTTGCGTGGAACTGCAGTTGTCCAAAGCGTAGACTACCTTGCAGGGCCAACCTGGTTCTGAGTGCATTTTTTGCTAGCAGGTATCCCATAGATCCTGAAGCTATTTTTACACTGCAACAAGTAATTTCCTACTGTTGAGGACACTGAGACAAGAGAACATCTCATTACTGCACATTTTCCAAGAGGCATTCTCTGTTTTGTTCTCATCAGCCAATATCTTCCTTCTGGCTTTACATGCAGCAGGTAAAACTGTGCTTCAATTAAGCTCTCATTTGTTTCACTGCTAGATAATTTCTCATCACTGGAAAGATGCAGCTGAAAAAACTGACAAGTATTTTCTTATCTGCTAATGGTCTTTAGACTTTCTATTGAAAGATAGTTCTGCATCACCTTTATTTTATTCCAGGGAATATACCATTCTTTTCTTTTTCTAGTTGGATCTGCCTCTGTAATTCTGCAGACATTCAGTGAATTTTGCTTCTTACTTTCCAGGACACACAGTCTCCAAGCAAGACACTGAGGTCAATGATGCTGAGACATTGGCACAGATAGTTAAAATGCTTCAGGTTATTGAGTTACCATTCAGGTTATTCAGTTACGAACACAGCAGCACCTTCAACTTTACCCAAAAAATGAGTCATACATACTTCTACGGGTGGTTTAGAAGAATGCATTTATTGTGATTAGAATGACAATGAGTATGAAAAATTACTCATATATATTCCATCACCTTCGCCCTAAATCCCTATTGCCACACCTACCAATGAGCGGTTTTATTCATTATAGTATTTTAAAATGCCACTCAGACTAATGAGTAGCACTGTAATAGTTTCTTTCTATCTTTCTATCTATCAAGTAACGATTCCATATGGGTAGTACCAGAAAGTGAAACTCTCCATTTTTTGCATTAATGCAGTTACTCTGCAATCCTAAGCATGTCTACCCAGAAGTAAATTCCTTGAGTTCAATAGGACTTTCTCCTCAGTAACTATGAATAAGATGGCAGCCTTAGACATGGACGAGTGGAAACAGAGCTACTGTTTTTGTATTATTTTAAATAAGGGCCAAGCCATATCAGAAAACCATACCAGAAAGCACAAAAAAAATTGAATGCATAAGAAATTATATCATATTTACAAAAAATCAATAATCAAAACAAAACAGGGGAGGAACCCCAAAGGAAGAATATTAATGCTGTATATTTTATTTTGATGTTTAACACTTTCCTTTGGAATCAGAATGTTGCTGAGATTCTACCAGAGACTATTTCTAATCCTTGAGCCAGAAGTCCATGACTGTTTTTACTACTGCATTGAGCAAAGCATAGGGTGACCAAAAATGAGGCACTGCTAAGTGGCTTATGATAGGCCCTCTTGCCACATCATCACAAGCCTGTGCCACACATAGTTCACACCCCAAGGAGATTGCTCTCAGGAGGTCTTGTTCAAAGATAGGTGCACTTAGGAGAAGGGCCATCAGGTGCAATTAACAACAAAAAAAGATGCTGAGTGAAGTTATGCTAGGTATGTGGAGGGGTGAGTGACTTGGAACAAACATAGTGGGACTAAGTGGAATGAATCCCATTTCTTGAAATTGTACATCTTTGGAAGACCCTTTAATTTAGGTCCAAACTACACACGACATTTACATTGTTATTATTAGCCCCGATGGGCTTTTTTTTTCCCTTTAAGTCAGTAGCAGTCAGATTGCGGCTTCCATGGATCAAGACTGTGGGTAGAGGTTAATGTCCCCCATACCTCCTGTAAGAAAGAAAGAAAGAAAGAAAGAAAGAAAGAAAGAAAGAAAGAAAGAAAGAAAGAAAGAAAGAAAGAAAGAAAGAAAGAAAGAAAGAAAGAAAGAAAGAAAGAAAGAAAGTTTTCAGTCTATGATAATAGGAATTTTCTTCTGAGGTAAATTGAAGTCACATTGAGGGCCCCCATATTGGGACCATGGCGAAGAATATGGTACAGTTTTAGCCCCTCATTCCAGCTGCTATTAATTAAAGAAAAACTAATCATATTAGGGTCAATCACCCTTTAAACATCAAACATTGGATTGGCCTGTATTGCCATGTTAATTCTGCATTTATGACCTCTGAGGTGTGAGAAAGGCTTCCAACCTATCACTTTACATGAAATCATATCCCCCAAAGAAAAAGAAGCATCTCTGGCTTGAAATGTGTCCAAGTAAACTCTTTGCTATGCTGTAATAAATCTTTGTGGGTTGCTCCTCATTTTTTGTTTGTTAATTGTTAAGTGATTGAGAGTGTTGTGAGAGTGTGTGAGATCTAAGGGTGTGTGGTTAGGAAGTAGGCTCCGCTGAAGGGCTATGTGTTTGTCACCTCGAGGGAGTCTAGGGGAGGGGCGGGCGGCCACCATTAGCAGAGTGATGGGTCACGGAAGATATGGCGGTGGGGGCTGGGCAGGCCGTTTCAGGAGAAGGAGGGTCAGTCACAGACAGACTGTCCCTCTTTCTGGCCCTTCTCCCATCCCTCTAACCCTTGGTGGTCTGGGCAACAGTCCCCTGAGTCTGAAACTGCTGCTCTTGAACGCCAGGTCAGTTAACAATAAAATCTGCCTAGTCCAGGATTTAATCCTGGATGAAGGCGCTGACCTGGTGTGTATTACGGAGACCTGGCTGGATGAGTCGGGAGGGGTAAGTCTCTCCCAGATGTGCCCGCCAGGTTTCCGGGTATTGCAGCAGCCACGACTACAGGGGCAGGGAGGTGGAGTTGCGATAGTCTATCGTGATACCATCCGTCTCACTGGGTACCCTGTCCTGCGGTCCACTGGGTTTGAGTGCCTCCATGTCGTGTTGGAAGGGCGAGACAGAATAGGGATTCTGTTGGTGTACCGCCCACCATGCTGCCCAACAGTCTCCCTGCCTGAGCTGACCGAGGTGATCTTGGCGGTGGCGTTGGAGTGCCCTCGCCTATTGGTGTTGGAGGACTTTAATGTCCACGCTGAGGCCCCGAGGACGGCCGCGGCTCAGGACTTCATGGCCGCCATGGCAACCATGGGTCTGTCTCAGAGAATATCTGCCCCGACGCACGATGCGGGACACATGCTGGACCTGGTGTTTACTGCTGGACAGGTGGATGGTGATCTGGATGTGGAGGAAATTAACATCACTCCTTTGTCATGGACAGATCACTTCCTGGTGGGATTTAGGCTTATCGCGGCTTGTCGCCTCCGCAGTGGTGGGGGACCTCATTCTATGGTCCGCCCCCGGAGGAAGATGGATCCGGATGGATTCCTGAGGGCTCTTGGGGACTTTCCTGTTGCCAGAGTCGGTGACTCACCCAGCGCCCTGGTTGACCTCTGGAATAGAGAAATGACCAGGGATCTGGATCTGATCGCTCCTGAGTGTCCTCGACCAAGCCACAGAGCCAGAGCGGCCCCTTGGTTTACTGAGGGGCTGCGGACGATGAAGCGGCAAGGTAGATGTCTAGAGCGACAGTGGCGGAAAACTTGTGCTGACTCCGACCGGGCACGGGCTAGAGCTCACTTCAGAGCCTATTCCGTGGCGGTGGCGGCAGCTAAGAAGGCTTTCTTTTCTGCCGGCATCGCGTCTGCGGAGAACCATCCAGCTGAGCTTTTCCGTGTGGTCTGGGGCCTGCTCCATCTGGACCCCCCAGTAGATGGGGCGGAACAAACGTTGGCTCGCTGTGATGAGTTTGCAAAGCACTTCGTGGACAAAGTCGATCGGATTCGGCATGACTTGGACGCCGCGTTAGCAGTATCTAATGATGTCCCTGAGGCACCTGTCTGTTCTTCTTCCTGGGATTCTTTTCAGCTTGTAGAACCTGAGGATGTGGACAGGATTCTTTGGAGTGTGAGACCGTCTGCTTGCCCGCTTGACCCTTGTCCGGCATGGCTGATTAGGGCTGCCCGGGCGGGGCTGGCCGAGTGGACGGGGAGGGTGGTAAATTCATCTCTAAGGGAGGGGGTGGTGCCGCCGTCTTTGAAGCAGGCGGTGGTGCGTCCCCTCCTGAAGAAACCCTCCTTGGATCCCACTATCTTGAACAACTTCCGGCCAGTCTCAAATATCCCGTTTCTGGGCAAGGTGATCGAGCGAGTAGTGGCGTCTCAGCTCCAGAGGGTCTTGGAGGAAGCTGATTATCTGGATCCATTCCAGTCTGGCTTCAGTCCGGGGTTCGGGACAGAGACGGCCTTGGTCGCCTTGGTGGATGACCTGCACCGGGGACTGGACAGGGGGAGTGCGTCCCTGTTGGTCCTGCTGGACCTCTCGGCGGCTTTTGACACCATTGACCATGGTGTCCTTCTGGGTCGGTTGGCTGGGTTGGGGCTTGGAGGCACCGTTCTGAGGTGGTTCCGCTCCTTCCTGGCTGATAGATCCCAGAAGGTAGTGCTGGGGGATGCTTGTTCAGCACCCTTGCCCTTGAGGTGTGGGGTGCCACAAGGGTCAATTCTATCCCCCATGCTGTTTAATATCTATATGAAGCCGCTGGGAGAGGTCATCCGGGGATTTGGGGTAGGGAGTCATCAGTATGCGAATGACACCCAGCTCTTTCTCTCCTTTCCACCTGACTCCAAGGGGGCGGTCGATGTCCTGAATCGTTGCCTGGAGGCAGTTGGGAGCTGGATGGGGGCAAATAAGCTGAAATTAAATCCTGATAAGACAGAGGTTCTTCTGGTCCAGAAGTCTACGACTTAGGTACTGGATCATCGTCCTGCTCTGAATGGGGTTGTACTCCCTCTGAAGGAGCAGGTCCGCAGCTTGGGGGTTCTCCTGGATGTGCAGCTGCTCCTGGATTCCCAGGTGGCGGCTGTGGCCAGGGGGGCTTTTGCCCAGCTTCGGCTGGTGCGCCAGTTGCGACCGTACTTGGATCGTGCAGACCTGGCCACAGTGACCCATGCCCTAGTGACATCTAGACTAGATTACTGCAATGCGCTCTACGTGGGGCTGCCTTTGAAGACTGTTCGGAAACTGCAACTAGTGCAGAATGCGGCGGCCTGGATGGTTGCCGGGCCTGTCGGTTCGACTCAGTCGGACCGTTGCTTCGGCGGCTATACTGGTTGCCAGTTCGTTTCCGGGCACAATTCAAAGTGCTAGTTTTGACTTTTAAAGCCCTTAACGGCTCGGGTCCAGGGTATTTGAGGGACCGCCTCCTTCCTTATAATCCGACCCGTACTCTGAGGTCATCAGGGGGGCCCTGTTAACCGTGCCGCCATTGACGGAGGTGAGGAGGATGGCGGCGCGGAATAGGGCCTTCTCGGCTGTGTCGCCCCAATTGTGGAATTCCCTCCCCCTGGAATTAAGAACGGCTCCCTCTTTAGAGACCTTTTGGTGGGGCCTTAAGACGTTTTTATTTAGGTTAGCTTTCGATGTCTGACATGGTGGCTTTTTAACAAATGGCTTTTAACAAATGTAAATACAGGTGACCCACTGGGGTTGTTTGTTTTAATTGTTTTAATTATGTGTTTTTAATTATTTTAATGTACATGTTTATTTTAATGTTGTAAGCCACCTTGAGTGCCCTCGCTGGGAGAAAGGCGGGATACAAATTCTTTAAATAAATAAATAAATAAATAATTGTGCAGCCCTCTGTTTGAATGACAAGATACTTGTCACAATGAACGTAGCCCTTACTCAGCCATTCAGTGTGTGCATGTAGGGAATGTATGGAGGGTGGAGTGGGATTGCATGGGGGGGGGGTGCCCCTGAGCTCAGTGCATTCAGCAGAAGGTGTGAGGGATTCTCTGCACATCCAGCTGCACTTGCACAGGCCCTTCCACTCCACGCAATCAGGTACAGGTGGGCCCCCGTATCAGCTGGGGATATGTTCCAGGCCCCTCCGTGGATACTTGAAACCGTGGATAAGAGCGAACACCCCCTCCATGGTTTCCTGAGGGCCCCACCCCACCCTGCCTCCCCTGCCGGCAGGCATGCTTGCCCCCCCCCAGCTCTTATTTTTCTTTCAGCAAGCTTTGTTTCTTCCTTAAAACAAACAGAGAAGCAGCCTCCATTGCAGGCAAGTAGAACGAGACTAAGTCCTAGAGAGGCTCTGCACGGTTTCTGTTAACCTTGCAGAGCCTCTCTAATACTTAGTCTCATTCTACTTGCCTGTAATAAGCAACCAGAGGCTGCTTCTCCTGTTTCTTTAAGGAAGAAACAAAGCTTCCTGAGAAAAAAGTAAAAGCCTGGGGGGGTCCCCACGATCCGTGGATAACTGAAACCGTGGATAGCGAATCAGTGGATATGGGGGCCCACCTGTACTTTCATTGCACAGGGTTTGCAATGCGTAGAACTTTGTTCCCATCTCCACTAAACATGCGGTGGTGTGGGGGTCTCGGGACAGAGGGCACAATCCTGCTCTCTGCCTGCTCATTCAGAGTACATGTGTACTGAATGTTGTTTCACTGCAAACCAAAATTGTCTTCAGTGTGGTAAATCTCAGCTGTAATCAGCAAGTGTCAATTTAAACGGGCTCACACACACATGCTTGCCATGGCGACTGACATAGTAAAAAAGTGATTATGAGAATCCAGGCTAATAATAACAAACTAATGTGCCGGAAATTAATCACACAATTGAAGATTGGCTAGAAATGCCCTGTAACTGGGCGTGTAGCAAAACTAAGAGGAAATTCTTGCCAGATCATTGCTGTATAATGCATGCCACAGATGACAATGGGAAGGTTCATACAGAAAGGCAGTTTCTGTCTTTCCAGAAAATGACAGTAATGTATGCATTTCTCCTTCCTTGCCCTGAGAATGAGTCTGATTATTATTATTATTTTCAAAATCATCTTGATTCTCCAAAATACAAAGAGGATGTAATTAGAATCTCATAACCAAAGACCATGAAGTTTAGTAATAAGGTTCCTGGTTTGATTTTGTCTGTAAACCGCTTTGTGAACTTTTTGTTGAAAAGCGGTATATTAACAACAACAACAACAACAACAACAACAAACCAAGTTGACCCTGAGGTCTGGAGTTATATGCATTTTGGAGGCCTGGAGCTGATGCATATTCCATTTTGAAATGGAACTAAAATTTAGCTCATTTTTAGGTATAGCAATGGGGCAGGCAGTTGGACTGGAGGTGGTGGAGTAATTTTCCATCCTTGTTGTCATCCTAATCCCTGGAGAAGCAATATTATTCCTTGGGTCACCAAGACAACTGAGAGTGGAACTGTGTAAGGTTAATGAAGGAGAGATGCTGGGACCTGGGTACTCCAAGAGGTTCTCTTGAAGGAAACCTCTCTTTCCCCAACATGAATCAAAATAATAAAGGATATTCAGAGGGCCAAGGAACAGGGAGGAAATCTAGTTAGAAAAAGTCCTTCATGGTTGGGTGGAATTTATAATGTCCAAATATTAACCAGGGCTTAAATAACACACAAGCAACACTGTGTTAATTCATTCCATTGGGATAATTCATTTTATTACAGGGCATATTTGCTGATGCATACAAGAACATAGTTATCTCTTTGAAGTAGCAGAGAAAGGATCATGTCAGACTCCTCAGGAGGGACAGTAAATCCCAAACACACACCATCATTCAGTCATTCATGCACAGAACCAAACACACACATACAAGATTTACGCACGCATGCTACTGATGAAAGGATTTAAAGGTAGTGGAATACTTACTTGGAGAGGTGGGAATCAGGAGGGATGAAAGAAGCTTGGATATGAGACTGTTGGAATTTGGGGAAATCTTTTCAGTTGACAAATGATTCACATTGTATAAGTGTGTGTGCATATTTCATTTTTGTCTTGTTTCTGTTCATTAAAAATGTATAAAAGACTATCACATCAAAGAGATAACCATTCGAACCAGCTCCCATGAATTGCAATTGAAAGAAAGAAAGAAAGGTAGGTAGGTAGGTAGGTAGGTAGGTGCATGGTAAACATTCTTTTGAATATGAATGAAGCCTTTTCACAGACCGCATTAACCTAGTCAAAACTTCCTCTTCCACAAAGGTGTATTCATTTGAAAAGGGGTTTTGAATAAAGCAATGAATGATTTTGCCCAAAGCTCATTTCCTTCCTTTCAGCTAGTCAAAAAAACCAAAAAAAACAACAATGCAAGACTTTTCAAGTAATTAGAATACTTTAAAAAGAATGTGTATTTTTGTTACCATTGCTCTGTTTATCAGTATGGATCATTTGCATTTTATTTTACATTCAGTTATTGTAAGCATAGATGGAGGGTAAGATGGGCACAGTTCCTAGCAGTTAGCGATTGACACCCACATCTCTGCTCTTCACCACTTGATAAACTGGGAATGAACTGGGAAAAGGTAATCATTACTGCCACCATTCAAAGCTAGTGAGCTTAGACAGCACAGAAGGAGACTGCCCAAAATCTAGCAAGTCCCCTTAAAACAGGGGCAGACCATGGGTGGTCTGGGAGATGTGACAACACACTCCCCCCTCCCAAGCAAACTGAAACCAGACAGGGAGAACAGCAAAAAACACAAGAAGTTGATTAAAAGGCTGCAAAATATCAAAGGAATGGAGAGGAAAATGCAAGGGGGGAGGGGAAAGATGCACTCATAAGTCATAACCCAATAAAAGAACAAAGGTGTGTGTGGGGTTGGCGGTGGCAAACGTTGCCAAGGATGTTAAAATGGAAGCAGAAAATAAAACGGGCAGCCTAATCCTAACTAAACACCCTGATGCCAATGCAGCAGCATCGACATGAGCTACACTGCATCCCGTGGGGGGGATTTAGCAGGATGGAGGCTTTCTTAGCCCCAGCCATCGACATGGGGCAACTCAGACCTGCACGAACTGAATAGTTGGCACAAGTCCGCATTGACCCATGTCGGTGAATCAGACCCAGCAAGCGGGATAGGATACAGCACGCACTGACACCACCAATCCTGCCCCCCTCCTGGGCCCGATCCACCCACTAATGTTGTCACCCTACCCCCGCCCTCTTTTACCCCCTCCTCGCCCTCCCCCCATTCCACACCCCGCACCGATTTACCTGCTCTGTTGGGTGTCGCTCCCTGTGCTGGTGCCAGCGGAAAGGATATGGCTTTCCCACCAGTGCTGCTTCCTGCTGTGTTGTCACAATATGCTTTACAGCACATTTACAACAGAGTGCAATGGTGGAACACGCACTGTGCTGCCACAGACAGAGCATAGAATTGTGCCCAAAAGCTGATGGACTTCTCTGTGAGACCTGCGCAAATGAGTAAAGGGGTGCTTAAAGGGGTGTGTGTGCAGGGGAGTAATGATGGCGGAGGAGCCAGAGGGGCACCTGCCCCAGATGCTCTGCCAAAGGGGGCACAATTTCTCCCCAGTGCAAGCCTCCAAGTAGCGGCAGGAGGCTTGGTGTGGCAGGGGGAGCTGCAGCATGCGAAAAACACATGCTGGGGAAAGCCCTCCTGGCTGCCCCAGGCTTCTTACCATTCTGTTGAGGCTTGTGTCAGGGCTCCGAACCCGGTAGTGAGTGGGTGGTGGTGATGTCATCGCCACTCAGTTCCAGGTTCAGAGTGCGGGGGGGGGGGTTGCATGCTGCCTGCCCCAGGTGCCCTTTTGCCTCATTCTGCTTCTCTGTGTGTGACCCCGCTTTATGTAACTTGTGGACATTATCCCTGCTTTGCCTGTGGGATTGGTCAACTTAGCCTCTCGAATTCTCCACTCCACAGTGGACAACACTGTTCAATGACCTGAGTCAAAGTCAGGTCCTTTGTTCACTAGTCACTTGGGAAAGAAAATACAGTATTGCTCAAACAATAAACAGCACCACAATAGGGCAAACACGGCTACTGTTTTCAACTGACTCAGCAGCACCTTCAGGATCCTGAGGCATCAGAGAACTGCCTGAGGTGATAGAAAGGCCTCAAACAATTGAACAATAGGTAAAAATGGGGTGGGGGACCTGGAATTTTCATCAAGTCAAAATAGTATTTGTGGATTTTAAATTGTCTTAAGAACTTGCACTTCCCTGCCCCTTATCCTGTCCTAAGAAACACACCAGGGAGGGCAGAATCTATTGGGAGGTTCTCCTGTGCGAGCCCCATTGAAATGAATGGCTGCATAATAGCATGGCAATTTCAGTGGGGCTTGCGCAAAATAACTTCCTGGTAGATCATATGTATCGCTAGTGAATATGAACAAAAGACATGCAGAACAAAAACCTTTTGGAGAAAGCGGGTCGGTAAACTTATACATGTGACTAAAATATTTGGCACAGTCACTTTTAATTGTTCTTGCGTGGGTTGATTCCAGGCAATGCCTTTAAAAGAAAAAAAAACCCATAATCACCTTATAGATACAAGTGGTGGGAAAGGCACCATATAGTAGGTGTGTATACGGAAGTGGATTTCACCACTAATACAGTTCTCAAATCTCCACTCAACTTTACAGTACCACATATTTGTTTAGTGGAATGATTATCCAAACTAACCAGGCATATGCATTGTCAGTTGTTATTAGCGTTATTTTAACTACGCTGTTATCTTTGGCAGCTGGGAAAAGCACCTAAAATCATTTAGGACTTAAAGGGGAAGCCCATTCTGTCTGGAAATCAGGAGATGCTGCACTTCTGCCATGCAGGCTGAACATTTCACTCATTAATCGAAAAATACTCTCTCTCTCTCTCTCTCTCTCTCTCTCTCTCTCTCTCTCTCTCTCTCTCTCTCTCTCTCTCTCTCTCTCTCTCTTTTCAGGATTCACAATAAAATAAAAAATGATGCTAGTACTGGTCCTTTAATTCTGTGGGAGAAACCGAACTGGATCAATTCTTTGTCACACTAACAGCACAATCCACACTAACAGATGCACTGGCACAGTGTGTGCTGTGCCGGTGCAAGCCATTGCAAAAGTGCCATAAAGAGCTTTGTGACAGCATAAGAGGAACCGGGGCCAGTGTGAAGGCCCATGCCGGCCCGCACTAGCCCGCATGTGCCCCCAGGCAGAGCAACACGGGCCCGAAAAGGTAAGTTTCATGCCAAGTGACATGAGGGCCTAAGGGGTGGGGGGAGGGGAAGTACGGGGTGTAACAGGGTGGGGGAGGGCAGATTGGGCCCAGGATCGGTGGCAGCGGCATATGCTGGAGATCCTAACTCCTTTCCCAGATCGGATCGGACTTGTTCCTTGCACGACGGGCAGGACGTCTGGCTCAGTTGGTAGAGCGACCGTTAGCATGGTAGTAAAAGTGATTGATACATTTGTAATGTAAGCATGCCCTGTGCATGCAAATATCATGATGCCCTATTGCAGAGGTTTCCCAAACTGGGGCATTGCGACGCTCCAGTCAGGACAAATCAGTCGCTACTCCCTTAAGGGGAGTGGCAACGTGTGGTGATGGCAACGGTCCTTCCAGGATCACACCACCTCTGAGAAAAAAATAAGGTGGGCCCCCGACTCACCTGTGGGTCACACTGGGCCTCTGGAGGTGTAGGGAGCCTGTAACCCCCTCTGCCGGCCTCCCCATGCTTCAAAACGGCTCCCTGTAGCAATCGTTATCCACTTCCAGTTTTCGGAAGTGGACTGCGATCACTCCCGGGAGACTTTTGGGGGCGTGGACTCCCTGCACCTTCTGTAGGCCTGGCGCAGCCCCCAGGTGAGTGGGGACCCATCTTATTTTTCTTGGCAGCAGTGCAATCCCAGAAGTACTGTTGCCGCTGTTGCCCCCAGCACACACTTCCAATGGGGGGTTGGGAACCACTGCCCTATGGCCTCATTTGGCAAATCCAGAAATTCTTCAGATTGTGGCAATTCTTTGTTATATGATTGCACAGGCCTTTGCCACTTACCAGGCTATGCTAAATATTATCTGAATGGGATGGAAGAGAAGGAAGCAACATTAAAATCACAATTCAACAATTTGCCATTGTTTTGTTTGGTTGAAAGAGATGGCCAACCTGACAGTTCCTTCTGGGCTTTTATGCTTTTGCAAGCCTATAATATACAAGTATACAAAGAAATAATACAATGTTTGACAGGTTATTTTGATACCCTTAATCTCCTTTTAGCTCATCTGGCAAAACTGAGAGATAAACTATCAGGAAAGGATTCAATAGAGTATATTTAACTATATATTCTGCTTCATTAATACTGTAGTATTCCCCATGGAATTAACTTAATTTGTTCCTTGAATACTTTCTCAAAAAGCAGAAAATGTATATCTATGATGGTTCAAATTTACATATTTCCTTTATATGCACATCCCTTTATCAATTGACAAGCTCTGCATTTTTACAGTAATCCTAAAATACCTTTCTAGAGAACTAACGAATCCTTTTGTCATTTAAAAAGCAAGACGTTTTTCAAAAGATTAGGATGAATAAATCTACAAATTGTTCTGGCTGATAAATACTGCATGAGCTGTAGAGCAAACATTTGTCAATCTGAAATCTTGGTTTTCTTTTTTTCTTTGCTAATGTAGTTAGACTTTAATAGAATCTCCATGAGATTATGAGAACCCTGTTTAAAGAGATCTGCTAGGGCAGTGGTTCTCAAACTTTTTAGCACTGGGACCCACTTTTTAAAATGACACTCTATCGGGACCCACCTAGCTTTACGAGACGCTCAAACATTTATCTCCCTATATTTACACAAGTTTGCAAACTGTGGGAGCTCAGCTCCTTGCAGAGCAATTAGCAGGTATCTTGCAAGCTACAGGAGCATAGCTCTTTGAAGGGCAATTAGCAGCTATCTGAGTTTTGAATAGCCTCAGAGCTTGTGGCAATTACTTATCTGATCTTTCCATCACCTGGGACCCACCAGAAATCAGGTCGCGATCCACCAAGTGGATCCCGATCCACAGTTTGAGAAACACTGTGCTAGGGATTCTAGGTCCTGAACCAAGAATCTCAGAGCTGGATTTGGAACATACGGTGGAATGTGTGTTCATAGTTTTCCGAGCCCATCCATGAGGTCGGCCGAAGCCGGTAAGTGGCATTCTTCTCTGTCCACTTTCTTGCCTCCTCTGCTCCTCCTTCTCCTGATTTGGAGGAGGATCCACACTCTGATTTGGAGGAGGGGGAAAGAGTGGAAGAGGAAATGTGGAGGGGAGGAGAGTGCTGAGCTAAGACGTTGGAAAGTGGGGGGAGCAGAGGCAGCGGCGTCACTAGGGCGCGCGCCGCTCTGTGCGAGGGCGCGCATGCCGCCCTAATGACCCCCGTGCTGCCCGACAGCCAGCTGGCGAGGATGTCTCCGGAGCCGGCAGCAGCGGAGCCTCCGCTGCTGCCGGCTCCGGAGACATCCTCTCCGGCTGGCTGTCTTGGGCAGGAGGCGGCCTCGGAGCATCTGCCCTCGGCGGAGCTCCAAGGCCTTCTGAGGGAGGCCCGATGCGTGACGTCATATTTATAAGGTTTCGCGCATGCACAGTACGTTTCTGAGGGCAAATTTGCCCTCAAATGTTCTGCGCATGCGCTAAACCTTCTAAATATGACGTCGCGCATCGGGCTTCCCTCAGAAGGCCTTGGAGCTCCACCGAGGGCGGATGCTCCGAAGCCTCCTCCGAGGCGTCGCTGGAGCGTGGTGGGAAGGGCGGACCGCCTGCACGCGACGTGCAGGTGCACGCGCGCGACCGCGCATCACCCACTGCGCGCGTCGCCCCCAGGCGGTCCGCCCTTCCCGCCACGCTCCAGCGACGCCTCTGAGCAGAGGTCTGCACATTTTGGGGTAAGAAGGGGCAGCATTTGACAAGAACCCACCTCACCTCAGGCATCAGGAGGTCTTGTGCCCCCCTGCCAGCCCCCTTCATGGTTTCATCCTGCTTTCAGATGTTAGTTTGTTAACCACCATTGCCCAAGTAGTGAGTTCAGCCATAATCAAGAACTGGTTTGTTCAAAAGCAAAAGCAGAAGCCTCTCCTCATGTGTGGAAGGGAGAGGAGGGGGGGCATGTGGATCTAATCTCCCTTGTGGCTGTGAGGGAGAACAGGAAGAGGTGAGAGGGCAGATTTGATTTCTTTTTTCTCCTCATTTCTATCCCACTTTTCTCCAGATAGTCCTGAAGTGGTTATTTTTGGGACTCTTCTTTGACTTCAGCAGGTGCAATATTATACTGTCATGGGGGGGGGAGGGGAGAGAACGTAGTCTGTGTGAGCATGGGATTCTTATTAATTCCCCTGCTTTCCCCAGTATACCCTTAATGCCATATGTTTTGGTCCTCGCACCAGCAAAGTCATGCTGGCTTCACTGTGATGTCATGCAAGTGTGCATCTCTGATGCTTGAGGGTTTACCAGCAAGTGCTTAGTTAGTGTTCTCTCCTCACCAGGTCGCCATAAGTCAAAGATAGGGTAGCACTATAAGGCTGCAATCCTAAACATACTTACTAGCAGTAGGGCTGCAATCCTATACACACTTAAAGGTAAAGGTAAAGGTAAAGGTAAAGGTGACCCCTGACAATTAAGTCCAGTCATGTCCGACTCTACGGTGTGGTGCTCATCCCCATTTCAAAGCCGAAGAGCCAGCATTGTCCGAAGACGCCTCCGTGGTCATGTGGCCGGCATGACTCTCCTTGCCGCAGTGCGTAGCATGCAGCTGGAACATAGAGCGCTGTTTACCTTCCCACAAGCGGTACCTGTTTATCTACTCACATTAACATGCTTTGGAACTGCAAATCCCATTGAACTCAGTGGGAATTATTTATGAGTAATGCATAGGATTGCTCCGTGAGTCACACTGAGTTTAATGAGACTCCAGGGATGTGGATTAAGTCTCTGGGTCCAAGTCCCAAGTCTTTGCCCCCAAGTCCCGAGTCTTTGGTTGCGAGTCCCTATCTATTTAATGGGGAAAATGGGTTTAAACCTGAATAAAATTGGACTTGTCGTACAAGGCTCCAAGTCTCGAGTCGAGTCTTTCGAGTCTTTTACAATCGCCGAGTTAAGTTCCAGTCAAGTCATTAACGCGACTTGAGTCTGACTCAAGTTCGAATCAATAGACTCAAGTCTACATCACTGTGAGACTCCATGCTGAGTAAATATGCCTAGCCTCATGCTGTCAGTTGTCATTTCCATTAGAAGCAGTTCTATTGGAATCAGTAATGGATTATCATAATCTAGTTACCAGGTTGCCTAAATTCATTCTGAAGCTCGCCTGGACTTCATCCTGGCTTCGACTCATTCAATCAAACCTATTGTGATGGTATCACACTATTTACTTAAGCTTTGTGAAAGGAAAATAATGAGAGACAAACCAATGCTTTATGCTGATTGTCCTCTGCTATTATATGATGTTAAATTAACCTTCATTAGTAGCAGCCTGACAATGAAAAGCAGTTGACAATGGGGAAGATCAATAAGAGTGGGCTTCTAGCGAAGTGCTCAGCCAGTTAAATGACTCAGAAGAACTTGTGCAGGCTGGAATTGTATATATGGAATTATTTATCTTCTGTTTTACTTCCATGGATCTCAAGGCAATGTACTGTACATACAGCTGCTGGTGTATCCTGTTCAGAGAGCCGCTCAGAGCAGCATGTTGAAATGAAATTGTCTGTTCATGTGGATGTTTGATGGTGTTCAGGCAGTTTCTTTCCCATCCGTCCAAAATGCAGTTCTCTCCATCTTCGGAGCCTGGCCAGCTACATCCGAGCCGGCCAGGACTCCTGCTGCCTCCTCAGTGCCCCCAGCCTCCTCCTCTGCTACCACCGCTTGCAAAGTACCAAAAGGCACTTTTTCCTGTCAGCGACCATCTTGGATCTCATGAAATCTTGCGAGATTCAAGATGGTGGCGCCCAAATCTCGTGAGCACGAGGCAGTACTGTACAGTACTGTACTGCCTCGTGCCCTCATGCGATTTGAGCGCCTCCATCTTGGATTTCGCAAGATTTCACGAGATCTAAGATGGCCGCCAACAGGAAAAAGTGCTTTTTGGCACTTTGCCAGTGGTGGCGGCTTCCACCGGGCCTGGAAAGCCCGGGACCAGAGCCCAGAACCCAGGATGGTCCCGGGCATTCCGGGACAGATGGTAAGCCTACACTATACTAACTGTTGTCCAGTCTTCATATTATTAATTATTACGGCCATTTTTTCTTGTATACTCATAATTTGACTCATAGCTCTCCATTCACTAGACTGTGCTGCCCCCAAATACTTTATAATGTAAGTCAAGCATCCCCCTACTTTCAATATTTGCCACTTTGGTTTTCCTTTGCCTTTATTTTTTGTAATAGTGATCTTTTTATCGATTTTTAGATGTTGTTTTTATTAGTTTTCGTTAACTGTTTTTACTGTTTTAAAAAGTGATTATTTTTTGTATTTTTTTTGTTGCTGTTGTTGTAAGCTGCCTTGGGTCCCTTTGGGGAGAAAGGCAGGATAAAAATATTGTAAATAAAATAAAAAAAATTATTTTGTGCATTGTATTAGGATGAGGTAGCTTTCAATAGTTCTGTGCAGGGACTAGTCACAATCCTGCTTTATTCTCTGTTGCAAATATTTTATTCCCAGCACTGCCGTGAATTCTTGGCTTCCATTGTTCATTGGGTTAAAAACTGCAGCATAGCCTTGGGAGAAATGTTATATAAAAACCTTTTTGTATCCTCTTTTGGATTTAATTTTTGATCCTATTGCACTTTGCCTTGGAAGTGTTGGTAATCCTACTTGCAATGACAATTACAAGCTGAATGTCTTTTTTACATGTGTTGAATAGCAATGGGTATTGACCTAATTCTGGGTCTGAAACACTATGTGGGAGAAGGGGAGGCAGGGCATCCTCTCACAGCAACACATGCAGCCTATATTTCAACAGCTCTGTTTGGAATCCGCATCTGAAGTGAATTGGTAAGCTGTGCTGCAGCCTTATGCAGGACACCAACATCTAACAAAGACAGAATCTACACATATACCAGAACAATGAGATGGAGTCCTGACTGATATGGTCGAATGGATAATACCACTTCTTACTCCAGGTGGGGGAATCACAATTTTTGAATGCTGTTCTGTATCAAAACAGAAGAAAACCCTCTGTGCAAGTAGAAAACTAGCACAGCAGGGAGAATTCTCACTTCCCCCCTTTGCACTGGGGCAAAGCCCTAGCCTGGGACCTCCGTTGTGTCCCTCATTCAATCCCCATGACATGTTTGCCACTACCACTGCCACCAGTACTGAGGATTCAGGAATCAACATGGCTAAGTCGACCTCTGATGGATGTGGGCTCTTGGTCACCCCCATGGACTTCCTCCCATACCAGACCACACAATGTGGAGGCATCCTGGGAAATGTGATCCCCGTGCGAGTACGGTGGGGATCGAGAAAAAACTATTTTCTACCAGTGGTGTGTTTTTGCACCACCAGTAACAAATAGAATAGAAAGTCATTTTGGTGTCACCCCTCCCTGGGGTGACACCCGGGACGGTCGTCACCCTCTGCCACCCCTAGTGACAGCCCTGTACCTAACTAGGGCACATGGTACTTTTAGGGGCCCATGAAAATGTTTTAGTTTCTTTTAGAAACTAAATTCAGGAGGAAAAAAAATGAACTTTTAGGGTCGAGGAAAATGTTTTTTTCCTCACATCAGAAAAAAATGAAACTTTTAGGGCCCACAAAAATCTATTAAATTTTGCCTAAAACAAAAAAAGTTGAAGAATTTAAAGTTATATCAAAAATATTTTTAATATTGATATTATTATGGGGGGAGGGGCCCATGAAGGTAAAAGTGCCTAGGGTCTAGAAAAGTCACAATGCGGCCCTTCTTTGGCCCGTACCCCACTTGGTTAACATCTTGTGCCATCCTTGGTCCTAGTTTTCTACTTGCAGGAAGGGTTTAACAAGTTTTCTACTTGCAGGAAGGGTTTAACAAAGATTTACGGAAATGTGATTCCCCCATCTGAATTGGTCAAATCCTTCAGGACTCTACCCATATCAGGACAATCCTCATTCCTCACATATCAGGACAAACCTCACTCATTCTGCTGCACATGTATTTTAAACAGTTATATATTTATACCTGTTTAAAATAATTAAGAATAATGGGCTTAAGTATGCATCTCTGTGTTGGATTGTAGCCTACATCTTCAGATCTCCAAACTTCACATTCATTAGTGTAACTCTGCCTCAATATGTGCATCACAGTTTCCCCTAAAGTTGACACTTGACAGATACAAGTTCATAGGGCTACAACTCAATGGTAGAGCACCTATGTTGATTGAAAAGGTCCCAAGTTCAATTTATGACGTCGCTAAGTAGACATTGAGAAGACCTCTGCCTAAAATGAGAGACCTGCAGCAAGTCAGTATAAACAATACTCTCCCAAACAGACAAGAGTCTGACTCCACATATAGCAGCTTCATATGTTCATTCTGTTGTTTTGCTGAAATCTGGATTTGCTTCTCTGTTACACAGGGTGTACCTTCCTGACTTTGGAATGCAGGACGTGTCCCATCTTCCGTTTGAGAAACGTAATCAGTTCTTCTCTAAACAATGTATAATTTACACAGTCACTTGCCAAGGGAAAGAGTAAAGTCAACAAAATGGAGGACGCACCATAATTACATCAAAGATGTTACTTTATTATTGTCAGAGTGTACTGGGCAATCTTCCTATGGAACAGTTTTGAAACTGGCTGTTCCAAAACAAAGATTTTGAAAGAGGAGCCATCAAGGATCACAGAGTCAGTATCAGAGTTGGGGGGGGGGGATTCTATAACTTGTCAGTTCATATCTTCAAAATGCTGTTTGGACTGGCTGATACTTTGCAAAGCATTATACATTACCTCTCAGAAGAATTAGTTAAAATGTTTTTTTCCAGTTTTTAGAGCACAATGAGAAAAGGATGCAGGGCTCTGAAATGTCTGTTAACTAAGAAAAGGGGGAGGGTACAGAACCCCAGGGGAAAAAAAATCAAAACACCTTGAGCATGCGGATTTGACCAGAAGTATGATATGTGTGTCACCATTTGGGAGTATATATCAGAGGTTTAAGTGCTTCCCACATCAGCCATTTGTGCCCTTAACATATCATCTGAAGCAATTATGAATAAAAAGATGGAATCAATCCATTCCCATATGTCAAAATCTTTATTTTAAGGAACATCTGTCCAAGGTACCTAAATAATGAACAGTTAGCACATAGCTATGTATAGTATTTATATAGCAAGCATAAACAAGTAGTTAGTGAAACATACAGTGTCTGAAATTACTATTCCTGAAAATGTAGCTATAGCCTGGGGCTTAGAAATAAAAAGTCTTTACCTATATTTTATGGTTTATAAGAAAAAACACTGATTGTTTGGGGAAGGCTTGAGGGAAGAGGAACATTTGTAGCCATTGAAGCTGCATTGAAGCCATGAAGCTTCCTGGGTGACCTTGGGCCAGTCACGATCTCTCAGCCTCGCCTACCTTACAGGGTTGTTGTGAGGACGAAAAGGAGGAGAGGAACTAGGTACATCACCCTGAGCTCCTTTGGAGGAAGGGTGGTATAAAAATGTGAAAAAAATAAAATAAAAAAATTGTCTTTTATTATGAAGGCTTAGCAGAGGGTTTGCAAAATGCTGCCCCCCCCCCCGTCCATGGACGTTGGCAGAGACGTTCTTTGCCCAGCCCCAGCCTGCACAAGGTATGGGATAAGCTGGACACTAGATTGGTGCCTAAGCAAGCCAAGGGTGGGGCCAGAGATGTGTAGATTGCATAGGACCTCCATCCCTCAGTATCCCAGTGCAGAAAAGAGCGACCAGAATGATTCATGGGCTGGACACCTCCCTTATGAGGAAAGGCTACAGCGTCTGGGGCTTGAGACCTCCAGCATGCAAAACTCCCCCACAGGATGCAGCACAGCCTACATCAGAGCTGCGGCATGGGAGTTTAGTTAGGATTTGGCTGTGTGACCCAACTCACCCACCCATCGCAATAGCCTGGAATTAGCTGGTGGTTGTTAGGGGCCAGGTAGGAATTTTTTGCTTTATATCTGATTGGCTGTTAGTGCGGAGCTTTTTCATCCACCCCAGACTGTCCTTAAGGTAACGCCTTTAGCCAGGGTAATCACAACTGACAGCTATAGTGTGGGACAGGGAAGAGCAGAACAGATTTGGTGTCTACCCTTAGATAAGTGAGAGTCATAGGGAGAACCAGAACTGATCTCAAGAGGCTGTCTGGCTCCTGGAGGCAGGCTAGTGATCCCTTGGGCTTGAATTGTGATGTCGAGCTCAAAATCTGTCAGAATTTTGAGTGGAGCAATTTGGCTTTCTTGACCCATTTCCAGGGGTTAGTGTTGAAAAGCTGGGGTCACCGAGAGGCAGCCTCATGTTGGAGCCAGGGTGGTATCTGGACAGGTTAGCTCTCTCCTCCAGGCTAGGTGTTGCATTTAGGGGGAAAGAGTTTGTGTAGATAGGAGGACCTGCTGCAGTTCTAAATTGATCTTTTTTTTATAGATCAGTAAATATGGTTCAATTTACTCAAAATCGCATGTCTTTTGTTGTGTGTACCTGGTTCATTCCAACTGTACTGTGTTTTGTTTTTTTTATGCACTGAGCACTTCATTGAGTAAAGGTGCTTCATTCAGTCTTCAAGCTATGTTTTCCAAAGCATTTCCTAAACTGATGTTTGGACTTTGATCAATGCTCTTCTTCCTGCCATGTGGATGGCATATTTGTTATTCCACAGGAAAGCAAAAGCCCCACAAATTTCCAATCTAGGTGAAAGAAGAGTGTCTCCCCCCCCTTCTGCCAGACCTCTCCCTGCCCCCATTCTTTTTGAAAAGTAGAGGAGAAGGCCTTCAACTCATTCACACCTAGAAATAGCCACGCTTCCTATTATAAGCAATTGTTCCAATAAGACTAAAATAAAATGTCAGATTGAGTGGGATAAGGCTGAAATGAAATGTTGGGAAATTTTGAAAGGATGAAAATCCTTTTCAGTCACAAGTGCCTGGATGGATATGATACCGTACATCATTCCACCATTTTGTCCAGAAAAATATAACAAAGAGCCTAGCCTGTAATTTCCTACATCATCTGCAAAGAGGAAGATCCTCTCAATTGTGGATGAATCAAGGTAGCTGCTGAAGGAAGTGGGATGCCAGTGATTCAGCATTTCGAATCTGTGATGGCTTAGCTAGTATTCTGTATTATGAAAGGGTTTAGGCAGCCTTCGGCAAACACCAGTTTCAGTTTCCTTCCTGCCATGCTAGGTTAATCTTTTCTTAACCTGCCACCTCATTTTTCCACCACGAAGCCTTAGCATGGTTGAACATTACTTTGCTTTTAGAAGAGGAATTTTTTCCCCCTTTACCTCCCATGGGCATCAAAAGTGAATGGACGCTATGAATAACCGCACAGGAATTAATTTAGTTCTTGCTGTTCCCGGAACGGAGTCTTCTCATCATAATACCAAGGAGTGGTGTATGGGAAGCCTTGCACATTTCAATGGCTTTAGCTTCCAGACGGAAGCGGGTATATATAAATGCACATCAACATTATTTGCTAAAGACACAATCCAATGCCATAAAGTCACTAGGAGTCTTTATGACATTATTTATTCAGTACCAGGCCAATAAGCATCTTTAATACTATTTCCTGAGCTATGTACTGCTAGCAGATACTGCTAAAAGACATGCTTTTAATGGGATCTTAATAGCTTTGGCAAAACGAGTTTTTAGATACTGTGTTGTTTCTAATTGCAGAAATATATGATCCTTTGTCATGGACAAACTGTGCAAGCTTAATGTATTTTTAGACTTTTGTTGACATAAAGATAAAAACTGGAGACAAATTATACTTTGAAGGCTGGATAAGAGGGGGAAAGGGCATACAATTTTAGAGTTAAAGCTTCGGTGCCACATTACATCTTTGAATTGCCATTTCCTTCAAAGTTAAATCAGAGGTTTAGGGAGAAAAGTTTTCCATTGAATGCCTCATTACCTTGCTCACATTTTAGGCACCCCAAATTCCAATCCCTGAGAGAGTCATCTGCCAAAAGCATAATTGGTAACAACTACCGGTATGTTATGGAATGAATCTAGGACTGCATTCAAAAAAATCATGATCTTCCTTTTTCTGAGCACAAGCCTATCATCAAAGTCATTGTTAATTGTCCTATTAATGTTAATGGAGCAGAGCAGAGTTACAGCTTTAGATTCCCATGCAACACAAGCACACAAAGCAGCTAAGGATCAGTACTATAGCCCTTTTGGAAAAGCTGAAATCCTGGAAATTGGCTGGGCCAGTCCTCTCTCCTCCCTAGTTGGAGGGATGGATACAAATTGATTTTATAAATGTTGATTAAGGTTGTTTTAATTTGTTTTGTTAAAACATACACACACACACGAAAAAAAGAACCTAAGATCTGGCGTCATGGAAGTTTGCCTGCCAACACACTGCAGTCACAAATGGGCAGCCCGATCCTGCCTATAATGCGGCGACCGGCCAAAATGGCCAGCTGCTGCATCCTAGCCTAGGCAGGATGCGGCCCATGCTGGTGCAGCCGGGGCTCACCTTCAGGGAAGGGGACCCTTCCCCCATTGTAAGTCCTGGAGGCCCCAATGGGCTCTTTAGCTGGCGCATGTCCGGGGAGGCCGTGTAAGGCAAGCCTGGCTCAGGAAGGGGACAGGGATATGGTGGAATATGCCCCCCTCCCGGGCCTGGCTAGCCAATGGCCCTCTCCCCTGCCACTCCGGCCCTCCCTCCCCATGCCCTCACTGGCGCAGGACTTACCTGTCTCTGGTGGCGCGGGTCGTCGAGGACAGCCTAGTAAGTTGTACCGGCCTCTGCACCAGCGTGCCACTTATATGTGAGGTGGCACGTGTAAGCCACTTTACAGCACTTTCGCGATACCTTAGGCTGCCGGGCCTAACGTTATGTTGGATTGGTCCCTCAGTGTCACAACCATTGCTCTACAAAGCATGGTTTCCAGCTGAGTGCATTGAATGTGCACATACAGCTCCAAAGCTATAAGATGAGCTTCATTTTGAATCTTGGATGGTTCTAAGAAACAGTTTCACTTCACTGACTCTTTCATTTCTCAGCTGTGGCAAAGTAAAGTCATCAGAGCAAAATGAGTGCAAAAAAAAAAAAAAGTGCCAGAAACTTTGAGACACCTTTTGATCTTGACTGTCAGATAAGATAAGTAGGTGACCTTATTCAGACCAACCAGTGTTCACTCATGCCTTGGTCAACCGGGGGAAAATCTTGTGTGTGTGTGTGTGTGTGTGTGTGTGTGTGTGTGTGTGTGTGTGTGTGTGTGTGTGTGTAAGAGAGATTTGGATGCTACTTTAACTAGGTCTTCTAAATGCTACAAGAGAACTGTGGGCACACATGTCTTCTTTCACTATCCGGTAGTGCTGGTGCTTAATAGTGCAGCTGGGGAGTTCAGACACACTGCCCTGCAACATGTGAATTAGTATTTACATTTGTGTGTTAAGAGAGGTTCAGATGATACACACGGTATACTCTGCCCTGTGCAATTAGGCAATGGACACTAGCACACCAGATAGATGAGAGACATGCATGCCCATATTCTTCCCCCACATGTTTAAGACAGCCAATTAGTGGAGTATTGTCCAAACCAACATCAGGCGCATTCATATTGACAACGTACCACTGGTGTACTACTCAGCCACTGTTGGGAAAATGCATATAGTAGTGAAAGGTTCGTGCTTTGCTGTTTCCCTGCACTGTTTGAAAGAAGCAGTCTGACTGGTTCAAGAGTGGAATGCAACTCCCATCTTGGGTCATAATAGTCGAGTAGCGTACTCTTTCCAAAGGCTGCCATGCTCTCATCCTGAACGCAAAAAGAATATGAAATATTCCACAAGGTTCCATCTCAAGTCAGTGACAGTGGGAAACTGCAGTGGCTTGCTCCCCACTGCTGAAGTAGCAGTGCAAATAATGAAGTGCTGGTATTTTACTGACTGCTGAAGGAAATTACTGCTGTTTGAAAAGGCAGTGTAAATGCACTTCAATTTTTCATGCATTCATATGCTTGATAGAGCTGAGTGTTTGCAGCTATAACAGCTCCTGGAATAGCAACCAGAAAAGGTTACGTTTGAAGGCATAGCTCCTCTCTCCCAGTCTTCTCAGAAGGGACTGTAATATGTGTTTAACTAACTGGTGAACAAATTCACCTGATAAAGGTCAGCAAAACTGGTAAGGAGCTATTTATTTAATAATTGCTCAACACTATTGGCTTTGCGGGCTACATTCTTTTTAGTTCCTGGAAAAGTCTGTGCCTGACCCAATCCAAGCTGGTTTCAACTTATTTTTGGCAATTCTACAAAATCAAATTTTATAGGATGGGAAGTGAAGATTGAGTGACTTGCCCAAGGAGGCCACAAAGCAAGGCCAAACTTGCTTTGAGGGCAAGTTCCCAAAATTCACAGGCCACACTTCACATGACTGGTTGCCAGGAATCCTGATATGGGCCTCTGGGAGTAGGGAGGAGATGAACTTTCGGTGCCTAGGCTATTAGGGAACATGGACGGCATTTCGATGAAGATGCCAGCTGCCTAGGGTTTTAAATGTGAACAGAGGAAGTTATGGCTGCACTGCAAGCAGTTTATTTTTTAAGAGGGAAAAAAAGGTAAGTAGTGAAATTTCCAACACATGTTATGATGGCCACTTCCTTAGATTGCTATAAAAAGTGATTTAACAGATGCATGGAAGGTAGGTCTATCAATGAGCCATGGCTATTAATCATGGTGGTTTAAAGGAACCTCCACATTCAACCTGAGGGAGAGGCTGCTGTGATTGCAGAGGCATCTAGCTGGCCATTGTTGGTGCCATGAATCAACACTTGGTCTCATCCAGCAAGACTCTTGTGTTCTTATCTCTTATCTCTTCTCTTAAGGGAATTTAACACAGAGATGGACCAAGTGAGGCATGGGGGGGGGGCAGATGTAGCCCACAAGAGTGTCCAATTTCACCCTCCATCTGTTCCTGTAGCCCCTTTTCCTGTGCACACGCACTCCAATGCAATGCTGGCACTGTCTGCCCAAATGTAACTGCCTTGTCAGGGCTGGCTCAAGACCTCCTGATGCCTGAGGTGGCATGTCAAATGCTGCCCCTTCTTCTTACCCGATGATGTACCAGACTCTGGGAGAAACTGGGTGGGAAGAGGGGAGAAATGGGGGCAGGGAGGCTGCGGGAAGGAGTAGATTCAGCGGCGATGGTGTGAACTCTAACAGCCCAATCCTATCCTTGGCAGGTCTGCAGGGTGCAGTATTGCTGACGCAGCATCTGCTGCATCCTGTGGGCTGGCCAGTGGTGACCATGGCACAACGGAAAAGGTAAGTAAACAAATGTTTTGCTTACCTACTCCACCATACCATGGTCCCCAATGGGTCTACTCAGATCTGTGCCATCTCTTTTGCTGGCACAAGTCCTAGGGGGACGTGTCGAGGGTGAGTGGGTTGCGTAGGATATCAGTGATGCCATTGCTGCAGATATCCACCCCCTGCCCTTCCCCAACATGCTTTGCGGTGGCCCTGATCCACCCTCTCCCTGCCCACAGCCCACCCCCATGGCAACTTGCCTTCTCCATTGGTGGCTGGGCACACCGGTTGTGTGCATGAGGTGGCCAGCCTTTCGTGTTGGTGGCCCCGTTGTGTGTGTTGTTGTTGCAGCCACAGCGCCAACAGAGTGGGCCTTCCACTGCTGGAACACTCATTGCATCAGCAGAAGGCGCCCATAAGATTGGGCAATAATATACCTTTTATATTTATCTGGGATATTTTTCAATTCAATGTTCAATGTTTATACGTTTGTTCTAAAACTATTGTAACCCACTTTGAGAGTCTGGGATAAAATGAGCTAGATCGTTAAATAAAGGATAACAGGTTTTAAAGTAGATAGAAGTGGCAGAAGAAGAAAACATAAGTGGCAAGAGAAGAAATGTAAAGTTGTTTTGTTTTGTTGTTATACTCTTCCTGGGGTATAGCTGGGTGTGTGTGTGTCACAATGAGCTCCTGCACTTTAAAATTTGCCACTGGCTATAACAACTGCTTACCTAAAGTATCATAATAGGGTTCTCATGCACTCCTGACTTCTTCAGCTTTGTTTGTGTATGCGTCTGACACTGTAATGCTAAGATGCTGTTTTCCAAGGGATAGTTGATTCACGAAATTCAAGGACTTGCCTAAGTCCAAATGCTGATGAGGGAACTGAATCCCATTCTTCTGAATTTGTGCTAATTAGCGTCATTTAAAATCAGTGAGCTATTATAGCCGAGCAGTTCTCTATGATAGGTAAATGTGCACTCCAGCTCTATTATAAAACAGTGAATATTTTAACTGCTGCATGAAGATGCCTTGCAGATTGGTCAGAAATCCAGGAAAAAAAGCTTCTAGAAAACTCAATGAAGTCATTTTTGCGGAATTAGTGACAACCAGATGGTTTCTTTTCCTTTTTTAATGGAAAAGTATAGTGAATAACAAATAGACTCTAGGTTGCCAAAAAAAAATTGCCCCATGGTTTGGGTGCTATCTTGGAAAATGGACCCAATTTTCAGAAATTGCTATGGAAAATGATGAGATTTGGGAGAGGGAAATTAGGGCAACCAGGTGTTTCCTGATGAAAAAACATGTTGAATGTTAAAATCTAGATTGCCAAATATTATACCCCATGTTTGGTCACTAGTACTCATGCCATTATGCACTGTCTGGTTCATAAAGGTTTTCTCTATGGGGAAATCCTCTTGTCGTAGCAGAAGCTACATGTCAGATCACAGAGGGCGAGGAGGTGTTGTATCTTCAGGGGAGGCGGAGTAAGGGCTGCCAGCCTCTGCACCAGCGGCCCTTACCCCTGGGTGTCAAACGCACTTTACGGTGCATTTACGACATCTGGCACCTGCAGAGCACGTGCTCCGCAGGCGCTTCTTTCCGCAGGATCACACCGTCAATTAAGTTAAAAAAAAAAACCATCAGAAAAATAACCACAGTAGCAGAGGAATTTAAAAAAAATAGCAAAACAACAGAAACAAAGCAGAATCAGCATGGAAAGTTTGGATGCAACAAGCACATGAGTTGCGTGTTGCACATGAACACATGAGTTGCAAGGATGGGGGTAGTGATCAGTACATTGAGTTTCAAGGTTGCAAGGATGGATAAAACAGCTCAGCAGTTGACACTGATCCTTGGTTGTTTCTTCTCAATGTCATTTTGCTTTTTTAATTCTTTGTCTCACCACATGGGTTCTCATGAGACATAGGGTTGCCAAACAACCGGTCCTATTCAATGACAGTGAGGACAATGAAATAAAAGGATAATATTGCTGAGAAACAGTATCTTTCAGCAGTGTCACTGCCAGATTGCTGGGGATCCTGGGACAAAGTCCTGCACTGAGCCGTGATGGCATGTTGGACCCTTGCTGCTGCCCCCTCCCCCAGGTTTGTCAGTAAAGGGAAGTAGTGGCAAGAGATATGTGGACGTTGGCAATAATGGCTCCTCCCACCCTCCCCATTGGTGAATAGGATAATCTTGGGAGGCAGCAGCTTCTCTCAGGGACTTTGGGAGAAAGCCACTGACCAGTGGAGAGGGTGAGCACAAGAGGAGCTGCTCTGGTCTCGTGGTCAACAGTTCCTCCTTCTACTGCCCTGCCCACTGACCAATGGGAGCATCCCTTAGAGGCCTGTGATAATGCAGGAGACTCTCCCATTTGTAGATGGCAGTGGCAGCATGATTCTCTGAGCTGGTTTGCAGCACCTTTGCCAGCAGCATGGGAGGGTTTAGAGGGGAGTTTGACTGCATGAGTCATCTGATGGGTATATGAGCCTTTAGCCAGTGCTCTGACTGCCTGAACTCCGACATTGCTTCTGCTTGGCTTCCAAGTTAATCAAAAAGGGCCTAATTGCAGGAAAACAAGATGAATGGGGTGACAAGTGTTGGAAAACTACCAAACCCATGTTGCATCAGAAACCGTCTGTATATGGCTGTTATGTTCCAAAAGTCCTTGGGGATGCATCTTTCCCTTTATTGTGGGGACAGCAGCCCTGTGATAGAATTTTCTGAGCTTCTGAGAATGCCGCATGGGTTGCACATGTGTACATGCTAGAAACAAAATATTAAAATACTCAGGCAAGCAGGTGTGCTCTTGCTGCATGGTGAGTGGTGCAGTCCCTGTACGGTTTCAATGTTACTATGCCATGATTAGTGGAAGACCTGCATAATGGTCCTGGAAACTATTGATGTTGCAGTTGATGCATGTTGCTGTCTTTCAATGTAGTACTCTGCATTCTGTTGCTTATAACTGCACGGGGAGACAGAGTAGATTGTGCTGGAGCATGAGGAGAAGCAATGACAGCCACCTTAGTGGGAGCGGATGCCTAGCAGAGCACACATATCATTGTACAATATTTAAGCTGCCTGCGTGATGCTTTCAGACACCCTCACAAACTGCTTAATCTATTCCTTTTATAGGGGAATGGCAGCCCTCCCACGGTTGCACTGATGTAACTTGAAGTATTGTTTTGGATGGAATAATTCCAGAAGAAATGCTCTTGGCTGTAACGAGATCTGATAGAGTGGGATTGTGGAGAGTGCAGCTAAGTCAAAAGAGGCAGGCAGGTTATTTTCACCGTTTCAAAACACTTCACTCAGCTCTTCAGCTATATTGGAAGTGGATAAAAAACAACACTTTGGTTGTTTTTTTGCATGGACTCCTGGAGGGGCTTGCAATAAACGTGAAAGGATCAGCCATGGGGGGGCACCCCCCTCCTCTACCAGCCATGATCTGGGTCGATGGATGTCCCCTGGCAGGGACCTCTCACTTCTCCATATTTTCCAGCCTGTACAAGAGGCAAACTGAGCCCGTTGCTTCAGGGGACAGATTGACAGGGGGCATTTGTGACCAGCCTCTTTCCACCTGCCTCTGCCCCTTTTCCTTCTCCTCCCACTCCCTGGATTGGAAAAGGAAGAGGGGAATGGAGCAGCAAAGGAAATACAGAGCAAAGGAAAGTGATGGGCAGCTACAGCATCTCTAGCGTCACTCTTATCCACACTTCCTCACTTCCTCCATTCCCCTTTCTTTTCAGATCCAGAACGCAGGAGGAGGAGGAGGAGGAGGAAGAGGAGCGGAGGCAGCAGCAGGTGCAATGCTGGTTAAAGGAGGCAACATTTGCCCGGCAAGGCACTACACAAGGGAGACACTCACATTTTGTATGCAGCCTCAAGTGCATTGTTCCCTCTATCGTGCATGACGACGTGGCGACACAACTACCAGCTGAGTATGGAACTCAGCAACCTGGAATTTCAGTGGTGACACCATCACCAAACATCTGGAGGTGGCATCGCGACTCGTCGCAACACTGCACAGCTGCAAAAGGGGTCCGTGCACCAGCATGGACCCCTAAGAAGGAACACTGCTCAAGTGCCAGAAAGTCTTAGGCTGCAATCCTATCCACACTTACCTGGGAGTAAGCCCTGTTGACTATAATGGGACTTACTACTCAGTAGACATGCACATGATTGGGCTCTTCGGATGATACCGGTGATCCTGCATAGAAATTCTAATGTTCTTATAATCACTGGCCACTCAGGACAGGCTGTGCATTGTTGAACACACACAAATACATATGTCTGGAAGTTTCTCCATTTCTTGCTGGGTACACGGAGGAGCTTCATCATACAACTTATACTATTTGCCAGGGGGAAAAACAGGCTGGTGAAAATGCAAGGGGTCATTTGAACTACATGACACAATGAGATTTACTGAGGATGAAGTACAATCCTCATTGACAGAATGACTTTCAGGGGAACCCTGCTTTTCATCAGGTTTTCTTGACCTCATCAATAAAGAGCAGTTTTTAAAAACTCTCTCCAATCTATTTCATGTGGAACAGTTAACACCCGTTTGTTGGTGCTTTCTGTGGATGATTTACTGCAAGCCAGTTGCCATTGTTTATTATATTGACAAAATGCGTTTTGACAGTCCTCCCCTTGAATGAGACACGTTTTATCAGACAACTGTTTTTGTGTTAGAAAGTGTGTGACAGATGTAGCCTTCCCAACTTCTGATCCCTTTAGCCTCCCCCTGCAATAAAACAGTGGATTACACTGGAGACTTAGGTGTCATACTCATGAGTCTATTGACTCGGACTTGAGTCAGACTCAAGTTGCGTCAATGACTTGACTCGGCGATTGTAAAAGACTCAGAAGACTCGACTCGAGACTTGGAGCCTTTTACAAGGTCTAATTTTATTCAGGTTTAAACCCGTTTTCCACATTAAATATATAAGGACTCACAACTTGCAACCAAAGACTTGGGACTTGGGGGCAAAGACTTGGGACTTGACTTGAGACTTGGACCCAGAGACTTGAGACTTGACTCGAGACTTGGAGTCAGAGACTTGATCCATATCCCTGGCAGCTTGTGAGCCAAAGCGGCAAAGCCAGGCAGCACTAGCTGCATTGAGTGACAGAAGAGGAGTCAGACCGGCTAGAGTCAGGGGTCTGAGTCATTGGGAAGTGCTTCTGTGCAATTGCCTTTGAAATGAATTCAAGCATGCAAGAAGTAGCTCCTATTCATTTCAGTGTAGCTTGCAGAAGAGACTTTTGCAAAGCAGTGAATTTTCACTAGGGCTGTCAACTGATGAACTGGACCTTTAATAGCTCTTTGATTTGCAGTAATTAGCAGGTGATAACATTTATCTCCATGCCATGAAAAACATCAGCTACTGGTTCCTGCCTTTCCAGCTGCTGTTAAAAGCACACAAGCAGACCAGGCCAGATTTATTTTTCCTGGCCCAGTTGGCAATCCTGATTGTGCACCACATCAATTAGCATTGGGAGGGTGGGAGGGAGGGAGGGAGGTGCATGTGCATGTGCATGTGCACCATTTGGATGTTTGCTTCAGGCACCCAAATGCCCGGTGCCAGGCCTGCTGGTAAGGAACAGCAAGCTGAGAGCTCTGTGCCAGAGCTCTGTAGACAGAAGCCGAGTGAATGAAACAGACTTTTAACAATTTGCTTTTGCACCCAAAAACACCTCCAGTTTTGTTTTGTTTTTTCAGGGGGGGAAGTGCTTTCAACTGCTCCCTAAATATTGTATCTATTTTTGTCCAAGTCTTGAACATTAGAAGGGAACTCAGGAGCTGGGTAATCTTGGAGTTTGCCTGAGGACGCTCCCTCCAGGGATTGTGCGGCTCCCTGGAGCACAGCTATCTGTATTGTGTGTGGGCTTGTGCACAGCTGAGTTTGAGCTATGATTTATCCAGCGTGGGGATAGCAGAGAAAAGCAGAGAAATGCTGGGCTCTCTCTCTCGGGCCATTTGCTTAGCTGCTTAAGGAACGGTTCTCCTTCATTGAAGTGCACATTTTGCAGGACACCTCAAAGAGGTTACAAAATTGAGCTCAGCTCTGCTGTGGGCAGATGCTGGACTTGAGGTTTTTTAGAGGTTAAAAGAGAAGACATCTCAGACTTAATTGACAAAATAAAGATCAATAAATCACCAGGCCCGGATGGCATCCACCCAAGAGTTCTGAAGGAACTCAAGAATGAAGTTGCTGACCTCTTGACCAAAATATGCAACTTGTCCCTTAAAACGGCCACTGTGCCAGAGGATTGGAGGATAGCTAATGTCACACCAATCTTTAAAAAAGGAGGGGGGGGACCCGGGAAACTACAGGCCAGTCAGCCTAACATCTCTTCCTGGGAAGATGGTGGAAAGTCTCATTAAGGATAAAATCTTAAAACACATAGAAGAACAAGCTCTGCTGAGGGAGAGTCAGCATGGCTTCTGCAAGGGGAAGTCTTGCTGCACAAACCTTTTAGAATTTTTTGAAAAGGTCAACAGGCATGTGGATGCGAGCGAACCCATGGATATTATATATCTGGATTTTCAGAAGGCATTTGACACAGTCCCTCATGAAAGGCTCCTGAGAAAACTCCACAGTCAGGGAATAAGAGGGCAGGTCCTCTTGTGGATTAGGAACTGGTTGAAGACCAGGAAACAGCGAGAGGGAGTCAATGGGCAATTTTCACAATGGCGAGAGGTGAAAAGCGGTGTGCCCCAAGGATCGGTCTTGGGACCAGTGCTTTTCAACTTATTCATAAATGACCTGGAGTTGTGGATAAACAGCGAGGTGGCCAAGTTTGCGGATGACACTAAACGTTTCCGGGTGGTGAAGACCAGCAGGGATTGTAAAGAGCTCCAGAAGGATCTCTCCAAACTGGGAGAATGGGCAGCAAAATGGCAGATGCGCTTCAATGTAAGTAAGTGCAAAGTGATGCACATTGGGGCAAGAAACCAAAATTTCACATATTCGCTAATGGGTCCTGAGTTGTCTGTGACGGATCAAGAGAGAGATCTTGGGTGCTGGTGGACAGGTCGATGAAAGTTTTGACCCAGTGTGCGGCGGCTGTGAAGAAGGCCAATTCCATGCTCGGGATCATTAAAAAAGGGATTGAGAATAAAACGGCCAATATCATTATGCCTTTGTACAAATCGATGGTAAGGCCACATCTGGAGTATTGTGTCCAGTTCTGGTCACCACACCTCAAAAAGGATATAGTTGAATTGGAAAAGGTGCAGAAAAGAGCGACCAGAATGATTCATGGGCTGGAGCACCCCCCTTATGAGGAAAAGCTACAGCGTTTGGGGCTTTTCAGTCTAGAAAAAAGGCGCCTGAGGGGGGACATGATTGAGACGTATAAAATTATGCATGGGATGGAGAGAGTGGATAGAGGGAAATTCTTCTCCCTTTCGCACAACACCAGAACCAGGGGACATGCACTCAAATTGAGTGGAGGGAGAGTTAGAACGGATAAAATAAAACATTTCTTTACCCAGCGTGTAATTCATCTGTGGAACTCCTTGCCACAGGATGTGGTGATGGCATCTGGCCTGGATGCCTTTAAAAGGGGACTGGACAGATTTATGGAGGAAAAGTCCATCACAGCTTACAAGCCATGATGGGGATAGGCAACCTCCTGGTTGTAGGAGCAGGTTTTCTTTGTGCCAGGTGCAAGGGAGTGGCGACAGGATACAGGTATCTTGTTGTCTTGTGCTCCCTGAGGCATTTGGTGGGGCCACTGTGTGATACAGGAAGCTGGACTAGATGGGCCTTTGGCCTGATCCAGCAGGGCTCTTCTTATGTTCTTACAAGGGCTAGAGTGAGACCCACAAGGACAGTTTGTATGAAGCAGTGAGAAAAACTGCCTGGCCCCTCTTGGGGGCCTGAAGAGGCTTTAGACATGACATGGAAGTACCATAGCAGGAACTCGCAATGCCTTTTTTTTTTTTTTGTCTTTTTCAAAAGGCAGTTGTAGACCTTCCCAATTTTGCTTCTCATAAAACTTGAGAGGTCTTTAGCTAGTGTATTTTCTATGGAATAGCTATATTAGGAGGAATAGCTGTTGTACGAAGACTTGGAAGTCTTTCTAATATGCAGTGCTTATTAGCTGCCACTGCAGAAGACAGTGTGCTGGTATAATTGACTCTGAAACATGCGACTATCAAGATAATTGTGAAGTGGGTGTTATTAGCTAATGGCTCTTTGCAGTATACATTGTAGGCGTATTGCAAAGGTAGGCGCTTTACCGCATAATTTCTTTTATCCAGAACTACAGTATATACAGCCTACGCGAGGCTAAATATTTCCTGACAAATGAATTGTTTTGCTAACAGAGGTGATATTCTTGTCTGCAAATGTTTCTGAACATTACAAGTGAAGGAAAACGTACTTGGCATTTAAAAAATTTAAATGTTCCTAGTTTTCCTTTTTACGTAAGTATGGTAATATCTCGTTGCAGGATGTTGACTTAAGAGGAGAGGCTACTTTTGTCAATGTTGTGAATCTGTTGGCTCGCAAGAACATTAACCCCTGCACTGTTTAGACAAGGATCCAGGGCAGTTTGCAAGCGGAGGGGTTTAGGAATGGCACTGTCTGGTCATCGCCCATGGAGAACAAGTCATCATACCCAGGACATCTGGGCAAAGTTCAATAAGAATGTTTGCAGAATAGCTTTCTGACAGTCTCTGAAAAACATGGCTCATACTTATGAACAGGGAAAGGGGTAATAGTACTACAGGGAGCTATTATGATATTGTAGAGGTCTTCACATGAAAGACACCAGTGGTCTGAAAGTATCTGGCATCATCATCAATGTTTACTTTCACAAAAAATAGAAAAAAAAAGAACTACAGTTAAACAGTATAGTTTTCATAAAACATTATACAGCACAAAGGAAACACTTTGCATATTATAATCTAATACATCTATTACATTATCTGACAATTCTAATGTTGGATTTTACAGGTCAGACTCTGGAAGACGCTTGGATTGGAGACAGCATTGGAGGCAGATGCAGGCTCTCCAAAACTCTAACTAAATGCTCTGGACATGTGTTGCTGCAGCTAACCCACATCTCCCTAGTAACATCTAATAAAAGAAATGTGCCACGTGATACAATTGTGTTCAGGATTGATTTTCTCCCTGCACGTGGCACCCAACAAACCGGAACAAGATCAGGAAAAATATAAATATAAAGTATATGAATATGAAATAAAGTGCTTTTTCACACAATGCATAGATAATTCCTAGCATGCATTGCCACAAGATGTGATGACCACTGGTTTAGGTGTCTTTAAAATGGGCTTTGTTTGCATGCATTTATGGATGACTGGGTCCATCTAACCTAAGTCTAGATTAGATTACTGTAATGTGCTTCACATGGGGTTATCCTTAAACTGTTCATTAGCAACTTTGGTGGTTCAGTAGCATGGGTTCTAGTTGGGAGTCACATGATTTCAAGCATGCGTCCCATTTTGTACCATCTGTGCTGGTTACCAGTTTGCTTCCGGGTTCAAGTCAAAGGGTTGGTTTTGACCATCAAAGAAACACAACCAAGAGCCGGGTGGAAATTACAATGTAAAAATTATCAGAGATGTATTAAATTAGCCAAATATATTGCAGTTTAGAGGCAGCTTACAGATTTATTTGTTGCAAAGTGCGCTTTGTTCAGGATGCTAAATATACCCCGTATTGTCCCGAGTATAAGACGCACCTGATTATAAGACGCACCCTTAAAGTTTGGTGCTATTAAAAAAATTTAATTAAATCACTGGCATTAAATTGCAACAGCCTGATTATAAGACGCACCCCTAGTTTAAAAACTTAAATTAGGAGAAAAAAGTGAGTCTTATACTCAGACCAATACGGTATATTTATTGTCAGATTGTTTAATAGATTTAGGATTCTTTTTACACTGTGATTTCCATCTGGTGCTTGGTTGTGTTTCTGTTTATTTGGGGAACCAGGAGTTGCTTTCATTTAAAGCCCTACATGGCTTAGGACTAGATTACCTGAGGGACTGCCTCCTCCCTATAAGCCTTGCCCACCACCTTTGCTCAAAATCTGAGGCTCTTCTCTGTGCTCTCCCACCAGTGGAAGCTTGATTAGAGCAAGACAGAACAGACCTTATCAATTGCAACCCCCAGGTTTTGGAACTGGTTGGTCTCCTCTCTTTCAGCCTTTTGACTCCTGGCAAAGGTGTTTCTATTTCTCCTGGCATTGCAGTTCTTGCTTGCCCCCTGTTGTGTTTCCCTGCTTCTCTTAAATCTTGTTTTGATTCATCTTGCTTTGTTTAATTCTGCTTTGACGGACTTTGTTAACTCATGATATTTTTAATTGGTATGTTATGGTTTTTGCTACTGAAATGTTACATTGGGTTTATTTGTGTTGTGACCCACCGTGGGGGCCCTTTTGATAAAAAAATACCTAAATCGATAAATAAAATTTCAATGCTGCTCACCATAATAGATGGTGTTCAGAGATAGTACAGATATGAATGGTGGGGGACATACAATGGGGAGGGCTGTTGCCTTCCTGACCTGCTTGGTGGCTTCCTAGAGACATCTGGCTGTCCACAGTTGGCCACAGGATGCTGGGCTCAATGGATCTTTGGTCTGATCTAACAAGGCTCTTCTTATATTAATTTCATGGACTAGCCATTACCAGGGAAACATATGGGGGAGATGCAGTGCAGCTGCAGTTGTGATTTGCAACTCCCTGAGGACATCTAGTTATGAGCTCTTCAGAGGAAGAGCAGGATACAAAAGAAAGAACGCGATACATAAATGTGGGTTTCAGAAGTGAATTCAAGGACAAGACAAACCTTTTATGAGAGGTATGGAATGATATCTGTAGTCCCACAGTTGCTCTGGTTCATGCACATGCTCACACCCCCTAACACAACACAACACAACACACATGAGAGATAGATGACATGCAGATGGGATTCCCCAATAACCTCAGTGAAGAAGCAGCTTCATTCCTGCAGAGGGATACTTGCGGAGGGAGCCCTCCACAGCTCATGTGAATGCGAAATTACTACACATGTGTGCATACAAGTATTTGTGTGTAAGGTGCCTGAGTGAATCAGACTGTAACTCATCCCTTTCTAAGAGTTCCATCACTGAAATGTAATCCTAGGGCTAATGGGAATTGTAGCTCCAGTCCAGCTATGAGCTCCTCGGTGGATATTATTTATTTTTAAATGACTGTGGATAAGTGTTGTTAAATTCATGGGGGGTTTTGTTCCTCAGAGAGCAATGTTCCTAACCGAATAAATATATGTTCATATTTTGTTTGCAGTGTGTCAACATTGTTGGTGCGAGTGTGTACATGTACACACATATTTTGACCACAGGGGAGAGGAAAATCCAGACATTATCCATAACGAAATGCAACTGACAGCCCATTTACACAATGTTGCTGGCAGAAGCCCTGTCATAGGACAGATTATTCTGTATCGGGGGTGATAAAATACGAAAATAGAATCTATAGTTTCACAGAGTTGGAAATGTCAGTATAATGCAGAGATGAGGAGTAGCTTCACGTTTAAGCTGCTTAGTTCTTAGGCAATAAAAAATATTTACAGGATGGGATGCTACAGAGAGGCTCAGTGAGGTATACAAGGCCTCATTTACATCCACACAGAAAGATATTAATGGACCTCATTTAATTAAAAGTGCACTGTCAGCCTTATGGGTCATTAACTTCATTGTAATTTAAACTTACAGTTTCGTTACATAAAACATGAACTAGTTTTGCATTCTGACCATAAGTAAGCTTTTAATATTTTGCAGCATCTAACTTGGGATAAGCACAGCTTTCGATAAAAATGAATACACAACAGAAACTGGGTATAATTATGTACACAATTGTCTGTGCTAAATTCTAGCAGACCTTAACAAAAACCTTCAACCGTTTTCTCTTTTAATAGAAAAGATACTGAGTTTGTGGCCAAGAGATGGCTTTGACTATAAACCTGCTTTCAAATTATACCCTGCCTATTATAGCTAATTTTGGTGACTCAGACATGAGAATATAATAAGATTAGCCTTGCTGGATAAATACAAGGGCCATCTACACTCACATTTTATTCCCAACAGTGACCAGTGAAACTGGAACTGCCAGCCATTACTGTGCACCAACCGGTGTGGAGGGGAATATGCCTCACCCCTTACTGGGTGTATGTAGGTGTGGGAGAACCCCCTGGGGAGTTGGTGTGCACCAGGATGGGGATGGCAACACTGGATCATTAAAAAATAATAATTACCAAAATTGTATTATTATGTACCGCAACTACATAAAGGCCACGTGATCCAGCTTCGCATGTCCATACAAAGAATTCCATTATCTGAGAAATAACTGATATTCATAAAAAAGACCATATTTGGTTGATCTCCTTTCCTTTGATAAACCTGTAAGTTTGTCCATGTGGGCTACTTCCAGAAATCTCAATAGCCAATCTTCTCTAGAAGGAGAAGTCTTCTGATTTCAGTTCCTGGCCAAATTATACTTGCAGCTATTAAC
This sequence comes from Plestiodon gilberti rubricaudatus, assembly GCA_026170595.1. Classification (NCBI taxonomy): domain Eukaryota; kingdom Metazoa; phylum Chordata; class Lepidosauria; order Squamata; family Scincidae; genus Plestiodon; species Plestiodon gilberti. The sequence goes on from JANXHW010000005.1 coordinate 61,880,212, forward strand.
TTACTAACTTATCTTAACTATCTCCCCCAGCACTGATGCAGTTGTGCCAACTACAGTCAGGTGCACACTGCATAGTGCAGTGTTGGAGGGGGCAGTCATGGAAGCCTCCTCAAGGTAAGGGACCCATGGGTAGGCTTACCATATCCAAAGGGGGACAGGGTGCCTACACCTTTAACCATTGTAAAAAGAGGGAATTTGGGCAGGTGCAGCTTGTTGCACCCTTCCATTATGAGCTGCACCTGCCTAAATTCCCTCTTTTTACAATGGTTAAAGGTGTAGGCACCCTGTCCCCCTTTGGATATGGTAAGCCTACCCATGGGGTAAGTCTCCACTTCCCCAATGAGTCTCCTCAGATCTAAGTCCAAGGAGAGCAAGGGAGAGGGGATGGGGATAAGATCCTGGAGCAAGTTGTTGCTAACTAGATCCACCCTCTTCCTCCCCCATTCCACCTCCTGGCTTCCCGCTCCCCACCCAGAAACTTCCCCATTCCTTCCCCCTGCTCTGTTCCTTCCCCCATCTGCCCTTCCACTGGCTTACCTGTGCTGCAGTGGGCTGCTGGCTGCCGCAGCAGGCCACCGATGCCTTTTGTCTCCAAAATAGCCACCAGCAGTGTACAGGAAATCCTCACTTAAAGTTGTAGATACATTCCTGGAAACTGCAACTTTAAGTGAAACAACTTATAACAAAACCAATTTTACCATAGGCTAACTTAAACAAGAGTTAGGTTCCTATGACATATTTCTGGTCACAAAAACATCACCAGACTTCTAAATAAAGACTCAAAACACTTCTAATAATACACATTTTCTCTGGGTTTTTTTTTGGGGGGGGCACAGACATTAGGGGGGTATGGTGCACATTTACCACTCATTGCAGCAGGGCTAAATCAAAGATTTATCAACAATGACAAGTGGCAGCAACTTTGACTCACCAACTTTCAAGTAGAAAGCTCAATAACTTGCAAGTTGCAGGATCAATATCATAGTTTCCACAGTGTTCCTGGAGCTGGAGGGGTTAATTGGCTTCAGCTTCCTTACTTTAGCTGTAGGGCTTTTGTGTTCAGCAGCCTGCTAGAGATAAGAGGCTGGAGCAATAATTGTTTTCAGAGTGAGTGCCTGTGGCTCCTTGTTTTTAGCTTGAAAACAATGCGGAAGTGATTAAGTGATTGCAGCTTGAAGAACAACATTAAAACAAAACTGACGTGTAGCGAAACGACGGTAAGCGAGGACTTACTGTACTGTGCACGTACATAAATAAGGACTTACTGTACATAAATAAGGCCATTTATGGCATCAGAACTCTGTTCCACTGTCGTAAGGCAGCAGTTAGGGTTGGGCTGCCAATCACAGTCATCCTAGAGTTGTCATCCTAGAGACCTTACAACAGCTATGCTACAACTATAGCTTGTTAGAAGGAAGCTGCCCAGAATAAGGGGAGAGTTAAAGTGTTCCTGCATAATTCCCCTCAAAGCCAGGTGAGGAGAAACATAGGTTCTCATTCCAACCTGTCCACTAAAGTCTTATTTATACCAATAATTTCCAAGAGTAGATAAAATGAAAAAATATTTTATCAGTATTTGAACATTCTTGCCAGGACCAAAGGAAACATTTGCATCCTTTCCTTTGATCTAAAATCAGGTGTACTGTTCACCTCTTTGATGTTCATACATTCTATCCATTATCTTCAAACAAAACTACTCTTCAATAGCTAACCGCCCTTTTTCCTGACTTCCAAACCCTGTTTAATCCCAGCAAGATACAAGGGAACAAATAAGCCAGTTAGTGACCCCCTGAGCTTGTTTTGCTTCCAGGGAGAAAAAATGAAATTGTGAATCAAACCAAAAGGGCAGGAGTTGAATCAAACAAGAGGGTCCGAGTCCTATCAAAATTCTATTTCTCACAATCAAAGTCATTTTTCTCTATAACAACACATTAAGCTTTGCTGTAGCTTTGCATGGCAGGGGACGATCAGTATGGTGGTCACTGGTCAAACTATCTCTCAGGGAAGCTTTTGTACCATTACTGATCTCACTGAGGATCCTGTAACATGTTTCTAAAGAACCCAGACTGTCTTCTAACGATTTAAAAACCACTGCAGCAAAAGATCTACTAAACCAGGGGTGGCCAACCTTTCAACATGAATGCCCCTGGACCTTTAATGGTTGTATAAGTGAGGGCATTTCAGCAGGTGCAGCTGCTTTAGCAGCACCATCAGGAATTGCAGCTGCCAAGATTCTGTCTTCTACACAACTCTTAAGTTGTGTAGAAGCCCTAATGGTGGCCCTAATGGCAGAACAGGGGCCCTTATGGTGGAAGGTTGGCCACCCCGGAACTAAACTCTTTGATACCTATGATTGTCTATCACCAATCTTCAATTCATCCTCATGGTTCTCCATAAACACATCTTGATGTCATACAATTTTAAGGGGGTTGTTTCCATGTACAATCAGAAAGCTTTGTCATCCCATTGGCCCAGAGATACCTGTAGGTCTCCTAGGGAATGTTTTCGTTCCTTGGCAGAGAGTTAACCAGTTGCCTTGCCAGCAAACCACATGACCAGGTCATCTGTTCTTGGCATTGTAGATCTGTATCACACCTGTTTCATCCATGCACTATTTGTTTCTTCTCTTGCTGGAGTATAGTCTCAAAGAAGGATTTGCATATACATTTTTCCATAGTATAAGTTCTCAGGTTTTCCTGGCCAGTACATATCATAGAACTAAAAACATCCAAGTTTTCAGGCCATTTATTAACAAGATTAAGACAGGACAAGTCCCTTTCTAACGTTTTGCCTAGGCCCATTCCTGGCATCTTCAGAGTAACAGTTACTTCAGATCTCAAAAAAGTATGCTGATAGAGTTGCAAGCTCAATGCATCATCCTTAAATAGCTTAATTGGATGCACATGACTAGCAACGGTCTCCAGAATCTCTTACCGAGGTGTAAACTGACATGGAGGTGTTCCATAGCTTTGCATAATAGCTTCCGCCCCCCCCCCCATATCAGCTGTGGTTGACAACAAACACTCCAGACCATAGATTAGAGCAGTCCATGCTGGATGAGTTGTAAATCTCTCTTTGAATCTTCATTGGTAGTTCATCATCAAGCAACCAATGATGACTTCATGGTGTTAAAGTTGGTTCATGCTGCATTTCTGGTACAGTGCACACCTCCATGTGCTGATTTTTAGTCATTTGCTGGATATATGGTAGATTTGACTTTCATCTCTTCAATCACGTTGCCATTGATTTCAACAGAGCCTTCTGGGCAGCACTCATTACGTATCCATTTTGTTTTTTGAGATATTCATTTCCAGTCTTATTTCATGTGATTTTTGCTCCAGCTGTTGGATTTTCCTCTCCAGTTCCATGGTAATTAAGAAAATATTCCAACAGGCCTTGTCAAGAGCTGTTTACTGGTGCCACATTCACTGTTGTTAACTGTTGCTGTTGATTCTGTCATCCCAGTTTATTTTACTGAACAACAGTTCCCAAACTGCAGCAAACAGTTTTGGAGAAATTCTGTCACCGTATCTCATTTCCATTGCAAACATGGATGAAACATGTGGCACACTCAATAACCCAATCCTAGGCATGCCTACTCAGAAGTTAGTCCCATTGTGTTCAATGGGGCTTACTCCCAGGAACGCCACAGTCCCAATTCGATCCTCTTCTCACCTCTTAGCTGTTCTGAAGGGAATGGATGTAGGCTCCCCTCCCCCCCGCCCAGATTTCAATCACAGATTCACAGATCAAGAGAGAGGTGTGGCACTTTTTTCTCCTCAGGCAGGGAAAGACACAATCTTATGCATGCCTACTCAGAAGTAAGTCTCACTGTGTTCAATGGGGCTTACTCCCAGGTATATAGGTGTGTACATACACATAATCATGTTTGGATCATGTCTGCTGTTCTGAGTGTGGGTGTGAAGGGAGGCTGTTTGTGTGACTGTCCCCACATGGCTGCTTTGGGGCAGGGATCCTATGCTCATGTGCTCGGAAGCCTGAAGAAGTGGCCAACAGCTTGCTCCCACGGACGTGAGTCAACCCTCCATGCATGCTGGCACAGAGAAAAGAAAACACCGAGCCTGTGAATCCCAGCGTTCTTTTTTCAAGTAGAAAGTAGCAGGAAGTGACATTTCCTGTATGCCCCTAGCATGCTTCTAGCATGCCTCTGACTGGATTCATTAAAGAATGGAAATGAAAATGACATTGAACCTACTTCAGGGTGCTTTTGTGGCTTTAAATATTACAGTATTTGCAAGTGTTGGAATCGGAATCAGAGGATGACATTGTTGCAAGCCACTTTAGCTTTTTTGAATGAATCAATATTCTGTCGACATAAGCCCCCGCCAAATAAGACCGCTCTTATTTCCTTGTCCCTTGCACTATATCTCCCAAGCTTCTTTGCAGTTGAACAGCCTTCCTATTGGTGCATGAGGCCACCATGTTTAATAGCTTCAAACTCAAAGGAAAGATTGCTAGCTTGGTGAGTGCACTAGAAGTTGAAAAAAGAATGCGACCATAGCATGCTAGACGGAGAAAAAAAGCCTCTCGAGTGCTACTAGCGCTGGAAGCAGAAAAAAGAACGCAGTCCTGCTGTCAGTGGCAAGAGCAAAATGTTTACTGGCCTCAAAAGGGCAAACCCTCAAGGAGAAGCTCCCACCCCTTTCAAATGGCACACTGGCATCGCTCGAGGTGGGGCGGAACGGTAGGTTCCGCACTGTGCTAACCTCCGTTTACTCCCCGGCACGAGGCAGCCCCGCCCCCTCGCCATCGGAGCCATTCAGTGCGGCGAAAGCAATGCGCAGTAGACTCCCTGCACGTTGCCTTCGCCACACTGAATGGCTCCGATGGTGAAGGGGCGGGGCTGCCTCGTGCCGGGGAGTAAACGGAGGTTAGCACAGTGTGGAACCTACCATTCCACCCCACCTCGAGCGACGCCACTGAAATGGTAGGTGCTGCTGGGATACATACAGACACAGATAGTCTGTTGAAGGATGAGTAGTAGCACAGGAGGAGGGACTAGCATGCTTTTTGTTATGAATAAACCCCACGGTTGCAGTGCACATGTGGTCGCAAACCTCACGAACACTGGCGTCACTGCAGGGGGGCGGAGCTCTACGTTCCACTGCGGTCAGACCCTCTGTTACACGGGAGCACGAAACGCCCCCACCCCCTCGCTTTCGGAGCCATTCAAGTCGGTGAAAGCAACGCTCCGGATGGCTCCGAAAGCGAGGGGGCGGAGGCACTTCGTTCTCCCATGTAACGGAGGGTCAGACTGCGGTGGAACTTAGAGCTCTGCCCCCCCTGCTCACGAATGTGTTTTCCCATGGAATTATTGTACATTTAGTCAATTGGTACACATTTGGTACACATGATCCCTTGAGTTTTGAAAGTCCAGAAAAAATTCATGTGGATTGTAGAAATGAAAGTGGTTTCTTCACTGAAACCAACAAGTGCAAAAATGGACAAATGAGCAAATAAATACCGTATTGACCTGAGTATAAGACTCACTTTTGTCCCCTAAGGCAAGTCTTTAAAGTAGGGGTGCGGCCTACAATCAAAGTCTAGAGTTTTCTGCCTAGAGTTTTCAGCAAAGCGTCCCTTTTTCAAGCCTCTCCAAGTCTCTTTCAAAGGTAAAACGCTTTTTCTTTTTTAAACTGCAAAAGCTGTGTTTTCAGCTCTTAATCACTTGCTTAAATGTAGGCTTACCATATCACCGACCGGGACTCTCCGTTTTGCCCTTAAGGGGCAGGGCTGGGGAAGGGGAACATGAGCGCGCCCGGGCACGCTCATGTTCCCCTTCCCCCGCCCTGCCCCTTAAGGGCAAAACGGAGCGTCCCGGTCGGCGATATGGTAAGCCTATTAAATGGCCAGGATCTCTCTAGCAACCTCTAGCCTTAGAGGCATTTGAAAAAATTAACCCTTAAGTTCCAGCCCCAGGACTCTGTGGAAACTAAGATATTTATTGATCCTGCAGTTTGAAAGTTGAGAGCAAGAGCTCCTGCATAGGCTTATCATATCCAAAGGGGGACAGAGTGCCAACCTTTAGGCTGCAATCCTATGCACACCTTCCTGGGAGTAAGCCCCATTGAATGCAATGGGACTTACTTCTGCGTAGACATGCATAGGATTGTGCTGTTAACCATTGAAATTTGGGCAGGTGCAGCTCATCATCATGGAAGGGTGCAACAAGCTGCATCTGCCCAAATTCCAAAGGTTAAAGGTAGGCACTCTGTCCCCCTTTGGATTTGGGAAGGCTACTTATACTAGGGTGCCCAGATTCAATAAGGGACAGGGTCCCTATGCCTTTAACTGTACTAAAGCTGTACTGTCTTATTATTCTACTAATGTGTATATTTTCTTTAAGTTAGAAAAAGTTAAAAATTTATTTTTTAAAAAATAGCACCAAACGTTAAGGGTGCGGCTTATAATCAGGAGCGTCCTATACTCGGGGCAATACGGTAAATAGATGGCTTTCGTGACAACATGCATGCTATTTTCACAAAAAGGCAGAAATACAAACAGGATCTTTAGACACGAAAATGTATACACACAGGACATTTTTGTTTCTAAAATGCACTTTCCTAGTATTGTGTCAAGTAATGACACGGGAGCAAAGTGCAGTGCTGAAGAGAAATCACAGGAAGTAAGTAAAGTTAAAACTCTTGATTTGATGAACATAATCGGAGACTTTTGCAAGGTCCAGCTTGACCTGGAGTCATTTGCACATCCTTTCCAGTTGTGCCTTTCTCTTACCTCGGCAACAAACTTTTGATGCCCTCTTTTTCTTTCAGATTCTGCTCTTTCCTGACTTCCAAGTAAACCGTGGCCATAGGCCAGAATGGCTTCTTTCCAAGCTGTCCCTACTGAATTCAGGAGAACTGCTTCCAATTTTAGGAAGCAATTTCAGGGCTGCAACCTAAAACACAGGGGAATGCTGTGACATACTCCATTTTGTGAAAAGGAGTAATCTGGTGACATTCTCTTCTGTAAAGCAAATGAGGTTTGTGCTCTGTTTGTATGTACAGTTTTCTGTTTTGATACTCCCACATTTTTTGAAAACAGGAGACTAACAAAAAGACAAAAGATCGAAATAGACCTAGGCTTCTATTTCTGTCTCTTACCCAGTGAATTTTTATCGTTTGTTTCAACATGCTTTCCTCTTCTGTCGTGACACAGGAATGACAATTTAAAAATACATATATAATAGACTCACACTACCCATTATGGTTCCGAAATAATTTGGAGCTGTGATGTTTCCAGATGATCAATGATCTGGTAGGCCCAAATAATTTTTGGATAAAGGCTGCTCTACCCCACCCCCTCTGTTGGGCACAGCTAGGGCACTGAAGTGGGCCAGTGGCATAACTGACTTGCAGTGGGACGTAGCCAGGTCCATCACCATTTCTGTGGCTGTGGAAGCAGTGGCAGTAACAGCCACGATTGATGTTTCTGAACCTGACAATAATGGGCAGTCCAGCCATTTATCACATCAGTGAGGTTAAATGAGGAGGACATCCAGGCAGTGTTCCCTGTAAGAGGCCTGTGCTCATGCGTGGACCCCTTCCACAGCTGTGCGGCATCGTGACAAGTCGCAATGTCACCTCCGATGTTCAACGATGACGTCATGTCATCGCCTAATTTCCAGGTTGCCGAGCTCTGCACTGCACGGAGCTTGGTAGGAAGGTGTGCTGCCGAGCGGGAACAATGCATCCGGGGGCTCATTGTACCTGTAATGTATGAATATATTTTGGAGAGGTAGCTGCAGAAGCGTCGCTACGGTGGGGGCGGTACCATAAGTTTCATACTGTGCTAATCCCCGCTAACTCTCCGGTACGAAGTGGCCCCGACCCCTCGCCATCGCAGCCATTCTGTGAAGCGATGGCAACGATCAGGGAGTCTCCTGCCCGTTCCCTCTGCTGCACTGAATGGCTCCGACAGTGAGCGGGTGGGGCCACTTCGTACTGGAGAGTTAGCAGGGATTAGTACGGTGCGAAACGTATGGTACTGCCCCCACCGTAGTGACACCTCTGGGTAGCTGTGTTATTCTACTGTACTTACTGTATTCTACTGTACTTACTGTATTCTACTGTACAGTTATTCTACTGTAATAAAACTAAGAGATAGCATGGAAATTCAGAAGGAGGGATTGTGAATGACCTCCCCCCATTTTGGAAAACCACAACTATTACAAGTTGAGCCCCAAACTGGGTCATCATGGTTTGTTCGGGCACCAGATCTCTCTGCCGCTACACCAGTCCTTCCCTTTCCCAATATTTTATCTGGTAAATGGGGGGGGGGAGGCAGCAGCAGAAAGGGCTCTTGGGGAGGGTCTCAATAGCAGCAGTTGGTCAGGCAAGCAGGATGGTCAGACGGGCAACCAACCTGCCTGCCTGCCTGCCTGCCTGCCTGGGTAGTAGTGAGCTGGGTTCCCTCTTGCTGCCTCCTCATTACCCTCCTCTTAATTGTAAGGTTGTAAGACTTTGCTTTTGTGACTAAAAGCAAGTCTCAAGTAAGTAAGATTGTGGGTAGGGGAGGGGAGAAAGCAAGTTCTATTTTGAGGCCAAAATTACATGACCAACTCAAAGGGACAAACTGAACTGGCAAGTTGTTTCACATTTCAGGCTTCTTCCTCATCCCTACTTTTTGGAGTTCTTCACGCTTTGTGAATAATGTGTGATGTCATCTACTAATTTAGCTATCTCATTGCTCACCTTGGGTGTCCGCACTGATCACTGTGGAAACGATCAGTTTATTCGCACCCTCTGATTTCTGTTTAACCTACCAGTAGAAATGGCTGAATGCATGCACATGTGTGTGTATGCACATGCATGCACGCACGCACGCACGCACACACACACACACTCACACTCACACTCCAGAATAGGGTTCTTTGAATTTATTTGGAACATGATTTAATCTGATGACATTAGTCTGGTCTAAAACTCAAAGCAATGAGGTCTCTGGATCCTGTCATGTTCCCAGTGTTATCCTTCAGCTTTCATTCATTTGATGCAGCAGCTGGCTCTGCATCCCATTCATTTAAATGGGGCTTGTGTAGGACAACTTCCTATTGACACTTTCCTAACTCTGCACTGGTGCACATTCTTCAGTCTTGGTCACAGTTTGTAGCATAGTCGCTCCTGTGGATTCATAGGACTGGCATGCTGGCTGCAATCTTCAAAACGCCTTCTGTTCCTTTTTTACCTTCAGGTTAGAGTTGTGACACATAATTTGTTTAGGCATTCTTAATTTACACCCTCCTGATATCTCTGTTTTCTTCCACAGCTACATTTCCCTACCTTGTACACTTTTAATAAATTTCCAGTGTTGCTGAATAGAACTGTAGCTCTGCATAATAATCATTTTCACGTTGCTCTCATTTTCTTGTCTCCATGTTATTTTCTCATGTTAGTTTTCAGTGCTGTGACAGTTGCACTCTGATTGCTTGAGCTTAGATATTTCCTGCGTGACTTTTACAATGAACTTTAATTCAGAGTATTCCATTGCTAATGAATTGCGGTGAACAGGACTGAGAGGACCCAAAGCAACAAGTCATGCAGTTTACAATGTCATTTTTTCTTACCACAGAAAGCAACCGATATGGCTAAAGCAAGGTTGTGCTTGAATCTAAAACCAGGATGGGTGTTTTCCAAACAAGGGACCCTACTCTTTGGAGAAATTTCAGTTATAGTCAACAGTGGAGCAAAATGGGGAAGAGGTAGAAGGTATTACACAGTTGACCATGCCAAGGCTCCTGGTACTTATTCTGAGCTAGCAAGTCCAGTGGCCTCATATTGCCTACAAATCACAATGGCTGGTTTTTGCAACCTGTCTTCTCCTTGTAAGGGACTCTTGAAACCTAAGTACACAGAATCATTGGAAGGAGACCAGTCTAGTCCCAAACTCATGGCCCAATCTTATGGGCCTTTTGTGACAATGGAATAATTGCAATTGTTCCACTGTTGCAAAAGGCCCAGCAACGGTGCGAATATCACACAACCACTGGGCCAATCCAAGCCGCAGCAGAAAAGTGGCAGCAGCATTGGAACCATGCTGCCCCAGACCTCTGCCACTCATGGTAAGGTGTCGGTGGTGGCATGTCATGGGCAGGTAGGGGGAGGGCAGGGGGAGTTTCAGGGCAGGTCAGGGGGGACAAGGGGTGGATCAAGGGAGGAAGGGGGTGGATCCTGGCAGCACTGGTGTGCACCAGAATCCTATCCCCTCTCCCTCACCCGGTCCCTCCCATTTTCTCTCCTTGGACTTACACCAGCTAGCTGGCACAGGTCCGAGGAGACCCATATGTGGCCTGGCCTGAAGGCTTATAGGAGGTAAGTTTAAAAGGTTTTTTTTTTACCTCTGGTTTATTTATTTATTTATTTATTTATAGTATTTTTATCCCGCCTTTCTCCCCGAAGGGACCCAAGGCGGCTTACAACAGAAAAAAATACATACAAAAAAACACAGTATAAAAAAATCGCATTTTAAAACAGTAAAAACAATTAATGAAAATTAATAAAAACAGTGTCTAAAAAACAATTAAAAAGATCATGGCTACAATCAGAGCAGGAGCATAAAAACAGCAGGACCCCCACCTGTACCAGCGATGTTAAAAAAAGGCAGGGGCTCAGAAGGCTTCTTTGAACAAGAAGGTTTTTAGGCCTCGCCGGAAAGTGTCCAAGGAGGGAGCAGTTCGTAGGTCAAAGGGGAGGGAATTCCATAAGGTTGGTGCCACTATTGAGAAGGCCCTGTTTCTGGCCGCCGCCTCTCGCACCTCCTTGGGCGATGGCACCCACAAAAGGGCCTTCTCTGATGATCTAAGGAGATGAGCCGGACTATATAGAAGAAGGCAGTCTCTCAAATATCCTGGCCCCAAGCCGTATAGGGTTTAAAGGTCAAAACCAGCACTTTGAATTGGGCCCGGAAACGAATCGGCAGCCAGTGCAGCTGTCGGAGGAGCGGCCTGACGGAGTCGAACCACCTACCTCCAGTGATCACACGGGCCGCCGCATTCTGCACTAATTGCAGTTTCTGAACCGTCTTCAAAGGCAGCCCCACGTAGAGCGCGTTACAATAATCTAGTCGCGACGTCACCGTGGCATGGATCACCGTGGTCAGGGCTGCACGATCCAAGTACTACACCAGCCAAAGCTGGGCAAAGGCTCCCCTGGCCACAGCCGCCACCTGGGAATCCAGGAGCAGCTACGGATCCAGGCGGACCCCCAAGCTGCGGACCTGCTCCTTCAGAGGGAGTGCAACCCCCTTCAGAGCAGGACGATACTCTAGCACCTGCATCGTGGATTCCCAGACCAGGAGAACCTCTGTCTTGTCTAGGTTTAGTTTCAGCTTGTTAGCCCTCATCCAGGTCCCCACCGCCTCCAGGCAGCGCTCCAGAACCTCAACAGCCACCCTGGAATCAGGTGGAAAGGAGAGATGGAGCTGGGTGTCATCAGCATATTGATAGCACCCCACTCCGAATCCCCGGATGACCTCTCCCAGCGGTTTCATGTAGATGTTAAATAGCATGGGGGACAAGATGGAACCCTGTTGCACCCTGCACCTCAAGGGCCAGGATGCCAAACAGGCGTCCCCCAGCACCACCATCTGGGACCTGTCTGCCAAGTAGGAGCGGAACAACCGCAGAACGGTGCCCCCGACCCCCAGCTTGGCCAGTCGGCCCAGAAGGACACCATGGTCGATGGTGTCGAAAGCCGCTGAGAGGTCCAGCAGAACCAACAGGGACGCACTCCCCCTGTCCAGTCCTCGGCGTAGATCATCCACCAAGGTGACCAAGGCTGTTTCCGTCCCAAAGCCCGGCCTGAAGCCAGACTGAAAGGGATCTAGATAATCCGCTTCATCCAGGACCCTCTGGAGCTGAGACGCCACCACCCGCTCAATTACCTTGCCCAAAAACGGGAGGTTTGAAACTGGCCGGTAGTTGTCCATTATTGTGGAATCAAGGGAGGGCTTCTTCAGAAGGGGTCGAACCACCGCCCGCCTCAAAGCGAGCGGCAGCACCCCCTCCCTCAAAGAAGAGTTGACCACCCTCCCCGTCCACTCGGCCAGCCCCTCCCGGGCAGATCTGATTAGCTAAGCCGGGCAAGGGTCAAGCAGGCAGGCAGCTGGCCTCACACTCCAGAGAAGCCTGTCCGCATCCTCAGGCTGTACAAGCTGAAAAGAATCCCACAAAACCGGACCAGCAGGTGCCAAGGGGACATCCTCAGATATTGTCAATGAGGCATTCAAGTCATGGCGAATCCGATCGATTTTATCTGCGAAATGTTTAGCAAACATGTCACAGCGGGCCACCGTGTGTTCCTCCTGATCTATTGGAGGGGCCTGATGGAGTAGGCCTCACACCACACGGTACAGCTCCGCTGGATGATTGCCTGCAGACGCAATGGTAGCAGAGAAGAAATTTCTCTTCGCTGCTACCACCGCCATGGAGTAGGCTCTATAATGGACCCTACTCCGTGTCCGGTCGGACTCGGCACGAGTTTTCCGCCACCGTCGCTCAAGACATCTACCCCGTTGCTTCATCGTTTGCAGCTCCTCAGTAAACCAAGGAGCCGCTCTGAGTCTGCGGCGTGGCAAAGGTCGCTCAGGAGCGATCTCATCCACTGCCCTGGCCATTTCCTCATTCCAGAGGTCAACCAGGGCCTCAGACGAGTCGCCAGTCTTGGCAGTGGGAAAGTCCCCCAGAGCCCAACCTTCTGGATCCGTTAACCTCCGGGGGCGGACCATAGAATGCGGTCCCCCGCCTTTGCGGAGGAAGGAGGCTGCAAGAAGTCTAAACCTTACCAGAAAATGATCTGTCCATGACAACGGAGTGATGTCAATCTCCTCCGCATCCAGATCACCGCCCCCTTGTTCAGCTGTAAACACCAGGTCCAATACATGTCCCGCCTCATGTGTCGGGGCCAAGATCTTCTGGGACAGGCCCATGGTTGTCATGGCGGCCATGAAGTCCTGAGCCGCACCAACCTTGGGTGCCTCGGCATGAACATTGAAGTCCCCCAGCACTAATAGGCAGGGGGACTCCAACGCCACCGCCGAGATCACCCCAGTCAGCTCAGGCAGGGAGACTGTTGGGCAGCAAGGCGGGCGGTACACCAACAGAATCCCCATCCTGTCCGGCCCTCTCAACACAACATGGAGACATTCAAACCCAGTGAACTGCTAAACGGGGCACCTGGTAAGGGACATGAATTCACGATAGACCATCGCAACTCCTCCTCCCCGTCCCTGCAACCGTGGCTGCTGCACCACCTGGAAACCTGGGGAACAAAGCTGGGAGAGGCCTACCCCTCCCACCTCATCCAACCAGGTTTCCGTGATGCATCCCAGGTCGGCATTCTCATCCAGGACCAAGTCCCGGATAAGGTTGGTTTTATTATTTACCGACCTGGTGTTCAAAAGCAGCAGCTTCAGATTCAGGGAATCACTGCCAAGAGTACCAGTCATCCAAGAGTTGGGGGAAGGACCAGAAGGAGAGACAATCTGTCTATGATGGACCCTCCTTCTCCTGGAACGACTTGTCTGACCCCCACCACCATATCTTCCATGGCCCGTCACTGCCTTGATAGTGGCACCCTTCCCCTCCCCTGAGCTCCCTCCCAAGATGAAACACATAACTTACCCGGCAAGGCCACCTTTCCAAGCCCGGCCTCTCAGCTCAGTCATTGAACAGGGCCAGCGACAAGATGAAGACAGGCTGACCCTAATGCTGGGTGAACAACTGGTACTGCATATATAAAATCTTGTCAGTCCCTCTTGCTGTTGCAACTGCTGTGGTCCTCTTCTCTCCCCAGAAGTGAATAAAATGAAAGGGGTGGTGGTGGTCTGATGTTCAAATGTCCAGGTCATTGAGTTTGCTGAGAAGAGCTTTCTGGTCTTCCGGGTGCGATCCACTGGGCGAAGAGCCACGGGCAAAGAGCCCTTCGGCTCGCGCCAAAGGCTCGCGCCTCTGGCAAGCCAGAGGCTTTCTGCCGGCTCACCTGGGGAAGAGATCCCATCAAGCCTTGAGTGCTGAAACCCAGTCCCCCAGGCTCAGGTGTTTCCAGTTACAGGGTCCTCTTCCCAGCCCCACAGAGTTGCAGCCCCACAGAGAAGCCAAACAAGCTGACTGCCTTTCAGAGGCTTTCTGCCGGCTCACCACCCACCCTGGTTTGCCTTCAGGTTGCCCTCCCACCTCCACCGCGTGCCGGGCCGGAGGTCTATTCGGGGAAGGGGATGCTCGTCCCCTTCCCTGAGTATAAACCCGGCCCGGCCCTATCAGCCTCCTCGGATTTCCGCCAGAAAGTAGAGGAGGTCGTGTAACGGCGTAGCCGGCCTAGCGGGGACGGGGATATTGCCGATGCCATCTGCCGCCCCTCCCGGGCCAGATAGGCCAATGGCCCCCCTCCTTCACGCAGCCGGACCGCCCACACGGCCGGCGACAGAGTACTTACCTTCTGCTGCTGTCCACATGGAGATTCAGTGCCAGAGTGAGGGAAGCTGGCCTTTTGCCAGCCTTCCTTACTCCCGAGTCATTGCGAACGTGCTTTACGGCACACTCACGATGTCTTCCGGCGACAGAACGCTTGTTCTGTCGCCAGCCGGATCTTCAGGATAGCGCTGCCCATGTATTTATTTAGTATATTTTAACCCCGCCTTTCCTCCACTTACATAGATGCCCAAGCCCCAAGGTAGCTTACATAAAATCAAATTATATAATAACTCATTGCTACACAGAAAGGCAGCGTACACACTACATGGGGGCCGAGCACACAAGCTAAATTTCCCATGTGTGTTCTTGTTAACACATGTTTAAACACATGCCCAGTAACCATATACAAATTACATTAATGATATTTTTGAATAGCATACTTAGGATTGACTGGCCATGTCTTTTTCCTTATAAAAAGCAGCTGGGGCAAAGGATAATCCAATTTGGACTAGGAGCGGGTGGTGGTGGGGGGGAAGGGCGTTAACTCTTCCCTATGCCATTTTCTTGTCTAAAATAATTCACCTGAATGAGTTCCAAAAGAGTTATTATTAAGCTCAGATTAAAGATCAAGCTGAAGAAGGGGTTGTGATGCTCTTGTTAGAAAGGCAAGCCACTAAAGTCTGTAATCTGAGCCTGTAAATGATTCAGTGGCATCTCTAGGCAGAGCCCATTTCCAGAAGGATTTATCACCTTCACAATTTCGTCCTCCATGCACCACATTGCTTTACATCAGGAAATTGATCTGATACTAGAGTGTGCTAGAAAGAACCCTCTAGAAACTTTTTTCTACTCACGTACTTCTCCATTTCCTTTTTTTTTTTGTTAAGGTATCTGGTTGTTTTAGTCATTACATGTCAACAGAGTTTCCTTTTTAGAACTTTTTTTCTATCCACAAGAGACAGGTAACCATGGCTTTGCTAAGCCTATCACCTCATCACCAGGACTCCACCTCATTGTATCTGTCTCACCATACACAGTGTTCATCTGAATAACCCAGCTTACATAATGAGATACAATTATCCTTTCAATTGTTCGTTTTAAATGGTAATTGTATTTGAAAATTACTGTGCAATTTAAGAGAATCATGAAACATAATTGCTACGTTTCAACATGTATATGTTAGAGTGTGGAATCATTCTTCTAAAACAGGGGCGGGGAACCTTTTCCCTGGCGAGGGCCGTTTTAAATATTAGAAATTTGCTTGAGGGCCGGCCGTAAGGCTGGGTGCATTTTTATTTAATTAATTTTTGCCCCCACCCCCCATCGTCCTCCGGAGGCTCCGCGCTCACCGTCCGAAGCCGCCGCCGGGTCCGCGCGTCACCTCCGGCGTACCATGCCGATGAGGGCAAGAGGGCAAGAGCTTGCCCTCATCGGCGTGGTACGCATATGCGAAATGTCCAACGGCTTGGTGAGAAGGGGTCGAGGCGGCAGCCAGGGAGGACATGCAAAGGCCCTCTCCCGGCCTCCGGAGGTGACGCGCGGACCCGGCGGAGCCTCCAGGGGCCGGTTGGGCAGCCTCCCGGAAATCTCTCCAGAGGCCGGACCAGATGGCCTCGAGGGCCTGATCCGGCCCTGGGGCCTGAGGTTCCCCACCGCTGTTCTAAAACTACATACACAGTTCTTCCATTCTTTAAGAACAAGAGCACCTTGCCTAACATAAATCTGAATAAAGATTTCTTGCTAGTGTTAATCATCTTGATAATTTATTGCTTGTTATTCAGCAAGAAACATCATAGGCAATGATATAAACAGCATTCTCTGATTCATCTTTACACAGTTTATGCAGTAGAAATATTTTTGTCTGCAACACCTATTTTCGGAATCTTAAGTCAAATTCTTGGGGGTTATAAAAGTTAACTGTTGTCACCTGAGGTATTCTTGACTGAGTCAAGAGGCTTTTTAAGGCCTCTTTTTGGTCCTTTTTTGCAAGTTCCTTTTTTGCGGCGGCGCCTTGGGCGGTGCAGAGTAAGAGGAGTGCTAGGTGGGGGGGGGGTTTGCAAAAAAATGGCAGCCCCCACCTAAAAAAGTGGCTAGCTACGCCATTGCTCGACTCAGCATGCTTGAAATCCACTCAGAGCTCAAAAAACGTTATGCTCAATTGAGGCTACAAGTGGAAGCTGAAGATGAAAAGAAAATCTCAAGGACATGACTGTGATGTCATGCTTTTGTCGGTACAGGAAGCAACTGCAAACCGAAGAGCTAAAATTGAGGCGCATAAGAGCACAGGTTGAACCACAATTGCCCATTTCAGTCATGTCTGCATGTGGGAGCTTCAGTGTGACAGAAATGCTGACGTGATTGGAGTGGTGTGGTTGAGATGAGCAGAGATATTTTGGGTCAGGTGATAAGCAGAGGTCATGCATGGGCAAGAGATGAACGGGAGAATTCCTCGTTTATAACTCAGACTCTTTGTCATCAAACTACTCGCTTCCGATTCAGGTGTTGCATGGATTGCACACTGCAGGGAAAACTCAGTTTTGTGTTCCAAACTTTTCTGCTTGCTTTCTCAAAATACCTTATCCATGAGCCAAAGTTTCAATTCTTCTTTCTGAAGGCCAAATTAGATGAAATTAGAAATATGTTATTGCATTTCTGTCTCTTTGCTTCTATTAACAAATAGCAGCTGCAGAGCAGCTTGTCAGAGGAAATTGGGCTTAATCATTTCTTCTATGTCTTTTTTTTTTCCTGGCCCAATCCTATGTAAAGGAAGCGCCTACAGAACATGCATTCCCCCAGTGCAGACTGCTGCAAAGCAGCCGTAAAGTGATTTGTGGCAGCGCTAGCAGCCGGCGCACTGGTGGGAAGGCTGGAGCATTCCACCGCGTGCTGGTGGATGTCAGGAGGCCTGCAGGAGAACGTAAGCCCAGCGCAGGGGGGTGGAATGGGGCAGTGGGAAGGCAGGGAGGGGGTAGAATGAGGAGGAAATGGGGAGGGATGGGATGGGCAGATCAGGACCAGGAGGGACGGGTTCAGCAGTGGCACATGCCGAATCCAACCCAACTTCCTGGACGATCTTCCTGCACGGAGCAATGCGGACTTGCGCCAGGGATAATGCTGGCACATGTCTTAGTTGCCCCATAACGATTGCTGGGGCTAACCCCTCGGCAAGAGAATGCAGCACAGCCCCGCCAGGGCCACTACATTGCTGCAGGGGAGTTTAGTTAGGATTGGGCTGCCCATCTCCTGCAACTGCCAGTTTAAGAAAAAAAAATAAAGAGAAATAAATGGGAAAATGCATTTCTCATCATGTCTAGCTTGGCCCACAAGACACTTCCCTTTTACTTCTTGATTTCTCCTTTCTGTTTTTCCTGAGCTGAATTTCCTTCCTTTTCCTTAACAGAATTTCTGCATCAATGTCCCGTCTTATCTCTTCTCCTTTACTCCAGTCTGTAATTTGTGTACACACACACACACACACACCGTATTGTCCCGAGTATAAAACACACTGCCCCTCCCCCCCTAATTTAACTTTTTCAACTAGGGGTTGTATACTTGCACCGTTGCAAAAATAACAAATAAAATAAATTGGTGAGAACAGCGTGAGACATTGCTGGAAGAAGCCGAGGCTAAGAGGAGACACGTCACTAATTGAAGTGATTATTATCGGGTGATTACCGGTATCTATCCCTGCTGACTGAGACTTCTTTGCAGAGATGCAGCAGCGGGCGGGCTTAGGGTACTTTTATTTGTAAAAACAAGCCAAACACAAACACCTCTCCCTTGTACAGGCTGTAACCCTTTCCAGGCTGCAACAAGTTGTTATGTCTTTGTAGTGCCTGCTTTTCAGCTCTGTCCTTCTTGCCCTGCAGGGCACAAAACACCTCTCCCCTGTACAGGCTGTAACCCTTTCCAGGCTGCAATAAGTTGTTAATTTTCATTCTCTGCTCTTCTGGGTTTTATATCCTCTTGTAAAGCAAGATCACATACACTTTCATCCCCCCTCCCCAGGCAATGTATGGTTTAGGCCAGCGCCGTAACTACGGCGGAGCGGATGGAGCTCCTGCTCCAGGCGCTCGTGTGGGGGAGGGCGGGGAACTTACGGAGCGACGGAGAAAAAACGCGATCGTCGTTGGGCCCGCCCGCCCTCCCTGGAGCCGTTTGGCTCCGAAATAGGAGCAAAATGGGCGGGGGGCTCGTCTACGTGACGCGAGGGCGCGTCGTGACGCTGGCCCCGCCCCCTTGCTCCGGGGGCCCGCGAGGCGCGTTACGCCTCTGGTTTAGGCTGCAATCCTGTGCACACTTTCCTGAGAGTAAGCTCCATTGAGAACAGTAGGACTTGCTTCTGAGTAGACATGCACAGGATTGCACTGTTCGTTTAAATCACTGGCATATATTTAATGCCAGTGATTTAATTAAAGTTTTTTAATAGCACCAAACTTTAAGGGTGCGACTTATAATCAGGTGCATCTTATACTCTGGACAATACGGTGTGTGTGTGTGTGGGGGGGGGGAGTATATCTCTATGCAGATTTGTTTTGATCAAGAACTCGGTCTTCCCATTAAACAAGGCCTTAGAGCTGAGGGGTGCAGTGCCTACCACTACAATGGCCAATGGAAGATAGCATCTCTCTCCTGATGTCCTCTTATAATGTCACTAGATAACCCATCCTTTCTAGATCAATAATTGCTGCCTTACAATAATATAATTACACAATCACAACATATCAGCCTTGACCAAACTGATTTTTTAAAAAAAGTAGAAAGAGGTTAAAAAGAAATGATAGGAGATAATGAAGGGTGATCACTTCAGGAAATCAACAGCTGCATTTCATGACCAGAGCAGCTGCCATATAACTGCAAGATTACATTGCCATAATACAGGGCAATCATGGCTTTTCACCCTAGTAAAGTCATTTTACGTGATTAATCATATGAGTTTTGTCCAACCGTTCAATCAATCAATTTGGATAAGAATAGAGAAACCTTTCTGAAGAAAGGCCCAATCCTATCCAACATTTTAACTCTTTACTTGATTGTGAGCCCAATCCTATCCAACTTTCCAGTGCCGATGCAGCTGCAATGCAGCCCTGAGGTAAGGAAACAAGCATTCCCTTACCTTGAGGAGGCCTCCATGACTGCACCTCCACCGCAGGATGCAACGCATACCCTGTTGGCATGGCTGCATCGGCGCTGGAAACTTGGATAGGATTGGGCCCTGTGGTTGGTTGAACTCGGTCAGAGCTTTGCCCCAGTCCTTCTCAACCCTGAGCTAGAGTTTATTGGTTACATTTGTCCACGTAACTGTCCACGTAACTGAGACAGAAGCTTCTGAGGATAGTCTCTCTCTCTCCCCATGGTGGCAGAGGAGTTTACCAATTTTTGACCTCACATAGAGGCAGAATAGGCAGAAGGAGGGAGGCACTGGCATCAGGACTGACCTCCCCAATCACCACACTCCTCCTAAACCTGCAGCCCTCTCTTTCCTATACAATCCTGTTCCCAGAGGCGTGGAAAGACTGGAGTGAGCGGAGCAGCGGCTCCAGGCGGCACCGCGGCGCCGGGCGGCGCTGCTCCGCTCGCTCCAGTCTCACGGAGCGCGCGCCCGCCCGGTGATGCGAGCGGGCGCGGACGCGGTGGACGCTCCGGGGCTTTCTCCGGCTCCGAGGCCGGGGGAGAGGGCCTCGGAGCGCCCTGGTAAGCCGGGTCGCCCCCCCTGGAGCGGCACCGCGCCCCCCCAAGCAACACCGCGCCCCCCGGAGCTGCTGATACGCCTCTACCTGTTCCAATTCTCTGGAGAATATGTTTAGGTAACTCAGGGCGCAATCCAAACCTACTTAGGCCGCTGTTGTAACCAGCGGCCCAGCGAAAACGGAAGGCCCCAGAACGGAAAGGGGATTCAAATCCTCTTTGAATTCCCCTTTTGGAGGGGATTTGAATCCCCTTTCCGTTCTGGGGCCTTCTGTTTTCGCTGGGCCGCCAGAAGCGTCGCTCCGGTAGGGGCGGGGCTGTAAGTATCGCTGCGGTCATAGTCTCTTTACCGAGCGAGGAGGAGGCAGCCCCGCCCCCTCACTGTCTGAGCCAGTCCCGTGCGGAGAAAGTAGCTTGCCTGCTACTTTCTCCGCACGGAAATGGCTCGGACAGTGAGGGGGCGGGGCTGCCTCCTCCTCGCTCGGTAAAGAGACTATGACCGCAGCGATACTTACAGCCCCGCCCCTACCGGAGCGACGCCTCTGTGGGCCGCTGGTTACAACGGTGGCCTAAGTAGGTTTGGATCGCGCCCTCAGGGTGCTACTGTACTGAGAGAGCAGGGAAATTCCCTTCCATAAGCTTCCTTCCATGTACACCCCAACCGATCATTTATTTCCCAGCAGCTTTTTATTCAGTCAGAAGCTTTCTAATTAATCTATTTCATTACCCCACTTACCATTTCAGTCTAACTTTTCTCATTCAGATCTATTTTTAATCACCGTTTCCCACTAACCAGCTTGTTTTGTACATCCTACTACTTGTACTCTCCTAACTTGTTTGCATTCTCTGTCGACATTTACAGAGCGAATTGCCATTTCAAACGAGACCTCTGACTTTGTTGTTCTGTGAGGCATTCTGCCGCTATTATTTAACAGACAAGACCGACAGTCATTTGTGACTGAATGGGCAGTAAAACTGAGAATATAAAATAGGTGTGAGGCGCAGGCAGCAGGCATTGTGGAGGTAGTCAAAGAGAAGATGATGGGAAGTGATGCTCATTTGTGTGAATGTCTGATATGTAGCTACATCTCTATATCCTGCTCTCTGCTAAGCTGTACTACCTATAGTTACTGCACAGATAGTTGTACCATGAATAAATCGTGTGCACATTAAAAAAAAAATACCATTATTTCATTAAGTGCTTTGAGGGCATCATTAATTCTGATGATATAATCTGGATTTGATTAGCCAGGCTATTAAGTAGTCTATTCTTAAGTACTGGTAAGGGACAGGGAATCACCTTCCAAACTAGATCACCTGCATGTAACAAATTCAAAATGGTTAGTCTGCTGTAGAAAAAGGAATAAAGAATCCTGTGATGGAACTACATACTACAGCAAACACATAACATAGTATTTGTTTTTTGTTGTACATAATGTGCGGGGGGGGGGGGCTGAAATGGGTTGAAACCACAGTGGAGAGCTTCAGTTCTTCACTCCCACCATGGTCCCCATCCCAATTGTGTTCCTCCCCCGTCTAGTATTTTTAATAAAAACCCTTCCACTGAAAGCCAACTATCAGCAGAATCCTGTGTAACCTTGCGCCAATGTAACAGTGGATGCACCAGTGCAACTGCACTTATGCCAGTGTAATTTCACTTATACCGGTGCATCTGCTGTTACACCGGTGCATCTACTGTTACACTGGTGCAAGGTTACACAGGATTGTGCTGTATATCTCCACAACTCTCTCTATATGGGTGAAATTCATGCTAATTTCAACCTTCTGCTAGGAATATTCTCTAACAGTAAGCCTACACCCTTAAACCATCACCACGTATGTAATGCTGGTGTCTTTTGCTTAGAGCTTATTATACACTTGTATATAAGCCAGAAAGAACAACAGCCAGTGCTGAAGCTCTGAGTTGGCTGCCACTAACGTTTCAATGCTCGAGGTTCTCCCAAACCCATCTCTCCAGGCTGATCAAAATGCAAGATTATCTGCTTGGAATCCAACAATGGCTCGTGTTTTAAACTGGGTGCGGAAGGGATGGTCACTTCAGGAACTGCCAAGAGAATTCAGGTCATTTAAAAGCCATCCGCATGAGATGTCTGTCTATAAGGGGTGACTTTTATCAGTAAGCCATGTTGTCATTCCAGAAGGGAGTTGTTAAATCATTTTGGCTACACTTCATGCAGCACATCCAGGAATCGTTCACGTGAAAACACTGATCAGAATCAACATCTGGTGACCCAGAATTGACTCAGATATTGAAACAACTGTAAATGATTGCAGTATATGCCAGGCTACTTAGCATAGCCCACCAAAGGCATCTACATTCCCCAGGGAAGCGACCAAGATACCTCGATCAAGAAACCATATCGATCTGGTAGGATTATTCCACGGGAATAACTTCTTGATTGTGGTAGATTGACTCAAAGTGGACTCAGTGCCATCACAAACATCTACTGCAATTCAACAATCACAACACTGCACCACTTATTTGCAACCCTGGAAGTGCCTGACGGCATCATCTGCAACAATTTCTGGAGATATTTATATTAGTTGTGTTTAAGGAATTTATGAACAGAAATCTTATTCAAGTGTGATGATACCTGCACTCGTGGGAAGTCTGGATGGATGCAGCTTATGTGACTAAAGTCCTATGTCCAGCACTACTTCTCTCTCTTCATTGGTTTAGGACTGGGAAGAGGGAATGGGTTCAGCCTGAGTCCTTCAGTTTGGCCTCAGTGTCTCTACCCCTTTCCAGAGAAGAGATTTGGTTCAGACTTCATCCACGGGCAATCCAATACTATCCTTCCCATGCTGTATCCTATATGGAGAAGGAGCAGGCTTACCATCTGTCCCGGAATTTCCGGGACCATCCCGGAACCCGGGCTCGGGTCCTGAATCGGTCCCGGACGATCGGTCCCGGACCATTCCAAGACCGATGGAAGCCTCCGCCGGCGCTATTTTTAAAATGACAAAACGTACCTTTTTCGGGTGCCGCCATCTTGGATCTCATGAAATCTCATGAGATCAAAGATGGCGGCACCCAAATCTTGTGAGGGCATGAGGCAGTACAGTATACATGAGGCAGGACAGTATTTTAAGATTGGCGGCAGCAGCTGCGGGGACACGACAGCGGTGGCAAGTGGGCAAGCAAGCGGGCAAACGGCAGCAAGGAAAGGCAAGGCGGGCAAATGGCGGCACGGCAGCAATGGCGGCAAGGAGGGCAAGGTGGCAATGGCGGCAGCAGTGATGGGCGGTGGCAATGGCGGCAGCGGCGTAAGGGCACGACGAGGAACAAGCAAGTCAATTTAATTAATTAATTTGGCTAGCTATAAATAAATAAAAATTTCGGGCGCCCTTTGGGCAGCAAAAGGATGCTCCACGCCCCCCAAAGGTTTTTAAAATGTATTTTAATTAATTAATTAATTGTTGGGGGGGGGGATGTCCTGGTTTAGAACTGGGAAAATCTGGTTAAGCCTAGGAAGGAGGCAGCTGGGGATCTTCTCAGAGTAAGCCTGGGTAAACCCCCAGCTGTCGCAGTAGGGCTGCTCGATTCCCCACTGGCTCTTTAGCTGACAGAGAACCGAGCAGGTCCTTGTTGGGAGAAGAGGCCCGGGAGGGGGCATAGGATACAGCGTGCGACAGAGTCACTGATCCCTCCTCCCTCCTGGGCCCGATCCACTCACCCCTGCCCTCCCCCTCTGCCCTGTTACGTTCCCTCCTTGTCCACCCTCTCTGCCCCATGTTGCTTGGTCTTCTTACCTGCTCTGTTGTGCATGGGGCCTGAATTCAGCATTGGCGAGATGGCGCAGGCCTTTTCGCTGGTGCCCACTACTCACAGTGTGTTGCAATGCTCTTTACAGCGCGTTTGCCACACTCAAAGCGGGTGCAGCATGTGCTGTGCTGGTCTAGAGGGTGCATAGAATTGTGCCGTCACTCCTCATCCCAGCAGGCAGTTTTCCTGAGCTGTCCAGGGCCTCCTCACTCCATAGAGTTCTCTTGGAGCCCTCTTTGCCTGTTTCTCCCTCTCATCACAGGCCTTTTAACGCCTTCAAGCCAGTTCTTGCAAGTCCTTGTCCTTTCCTACCTCTGCCACACTGAATCAGACTTTCCCATTATTGGGGTGACTGAAGGATCTCTGCCACAACTCACCTGCAGCAGGCCAGGTGCTGCAGCAACTCTCATTGGCCATTGTTCAGGGAACAACATCTCTTGGGCATACTTTTTCACAGTGTTTACATTTGGCATATTGTAAGCTCTGCATATTGTAAGGCCAGCGGGTGGCGCAGTGGGTTAAACCGCTAAACCATGAGCTGTCGATTGAAAGGTCGGCAGTTCGAATCCTCGACGGGGTGAGCTCTCGTTGCTTGGCCAGCTTCTGCCAACCTAGCAGTTCCAAAGCATGTTAATGCGAGTAGATAAATAGGTACCACTTGCGGGAAGGTAAACAGCGCTCCATGTTCCAGCCACATGCTATGCGCTGCGGCAGAGGCGTAACGAGTCATTTTGGCTCCTAGAGCACGAGTCGTTTGCCGGGTGCCCCTGGAAGAGCCGTGACGTCATCACGCATGTCACGTGATGCGCACGCTCCACCCATTTTTAAATTTTTTTACCTTGGCACGGCCAGTTTGCCTGGCGAGGGGTCCTCAGCCAGCTTCGAGGCGGGGAGACCCCAAGGCAGCCTCTCTGGCGGGGTGCAAAGCCTCCTGTCCTGTGGAGCCCATCTCCTTCCCGGCCACCGACTTGCTCCCTTCTGCTCGGCCGGCTCCTTCCGGCTGCGGCCTTTTTGGGTTAGGGTTAGGGTTAGGGTTACTTCCCTTTCCCTAACCCTAACCCTAACCCTTTTTGCAAAGGTGATTGCATTGCATCCCCCTCAGCGGAGGACTTGCTTCCAAGTAGACCCATCTGGCTCTGCTGCTTTGAACAGAAACGAGCGCTTAGGGCGAGGCTGAAGATGAGCTAGGCTCGGGGAGGGTGCGTCGCTAGTCTGGTTCTTCCTTTTCCTCCCGGCGGAAGGCTTCGGAGCTGCAAGAGTAGATTGCAGCCATTGTGCCCCAGGTAGGGCACCGAGCGAGGGGCAGCAGCAGCAGCGCTTTGGGTGAAAAGGGACTCCAGGCTGCAAAAAAGGAGGCCAGCAGCTGCACAGATAGATGGGATTACAAGGGACTACAGCCCTCGTCGTCTTCCGTTCCGTCTACAGGGAGGGCGGAGCGGAGGACCTATAGACTCTGGGAGGACGACGTTGGCGGCTCACCTGCCATGTAGCTTTGCCGAACCCCGCTCGTTCCAGCTACATGGTGGGCTGGGCTAGATGGTTGCCCCAGTTACTGCGCCCCAGCCTGAGAGAGTGCCTGGAGCCGGTGCTCCATCCGCTCCACCCTAGTTTCGCCTCTGCGCTGCGGCAAGGAGAGTCATGCCGGCCACATGACCACAGAGGTGTCTTTGGACAACGCTGGCTCTTCAGCTTTGAAATGGAGATGAGCACCACACCCTAGAGTTGTACATGACTGGACTTAATTGTCAGGGGTCACCTTTACCTTTAAGCTCTGTATTCCTTGGCAGTTTCGAGTTAAAGCCCCTTCCACAAACCATGGTATGAATCCATGGGGAGGGGGGGTCATCCATTTGGGTGCTATGGAGTGTTTTTTAAAAGCACATTAGCATTAAGTACTTGTTGAACATAAAGTGTAGTTTGCCTCTAAATGTTTAGGATAAAAGGATTACATGCTGGTGACATCTCTGCAGTTTAGAAAGTTGTTTCATTTCCCTCACCAGTACTTAAGAATAAGATACCTAATAGCTTGGCTAATCAAACCCAGGTTATATCATCAGAATTAATGAAGCACTCAACGTGCATAATGAAATAATGAGAATTTAAAGAAATACACTTCTACTGAAATCAAGGACAAAACTCCCACTGATTTTAGCAGAGCTCAGTTATACCTCTTGTTTATTGTTTCTACACCTTTAGAATTCTCTACAACAGTTATTTGCAAAACTTGTTTCCTGCATCTAACTGACCTTACTTTCTAGAAATCAACATTTCTGATTATGAGAATGGGGATAAACAATTTTGAGATATATTGACATGAAATCTTAGCACATAACACAGATCTTCCCTCTCTACCAGATCTGGGCAGTTTTACACTGCAAAGTTCTGTAATTCTGTGTTTTTGGTTTTATTTTTTTTTAAGAAAAGAAAAGCCTCATCACATTTTAAGTGGCACACATGCAATTATTGTAGTGAAACAAGAAAACGACAACTTGTTCCCTACAAGAGTTCCTGATTATGTTTGTTTTCATTACAGAAATCACTGAACACATTTTTCTTCTAATACACTTTTTGGGAAAGCAGCTTCTACCAGCTTCTTATTGTTCAAAGCCATTGTTGATAAGTCAAGGGGGAAAAAAAAACCAGAACAGGCAGCTGGCAATTATTTTTCCTTGGTTTTTCTTTGGGAAAGAGGAAATAATATTTCATTGGTTTCTAGGCAAGGATACCAAACAGGATGGAACTTTCCCTGAATAAGCAAAGATTAGCAGCCCACACCTGCAACAGAAGTCATGGTGCTCGAGTTTGATGAATACGAACATTTAATTTTCTTTGGCTCTCCTGAAATTTTAGGTCATTTGCAACTTAACATTGCAATCTAAGAGAGATCATTTAGGAGGGCACCCATGGCGAAATATTTGAGTCCTTGACTTTGTATTTGTATACTGCTTTTTTGACTGTTCAGAGCACTTCTCATGTCTTATCTTGTTATAATCCTTCGCATCAGCTCTGTAAAGTAAATATTGCTTGCCCCATGTTGCAAGTTAGAGGCAAGGACTGAGACTGAATGGAAGTAGCTTATCTAAAAGCTTGGTCCCTTAGCCACTATGATACACCAGCAATGCTACAATGTGAACTACATTCTCTATGTTCTATATACTGTATGTACTAGAAACTAGAACACCGTACATACTACTAGCTCAACGTGCATGACAATTTGCCTGTTCCTCCATTGTCCCCTTGTCTACTGAACCCTTTCCACTTTATCAACATCCTAGTCTGCTTTTCTACCTGCTGCCTATTTACATATGTATTCCAGCCCTATTCTGGATGGATATCATAGGGACAAACCACATGATACATTAAGCATATGCTTAACACTAACATGCTTTTTTAAAAAACTAAATAGCACCTGGATCAGGCCCACCCAGGGCCATTCAGAGGAATTTTATCAGGGGGTACAAAGTTTCTTTTGGGCCCCTTCCCTACATATGAATTTGGCTCCCCCTGGGCCCCCTTTTTTTCTCCAGGGCCCCCCTTTGGACCCATTTGTCACCCTGGGCCCGGGTATAAATTACCTCCTTAACGTCCCTCTCAGAGGCACTGGGCCCACCTATAGACTGGGACCACGATATGGTGGTAGAAGAACTTAAGCTCCTTGCCCCCATGAGTCCCAGTTCCAGATCATCCCCACCACTGCTTTTTATCCTTAAAACAAACTCCAGAATTAGTTACAAGTGTTGCAAGTACCCTATATAATCATTTTACAGTCTTTGACTGTGTTGGACAGTCATTTCAGAAACATTCCATGTAATCTGTGGCACTCTGTACATACTGTTGCAAGGTTGCTTAATAAGCAGGTGTTGTGTCATGGCCCCTGCCCCCTCGCCTCTATGTACAAGGGGAGATTTACACCAAGGGGGTAGGGTAAGACATGTCTGGGTTCACTTGGCCCAATGGACCATGCTATGCCAGGATATGCTGCAGAATTTATTGTGTCGGATACAGGCTGGGAATGCCCCCTCCTCAATGCCTTTTTTACTCCTCTTCACTCCCAGTTGTCATCACTGCGGTTTCAGGCCTTGGCCTTCACAGCAAACGTCATTGGCTCAGCAGGGTGGGGTTGCCAGGGAGGAAATGCTGAACCCAGCAGGGAACGCCAGCCAAGCTTGGTAGTCTGTGTCACTGAACCCTTGGCCTAAATAGCTGGTGCACATCCGAGGAGGCCCAATCTTCCACGTGGACATGTGCTTCCTGCAAAACGGCAATACCAGTTTTTAGCTTGCTCAACTGAAACGAGATTTGCCTTTGTTCCAAAGAGGCCAGACATCTCTGACATTTTCTTATAATTCTTGACCCAATTGTTTTATACAGAATATATAAATGTCAGCAAACCCTTGCCAGGCTTGTGTCCAGAAACCAGTGTCAGACTCATCACATCAAAGAAGAGCTCCTGAAGTAAAATCCAAATCAGAGAAGTATTCCTGGCTTATCCTCCAACCTGACTAGCCCCTAAAACTTTCTCAGTCCTCCCAAATGCCACCCCAGCGCCCTCTACCCTCAATTCATTCCCCTTCCTTTAATGTGCCTAGTTTACCCATTTTGGGCATGCTGCTTGTGAATGTTTGTTGGGATGGAGTGGACAGAGAGTCAGGAGGGATGGAAGTAGTTGAGATGGGAGGACCAGGGGTACAAATGCTTTCCTTTTTATCTAATAAATCGTGCACCTTTTAATATTAGAAAGACAGAAACCACATTACAGAAGTGCATAGACTTCTGCTTTAAGAAATATTAAAATTCTGAAATTTAGCATTGCACAGTCTGTTTTTTGTTTTTGTTTTTTTGTAATAAAGCCTTAAGAAAAATGGAAACAGCATAATACCTTTATTAGGCCCAAGTAGTATGAGCTTCCAAATGTCACAAAATTCTTCCTTGGGCTAGATGGTATACAAAAAAAAAAAAAAAGCAACAAAAAAAATCAAAGGGAGATTAGAAAAAGACATTTGTTGGTAATGGGTGAGGTGGAACCCTTCTTAAATTACAGTCTTAAAACTGTGATTCAGGAAGCTTTTTGCTAATTAAGCAAACAAATTAGGTTCCTGTGTGCCCAGTGTAAATGATCTCAGCTTGCTCCAATGAATAGTAAGACAAAGAAGGAAGGGCCACTCTCCCTTTGAAAATATAAATGGCAGCAGTTATTCAGATTTGTCTCTAGCACTAATCCCAGTACACAGACCCCTTGAAAGGCAGAAAGCAGAGGTTATTAAACAAAAGTAAAAGTGTTAGAACTTGTTATATCAAAACAGGTGAAGATTAATAAATGATGCTCTAGGTATGGACTGAGCAGAAGCCACATTGGGAAATATTACCTAGTAGATGGACATGTACTCTCTTAGAAAATGTTCTATCATAAAATGGTGGCTTGGTCTGAGGATGTTGTTATATGGTGTGGCCAAGATATAGCCTCATTATGTAGCTGATACTAGCAGCTCTATGTCTGGTCGATGCCTCAGTGGGAAAGTGCTTGGGAAAGAATAGAACCTTGACTTCCATCACAAGAAAGCCAGGATATAAATGTAATAAATCAAAGCAATGAAAGATGTCGTGCCAAATGTAAACCATTTTAAGGGTCTTACAGCACAATCCTAGGCATGTCTCAGAAGTAAGTCCCATTGTGTTCAGTGGGGCTTACTTCCAGGAAAGTGTTTGTAGCCTTCATTTTTGACTGCTGGCTTTAATTGCTGTGGTGTTTTTGTAATTCTGAATGACACGTGCTTTTAGTTCTAAACTGCCTTGGAACATTATTTGAAAATTGGTATATAATTTTTAAAATAAAATAAATCAATAAAATGAGATTTATCCTTATTTATTTGATAAAAAGCTAATTTATCTCCTCACCCACATTTTTCAGCCTTCAGATCATGCCCTGGCTTTATATTAGGATGTCTAAGAGAGAACATATCTTCTAGTCACAGGCAGACCAATCCTGTGTAAGGATCCGCGGCTGGCCCATAGGGAGAAGGGGACGTTTACGGTTTGTCCCCTTCTCCTGGTGTTGGGCTGCCAGATCCCAATGGGCCTCCTCAGATGTATGTCAGCTCTCGAGCCGACGTACATCCGGGGTGGTGGGGAAAGGGCGGCCCAGGCCAGGAGAGGGCTGGGGATATTGGCGGCACTTGCTGCCGATATCCCCACCCCCTCCTGGCCCAGCTAGCCCAACTGCTGCCCTCCCTCACCGCCCAGCCTGGTCTCCCCCCGCCCCTGCACCAGCCGGTGCAAATCTCACCTGCTCCAGTGGCTGCAGGGCCAGGTCTTAGGCGGAGCAAGGGCTGTCAGCCTGCTCGTCAGTGGCCCTTGCTCCTCAGGTGCCGAAAACGCACTTTATGGTGCTTTTTGGCACCTGCAGAGCACGCACTCCACAGGTGCACAGTTAGGAAGGATCACGCTGTAAGTAACATTTCCCAGTTTGGCTTCTACTGCGTTTATACCTAAAGCATAATCTAAAATTAATCTCCACCTTTGCTAATGCAAGTATGATCACATTGTCTTTTTTAAACTTCTGCTCTCTGCCTTACAAAGGACCTGCAAGTTCAGATTAGTGCTAGAGACAGTCCCGCTTATGAGTTAGGGAACTAGTCATTGCCTGCATGATCAAGAATAATTACTTGTGCTCTCCCTACCTAATTTTCTGTAGCTTTCTTTTTAACAGGCCACAAAATGAAACTGTGAAAACTGGTGTTGCTATCATAGGCAACCTATTTTTAGAGTATGGGTAATTATAGCAGATGGCTGTTTAATTCTGTTGGCATTTTCTCTACTGAACATTTATGGTTTATAGAGAGAATGTTATATTTTAAATATATCCACGGAGCTGCCGTGGGAAAGGAAGAACCTTTTCCTTACCAATTTCCAATTCCTTCTAGACATATTTCAGTGCTACCAGTGTTTGGAGAGCTATACAAATGTTGGCTTGTATGGTTTTGAACTGACTGTCTGGCTCTCATTTCTCCTGACAGATTGCACTTAGTGGTGGTTGATATATAAAGAAATGCTAATTTTTCTATCGTTGTTACTTAATCCATCAAGAAGTGTGCATAAAACTCAGCAATTTCTTCATAGCCTGTTGTGTCCCAGGCTCCTCTGAGCCACTGTATTCCCTTTCAAATGTCCACTTTAGGCTAGCACTGATTTTAGCCTAAGTGGCTAAAATAGTTAAATAAAGTGGCTTAAATAGTTAATACGCTGTGTGCAGAAACAATCTCCTGAACTCAAGGTAGCAATTAACAAAGTTTTATTGCTTTCCAAGCAACCCTTATCACCTATAAATTCCCAAAGTGAAAGCAGTCCCTCTAAACAAGGCAAGCATCCTTGGAAAATCTCAGTACGTTTTCCCATGGCTGTGGAATCTCCATGTTGCCTTTATCCAGTCCGGCAAAGCATCTTGCAACATAAGTCCAATCAAGAAAAGTATCTCCCAACAGTAAGTCAGGCAGAGCTTCCCCAATATCAGTCAGTCCAGATATCAGTCCATCCATATGAGAGAATGTTATATTTTAAATATATCCACGGAGCTGTTGTGGGAAAGGAAGGACCTTATTCTTACCAATTTTCAATCCCTTCTAGACATATTTATCCAGCAGAGGTTCCCCATCTGAACAGTCATCATCTGGCAGGCAATCATCACGCAACAATCCAACAGCATATCCCTCTAGTTAGGCTTACGAGATCTCCAACCGGGACAGAGTGCTAGACCTTTAGGAGAAGGAATGTGGGCAGGTGTAGCTTGTTAAGTCCTAGAGCACAATCCTAGGCATGTCTACTCAGAAGCAAGCCCCATTGTGTTCAGTGGGGCTTGCTTCTGAGTAGACATGCCTAGGATTGTGCTCTAAGGTTTAACAAGCTACACCTGCCCACATTCCTTCTCCTAAAGATCTAGCACTCTGTCCCGGTTGGAGATCTCATAAGCCTACCTCTAGCAAAGTAGCAAGCCTCTTGGTGCTGTAGCTGGTCTCCATTAATTTCTCCAAGTCTTCATTAAGCATAAGTGGGCACAGCTGTGGGCTGGCAATCAGTGCACTCCAGGTCCTTCTAATTGTCCACAGGTGTGGAGCCACACCCAATTGCCATAAGCTGTGCTTCCACCCATGCAGGCTTGAGTATTAACCCTTTATATCCCAGTCCTGTCAAACTCCAGGTCTTTTAACCCCTTCCTTCCCAGATCTGTCAAAACAGGGGACTGCTATTAACACCACTAACTCCTCACCGATCTTCCGCAATTTCCACTACATAGTCACACTGGTAGAAACAGAGAAAGAATGATGTAAGCTAATGCAGAGTGAAACTGGAATGGGTTCAGAGAAGGGCAACAAAGATAGTGATGGGTCTGTACACCATGACCTTCTGAGGAATGGTTAAAACGCTTGGTATGTTTAGTCTGAAGAAGAGAAGACTAAAGGAGACATATGATATGGCCACCTTCAAGTATCTGAAGGGATATCATAAGAACATAAGAAGAGCCTTGCTGGATCAGGTCAAGGGCCCATCTAGTCCAGCTTCTTGTATCTCACAGTAATTTTTTCACATTTTTTATACCACCCTTCCTCCAAGGAGCTCAGAGTGGTGTACATATTTCCTCCCTTCCTTTTTGTCCTCACAACAACCCTGTGAGGTAGGTGGGGCTGAGAGATAGTGACTGGCCCAAGGTCACCCAGGAATCTTCGTGGCTGAGCGGGGATTTGAACCTGGATCTTCCAGGTCTAAGTCCGACTCCCAAACCACTACACCATCCTGGCTAGCCCACCAGATGCTTTCAGGATCACATAAGACACGATACCTGTATCCTGTTGCCACTCCCTTACACCTGGCATTCAGAGATAGGCTACCTCTAAAACCAGGAAGTTGCATATAGTCAACATGGCTTGTAACCCGTGATGGGCTTTTCCTCCATAAATCTGTCCAATCTCCTTTTAATGGCATCTAGGCCAGGTGTCTCCACCACATTCTGTCACACATAAGTCAGGGAGAACTTGCTCTTTGTGACTTCTGAGGGCAGGACTAGAGCCAATTTCTTGAAACTACAGGGAAGTAGATGTAGGCTAGATATGAGGAAGAATTTCCTAACTATAAGAGCTGTCTGGCACTAGGACAGTCTGCTTTGTGCATGTGTGAGTTTTCCTTCATTGGAGGTTTTCAAGGAGAGGCTGGATGGCCAACTTTTCAGGGCTGCTGTATCAATTGCCTATGCTAAATAGAAGGTTAGACTAGACCTCCAAGTCCCTTAGAACTAGGCTTACCAGATCTCCAACTGGGACAGAGTGCTAGACCTTTAGGAGAAGGAATATGGGCAGGTGTAGCTTGTTAAACCTTAGAGCACAATCCTAGGCATGTCTACTCAGAAGCAAGCCCCATTGTGTTCAGTGGGGCTTGCTTCTGAGTAGACATGCCTAGGATTATGCTTTAAGGTTTAACAAGCTACACCTGCCCACATTCTTTCTCCTAAAGGTCAAGCACTCTGTCCCGGTTGGAGATCTGGTAAGCCAACTTAGAATTACAATATTCTATATTTCTATGAATTTGTGGAGTCAGATGGAGTTTAAGCCCCCCCCCCATGAACAGTGGTAGGTGTGTATTCATTTTTTGGGGAAATGAATGAACACTGAAGAAACCTGGGCTCATGAATTCAATTTGTATTTGTTATGAAACAAATAACAAGACTTCTGCATGAGAATGAATGAATCATGAATGGATTCATTTTCATAACCCATTCCTGACTCATTCCTGAGGTGGCATAACTTTTCCCACAGCAATGGAGGTCCTCTCAGGGGCTGCCTCTTGGCACTGCCGTATTCCAGGGCATTGTGTGTGGAACGTGGCAGCTGACACAGTGGAGGCTGCCATTTTGTGTGTGTTGGTTGTTATTTTTGCAATAATACCTGAGACTGCCACAACATCTGAGGCATTGTGAGAAGACAAAATGGTAGCATCAAGAGGCAGCCCCCCAAGAGGAGCTCTGCTATCATCACCACAGCAGCAGCAAAAATAAACTAGAAATGGAAAGAAAACCCCCAAAAGGGAATGAAAATAAATAAGGGCAACAAATATAGATGGAATTCATTCTGAAACAAATTTGAGTACAGTGAATCAATAACTAAACAAATTAGGATTTTAATAACAAAAATAAATGGAACAAAGAAATAATTGGTTTTTCTTACATACCCTTTTTTGCTTCCGCACACCTTCTCAAGGACAATGCAGTTCTCTAGAATCATAAAAAACCTGCCTGATATAGAGTGAGGTGGCTGCTTTGGGTCGCAGATTGGCACAGAGTAGTGAGAACTGCTGCCCCACAGGCATTCCACATTAGCTGCCACCTCTGTTGTCTGCCTCAGCTGGTCTCCAGCTCACTTCCCCCTGCCTAGTTACTGCAGCCTCCTCTACCTCTTCCTGCTCCTAAGTTAATTTTAAAAAGCAGGGATAGGAAATTGGAAGTGTGTGTGGAGGCTACATTCCTCTTCCTATTTTTTAGAGGCTGGAAGATGAGGCAGCACTGAGAAGGGAAGCAGTGTGTTTAAGAAAATGAGGAGATGGCGGTGACAGTTTGTCTAAGGCACGGTGATGGAGAGGGGCAAGGCTCAGGCAGGCTGGACCTGATAAAAGCCAGTCTTTCAGAGTTTTTGAACAACACAGCTCCATCCTAAGCTATGGTTAGTGTCCCAACTTGCATGAAAAATAGATGACATTTTGAGGGGCAGTTGAAAACTCACTGAAAAATGAAGGTGCTTTTTTTTTTTTAAATAAAGAATAAAAAAAAGACTGTCTTACCATAAAGAGACGAGGGAGAGCTCTTGGAAAAGAGCTCAGTTTTTCCAAACACTGACCATAAAGCTTGTAAATACTGAGCTAACATTGAATTGAGCCAAGGGGAGTTCACCCTTCACTAATTACAAGCTTGGATTTTACTTAAGGAAAATCAGTTTTGAATTAAAAATTCATGTCGTGACACAGATGACAGATTTAAACTCCCCCCCCCACTTTTTATGCAGTGAATTTTTTTATTTTCTCTATTGAGATTCCAAAAGTTTGCTTTTGTTGGTGTGATGTGAGGTAAGGGTTCCTTTGGGGTCCCTGTTCATAATACACATGCCATGAAATGAAAATAAAATGTGAACAGATGTAGGGGTTGATTAACAAAGCAATTTATGGGTACTTTGGCACAAAGGACAATCAGAGAGCTCACACCATATAATTTTATTCAACAATGCAAGTTAGATATGTTAGATATTTCTAAACATTAACTATATAAGCATTAATACGGACTCTTCTGGCAAAGAGCTACACTGGGTCATCATGGTGCCCCCTGCCTAAATCCTGATGGTCCATTGGGCTCTACCAATGCTAGCAGTATTGAGGGTCCAGGGTTAGCACATCCTGGTGGGCCCTTGGCCAGTGAATGACCTGGCCGACTCCCTGACTTGACCATAACTTAGTTTTGCTTACACAAAACTCTTGTTTCAATCACTGGCATCTCCCATTAAAAGGATCTCGGGAATCAGGGCAGGGAAAGACTACACATGATATTCCCTGAACAATATTAGGCAGATATTCCCTGAGCAATATTAGTTATTTTATAGCAACTCATTTCCCTGAATATTCTCAGATGTTTCTCCTACAGAGGAATTCACTTCAGATTTCACCTGTTTGAAATGTTGGTGCCAGCTCTAGGAAAGATCCCTGTGTGAAACCTTTGATTATGGCTTCTAGTCCAGGTAAACAGTATAGTACTGGTTTGACTTGATATAATAAGCTAGTTTCATATTGTCCCAAGTAATGTCCCTGTAATAGACCTCTAAATAGCAACTGCTCTTTACTTTGCAGTTAAGCCTTTACTTTCTGGATACAAACGCAGTCTGAAATTGGTGGTATCATAGCAAGAATGTAAAAGGGATTTCACTATCCTAGATAAACTCTAGGATACAACAGTGGCTAGTTGACAGTGCAGTTCAGCTTTGAAAAGCTCTGTTTTTGTAAAGAGCTACAGCACTGCTTTTGCACCAAGCTCTGTCTTTGTGCCACACAATGGAGAGCAGAGGTCATTTCCACTGACCATGGCAATTAGCTGTCCTTCGTAAAGCAAGAGGGAAAAAACTGTAAAGAGAGGCAAATTGCATTTTATTTCCCATTCCTTTTCTTCCAAATACCAAAAAGTGCTTACACCATACCACTAACTAATTGAGTGTCCCATTTAAAATTTCTCTCTTAATGGTATTTTTCAGATGCTTAAGTTTTCAAGGAAACTGCAATACCTTTGCTCGGTCCAACAATTTTAGAGCCACCACATCCCCCTCCTAATAGGAGTTCTGTGCAGAGAGAAGAACAAAATGTGACCTTAAAAGCTTGCCGTTAAAGAACATTTGTCATACTGAGTATAGCTGCAGGGAACAAAACCTTATTGTTAATTTTAAAATACAAATGTTCTATACAAGAGAAAAGTGGTTGTCTCTCTGTAGCAAGGTGTTCTTTGGGGCTTGGTTTCTAGTCTATTCTAATCCAGTTTAACATTGAAAATCAAACATTAATGTATAATATTTACACATTCAATATTCCAGCTAGTGCTCTGCTAATCCATTTTGTTCACTGTGAATAGGAAACTGGGTTAGAATCTCCTTTTGAGTATCTCATCTCAGCAAAACAATCATTTCATCTCACATTTATCAGTGCTTTTGTAACCTCGAGGATTCAGTCCTACAGCTCTATTTGGGGCTGTTCTTGACTTAGGGCATATGTGTTCACCGCCTAATGAATATGGGCAAGCCAGTTTTTGACCAGTTTTGTGACAACTGTATATAGTACTCCCCCCATATCCGCTGGGGTTTTGTTCCAGGCCCCTCTGTGGATACTTGAAACCATGGATAGGAGTGAACTCCCCCTCCATGGTTTCCTGAGGGCCCCCCACCCTGCCCCCCCCGCTCTTATTTTTCTTTCAGCAAGCTTTGTTTCTTCCTTAAAACAAACAGAGAAGCAGCCTCCATTGCAGGCAAGTAGAACGAGACTAAGTCCTAGAGAGGCTCTGCAAGGTTTCTGTTAACCTTGCAGAGCCTCTCTAGGACTTAGTCTCATTCTACTTGCCTGCAATAAGCAGCCAGAGGCTGCTTCTCCTTTTTGTTTAAGGAAGAAACGAAGCTTACTGGGAAAAAAGTAACAGCCTGGGGGGGGGGTGTCCCTGCGATCCGTGGATAACTGAAACCGTGGATAGCGAATCCGTGGATATGGGGGCCCACCTGTATGCTGTTCTGGCTGGGCCCAGTGCAAGACACTACCTTTAGCTCTAAAGAAGTGGCTCCACACAGATGGTGCCTAGTGGGGAACTTGCCAAGGACTCAGGCTCATGCAACAGCCCACACCCATGACCAGCCACCCCCTGCGGCACCTACCGCTGAGGCAGCAACTCCCCATCACTGCCTTGTAAACCAGGACCTGTGAGGATGCTTACCCAGCAATTCTGGGGGAGCAGTGGCCACAACAAACCATCCTCTTCCCTCATTTCACAGTTCCCAAATGTCCTGACTCCCCACATTTTGTTGGGTTCTGGGGCATCCAGAAATTGACAATTTCCCGTTCGCTCTCCCAGCTGGACACCATTGATAAGGGCCAGATGGGAATCCTAACCAGGAAGTGACAGGTAACAGTCCTGCAACATTCTGCACCAGTTGTACTTTTTGACTGGTCTTCAAGGGTAGACCCACATAGAGTGCATTACAGTAGCCTAACTCTGATGCAACCAATGTATGGGTAACTATAGCCCGGTCTGATTGAGACAGGGAATGATGCAACTGGCACACCAGCTTAAGCTAGGCAAAGACATCCCAAGTTCTAGCTACCACCTGTACATACAGAAGCAATGTCGGGTCCAGGATCACTTCCCACTCCCACAGTATAATCTAGGGGCACATCACTTAGCATCATCACATTCTCATGAGATACGATAGATTCAGCTTAATGGAAGCTGCCGCCTCTTTGTTCCTCTTGTATTGTGTGTAAAATGTAAGTCACGTCTAGAGTTCTGGGAAAAGAGCTGGAAAGACAACTGAAGCATTTTATAGTAAGATTTAAATCATCATTTTGGCCACCAGCTCCTTCTGTGTCCTCAAAACCAACACAGAATAGAGTGTTGTAACAGAGCTAAGTAAAGTTGTGTATTTCATCCTGTCTTCGTCGTCCACCAGAATGTCTCTGGAATTATACCAGCAGTACTTGCTTAACCAATGACTGTTACCCTGTGGTGGCCATATCATTGTGCAGCCTGTGAGGGTTTGGCTGTCTCTGATGTTACACCTGCCATTCTCATGGGGGAAGCTGTCAGACATGAGTTTCAGATGTAAGTTTTACAAAGACACCAGGGCTTTTCCATCACAACCACTCTGTGAGGTAATTTCACCTGAGAGATAGTAACCTACTCACTTAGGCCATCCTGTAGACTTCTGGGATTTTAAAATGGTGCTGGGGGAAGAACAAGGTAGTCCACTGCTGCTCCCCACTGCCTCCCAATAAGCCACACAGGGAGCTCAGCTTCATGATGACTGAGCAAGGACTTGGACTTGAACGACTGCCTTCCTCCATATGAATCTACCCATTCCCAAAGATCTTCTGCTGAGGCTCTCTTGAAGGTCCCATTGTCATCTGTGGGGAGGCCTTCCCAGTGGTGGGAAGGTGGGATTCCTCCCCACATGAGGTGCAGCTTGGTCCCATTTTATCAGTTTCTTGGAGGAGGCTGAACTGGTTTTTGTTTCAGCAAGAACTTCTCCGATTCCCCTAATTATTATTGAACACCGTTGTAACTTTCTCTTGCTCCTCTCATTGCTTTTTTAATTTTTTGTTTTGATGCTATTTTTTTAAAAAAAACTTGTTTTATATGGCTGTTTGGCTTTTAAAATTGTTGTAAGCCATCTTGGGCTTGATAGGAAAAAGACAGGATACAAATATTGTAAGTAACTAAGTA
This sequence comes from Plestiodon gilberti rubricaudatus, assembly GCA_026170595.1. Taxonomy (NCBI): domain Eukaryota; kingdom Metazoa; phylum Chordata; class Lepidosauria; order Squamata; family Scincidae; genus Plestiodon; species Plestiodon gilberti. The sequence goes on from JANXHW010000005.1 coordinate 61,919,107, forward strand.
CGGTTAAATAGAGTTCCTCCAAACCCTCTCTAACCACATTCATGGATACAGTGGCTCTACAACATACAGAGTTCCAAGTACCATAAATACAGGGCTGGCCCAAGCCCTCTTGACGGCTGAGATGGCATGCCAAACGCTGCCCCCTTTACCTGATGATGTGCCAGGCCAGCCTCTGCTCCTCCCACTCTCCAATGTTCTCGCTCAGCTCTCTCCTCCCCTCCACATTTCATCTTCTTCTCTGTCCTCCTCTTCCTTTTCCAGTCCAGGGAGTGGGACGAGAAGGGTTCTTTGATTGCAAGGAGGGGGGAGCAGGGCTGCACTCACTGGTCCCACTGATGCTAAAGTGCTCCCAGCTGGCAGCTGTGCCTTCAGCATTCATGAAAAGAGACTGTATCTACATATACTGTACCATGCTGGCAAGAGCTTGGGATGATCAACGTTCCTACTAGGATGCTGTATACAGCTATGGCTCCTTTCCCAAGAATGCAAAAAGCATGTCCACTAAGGTCATGACCAGCAGACACATCAGCAGGTGGAGACAGCAGGTGTAATCCCACTTCTCCCCCCCATCCCTCCCCCCCCCCATCAGTGAATGCAGGGAGCATGACTTGAAAAGAGAAAAGGTAGAATTTGGAAGGAAAGTTAAAACCAGAACTTCTTTGAGTTTGGAAACTAGGTTGCAGAAAGCGTAATCAGTATAGTCCTGGCTAATTATACCAAGTGGATTTGATTGAGAGAAAGGAATGATCATAGACAAAGAGCCCAATCCTATGCATACCTCCTCAGAAGTAAGTTCTATTATAGTCAACGGGGCTTACTCCCAGGTATGTGTGGATAGGATTGCAGCCTTACTCCAGCAACATGTACAGTTTTTTAGAATTTATTTTCCCTGACCCGTAGGGGGAGACAACATATTTTTAAGGGTATGGATGAATAAAATCTGGGAAAAAAATATGGCAGTCTCACACAACTCACTTTAATTGATGAGGATATGTGGATTTCAGCTGATTTGGTTCCATTGAACTGAGTAGGACTAATTGGCTAAAATACTGTATTGGCATTAGATTTCTCTAGCTTCTCCTCACAATGAGTGAAACCATAGTAATGATGCACTTGATAGCCTAATTGTGATGCATTTCTTCAGAATACACTCTGCTTCTCCCACTTTGTACTTGTCAGAAAATGTGGGTGTGTGCTTGGAGTGTGCATTTCTACGAAGAAATAAACACATTTTGGATACAGAGACATTTAGCAACAAAATGGCGATTAAGGCTGTCAATAGTTGTAAGTGCCTAACAACTAATCTTGTACTGACCATGTTAATGAGTTATTTAATGCTGAACTAGCTAAATAGGAGAAGAGACTTTCAGATTATTTGGACATTTGCATTAGTAAGCATTGGACAAAGCTTTGCTATATGGGCAAGGGATTGCTAGGAGTGAGCATGCAGCGACAATTAAGTCCAGTCGTGTCCGACTCTAGGGTGTGGTGCACATCCCCATTTCAAAGCCGAAGAGCCAGCGTTGTCCGAAGACGCCTCCATGGTCATGTGGCTGGCATGACTCTCCTTGCCACAGCGCGTAGCATGCAGCTGGAGCACGGAGCGCTGTTTACCTTCCCGCAAGCGGTACCTATTTATCTACTCGCATTAACATGCTTTGGAACTGCTAGGTTGGCAGGAGCTGGCCAAGCAACGAGAGCTGTGTGACTTGCAAGAATGTCAATGTTCTTGCAAGTCCTTCATCAGGAATAAGGTCCAGACAGGAGACATCCAGTATCCCTCTGCCAAGCAACCAGAAGCCTCTTCTTTGATACACTAATTGCCCATTTAAGTGGCAAAGCGTAAGGTGAATGCATTTTTGTGATGGAGCAGAGCAGGTTCCCTCACTGTGCAAATATGTCTACAGATCCATAGCCCCCTCACTGTAAGCACAGAGATATATAAATTTAGTATTAGTTTGCACATGTATGTTCATCACTTAATAAGCTGCATATGTGGATGGCCACCACAGGAAAAAAGGATGGAAATTAAATATCAGCTAAAAAGCACAATGCATTTCAATAAAGTCAAATTCAGACCATCCATTGCCAGCCATCAAATGTACAATCATCATGCACAGAGAATTCAAATGATAGATATGTGACAGGCAATCTGCTCATGCTCAAATGGAATTAGTTCAGAATAAACCAACCTATTTCCCCCAAGTCAGAAAATACCTTGGCTTATTTCCAAGTCAAGCCAAATCTATTTCCAAGCTCATTCTCATGTATGCAGCCTCCAAACCCCACCCATCAATGACCCTCCAACCTCCCTTCCCTCCCACTCATTTACCTGACCTCAACCACTGTTCCAGTGATAGGAAGCATAAGGGTAGGAAAGAACATGCACCTGGCACTCCATGTAATATTGTGTCAGTCATTGGAGGGAGGGCCCCTGCCTCCAATGACTGGCACAATGTTACATGGAGTGCCAGGTGCATTTAATTTCTGGGAATCAGAGGATAACTACATTTCCCAGAAGATGCTTTGCCTGACACATGGCTCTCCTCTCCCTCCCTCCCTCCACTGGAGCAGAAGAAGCCTGGTGACTGTGTGGGAGGGAAGGGGGAGAGGATTTTGGAGGACAATTTACGATGAGGGATGGACATCAGGGGAAAAGAATGGAATATTCCATGGGCTCAAATTAAAATCTGAGCCAGGGAAGAATTTGGGAGTTGTAACGGTAACCTCTATGACTAGCACTCTCGGTGAAATTTCTAATCTACATACATGTCCAAATACGATAAGTTATCTAACAAATAAAATATACTTGCAAATTCATGCCTTTGCAAACCTATGTTGTTGTTGGGGGGGAGGCCCATTCTCCCCCCCCCCACAACTGGTGGAATGCCAGTATGAGGAGGAGCCACGCCTTGGGCTCCTCTCATTTCCCCCAGGACCTTTCACTATCACATTACCCTGGCACTGCTGGAAGAAAGCTGTGCTGCAGTGCCGTGTGCAAAGGCGATCTGAGGTGGATCAGGAAAGTCAGCTGTCATGGGGGATAGGGGTTTTGTAAGTGTCTGTTTGATCAAAGCCCTCGAGCCTTTGAATTCACTGAAGTTATGTTGGAACCTGTGACCTTAGAAAGCCGGTAGTGGTCCAAGCAACACTGATATTTTTTCTTCTTGGAAATACATGGGCAACTCAAGCCTATTCATGGCTTATGCTGACAAATCTGTCAGCGTAAGTCGGGAATGATGGTGCAAAAGTTGCTCCATTGTTCTGTGGGCTGCAGCCGCCATAGCAAACAGCCAGAGGCTGTGCACGGGTGACAGCAGCCCCGCTGAACCTCCTTCATCCCACGCTGCCACTGGTAAGTCAATGGAATAGGGAGGAGGCAGTTCAGGGTGGGGAGCAGGCCAAGCCAGGAATAGTTTGGAGGTGGGAGGGGGAGGATCTCGGAGGCGGCAGCACACACCAAGATCCTCTCCCCCTTTTCCTGGCCCACCACACCCCTGACTCTCCTTGGTGTTATGCCAGCAAAATAGATGGCATAGGTCCAAGGAGACCTATTTGAGACCAGGCAGCCTACGGGGAGGTAAATAAAAAAAAGATTTTTTTACTTACCTCTCCTGGGCTATCTGGTCACCCCACCCCCATAGCATGTATGGCAGCAGCATGTGCTCCATCAGTGGTACTGCATGCTATGGGCTAGCAGGGGGTAGGATTGTGCCGTAAGTCCCCTACATATGTACAGGTTAGGTTCCAGGGAACTGTGCATAGGTCGAAAAACATACGTAGGTCGAAAATCCAGTTCTTGCCAATCCAACCCGGTGCTATTGCACCTGCACAAAAATACCACCGAAGGACTTACTGTGCCTGTGCAAAAGCGATGATGTAGCCACGGATAACTCAGACATCTGAAAGTCAGGGAGCCAGTGTGTACTGTATAACCTTCCACGTCTTTTTCAGATATAGAAGGTGAGTGAGTTGTGGGCTTTCGAGCAGGGGTACTATTTAGGGAGGGCAGCAAGAGAGGGAGAATGTTGCATCTCCTCCCATGTCTCAAACCCCATGTGGTTATTCCATTTTTGCCTCTGGTTATGAACATATAAGTAGTAACCACAACACTTGCTTTTAAAAGACACCCCCTCTTTTTTTTTTTTTTGCAATTCACCGTATTTTACACTCCATATGACGCATCAGTCCATAGGACGCATGCATCCTATGGAGCATAAAATACAGGAAAAAGTTTTACACTTACCTGGGCTTGGGGGCGCTTCGGGGAGGCCTGTGGAGGCTTTGGGGAGGCCTGCGCGAGCCTCTGCAGGCCTCCCCGGTGTTCACCTCGGCCGAAAACAGCGATTTCCGGCCATTTCCGGAAATGGCCGAAAATCGCTGTTTTCTCCTGAAGTGATTATCGGGGAGGCCTGTGGGGGCTCGCGCAGGCCTCCCCAAAGCCCCCACAGGCCTCCCCGAAGCACCCCCTTCGCACCATAGGATGCACACTTTTTTCCCCCTGTTTTTTGGTGGGGAAAAGTGCATCTTATAGTGCGAAAAATATGGTAATCTTGAATATATTCAAGACCAGGCCTTTGAAATTTCCTGTGAATTCTGCTCCCCGCCCTGAAATCTCTGTGCCTTCCTCTCCACCCTACCGAAATCTGAAATGACACTCTTGCTTTCAAGAATGTCACTTCAAATGTGGAAAGAAGCAATCCATGCAAGAAAAAGAGCAGAAGGATTGAAGAATAAAAATGGTGACTGGCCTTATTTAGCATTTTGTTTTCATCACATTCCAGGACAGGTGAACCATATTGAAATCCTCCATGGAATTGGAAGACATCTCCTGTGCACAAACCTGTTTCTCTTTTAATCTTCGAGCACAAATTAGAATGATCAACTGCATATTTCATCACGCACATGTGTTGGAGTGAGAGTCAAAAATGCTTTTTAGAACCCCTTTACCCTTTGCCACATTCAGAAATGCAGGAGAAATTAAAAGAAAAATAAGCTGACCTCCTGTACGAACATTTTCCAGAGCAGTTTTTCAAATTAATTCAGTTTAACTATTACATTAACTTAATGGCTATTTTCCCCTACTTTAACCATGTTAAATGTGCCGGCAATAATGAGCTCCTAATGCCGTCTTTTTCGAGTCTCAGAGGCATCTTTAGAGTCCTGCTTATCTCCTGGATCATAAAGCTGCATAATTTAGTATTCAAACAATTCATTTAAAACTGAAGTACTTTGAATTGCCGTAAAATTAATCAGCACAAAGAAATCTTAACACGTTGGCTTGCGTGTCTTTACTCTGCAGTGCCAAAGATGTAAGTAGGAGGATAAATAAAACTTTTACAATAATTTTCCTTTTGTACTTATGAATCAGCTAGAAGAACTCCCAGCGTATTTAAACTAAAAGACATTTGATGAAAATTTCAGGGAAAGAGCCTTTATGGGTAACAATCCATGTTGCTTATTTTGATAAGCCAAAGCTTTTAGATTGTTCCATACCATTACATCAGCTTTAAACCCCACACAATCCAAATAAATGGCATTCTAAGCTATTTTTCTGTCTGTTGCCAAGGAGAGAGAGAGAGAGAGAGAGATGTAACAACCAGCACACCCTTAACTGGCTATAATCATGTGTTCCATTGTGAGTCACAATACTGGCTCATTTGCCAATCATTTTATATGTTTCCTCCTCAAAACTTTTCATTTGAAATGTATAGACTTAAAAGAATGCCAACACATGGAATTCTGTAATATACAAACTTGCTTTCGTAGTCCAGAGACTTCCAGCGCAACCCTGACTAAGGATCTGGCTGGCAGCCCAGAGCTGCCCGCTGGATTCTGATCCCAGGCTTCCGTTGCACTGGCAGGCTGGAGGTCTACTTGGGGAAGGGGATGCTCGTCCCCTTTCCTGGGTGTAAATAGCTGGCAGAAGTTAGAGGAGACCGTGTAATGGCCTAGCAAGCCCGGCGGGGACGGGGATATGGCGGGCACCATCCCCTGCCCCCTCCTGGGCCGGCTAGGCCAATGGCCCCTCCCTCACCTGCCGGATCGCCCACGCGGCTGCAGGCTGGAGAGCTTACCTTTCTCTGGCAGCTACGTCCAGGTCCGGCAACAGAGTGAGGGAGGCCGGCCTTGTGCCAACCTCCCTTACTCCTGAGGTGTCGCGAACGTGCTTTATGGCACATTCGCGACGTCTTGGAACAGCGGAGCACTCGCTCCGCCATTCCTGTCTTCCAGTGGATTGCGCTCTTCATCTTCTTAACCCTTTTTGGAAGAACAAGGCAAATTGTTTTTTTATACTGGTCACATCCTTATTGGGGGCCGACGGGGGCTTGCAGCAGAGAATAAGACAGAAGAAGAAGGCAAGGATGATGGAGGTGATTGGCAGCTGCTTCTCCTTACCACCACCACCACCACCACTGTGCTCTGTGTCACAGAAGGGAAAGGACAGGTGAACAGATAGTGATGAAGGAGGAAGAGTGGTATGGCCTCATTTCTCCTGAGGAGGAATTCTGAAATTTGCTTCACAGGTTTAGGTTGGGTGCAATGTTGGTGCCACCCCTAGCCTAAGGAGATGCCTGATCACAGCGGGCCCTGACACTGTTCCAAAAGATGGATAGGACTATGATAACACAGGGGTAAGTGGTCTAAAAAGATGGAGAAGAGGCCAGTGAGCTCAGAATAATTTAAAGGGGCAGAAGAATTTAAAGGGGCAGAGTCCTCTCCTGAAGCCTTGCACTCTGGCATCACCGGGTGGCCTCTATATTTTATACAAAGAAACCTCATGGCTAGTAAAGAAATACCATACAGTTTTATGAGAACTGGATCCTAGACAAAAATATAGATTTGCAACCTTCCGAAATGTCAGAAACATTTAAAGCAGAACCAGCTTGAAAGCAAATGAATTGTCTTAAAGCTATACTTTGAAATAATGAACTTGTTTGTACTAGCAAAAGAGGCTGGTATCCAAACACATGTATTCCATTTGTGTTTGTTACATAGACTGCCCTGGATTATTTAACATACCTTTTGTCCCTCTGGAGGGACAAAGGGAAGTCAGCAAAAATGAACTATTGTATGATTCCCAGTTCTTGCCAATCAAAGCAAATAAGCTTATGAAATGCAGACAAAGAGGTCACCACTGAAGGTCTAGTGAGAAGCAATGTTTTTCTTGCCATTGCAAAATACAACATGCATTAAGGAGACCCATAGTTGGCACCTTGCTGTAGGGGGATTTCAGTACAATCCTGAAGGTAGCCTTGGATGGGGATGCCTAAGATTGCAATATTATTATTAACAATATTTATATACCGCTTTTCAACAAAAGTTCAGAAAGCGGTTTACAGACAAAATCAAATGATTAAATGGCTCTCTGTCCCAAAAGGGCTCACAATCTAAAACAGATGCAGACCACCACCAGCAAACAGCCACCAGAAAAGACACTGTGCTGGGGTGAAAGAGGGGCAGTTACTCTCCCCCTGCTAAATATAAAAGGAGCACCAATTGAAAAAGTGCCTCTTGCCCAGTTAGCAGGGAAAATATTGCCAAGTGGACTGAGTGTGTATATGGCTGCAATCATCTACACAGTTTCCTGGAAATAAGCCCCACTGAACACATTGTGACTTACTTCTGAGTAGATATGCATAGGATTGTGCTTTATGTCTGTGCAAAGGACATCTGAACATATAGGAAGCTGTCATATAGTAAGTCCACCTGATGTGGCCCACTCTGACTGGTCGTGGACCTCCAGGGTTTCAGACAGAGAAGACTCTTCTCCAGCCCCACCTGGAGCTGTCAGGTATTGAACCTGTGACTTCTTGTATGCTTAGTCAGGATTGCGCTGTGAGTCAGTTCAGACAACTGCTTTTCAGTCAATGCCCCTTGAGAAAGGTCACTGACTGGAAATGCATTGGGCTCAATAATATACCAGTTTCAGCACACCTTTGAGGTTCCCTCTCCTGCTACTTCAGCACTGGTGCTCTCCCTTCTTGTTTTCTTTCTGTCTTCTCATGCCTCACCTTCCATTGATAAAGACAAAGAAGAAAAAAAGAAGCAATGAACAGCCCCTTTCAGATCAAATCTGTTTTCACTAAGTCAGAAATGTTATGACTTTATTTATTTAACACGTACATCTTCAAATGCAATGCTTTCTTTCATAAAAGGAACTTCTGAGAATGGGAAAGCCAGAAAATATGAGGTGGTGCTGATTTCTGGCTGCTGCTGCATGGAAGAAAAGAATTCAAAGCTTGTTATTCGGTGTTTTGTTTTGTTTTTAATTATCTGTAGGGAACTATTGTGCGTCACACCTACTTAATGGGAAAGTGAATTCCACCCTTGATTCCTGGCAAAGTTGCAGCAAGTGCCTAAAAAACACTGTGATTTTTCTTTATATTATGTATGCATTATAATATACCCCTCCTCAACATTAGCAAGGCAAAATATCCTGAGGATTGAAAAATGCAATCGCTTGCCACATGGTGGCCTTCAGGCAACTTCACATGCTATATTTTATTTTACTGAGGGTCAAACTAGACTGAAGTGGGAGTTACCTAACTGACCTCTTTTTCTTTATCAAAAAGCAGCCATGGGCGGGGGGGTTCATTTGGATCAGGGCTGTGCAATATGTTGTGCAAATAAGATATCCCCTCTGCAGCTATTAGCAGCTTGGTGAGGATTTTTATCTCTGTCGTGGTGCGGGGTGGAATAGGTCAGCAGACCCCTCTTTCCTCATCATGGCCATGGTCCAAATCATCCACCACCCCATAGTTGCTTTTTGAAAAAGAAAACTACTTTGAGAGTTGCAATCACAGAATTGCCATGTCACTTCTAGTTTGACCTTAATTGAACACCTGAACATTTAAAGTATGAATGGAGCAAAAATGTAGATGAATGGGACTCCAAGAAGGAGGGACTGGTTGTTCCCAAGATAATTTTTTTAAGTGCCATAGTGAAAATAACATATATTAATTAGTTCATCAAGACTGGGATTTGTTCTTTATTTTAAAAAATGTATATTCTGCTGCCTTTCCAGTTCTTTTAAAGCTGCAATAACTATAGTAAACATAGCATAAATGAAAACCCAACTGCAGCATAACTCATCAAGCAACGAATAAGAGACCCATATAAAATAACGTGACAGCAGAAAAAATACATTAAACATAAAGATGGACAGGTAAGATGGTATGAGAGGTGGGACAGGGTGGGGAGGGGAGGAACAGGGGCAGGTGGAAAGAGGTGGCAATGGGTGCAGGGAAGGGAGGAACAGGGAGGTAATGGAGCAGGGGTGGGTGGATCAGGCCCAAGAAGGGGGCAGGTTTGGCAGTAGTGGCAGCCACCAAATCCTAACCCCCAACCTGGGCCTGATCTGTCTTCATCGCTCAACGTGGACTTGCATCAGCTATAGAGCTGGCACAGGTTCAGTTGACCCACAGTGGCTGTTGGGGCTTACAACAGTAGCTGCATTGGTGCTGCTGCATTGTCATGCGGGCAGTCTGTTAGGATTGGGCTGATCCTAACTAAATCCCCCATGCGGCGATACAGCGGCATAGGCGCGGGCTACGCTGCGTTGCATGGGGGAATTTAGCATGCTTGAGGTCTCCTCGGGATAAGGGGACATTTGTCCCCTTGCCCTGGGATAAGCTGCAGCAGCGGCAATGGCTCAACTCAGACCTTGCCCAGTGAATCGGTGATATCAACTCAGACCTTGCCCAGTTGATCCATGTTGGTGGATCAGGCCCAGGAAGGGGGACAGGATATGGCATGCACTGGCACCGCCAAACCCGCCCCCTCCTGGGCCTGATCCACCCACTCCCTGCCCTGTTCAGCCCCCTTCCTGCTCTCCCCACACTCTCCTCCCACCCCATTTCACCCTCTGCATGGACTTACCTGTTTTGGTGGATGTCCGTGCAGCCGCCGGCAACCGCAGGAAGGCTCCAGCCTTCCCGCCGACGTGGCAAAGCCCAGCGTTAGAATAGGATTGGGCCATTAATTGAAAATGTGCTCATATAACACTAAGAAAGGGGACTACCTTGTAATTATGTCTGACCAAAATGAGATATGTCTTTAAGGAAATGTGAAAAATTATATAATATATGTTTCTTTTCTAAATAAATGTCTGTTATTGATTGAAAAACAGCCCATTTTTCTTTCTTTCTTTTGTCGGTCATTTATGGCAAGCTGAGAATTACAGTCTATTTATTTAAAACATTTATTTTGTTGGACTTGCTGTTGAACTTAACTATTGCAAACATCAAGCCAAGAATTCATCTGTGATTGGAAATAATGAGCTTGTGTTATGCACTCCTCAAACATTTGTCTTTAATTTGCATTTATCACACAGTGCTGCTGGACAGTGAGGGTAACGTGATGTGTGCATGTGTCTGCATGTTTAGTGAAGTTGTTGGAAGTTTGATATCTTATCTGGCTCACAATGCAAATTTACCCAATATTTCAAGGTGAGTACCCCTTGCCCAAGTAAGTGCTCTGCTTACAGTTTATATGAAGAATATGGAGTGCTTATGTGTCCATTTTGCTCCAGCAGGGTCAGCTTTCCTCAGATTAGGTGGGACTTAAAAAGGCAACTGTTGTGCTGGTGGGTTCATGGTGCATTTCATTGCTGAAGTTGACTTTTTACAAATGGACATGTAATTTACTGAACCGTATCATGGTTCCTATCCTATACCCCAAGAACAAGGCACACCTCATGTAAATGTGACCTTTACAAAAGCAAATGACGCAAGTCTGGCTGTTGAGAAAACAAAAATCTACAAGCATGGGGGCGGGGGGAATGCCCTTATCTTACGAACAACAAATAATCTAATCATTTTTTTTAAAGTCAAACCAATAAAAAATAGCATGCGCATTGACAACCAATCAGGTGTGTGCACTTGCAAACAATGTCAATGCAGTGACCTGACAAAATCCTAACCTTGACAGCCTTTGCTCAGTTGCAGTCCACTGTTCTGAAGGGTTACATGTAACATGCGCAGTGTGTGCCAATCTTCATCCTTGGATCCCCAATTTGGCTTGGGCAGAAGTCAATGACTTTGATTCAGCTATGTGCACCAAGGCAGCCACTGCAGACCCAACCACAAGGTGAGGTGAAGCAAGTTGCATCAGCAGCAGAATGTGAGGGTTCCAAGGGGGCGGGCAGCAGATGCAAGGAACACTTCACCCCAAGTGTGCTGCAGCCACCACTGCCTTCCTCCAGCCCCAGTCTGTATGAATCTGCCCACATACTGTGGCCAATGGAAGAGGCCTTGTTGCACATCCCTGCACCCAGTGAGATGTGGAGGTGGAGATGCTTGATCACTCTCGAGATGCATTCTCGATAGCAGCATTGAGGCTTGAGAATGCACTATCCTGGCCCAATTTAGCTGCCTTGCTGGAGGTGTTCCAACAGCGGGTGAAATGCTACAGCACATTGCTGAATTTTCTGTTGATAGCTGATGTAGTGTTTTTTTTTTAATGCATTGCAGTTGTATTAGTTATTTTATTGATTATTATTTTATCATTTTATATGTTGGAAGCCACTATGAGTGCCCGATGAGTGTAGGAAATGCTAGATGTAAATTATTTTATAGAAGAAATAACAAAAGATAATCATGTTCCATGCGGTGAAAAATGTTTGGCCCAAATTACACATTACATTACTCCTGTCATTAACTGATGGGTTTAGCACAGGAAGTAGACCAGAAATGCCCCTCTTTACTCAAAATAGCCATGGAGGAAGTCAGTGTAACTCAGGAACATGGAGTGTGTTGGTGGGAAGCTGACAGTTTCTCCCACCACCACTTTCCACCCCAAATTCCCCCCCCCGGTATTTGCAGTAAATATTTGCGGGGGGGGGGGTTTCTGGGGTTTTTTTTCTTACTAAAAGGGGATACATCCACTCCATTAACTATGTTCATCAATTAACAATAGGGTTAGCATAATGTGCTCCTACAACCAATAAGCTATTTTTACAGCCCCAATCCCTATCCTCTTGTTCTACGGTGAAATGCACATTCTGCAGGTGGACGTGATGTTCCACTAGTGAGCAAAACTTCTGTCAGCACAATATCTGTCTGTCAGCTGCATGCACAGGCCAGTGGAGAGGCCACTGTCCCCCAGCGCCAGTGAGTTGGCCGTGGGGGCAGGCGACGGGAGGAGCTGGGCAGGGAGGGGGAGGAATGGGGGAGTGTCAGGACAGGGATGGGGAGGGTGGGAGGCAGAACAGGGGAGGAGAGGGGCAGTTACCAGCGGCACTTGCATGTGCTAGTACTCTATGCTCCTTCCCTCTCCCTTACTCATTTACACAAGTTCCCTTACCCTGAGGAGACCTCCAAAACTGCTCTCCCCACCATAAGATTCAGTGTGTGTGAATTCAGTGGCACAGGTGCATGGGATGTGTGTGTTTCGATAGGATTGGGCTGTTAGGAAATGAAGCCAAATTGATACCAATGTATGTCCCAAAACAGTTTTATGCATTATGATTTCAAGTGGGTCGAGTGTTAACTATAGTTGTAGTGGGTATAGTGTATAGTTCATGGCTGTCTGTTTTTAGGCAGGGCATGTTCAAGAATGAGCACATTCCAAAGGAAGGGCAGTGTCTGTTTCAGAGAGTTCTGCCAGTTGAGCTGATGGGTGGGATAGACATTATATCTTGTCAGACAAAAATATTTTTTGCTCTATTCTTCTACTGGGTGGATGCAAGTTTCAGTGGTGCCTTTCAAAAACATTTTTGTACTTCTTATCACAAACTGGCTAAATGTTCAGAGACCAGATAAGACATTATCAAACTGTGACACTAGTCAGCCAATAATTCTGGTACATGAGAAAATATCACTTGCTGTTTTAGCAGTTTGTTCTCATGCAAATTGGAACATATTGCTACCAAGTAGAACATGTAGTATTCTTATGCATATTGTCAGACTTTATGGACCTGATAATCTTATGATCTGGTAGACAATTTAAAAACTATGTTAGCTGAAGTTTGCTTACACCTATACCACAAACTACCACTGAAACTTCCCACAGTTTCAAAAAGGATATTTATGGTGACTTGCTCCAAAAGAGGAATTCCAAAAGAGGAATTCAAAGGGGATTTGAATCCCTTTTCCGTTCTGGGGCCTCCCGTTCTCGCTGCGCCGCTGGTTAAACCGGCACAAAAGTTAAGTTGGATTGCGCTGTTAAGCCCAAAGCCCTCTTGAGTGCACAGAATTGGTTGTGCTATTCTTTGAATCCTGTCTGTGGTCTCCTAGTGTGAAGCTGCTGTTCGTAGAGACAGATCATTAGCACATCTAGCTCTGTGTTGTCACCTCTGCCTGGCAGTGGGTCTTTAGCGTCTTTCCTAGGGACATTTCCCTGTTGCTGAGATTCTTTAGCTAGAGATGAAATCTGTAACTTAATGCATGCAAAGCATGTTCTTGACCTATGGGGAACACACATGCGCACCCATCCCTGGGCATGTGAATCTGACTGTGGATTAGATCTAAGTGTCAGCTATTTTAAAATCCTGTTAGCAGGTTTGTATATGTGTGAAATCCTCACATCTGCCATACCTGAATAAGTAACATCCGGAGTGGCCCTTAGGGAGAGTTTATTTGAGCAATTGTTACAAAGGTAAATAGCTCTTGCAAGGCTACATTTCCCTCTAATTTTCTCACAGTTATTTGTTCTCACAAATACCTTCCTAAGCGTGAAGTCAAGGTGTAACTCTGTGAAAGTCATCCATTGAAAACTAAAACAAGCACTTTCTGTGATTGTAGCTTCATTTGATCCCATTTACCAGAATGAGTAACCATGGGAGAATTAAAGAGAAGTGTAGGATTACATTTCCATGTAAAGGTTGTTCATACAAATATATCCTTATCAAGACATATATCCTGTTGGTTTCTGTGGAAGCTTATTCCAAACACGAATTTCGGGTAAGTGACATGATACAGACCAATCTTAAGCCTGTCTATTAGTAACCACTGAGTTCAATAAGACTTCTGTCTTGGTAAATATTCTTAAGACTAGACCTCTAGAGACTAAGTGCTCATGTCTTGTCACACTGAATGCTCTCATACTGACAACTGGTTGTACAAGAAATGGTGAAATGCTGCAAGAAATAGAAAGCGATATTTATGGAGCTGAATTATATTTCTGTTCTTTTCAAGTGAAGGATAAAATCTTCTTTTCCTCATTTGTCATCTCTGACACAGGAGTATCAGAATCTGGAAATCACTCAACTTCCTTGGCAGAAATACATTTTAACATTTAAGGTGAAATGAAAACTTGAAAAGAAATGCATGAAACAATATTTTAAAACCAACCAGTGCTTAAATTTAAAACAGCCCAATCCTATCCTTTCCTCTGCCACTGGTGTGTGAAAAGGTGCATGCTTCCCCCCCTCCAACAGGCACGAGCTGTATTCAGTGGGGGTGGGGATGGAGCCAGAGGCGAAACTAGACTGGAGCGGAGGCAAGTAGTTCTGCAAGACTCCATTACACTGGAGTCAGCGGCCCCTCCCCCTTGCTGTTGGAGCCATTCTGGCGGCAAAGGCAACACGCAGCAGGACACTCCCCTGTCGCTGCTGGAATGGCTCCAACAGCAAGGGGGAGGGGTCGCTGACTCCAGTGTAATGGAGTCTTGCAGAACTATGCCTCCGCTCCAGTCTAGCCACAGGAGGAGACTGATTGGATCAAGCTCTCCCACACACACAGTGGAACCAATGGGTTAAAGCCCATTCTCCCCACACCATGTCCCTCATCCAGGAGGGACCCAATGCAGTGGCTATTAAGGAAAAAAAAGCAGATCAGCATTGTTTGTGTTTACCTGTTGTTTCACCCTTCATCTGATCTGCCTTATTGTGTTGTTGTGAGGATAGAATAGGAGAACTTCTATCTACAGTATGTGACACCAATATAGAAATAAAACTTGCATGCCAAGATGCCTGTCATGCTTGATTACAAGATTTGAACACACAATGTTGGTGTGCTGATAAAGAGGGGAGACAACATTCCAGTTCTTGGAAGGAAGGACAGGATAACAGCTACACCTCCAAAACACTCGGTGCCAAAGCATTTGCCATTATCTTCCTGAATCTGCACGCAGAGTCCTGATTTATAATCACCTTTTGAAATGTTTTGCAACTTCATCTACCAAAATAACTGGTTGCCATCCCTTATCATATCCCCAAGAAAAATTCTCATCATTCCTGCAACAATTTATATGTTTCTGTTTAATAGCGCTGTTCTGTTACCAAGGTAATGATATAACTAAATTTTTGATTTGGCACAATGACTGACTTCTTGTTCTTCTCTTTTCCCCAGTTTGCTTTGCATCTGCTGGTAATTCCACTTTTTAATTTTCTTTCTGAAAAATCAAGACTTGTAAAGGCCTTGTATTTGTAATTTTAAAGAACTCTGACAATAAAAAATACACAGCCCAGTCCTAGCAAAATCATCCCATCAATGCAGCTGTGCCTATGGAGTGCATGCCGCATCCGTGGGAGGCCAGTTGGAGTGGTCTCCTCGGGGTAAGTGAACTATTGTTCATTTATCTCAGGGAAAGCTGGCATAAAAGGCCCTGCGACAGCGCAAAGATCGCACCACTGCCAGGTCATTTGAGGCCATTGTCGCAAGGCAGCTGCAGCGAGGGTGTTCTTCCGCCATGGATCACAGACGACTCCAGAGCAGGTAGGTTGGCATGGGAGGCAGTTCATGAGTGAGGCAGGGGAGGGAAGGGAAGGGGGAGGAACTGGGTGGAATGGGGGAGGAACTGAGGGCGTGTAGAGTGCAGGAAGGGTGGATCTGGAGGCAGCAACGTTTGCCAGATCCTAGCCCTCATTTTGCAGCTCGACCTGCCCTCCTCGATGTTGCACGAGCAAAATGGCTGGCATAAGTCTTGAGGAGACACATAGACAATTGGGCAGCCTACTAGGAGGGATTGGATTATGAAAAGGCTAGAGCATCAATTTGAAAACTCTTAACTACTGTGGAAGGTCAAACATCTGTGGAAGTCACAGTCAAACATCGGTCAAACACTGGAAGGTCAAAGGTCAAAACGTCTTTTGTGCTTACGGAACTTTAACTACCAAGTTGATTTGTGGTCATGTGAAAATCTGTATACTCGGAGGATCAATTGTTTAAAAATCCATTTAAATGAGTGATGTTCTGTTGATTGTGGCTTTTAGTTGTATGATCCATCTAATATACAGTATGTGATTGGATTTATTTCCACACATTTAATCTGTTTCTTTTGACTAAATGGTGTATATATTGGATACATACAGGTTTGCTTGCTCTCTTAATCTTGGCTTTTTGTGATGTTTCTGTCAATGTGAAATTTGTTCACATTTAGACCATCCTAAGTACCTTGGAAGAGTATACTTTGCTCTTGCCCTCTAGGATTAAATCTGCCAAAAAGATGTTTGCATGACTGAGAGCAGAATAAGGTGCACTTTACTTTCAATTTTTGAATGTATGCACCAAAGATGTTTTTACATATACACCTTAAAATGTAAATGTGATGAACTGAACACCATAGTAGAAGGATGCTTGTCAGAGAGCCAGAATTGACTGTGGCTCCCTGTTGAATGTTGACTCTGTAGCAAACCTAGGCTTTTTTCTTCTTTTTCTTCTTTTTTTTTTTGCCGTGCAATGAATCCAACAGCCCTAAGCATGTTTTGTTCATTAGCAGAAGTTGCTTTTGCAAACAGAGTTTCTTTCTCATTTGAAAGCTCAACTGTTTTTCTTGATCCCAGTCATTTTACTGTTGATATGCTAAAACCAATAAAATGTGGTTCCTCCATCAAATTAGAAAGTGATAAGATTAAACCACAGAACAGATCTCTATTCAGAGAGAATATAAGGGTAAAATGTAATGTGACGAGGCAGCCATGTTTGTTTATTTAGATGTCTTCCCAGTCACATATACATACATGTGTGTGTGTTTGTGTGTGTGTGTGTGTGTGTGTGTCTGTGTGTATCGTTGCTTGGCCAGCTCCTGCCAACCTAGTAGTTCCAAAGCATGTCAATGCGAGTAGATAAATAGGTACTGCTTGCGGGAAGGTAAACAGCGCTCTGTGATCCAGATGCATGCTACGCGCTGCGGCAACGAGAGTCATGCCGGCCACATGACCATGGAGGCGTCTTCGGACAACGCTGGCTCTTCGGCTTTGAAATGGAGATTCAACACACACACACACACACACACACACACACACACACACACACACACACACACACACACACACACACACACACACACACACACACACACACTGAAGGTCTCATGTGAGGTGTAGGTGCGGGGTGATCTCCCCCTTCACCTTATCTTGCTGCACTTTTCTCCCAGCCTGGCTCACTACTGACTGGTATCAGAACCAGACTATGAGAAACGTGTTTGGGGCAGTGGAGGGTTCAGTTCCCATCATCACCCACATGTACTTTTTGGTGTTAAAATTAGACTTTCTTCCCCCACTTGGTAGGTGAATGGGACCAATGTGTGAACAACACACATGGCTGCTCCATTGCATCTAGTTTGGTTCTAAGTACAAGGATGGCAATTGAATGAAGTCCTTTCCCCATATTGTTTTAAGTGCAATGAGTGCATTGCAGGAGCATCATTGACACCTATACAATACAATCGCCCCCCGCAATACAATCGCCCCCCGCCATGCTAACTTGCTGATATTTTCAATTTTGCATGTGCAACTTCAGTCTGCTCTGCTCATACAGTGCTGGGTTTAAAAAAAAAAGAGTTCAAAGAAGACTAGCAAGGAGCCCCTCTACTCCTCACTATCCCTCACTAGTTAATTCAATTCTAATTGCTTTGCTTGTCTAAAATGCTGTCTGCTCCCTCGCTGTGCAGAGCCTCTGCTAGGAAGGACCACTTTTCCCAGTCTTCCCAATGCTTAGTCACTGGCAGCCACATGACTGTCTTGCAACAACTGTCCCCACCATGTTCTATTGACACTTGTTTGAGGCTAATGAGGACAGCACAGTAAATCTAAAAAACAGGCAAGAGGAGACTTCTGAATTGTGCAGAATGGCCCTGGGGATACTTTGCATTGCAATTGCTTTGACTGACTTCATTCTCCCATGAACTAGATGGCTTGTGCCCTAGGTAACTAGCATATCTCATATTGCTTTTAAAAAAATGTTTTTAATGGCCTTGTGGAAGTAAAAGCCCCATTCCATCCATGGCGACCACGTCCAAGAACAGACAAAACACCTGAGCTGGGAGGCAAAACAAAGATGCCAATCTGCTCTTCAAGCACGATAGACAATCAGACGGGAGAGACTCAGAGCACTGAAATAGGAGAGCTGGCAGTTGAGAGACAATAGACCACAAAGGAGGAAGTCCCTGCTTTGAATCTTGCCTCTGCCCTGAACTCAAAGGTCACTTAGGCAAATAATTCGCTCAGACCCTTATCTATAATATGGTGATGACAATACTACTAGACATCCACAAATGCACTTGCCAGTTCGCCAGAAGCAAATATCTCCGGGTCTCTGGTGACCAGACCAGGACATCCAGAACAACATAGGATTCCCCTTCCCCCCAGAAATCTAATATTCACTGCTGTTTTTGAGATGGTAAGAAAAAGCAGGAGTTCCTTCTAAGCAATGGGAGAGGCTTCCTCCGTTTCTTATCATCCCCATATCTAGGCACAGAGGAAAGAAGATTTCACCGTTTCCCAATTCCCCTGTGCATGCCCCTGTGCATGCCAGAAGGCTTGAAGAAATAGAGGGGGTTAGTGCTGTCCACAAATAATGGCTGGCACAACCAGAAAAATAAGTATTAACCTACCTAAAAGGGTTGCTGTTGCTCTTATTATTATAAAACATCTACCTTGCCCATGTCCCTTTGGGGGACGCAAGGTGATTTATAAATAATATCAATTCAAAAACACTGTTAATACTAAAATACTATACAGCAAAACACACTAGAGCAACAAGGGGGAAAGAAAAGAGCTCAGCAGCTGGAGAGGTGTCTTGGGGAAGGTAGAAGCCTAGTGGGGAGGGTGCAAGAGAGATGGGAGAGCTGGCAAAGGTATTTACCGAGCCTCAATTTGGCTTAATACATGGTCCAATTTTTCCTCCCATTTTTTCTTTTTTGGGCAAAAAAAATCATTTTGAGGTGAACCATTTTGAGGTGAACCTCAACCAGCGTACTGATCTCTAGATACAGTAAGGGTAGAAGGCTACCGTGTGGTGTCAGAGGTGTGATAGAAAAGTACATCTGAAGCCAGTGAGCAAGGAAGTATCTTGTAGATGTTCCAGGACACAGTTATAAGCATAAAGGACAGTCAAAGAGAATAAAGAGAATCTTTTAAGGAAGCGGAGACCTTTGGGCTGTTGAGGATAATAGAGCTGAATAGACAAAGAACATGGGCAGGACTGTCACAGAATATGAGATCGAAGAGGTAGGGTGAAGCAAGGAGGGCTTTGAAGTTAAAACAATGACTTCAGGAGGTGATGAGGCTGAAAGAGTAGTAGCTTGCTTAAATGCACGTAGTGATTTCATGGCTGAAGCAAAATTGGTATGGGGCAATCCCAGCTTATATTCTTATCTACTCTGCTACTCTGACATTCAAAGGGTTAATACTTCCTGGCCAAATAGTATGCCAGGATCCTTCTGTGTCACACATCTAGGCTTTCAGAAAAATAAAGTACAGTACATTTCTTTAAAACTGCCAGTAAGTCTCTATAACCTCAGTATTCACAGAGACCCTAACAGTGAGCCAAGAGTGAATTAAAACAGAATTTATGTTCCTATTAGACGAAGTTGTCAAACGCAAATGAAATGATGGATTTTGGTGTACTTTCTGGGTAGAAATTTAAACATATCAAATTGGCATCATTACCAGTATGTGACAGCATCATATTCATCTTTGTACTGATGGTCTGCTCTAAATAATCTGTCATTCTCAGGTTTTATCTAAGTACTGCTTTCATGCATGTGAGATGTTTGGAAGTTTTAATATCACGGCGGTACTTCTTGAGTCTAGCCTACGATACCGCCATGTTATGGAATTATCCAAGTGAAAAGCTGACACTTTATTTACAATCAGCCAGCACTGGTACTGTAGCCTAAACCAGCCTGGGGTAAGACGTAGAGAAATGTTGGGGTAATCTTGCCAAAGTCCTGCCAGCCATGCTGAAGTTCTTCAATCATCTTTAAATAATGTTGTGGAGAATAGTGTGTCAAATTTGGATCAGCAAATGGTACAAATGGGGACCAGACCTTAAGGGAAGTGAATGGCTGCTGCGAAACGCAGTCCTGTGTATTATTTCTCTGGATTTGTTTGTTTAAAAAAATTCTATCCTGTCTCATCAATAATTATCAAGGCAGCTCATCACACAGGATTAAAACTTCATGAAAATGGTTACAAAGTGAAGCAGCGAAAACAGATTTCAGATCACCGCTGATTAAAACCACAGCCAACCAAGGGCACAAAACAGTGACTTCATCAGGTTAAAAAGCTAAGAAAATAGGGTGGACTTTGCCTGGCACTGAAAAGATAATAATGGTGGTACAAGGCAAACTTGCCTCAAGAGGGAGCTCTACAATTTTGGGACCACGGCCTCTGATGATGGGGGAATCCAGGGAAATGCTTCAGAAGAGACACACAACTGATGGACAGGTTTCTACGAGATTTTCTTCACTCACATGGCAATGCTTACTACTAGAAAATGCACAACGTGACATCACCAGGCTGTATATTTCCAGATGGGGCTCCACAACCTGCCCACTATGGGCCTCCTCCACCTTGGGTGTTTCAAGAATTTGCTACATGTTGCCGCCATTCCCAGGAATGGCTCCAATGGCGAGTGTGTTGCAGCATCTTGCACTACTTACAGCACCACACTCCCTCTGGCTATGCCACTGGCGACAACCGGTCAACTTTGACCTGTGCCATTGTTATCGCTGTCCGCATTAATCCGTGCAAGGCCCGATCTGCTCACCCCCATCCCCCTCGCTACCCTTCCTCTACCCCATTCAGCCCCCTCCCCGCCCTTCCCCACCTTCCCCTCACCCTGCTCCATTCCACCCGCTGCTTGGGCTTCTCTGGTCCAGCAGGCATCTCTGCAGCTGCTGGTGCCAGCAGGAAGGCTCTAGCCTTCCAGCCAGCATGCCTGGAACTAACGCTGTTGCAAAGCACTTTACGGCACTTTTGTGACAATGCGTGCTGGTAGAACTTGTGTTCCTCCAGCGCAAGCATTAGGATTGTGCCAAAAGGCTGATTGGTCATCAGTGGGCTTCAACACTCCTTTTCCCCAATGCAATACTGGTGAAAGATTGAGTAATTTGCTTTTGTGTGGATATATACTTAATGTCGTGTAATTATTAAGGGTTACTAAAAAGTAACCACGTCTGCTCACACATATACTGTTCAGAAGTGTTCTTGATTACCTCAGTCAGGGCCAGAGTACCCATGAGGGCAGCTGAAGCAGCCACTTCAAGGGGCAGGCTGGGGAAGGCAGAAAACTGTGGCAGGGATGCCTTGCACCCCATGCTGCCTGCCACGGTCTTCTCCCCAGTGGACCCCTTCTCCCATGCCCACTCTGCTTTCCAGAAGGAAAGAAGAGACAGTGAAAAGAGGATATTAGGGCAGCAACGCCCCACCCTCTCTTCTAGTGATGCTGCTACGAGTGATTGACTGCAATGCTAGGGCCGGAGAAGGAAGTTGGTGGCCACTGCAATCCTGTTCCAATTGTTCTCCTTCCAAGAGAGATCAGGACAGGACGGTGTGCACACCAGTTACCACCTGCTACCACACTGCTTCCTTATCTACTGCCAAACTGCTTACTCTGAAGAAGACTTGCTCTTCTGTTCCAGCACCCTCCTGTTCAAACTGTATTGTAGAAGTAGCAGACACTGCAAAATGAGTTGACGACGGTGTAGGCAGAGGTAATAGGGCATGCACGCTGACATACATGCTTAAAGAAGGGAGAAGGCAGACAATGTGGGCACTGCTTCAGATTTGGCTTGGGCTGTTCCTGACTCCAGTGCTAATGAACTAACTTGGTCTGACACACAATTTCAACAGCCTTGTTCCTTATAAAAGTGACATTTTCTCTAGCAGATTGAGGTTGCTTCTACACTGAAGCCTTGTTGAGCTGCGGAAGCTTTGCTTTTCCACCATCATCATCAGCATTAAACAAAGGCTCTGCACAGCACTCAATATCGCTCTATATTCTCCAGAAATGTTCTGAAGAAGATCTGACATGTTTATTCACAAGTAGGCCTCACAGCAGGCCAGCGGGTGGCGCAGTGGGTTAAACCGCTGAACCATGAGCTGTCGATCGAAAGGTCGGCAGTTCGAATCCTCGACGGGGTGAGCTCTCGTTGCTTGGCCAGCTCCTGCCAACCTAGCAGTTCCAAAGCATGTTAATGCGAGTAGATAAATAGGTACCACTTGCGGGAAGGTAAACAGCACTCCGTGTTCCAGCCGCATGCTATGCGCTGCGGCAAGGAGAGTCATGCCGGCCACATGACCACGGAGGCATCTTCGGACAACGCTGGCTCTTTGGCTTTGAAATGGGGATGAGCACCACACCCTAGAGTCAGACACGACTGGACTTAATTGTCAGGGGTCACCTTTACCTTTACCTAGACCTCACAGCAGTTCGAGACCCGAGTGCCATGTGACGGTGTGAGCTACCGTCTTTGGCCCCAGCTCCTGCCAACCTAGCAGTTCAAAAACAAGAAATTGCAAATAGATTAATAGGTACCGCCTCAGCAGGAAGGTAACAGTGTTCCATGCGCCAGCCACATGACCACGGAAGCGTCTTCGGACAGCGCTGGCTCTTCGGCTTTCTTTGAGCACCGCCCTTAAGCCGGTGACAGACCAAGCCCATGCTCCGTGCGGCACGGGGGTGCGTCCGTGCTGTGGGCGCATTTGGTCAGTGTGACATGGCTCCGTTTCTGCTCCTGGCAGCCGCCGTCAGACATCGTCAGCCACGGCCGCGTAAACGCTTCAGCTGCCCCAAGCCCAGCTCTGGCAACGTTTGTCCCGTTCCGTCCGTGTCCCAGCCCCCTGGAGGCGGGACACAGATCCCTCAGTAGCCATTCAAAGGAAATAAAGTGATTGAGTGGCAGGCAGGTGGAAGTGAGCGCTCTGGTGGCCAAATTGAAAAGCGCGGGAAAGCATTGCCGGCAGCTCTCTACACTGTTCTAGTCACATTTGTTGTAGTAGCAAAATAAAACAATACAGTACTAGAAATGGCAGGGGAATGGTCCTTGGACATAGACCTGGTCTGTGAAGTTCAAAAAAGACCATGTCTATACAGTATGGCCAGTAAGGATTACAAGAACTACAACGCCAGGCAGAGGGCATGGGAGGAGGTAGCCTCAGCCCTAAACTTGACAGGTATTTCCACTGTACCGTATCATATTCATTGTCTCCTCAATTGGAAGCCGTTGTTGGGGATTGCATTGGCATCAGTCCGACGCAGGGGTGACGCTTGGGCCCCCTGCCACTGCGCGTCACCTACCTTCAAGTACGTTGCACTTGGCTCGTTGTGCGCATGTGCACAAGGAGGCAAAAAGGATGACGCACGTCGCTCCCTGTGCATTGACATAGCATGAACAACGTACCAGAATCTGTGCATTGGTGAGGGGAGGCGTCCAAACGTTCCTCCCAGAGGCTCCCGCCGGACCCCAGCGTTTGATCTGGATGCATGATGCATCCAGACCAAATGCTTGCCTAGGAAAGGCTACAGCGTTTGGGGCTTTTCAGTCTGGAAAAAAGGCGCCTGAGGGGGGGGGGAACATGATTGAGACGTATAAAATTAGGCACTGGATGGAGAGAGTGGATAGAGGGAAATTCTTCTCCCTCTCAAACAACACCAAAACCAGGGGACACACACTAAAATTGAGTGGAGGGAGACAGAATGGACAAAAGAAAATATTTCTTTACCCAGCGTATAATTCATCTGTGGAACTCCTTGCCACAGGATGTGGTGATGGCACCTGGCCTAGATGCCTTTAAAAGGGGTTTGGACAGATTCATGGAGGAAAAGACCATCACAGGTTACAAGCCATAAGCGACCTCCTGGTTTTAGAAGTGGGTTTTCTCTGTGCCAGGTGCAGGGGAGTGGCAGCAGGAAACAGGTTATCTTGTTAGGTGTGTGCTCCCCGAGGAAGCTGGTGGGGCCACTGTGTGATACAAGAAGCTGGACTAGATGGGCCTTTGGCCTGATCCAGCAGCCAGGCTCTTTTCATGTTCTTATGCACTGCCGGACGCATCCTCACCTCTCCATTCACATGTGGCCTCTTCAAATATTAATGAAAGTGTAAAACTGCTCTGTGTGTGTGTGTGTGTGTGTGAGTGCCCAACCATGCCATGCTCTGTTCAGTCGCGCTGAAGTGTGCAGGGTAGGAATGTGATTTAGAGTGTGCATTGCAGTAACTTCCACCGCTTTCCTCCTCAGTTACCACTTGCACAGGTAAATGGAAGAACATACGTGACCGATATGTACGTATATACAGGAAAAGTGGATCTGGGGCGGATACTGTCATAGAGGACCCTTCATGGATCGTATCGAAGTACCTCGTTTTCCTGAATCCTTCAATTAAGTCTAAAAGGTACGAAATCTGCAATGTAAATTGTATTCAGACCAATCTCAGTTTAATAATGGTCCGGTGTTCCTGAAATGAGTATATGCATTTGCTAGCTTGTGTAAAAACGCAGGGAGAAGAATGTTTGAATGTTGAACGTCTCTTTTCATCTGTTTGTTCCCCCCCCCCCAAGTCTGTCAATGACAGGTATTAGTGGCAGGGGAATGCTGGGTCACATAACTAAACCTTGAGGCTATTCATTAGGGCTGCCTGAATACCAGAAATGAATTGTTTTTTGCAAATAAATAAACCAACAAAATATTACTTATAAAAAAACTATATTGTTTCTAGATCACCTTCTTTTACAATCTCTTAAAGCTATTGAGGTCCCAGTGGAGTGTCTTCTTAAAAAGTTTATCACAGTACTAAGGTGGGAACCACTGTCCTACATATCATGATATACATAACATATGTAAAAATTTTTGACTTTAGCACTTCTGGAAACTACAAAGACATGATGACATTGAAGGCCAGCGCACAGCCCCCAGCCCCCAGCCCCCAGCCCTCCGAGTCATGTTCTGCGATCACTGAACAGCCCTGCACCTCACAAGAAGACACAGTGACTTTAAATTTGAGTGAAATTAGTGACCATGGTGACGTTGAGGAGAGCACTCAGGAAGTGTACACACCTCCGGAAACCCATTCAGGTAGTACTCGCTGCGCAAGCAGACTCATTTATATTACTGTAGTATTTTTAGCAGTTTATACGTCCATTCCAGGAGCTCTGGTACGTGCACATGGTTCCCGCCTTTCCCGTCTTTGAACCTCACAATACCTCTTGGTGGTAGGCATAGAATACAGTGGCTGGCCCAAGGAAACGCTGTATGGTACAGCGTTAAGTTTGCACCTGGATATTACATGTCTGACACCGACCTGTCAGATATTTGTTCAGAACAGTAACATGAGCTAAGAAAAAACATATAATTCCCATAT
Source organism: Plestiodon gilberti rubricaudatus (assembly GCA_026170595.1). Taxonomy (NCBI): domain Eukaryota; kingdom Metazoa; phylum Chordata; class Lepidosauria; order Squamata; family Scincidae; genus Plestiodon; species Plestiodon gilberti. The sequence continues at coordinate 61,944,634 of JANXHW010000005.1, forward strand.
TTGTGATTTCAGAACCTGTTGTACCAGGCAAGAGGAGAAGACTCCAGCAGTCTGCACTGGAGCGAGTTGTACAAGCTATGAATGCGCCAATGGCAGTTCCAGCTGAATTACTATCAGAAAAGGAGGATCCCTACACCGGGATATTTAAAAACTTTGCGGCAGTATTCAAAGATGAGTCTCAAGAGACAAAGGGACGCATTGTGGCGTGCGTATGGAGCGTAATCCAGGAGGAGATGGCGCATGGCTCGAACCAATGAGACCAGTTTTTTTTCAATGTTTGAAAACAGTTATTTATTGTTTGTTTATTAAATTGAAATTTCAAAGTTAACAGTATGCTGTTGTTCATGTGTCAAACCGTACGTCTAGTTCCTGTGCTTGACAAAGTGCAACTGCAAAGGAACCCAACATATACATTAATAAACACACCTAGTTTTTATTTTCATACATCACTGTACACATAACTAGTGCTCTCTGCAAAGTGAGCCTTTCCCTCAGTGGATGAGAAATAATCTAAGAATCTCTTATCTGGCCTGCTGTCTGACAGTAGCTATTTGCACCCTGGCGACCTACTCCACTCAAAGGTGCCCCACCCACTTCTTGTCGCCATAGCCCATCCACTATACTTCCATTTTCAGTCGGACGGTCCACATAGCCCACGGGGCAGTATCTTTGCATGTCTGGTGACAGTTTGGACTCCTCCACTCTGAGATAATTGTGCAGTGCACAGATACTTTTAACAATGGCCTCTGCAGTGTCTGGACCCACGTATAGGCAGTCTAACACAGCCCTCCATTTGGCACAGGTGATGCCGAACACATTCTCAGAGACTCGCCTTGCTCTTGAAAGTCTCCTATTGAAAACTGATTGGGCAGCTGTGAGGTTCCTCCTTGGAAAAGGCCTCATGAGGTTCGGAAGCAGTGGAAATGCTTCGTCTGCTACGATGACTGGTGGAACCGTGATGGATGTCCCTGGGATGTTCGTGGCAGGAGGCAATTCCACAGTTCCAGCAAGCAATGCCTTCCCGAACGCACTCTCACCAAATACACCACCATCACTCTGTTTCCCATAAGCTCCAACATCCACTATGGTATACTTGTAGTCTGCATCACCCAGTGCGAGCAATACAATGGAGTGTGAGTTCTTGTAACTGAACCACATGGAGCCACCATTTGCTGGTGCTTGGATGTAGACATGCTTTCCATCCATGGCACCTATAAATAAAGAACAGATTTGCAGAATTGTTGTATCAAAACATTGAAAATGGCAAAGGTGTTTATTTTCGGCATTCACAGGGCATGCTTACCAGTACACATTGGAAACTGCCATTTATCCCAGTAGTCTCTTGCAATTTTCTGCCACATATGTAGGTCGGGAACCGGCATGTAGGTAGGCCACAACACGTCCCAGAGTGCAATAGTGGCCTCTTGAACTATCTTTCCCACAGTTGTTCTTCCACACCGGAAAGCCAAAGCGATACTGGTGTAAGAGTCTCCAGTGGCAAGAAACCTCAGTGTGATTGCAAGTCGTTGAGGGGGACTGATTGGCTGCCTGTAATTTGTTGTCTGCCTCAGGAGTTTTGGCCCTACTAAGGTCAGCAGTTTGTCGAACTGCTCCCTACACATTCGAAAGAATGCGTAGTGACTCTCAGAATCTTCCAGTCTCATCTCCTGTATGAGATTATTGAAGACCCCATGTTGGTACCTTCGCTGGTTAATGGGCCTCACCCACCATCTTCTGGGTCTCCTCTGAGGAACCGCATATGCCACTGCAATGGCAGCTAATCTTCTTCTTCTCCTTTCATGCCGTAGAGCCTGTAATCACAGAGTGTTTTCAGTTAGGAGACCTGGACAGCACTACTGAGATAAGTCAGTCATGACTTCAAATCAAACAGATTAACAAAGATTACACACTTCAATCCACTGAACGTTTGGCGTCCCTCAACGAGAGTGGCGCTGAGGCGTTCTTGTGGTGTGTGTGAGCAAAATGTTTTGCCTGGCCTGCAGCCCTCCCAAACCCTTGCAAGTTTTTGCGCTGTGGCGTCACGTGGTGTAATTTTGCGCAGCACCCCCAGTAACATCCCCCTTCTGTGTTGAAAGTTTCTATGAGGAGACCCGTCCCAGGTGCCGAAAAAGTAGGGGAAAACTGATATAAGGAATATGGAGGGGGTATGTGGATTGGTTGCACGTGCACACATCACATAATCTGCACATAATATCGGGAATTTCAATGGTTCCAAATACCATTCCCCTCCCCCCTTTGCAAGCCACCAGCAATAATCGGAGTGGGAAACAGAGTGTTTTAGACGATATTTCTGTTAAGATTCTCCCCTGCCTCTGCTTTGCAAGTACTAATTATATTTAATATACTTTGGAAGGGGTTTTCACAGTCACCCCCCCTTTCCAGACAGACTACGACTATATTTATATTATATTTAATACGACTATATTTTCCAATACATACATATTTCAATTGAGTATTTTTCTTCATGGGGAAATTACACTGGTAGGCGAATTCAACATATCTTCATCATGACCATAATGTTGACTTTTACTTTTAAAAAAGGGTACCCAATTACTCAAAAGCAAAACAAGTTTTCTGACCCTGGGGGTTTAAAAAAAACAAAAAGAAACCATGCAAGTACCATATTAATGGCGATCAGTCGTCTGTTTTCCATTGTTTTTCTCTCTTCGAACCTCGCTAGGGCTGGGGCTCTCCTATCCCCCCTCGCTCAGTCACTTAGCTACTCGGCTTCCTGAAACCCTCTGGGCTGAGATCTCTCTCTCCTCTTCTCTCCCCTTCTCTGTCAATGCCACGGAAATCCTGAACATAGGACGATTTTCAGTACGTGCCTGGCCTGCGACAGTCACACAATATCAATGACAGCCATCTTGTCTCCCCTTCTCTCCCCCCCCTCTCCGTTGCTCCTCTGCTGCGATCTGGTGGGACATGCAAACATCCCTTCCAGCCCCCTGGCGTGCGTCCGGCGCAACAACGCAGCCGGAGCGACGCACGCACCGCACGGAGCACGGGCTTGGTCTGTCTCCCGCTTTAGAGTTGGTAACAACAACTAGCTCTCGAGTGAGGGGAACCCTTACCTTTACCTCTAGGCCCCATTTAGCAACAATCCTTTGCAAAACTTGTAAGTTCCACACTGTATAGGAAGCAAGAAAAGTGGCAGAACCTACAAGAAGGAAACTTATATCTAAAGGCCTAGTAGCCCAACCCCTTTTGGACTCATGCGTTACTGCAACATTGCCAATGTTGCACTTTGTGCATCATGTTCAGGGGACCTCTAAATAAAGAAATCTGCCTTTGGGAAAAAAAAAATCAACAGTGCTCCACAGTGGACAGGGTGGCATTGCAATTGTATATAATTGCAAAAAAAATCTAAGTACAGTATCATGAAACAGACCTGAAAAAAAAAAACCCATGAAAGGACAACACAGACAATTCTGGAATGCAAAACATACTGGCTGTGCCTTGTTTGTCTAGTGTGAGATTTTGCTTTAACTTCTGTGGTACAAATCTCTGCAGAATCTGCAGCAGTGGAAGGCTTGCAGAGTATCAGGCTTTGCTCTTCCTTCCCATTTGGTTACTATTGCATTATATAAAAATAATGTTAATGCTGAGTTATGCATCAGTAGATTTCCCCTGTTTATTTTGCACTGCCATACTATAGATATATCTCATACCCCGCCCAGAATTTTGATTGAAACACTGGGTCATCAAAGTGGCAGCACTGTTAATTGGACTAAATATAGTGCTGTGTAAATAGATCCTTCCAAGATTTCCTGCAGCCGTCAGAAATTTGTCTGTATAATTTAATTCAGAGGGGATGTGCTCGGTTTGTCTCTGCATAATCATTTAGAGTCCAAACATATGGCAAGACCTCAGAAAGATGGACTGCTCATTTGGAAGCAATACTGATTTGCTATTAAGATTAAACGTTTCCTCTGACCCTGATGAATCTTGTGAATGCTCACACGCACACGTGTGTGCATCCTGATGCTATATACCTGTTCCATTCTGGAGGTTTATCCAGAAGTCAGAACGTACGTAAATCAAAACCAGTACTTCCATGCCTGCGTCAAAGCAACATAATGGACAGACAGACTACACCTGTACGAAAGTGCCAATGTGGTGATCCGTAACGTGGACTTCTGTAACTCAGGGACTCTGTGTGTGTGTGTGTGTGTGTGTGTGTGTGTGTGTGTGTGTGTGTGTGTTGCAGATGGTGGCACTCATAACATTTTGCCTGTTGGACTTGTGTAATAATGCTTAAGGGTAAATGGGTTTGTGTGGTAGCTATTTTTCACACTTCCCCTTGGTGATAATTGAGTTCCCCTTGTTCCCTTCTTTTCCCCCATCTGTTTCACTGACACTTAGCAATGGACATCTTTGCAGGAAGACCATGTGACCTAGCAGAATGGTAGTTTGTAGATTGCTTGTCTTCCTTGTCTCAGTCCACCAAGTACAATAGCCCCAAGCCAACTCAACTCCTGGGATTAACACGCACCATCTGATTGGGCATCCAAACCCACCTGACCAGGTCAGAAGACAGGTCGGGATGCCCAGGTGTTCATAAACCATCTAATCAGATGGACCTATGAACTCATTGAACACAGATTCCTTACGGTAAACATTATAGAACTTGCAGCTAATAAAATGACAAAGCAGGTGTGGCCTGGAGGTTGAGCCAGTGCCCTGCCTGAAGAAGCTAAGCATGGTCGACCTCAGTTTTCTCTTGGATGGGAGACAGAAGCTGCTGATAGACCTCGCAAAGACACTGAGAAGGTAGCGTGAGAGCGTGGAATGTGGAGAAGTCAGCTGCTAGAGAGATAACATCTTGACAACCATCCGAGGGCGAACTGCGTTAAACTGTGAAGCCTGGAAGTGCAGAGCACAAGCCAGAAGGAGGGCTGCACTCGGAAGGGAAACATCTTGTGTATGGAAGGTTCTATATATGAATAGAACAATATTGTAAAGACCCTTATCGGGTCTAGGATAGCCTGCCTATGTAAACCGCCTTGAATAAAACCGCCTTGAATAAATCTGATGAGAAATCTGATGATGAGAAAGGCGGTATATAAATACAGTAAATAAATAAATAAAATAAGCACATTAACAAGGAACTGTCAGCCCAATCCTATCCCCCCCCCCGCACTGGTGCAGTGAAGCTAAAAACAGGCATGTTGTATCTAGCAGGGGGGAGGGCAGATCAGGAGGCTTCAGCAGGGAAGTTCTATAATGTTGGTTTTATTTCTTTTTTAAAAAAAAATCCCCAAAATGTTCCTCTCTTTCTGCATTTAAGCTTACTATGCAGCCCAGAACTATCCAGCTTTTCTCTCCTGTGCTGGAGCATGCAGTTGCTTTGGCCACATCTGGCCTTTACTTTGCCCTCCCATGATGATATTGGCAAGCTTGCTTTTGGGGAAGATTGGTGGGGGAAGCAAAGAACTGCAATGACGGGCTGAGGCCTCTGGTCTTTTATAATGGAATTCCAACTGGCAAGAGGCCCAGCAGGATGACTTTTCCTCCCTTGCAAATGACAACATGACAATATCTATCTTGGGTTAGCTATACTGTACTGTGCACCACCGCAACAACATTTATCTATCTATGGGATCAGTAAGGTGGCATGCTCTACACTTTAGGAAGAAAGAACGGCTGTGCATTATTCCCTCTGAATGAATGGAATATTTGCTCTGGCATAAATATCTCTGAGCTGTTCCCAACTGTAGACGGTTGCCAAAGAAGAAGAGTACAGTTTTGAGAGATGAATGGGATTTTCCTCATCACTGCTCAGTGGAACGTTTCCAAGACTATAGAATCAGCAAGCAGAGGCTCAGCTTAAGAGGGTGCTTTTAATTGCATGCCACTGTATTCTGAACATGCTGAGACAAAGTGGCCGCAGATGGTTTGCAACGAGAGCCAGGAATGTTTCCGGAATCCATTAAAGCGATTGTTCTCCACGTTGCTGCATCATAAACCAAAGTATACATGTACCAATGTAGCACTAAAATGAACATTAAAAGCCATTACAAGATAACTTATCCTAAATTAGTGGCTAGAATGAAGCAAGGTTTCATTAGTACCTGACCTGTTGCCCTGAGGGCCAAACTATATTGTTGGGTGCTTGTGCCCCATTTCTGCAAGTATTGAGAAGTTCCAAGAGTCTCTGCACTACCTAGGTCCAGATTTCCTTGGGAGGATAAATCACTGGAGGCTTATGGTGTTTCTCTCTGTAATATTGGATTTATTTACAGAAGATACACAGGTTTGAGCATTTGGAGTTAGGAGCACACTCCTGCACGTCACAACAGGGTGACAGCTTTGCGTCTCACTCAGAGACCTCAATATCTGCCTGTCTTTCTCAGCCTCCCAATACACTTTGCCAATCCATACTGCCTTGGTTTTTCACGGACCACACAAAGGAGGAAGTGAGCTTCCTGACTTACCTCTCACCCCCACCTCTCTCTCTCTCTCTCTCTCTCTCTCTCTCTCTCTCTCTCTCTCTCTCTCTCTCACTCACTCACTCACTCACACACACACACACACACACACACACACACACACACACACACACACGGTGTCTGATTGGATGGGGCTTCCTCCTCCTTTTACAAATGCGCAGGCCCCATCCTCCCCTCCCCTGAATTCCAGCCTACTGGATTCTTAGCTCAACACAAATTGCTGGCCAGCTAGCATTGTTAGAGCAGTTGATCAGATACCGGTGCTTACAAAACCCATTTCCTAGTTCCATAACAAGGTTCCATACAATGGATGTAATGCTAGCCTGTCGGTCTTTTCTCCTCTTTTAAAAACGGCTTCAGATGGGTGCAACTGATAGCAGAAAAGTGGCAAGGAAGGGGACACAATTCCCCTTCCTTATATCAGCCATTTTCCTGCTCCAAATCATCACCCTTCAGAAGACTCTCTATTCTTTTTAGATTTCAGAAGGCTTTTTATACGTTATCCTATATGCATGCACAATGGCGTCACTAGGGTGGGCGGGGGACTGCCCCGGTGATACCCTCGAGGGGGGAGGGGTTGACACCACTAGTAGCCAAAATTGTGAAAACTTTGGATTTATGAATAATACCATCATGTTATATACTGTATCATTCAATGTGTACGTTCATGCCGAATGCAATGAAACAAACTTTGAATTTTCTGTATTCTATCAAACATTATGGTCAATTAATCGGAAACAAAACACAACTGCCTTATGTAACAAAAAGTGGATTTCCTTAACTCAAAACAGTTGGTTACTGATTTGTTGGGTGACCTGTACTGTTATATATTAAAATTAATAACGTTAATGGGGGTGACACCATGAATTATCAGACCGGGTGACACCAACCCTAGTGACACCACTGACCAGGAGTAATCTGTAGTAATACATAATCCTGCCTGATGGGCATCTTTTGTAGAACCCAGCTCAGCCCAACCTTGTTTCTCCCTATTCACCTCTGGGTTCCATCATGGGGATGACACGCTGAGCTTTCACACCGGGTGATGCAAACCCTAGTGACGCTTCTGGGTGTGCATGTTTTAAATCCTGTGAATTGGGGGGGGGGGTGTTGGTGCCCACTGTCCATGTCCCTTCCCATGTTTCAGTTTCAGGTCCTTCCTAGTTCTACCTGGGGATGTCAAGGACTGACTAGAAATTTCCTTAATGCAAAACCAGGGCTCTACAAGTAAGCTATGGCCTCATCCCCTATAAATGTATTTACTGTAAATAAATACATACCGTAGTCATTTATTCATTAATAAATATTGTTTAAATTTCTGTATTTAAAAATATAGTCACTTTGATGCCCCATTATGGGTGGAAAGGTGGCTTTTAAATGTCAATAATAAATACAGGTGGGCCCCCATATCCGCTGGGGATATGTTCCAGGCCCCTCCGTGGATACTTGAAACTGTGGATAAGAGAGAACACCCCCTCCATGGTTTCCTGAGGGGCCCCCCACCCTGCCTCCCCTGCAGGCAGGCATGCTTGCCCCCCCAGCTCTTATTTTTCTTTCAGCAAGCTTTGTTCCTTCCTTAAAACAAACAGAGAAGTAGCCTCCATTGCAGGCAAGTGGAACGAGACTAAGTCCTAGAGAGGCTCTGCAAGGTTTCTGTTAACCTTGCAGAGCCTCTCTAGGACTTAGTCTTGTTCTACTTGCCTGCAATAAGTAGCCAGAGGCTGCTTCTCCTGTTTCTTTAAGGAAGAAATAAAGCTTACTGGGAAAAGAGTAAAAGCCTGGGGGGGGGGTTTCCCCACAATCGGTGGATAACTGAAACCGTGGATAGCGAATCAGTGGATATGGGGGCCCACCTGTACAACCCTCCCCGCCCCTCCTGCTCCAGGCAGCTTCTTGCAAGCCAACTTAAAAACAGCAACAACAATTTAAACCAGGGGTGACCAACCTTCCACCACCAGAACCTTTGCGTTCTTGAGAGTTGTGTAGAAGACAGAATCTTGGCAGCTGCAGTTGCTGATTGTGCTGTTAAAGCAGCTGCAGCTGCTGAAATGCCCTCACCTATACCACCATTATAGGTCCAGGAGCATTTATGTTGAAATGTTGGCCACCCCTGATTTAAACGTTTAACACATATCAACAACAAACCAAATGTAAATGAGCAAGGAGAACTACACCAAGAATCAAGAGTAATTAAGGCACCAAAGCATCAAAGAGCAGATAAAAGTGGCCTACTCCATAGCCTTCTCTCACTCACACAACAAAATGTAAACTTCACAAGTATCAGCAGAGCGGGGCACTGGCCCTCCTCCAGAAGCACATTTTACAGCTTTGTGGCTTCCCACCTACCCCTACCTTGCAAAAGACCCTTCTCCTTCCCATTGCAAATATGTAGATGACAGTACTTTGAGCAGGTCTCTTCCTGTCAGTCTTTGCTAGTGGGAAGCAAGGTGGGTCATACAGGGAGAGGTGCTTGTTCAGATATGCAGATCTAGGGTTTTCAAGGTCAAAAACAACACCTCGCATTTCACAATTCTGCACATACAGATGAAGAAAACAGAACATGTGCATAAAATGAATGGAAGGAATTATCCGTTTAACTGGGATTGTCAAGTCTTTCATCACTTGAGAAAGCTTATGTGAACATTAGTACACCAAAATCACTTCTGCCGAACAGGGCATTCAACTGCAAATATCAAAACTTGCAAACTGTGCTTATTCATATAGCTTTATTGCTTTTAAAGTCATGCAAGAAATATAAATCCTTAACAATTTAACTGACACTTTTAAATTAGCTGAGTTCCCATAGCTTTGTTTTCATTATTTCTTAAAATTAACATTAGTGATGTTCTAATTAAAGTCCATTTTCTGGTATGAAGTTTATTAACATAATGCATTCCAAATATCTCTGTCATTGACTACTAGGATTTCATGCTCAGTTGCATCAAATATTACGGCATTCTTGTTTTTCCTTGGAGAATAATCTTCATAAGCTGCTTTCATGGAGACAATGCTTGATCTCCTTGAAAATCTAACTACTCTTCATAGATCTCATTTATGGTAAAGCATTAATAATATTTCTAGATGTATTCTCGAATCTTTTAATAAAAGGTGTAATTTTCTCTCCATTTCTACGAATACAGTAATCCTAACAGAAGTAGAGAAAACTCTGCCAGAGGCCTTGGAAAGCTGCTGCTTGAGAAAGCAGACCATTCTGAGCCAGATGGACAAATCACATTCCTATCTTGGTATTTCCATTAAGTATGTTATCAGGGCCAAATGTTTCAAATATGTGCTTGCATATGCAGACTTTAAAGAAGACAATGCATAGCCAAAGTCACTCTTTTGTACAGTATTGTCTACCACAACCCTATTGACAAGAAAAAAAGGGTGAGAATTCCAGCAGCTAAATCTTTTGAATTGTTTTCGTTTCAGAGCCAGTAGGTGGAGATAGCCCTTGAATCGCATCTATAGATGCAAGTCTATATGAAAACCGTGTAGATCTTAGAAATCTACCGTGGTGTGGTCCCAGCAATTCACCCTCTTTAAGAAGAACCCACACCACTATGGTCTATGCCAGTTTCAGGCAAATCTCCAAACAATCTTCAAAGGCAGCTAGAGCTTAGCATTGATGTCAAACATGTCAAATGTCCACATAAGCTTCTGCTTCAATGGGAAACCTCCCTTCCGAAACGGCACACATGACCAATAAAATCTTATGGCCCTGTAGCTATTACATAATAAGTAGCATGCATGCTTCACAAATTATAAAATCTCATGATATGCCATGTCTTTTATCCTAATTTTTCATAAGTTTTCCTCTTCCTGGGGGCAGGATATGGAAGCAGGGGAGGGGCAAGAGTGTTAGTTGGAGCATCAGAATGGATAAAGGGTTAAACACCCTTCTGTCACTGCAGCTCTGATCCAAATTGCCCCCTACCACTAGCCCCTACCACTAGCTCAATTCCATAATGGAAGGTTCTAAGGTTTAACTCTTTAATGGCCATGTTACTAACAGGGATCTTCTGAATTCTCAGCTGTCAGCCTGGCTTACACATGGCTATGTTAAATGTGATGAGTGTAACATGTAGTCAGATTCTCAGACTTTACTGCAAGTTGCAAGATTCCATAAGAAATGAAGCAGATTTCTCTATCCTCTGTAAATGATTTGTTGGCTCTGCTGGCGATATGAACTTTATTCAACCTCCAGAGACAAATTAGCATTGATTTTTTTGCTGATATGTTCTTGTGCGCATTCCAGTTAATGGGGATGTTTGCTGATGACAAGAGCAACTTATGAACCTAAAATTTATAAATGAAACTGTGACAGAATCATATAATAAAATTAATGGGTGTCAGATTCTAAATCTCTCACTAATGAGCAAGAAAAACCATTGGACACTTCCCCCTCCCCCCAACTCCATTGTGAAAAAGAAAATGATGTTGGATGCTCTGAACATGGATCTCCTATATCACATCTAATTTGGCCCTCAGATGACCTTTATAATACAGAAAAAGGCTATTACCAAGATTGCCTACTTCCCCATCCTTTGTACTCAAAAAGGCCTTCATGATGGTGGTTGTTTCCCCAGTAGCTGGTATATGGCTGGGGTCTACTGCCAAAACAAATGGCCACATAGTCCATTGCACTGGCGCTAGAAATCTAGCTCTGGGTGTTATATTCAAATGCGGAGTGGGGATGACTCTTGCAGACTGCAAGGAAATTGTCAGATCACATTGCTTAAAATCTGAACTGGGTATAAATGTTTATGTTCCCTGCTCAGTGCAGGAGGGGGGGGAGACTTTAGCGCCTCTGAGATGCCCTGAATCACATGCACATCCTCAATGTGAATCAATTAACGGCACCACCAAGTCAGCACTTATTCTAACGCTTCTGCTGTTGACAAGTGCCTGAACCAAGCTTGACAAATGTCATGGGTCTAAAATATATGCTTGTCTCCAATTGCCATGTTCATAACCTTCCTAAAAACTTCCAAAAAAACTTCTTTGTGCAGAAAAAAAAACCTTCCAAAAAAACTTGCGCTCTTGTAAAATCCAGGAGTGATAGGAGCACCTCTGATATTTTCCAATTAAAGCATTGTCCACAAAAATGATTAGCCAAAGAGATGTGAATTGCAGATATTTGCACAAGGCTGCCATGCTCGCAGTCATGTTAGCACAGATCTCCCAGGCAATTTCAGCTAGCAGGAAAGCAGATGAGCAAGCTGTCTCTTGCTAGGCTGTGCCATTTCATAATGCAGAAGTGAGGGATAGACTGTTCAAATGCTCCCCTATATAAAATACTCCCAGCATGTAGAAAGCCAGCATTGCCGAGGCAAAGCAGAATTGAAATCTTCTCACCAACGTGGTATATTTGGATGTGTGAGCATTTTGTGGGGGAGCATCAAACATATGATTCCCCCCCCCCCATCTGCTGAATGAAATGGAACAGCTCAGCTACGGATGCATGGTCTGTTTGAGCTCTTATTTTTAAAATGACCCCATGTACTTTTGAATGTTCCAGGCACTTCAGATGCATTTTCTTATTGTAATCTTTAACCTCATTCTGTAAAAAAAAGGGCAAAGGGAGCTGAGAGACCGCAGCTTGCCTCAAGGCTCTTACTGAGGTCTTGGTGGAGGCGGTGTTCAAGTCCGGGTTTTCCAGCTGTGTACAGTATATCTGTCTCATCTCTTAGGCATTACACCAGCACTTAGCAATTAACCGTAGCCTTCAACGTTGTAGTAGATAAATACTTAACATGGGCTAAAGACCAAACTACTGTACACATAACACTAAATGCATAACATGGTTCAATGTGATTTTAGTTTATTTACAAATAGCACATGACATGGGGGCTGCGAAACATGACATAAGAATATAAGAGCCCTGCTGGATCAGGCCAAAGGCCCATCTAGTCCAGCTTCCTGTATCACAAAGTGGCCCCACCAGATGCCTCGGGGAGCACACAAGACAACAAGATAACCTGTTTCCTGCTGCCACTCCTGTGTACCTGGCACAGAGAAAACCTCGTGTGTGTGTGTGTGTGTGTGTGTGTGTGTGTGTGTGTGTGTGAGAGAGAGAGAGAGAGAGAGAGAGAGAGAGAGAGAGAGAGATTGCTCTGACAGACCAAACTGGTGGCCTTCCTTGAGGCTGTGGGACCCAGGGCCTCTGAGAGGAATTTTATCAGGTGATACAAAGTTTCTTTTGGGCCCCTTCTCAAAGGGGACTAAACAGGGTGGAGGAGAAGGGCAGCAATAGCCAGAAAAGTCTCTGGAGCCCAGGTTGACCGGGCTTCCTGATGCGGCGCCCAAATCTACCCGGCCGGTAAACCTGGCCCGGCCACCGTTTTTCACTCTCCATGATACCAGCTGAGATTCCAGGAAATTTCTGGGGCCCCTCCTTTGGCTCCTGGGCCCCCCTTTTGACCCTGGGCCCGGGTACAATTTACCCCCCTCTCATGGGCCCTGGTGGGGGACCCAAGGCCTCTTGCCATCAGCCCAGTTCAAATACCATGAAACTGCCCTGGGTCGCTCTCACCTGACTAGCCCTCAGAGCCACATACATGTGTACAGGGCCTCTGAGAGGGGGTTAAGGGGTAATTTGTACTCAGGCCCAGGGTGAAAAATGGGTCAAAGGGGGGGCCCTACAGCAAAAAATGGGTCAAAAAGGGGCCCTGGAGCAAAAAAGGGGAGCCCAGGAGCCAAATTCATATGTAGAGAAGGAGCCCAAAAGAAACTTTGTACCCCCCTGATAAAATTCCTCTGAATGGCCCTGCATGTGTATACCAATGCGTCTGCATGAAATACAGACTAAAAGCTTGTCAAGCAACAAATGATGAGGCCCAATGAGTTTGACCATTGCCTGGGGAAACAGAATATGCCCTCAAGAATATGTCCCAGAATCCTCTGCAGCAGATGAGTGTTCATGAAAGATTGGTAGGAGGTTTTTTTAGCAGACAAATACAGAGGCTAACATGCTGGCAAGTGAGAGGGTTCTTCAGAAACATGGTTTCTATGTTTTGCTCATACTCAAACTCTAAAAAACAGACATATCTCCACAGGATGAGTGCATATACTTGTATTTAGCAATAACAGGAAAGGAAACAGAAAGGTTTGACTCTTGCGTTGCAAAGAGGACACTGGTGATATAGAGACTTATCTTCCTTTGTTGAATAGCTACTTCTTGATATTGGTTTCTTTGTACACTGATATTTTCTGTACTTCATTTTGTGACTCTAGTATCCCATTGTTAGTCTTTTCTGTTTACTTGTACAGTTGAATGTTATGCTTCTTCTTGCTTGTTGACTTGTTTATAACGAGATTCACAGTGAGTGGCTTCCATTATTGAGACGTTCTAATTTGAAGCGATGTGACTCAGTACTTAAAAGGGAAAAGAATATGAAACAAAGAAGAAAGAGTTCCTTGAAAGTAGAAAATGTGGAAACTATCTTTTTAAAGCAAATCCTCTAATTACTGAAAGAAAACGATCTTCTTTTCCCTGTGCTGTCTTACCTATTATCTGCCATTGCTGTTCCTGTATGAGCTACTGTAGATTATAGCACTTTACTTTTAATAGGTTTTACATAACTTTTTAATTCATTCCCCTGGGAATTTCTCTCCCTCCCCTTGCTACCATTATCCTAAATGAGGCAAGTTTCCTTTCTGCGCTGGTTTATTGAGTTAAAAAAAAAAAACCCACTCAATGGAACCAATTAATTGACATATTGGATCAGACTTATGGCTGCAAACCTAAATGCAGTTACTCATGAATATGTCACATTGATTTCATTTGCTTAAGCGACACAGAAATCAATGTAAGTGCATACTCATGACTCTTCTCTTCCATTCTTCAAAGGTGGGAAACAACCAGAGTTTCAGAGGAATTGTAACTTGCCCCGATAGAGTTCATCTTGATCCGCCACTAGAGCATTTCCACAAGAACACAAGACATTCACAATAAAATATTTAGGGGATTCATTCTTCCGTGAAAAAGAGTATTGAACTCCAGACAATTATGCAGAAGATCTCAATATACCGTGTTGACCTGAGTATAAGACTCACTTTTGTCCCCTAAGGCAAGTCTTTAAAGTAGGGGTGAGGCCTACAATCAGTCTAGCGTTTTCTGCCTAGAGTTTTCTGCAAAGCTTCCCTTTTTCAAGGCTCACCAAGTCTCTTTCAAAGGTAAAACGCTTTTTCTTTTTTTAAACTGCAAAGTGCTGTATTTTCAGCTCTTAATCACTTGCTAAATGGCCAGGATCTCTCTAGCAACCTCTAGCCTTAGAGGCATTTGAAAAAATTAACCCTTAAGTTCCAGCCCCAGGACTCTGTGGAAACTAAGATATTTATTGATCCTGCAGTTTGAAAGTTGAGAGCAAGAGCTCCTGCATAGGCTTATCATATCCAAAGGGGGACAGAGTGCCAACCTTTAGGCTGCAATCCTATGCACACCTTCCTGGGAGTAAGCCCCATTGAATGCAATGGGACTTACTTCTGCGTAGACATGCATAGGATTGTGCTGTTAACCATTGAAATTTGGGCAGGTGCAGCTCATCATCATGGAAGGGTGCAACAAGCTGCACCTGCCCAAATCCCAAAGGTTAAAGGTAGGCACTCTGTCCCCCTTTGGATCTGGGAAGGCTATTTATATTAGGGTGCCCAGATTCAATAAGGGACAGGGTGCCTATGCCTTTAACTGTACTAAAGCTGTACTGTTTTACTATTCTACTAATGTGTATATTTTCTTTAAGTTAAAAAAGTTAAAAATGTATTTTTTTTTTTAAAAGCACCAAACTTTAAGGGTGCGGCTTATAATCAGGAGCATCCTATACTCGGGGCAATACGGCTTTTCTGGACATAAAGAACTCTTTTTTTACTGAAGGATGAGTCCCCTACTGCAATGCAATCACTGTGACATACTTGTGAGTAACCGCACTTAGGGTCACAGCTATAAGTTTGATCCAACTTGTCCATTAATTGGTTCCATTCTGGGATTTGTTTTAATTTGATAAATTAAACTAAAAAGGAAACTTGAATTGTTTTAATTTGATAAATTAAACTAAACTAAAAAGGAAACTTTAGGCGATGATAACAAGGGGCAGGAGAGAGGAATTTCAAGGGAATGTATTAAAAAATTACGTGCAGCCTATTATAAGTAAAGTGCTATAATCTACAGCAACTCATGCAGGAAAAAAGCAGCAGTGGCAGATTATACTGTAGGTAAGAGCACACAGGGAAAAGATCAATTTCTTTCAGTAATTATACGATTCATTTTTAAAAGATGATGATGTTGGGTTTTTCTTCTTCTTTTTTTTGCAAACGGGCATTCATTCTTCTCTCCAAAGCCCCCACCACGGAAAGCTCTGGCAATTAAAATAACCCAAACACTGATTTGCTTCAGTGCCACCAAACTAATAATGACACCCTTGTCTGAAAAGGCTGGGGGAAGCTTAATATTAATCTGCCTCTCTATTAGAAACACACACACACACACACAGAGGGAGAGAGAGGAGTCAGGCTATGAATTCCTAGAGAAAACAAAAGTGACACAGATATCTGTGTAGGTCAAGTGTAATAAACTGACCGTGGTTCATGAAAGCACAGCTTTATTCAGGTGAATGAAAGCATCCTCATTTGTCTGTCTGGTGTCATAGGACTTAAATCTTTTCTCAACCAGCTTCACTGGACCAATGAACTCCTGAGGAGTGAGGAGGAAAAAAAGAAGCTGTTAATTAAAGAGCCACATATTACCTGTTTTTAGGAGTTATCCTAAAAATTATTATTAATAATAATATTTATATATCACTTTTCAACCAAAAGTAGTTCACAAAGCAGTTTACATAGCAAAATATATCAATAAATATAGATCTTGTGCACCTTAAAAAAAGCATGTCTACTATAGTGCTGGAAAGGGTGCAGAAGATAGCAAAATGTTCAAGAGATAGATCAACATGTGGCTCACCCTAGTAACCAGTGAATGAGTGATTACCGGTATCTTATATACGTATATTGTGCACCAAAAAAAGTGCATTTACACCTTTTGAGATATATATCCCAGATCTGGATTGGAACTGTGGTAAAGGAGGGTCACTCTTCCACCCAAGTTGCAGTTCTGACAAAAATCAATTCCCAAAGCTGCTATTTTCCTATTTCCTCCCATGTCAAATGTCCCGGCTACTATTCTCATTCATGAAAAACGGCTTTACTTATACTGCATCAATGAAAGTTGATTGTTGTTAATATGAAAAGGATGTGATGCTTTTGCCAAATCGCAACTGGAAGCAAAGTTAGGCTTACCATCTTCCCGGAAATGGCCGGGAAAGTCCTGGCAATGGCCCTTTGTCCCCCCGTCCCCCCCGAACCATGCTTTAATCCCGGCCCCGGCCCGCCGGCTGCATCGCGGCAGGCCGGAGCTCTTCTGAGACTCTCCGGAACAGCCCTGCAGTGCTCCCACATGTTAAGAAAAAAAATGGCCGTTTTATGCTATTATTCCAGCCGGCCGGCTGCTCCACATGCCATTTATTGCCATGCATTGATTTGATTGGTCATTTTCAAAAGCGGCAATGAGGATTGGTCCTTGCGCGGAGAGGTGGAGGCGGGGCACCTCCACTCTTCCCCTTCGACTCCACAGTACTCTTGTTGCCGTGCTGCTGTTCTTCGTCGTCGGATTTCTTCGGGTTTTTTTAGCTGCCTGCCTGCAGCAGAGGAGGGAACTAGCTAGCAGCAAGCCAGCCGGCACGTGCTTTGCTTCTGTTTATTTTGTTGTGAGTTGTGACTCGTTGCTGCCGCTGCTGCTGAACGGAGGGGAGCAGATTAAAAGTTAAAAGTTTTTTTTTACTCTAGCTGGTAAGCACCTGCATGTCTCTGTGTGTGTGTGTGTGTGTGTGTGTGTGTGTGTGTGTGTTTTTGTGTTATTTTGGCTTGCTTGCTCTCTGCTGGAGCTCTGCTGGGTACGTCCGAGACTAGTCTCCTCCTCTCCCCCCCCCCGCCTCCCTCCCTGCTCCGAGTTTGTGGCAATCAAACACTGGCAGGCTGACAGTGACTGTTTTTCCTTTACTTTAAACTGTAAAAGATGAACATCAACTGAAGAAAGAAGACCAGCAGATCAATTTTTATTTTATTTAAAATAAAAACAATTTTTTTTTTTTAAAAAACAAGTTTATTTATTTATTTATTTAGAGGTTTTCCTGGCCAACACGCCCCTTGTGATGTCACATGGGGGTGTGGCTGGCCGACACGCCTCTTTGTGATATCACAAGGGGCGTGGCTGGCTGACCACACCCCTGTGACATCACTTCCTGTGGAAGTGACATCATGGTTCCTGGGCCCGCCCCCCGTGATGGCACTTCCGTCCCCCTTGGGGTCCCAGAAAACCTGGTAGGCCTAAGCAAAGTGCTACTTTGTAAGTCTCTCTCTCGCTCTCTCTGTGCACTGGAAACAGGAAAAGGCTGGGAAGAAATTGTCGAACATTAAAAGGTTATCTAAATTATCCTTCTGTAATAGTGTTCAGGACTTTCTGAAAGCAGTTTGGTAATATTCCAGGCAGTGGAGGGATTTATTTAAATTCTTGTTGGCATTTGCTTTAGCCTTGGTATATATACCAATGAAACAGATGTAAATAAGTAAGAACTTGTTGATCTCCTTTGGAAGGTGACCCCACCTCATACTTTTGGGGGCTATGCAAGTTGACTTTGGGGCTCATTTTCTGGGGCTCCCTATCATACAGGGAAATGCATACCATCCAACATTCACATATGAAAATAGGGAAACCCTTGCTCATGAAAATGGGCAGTGCTGGGACAGAGTCTAGTATCCAGTGGCCAATCCTCCAGAGGGGAAGGGAGGGAGGGAGCAGGAAGGAAGGCTTAAGACTTGCACAGCACAATCCTGTGTAACCTTGCACCGGTGTAACAGTAGATGCAACGGTGTAACAGCAGATGCACCGGTGTAAGTGCACTTACACTGGCATAAGTGTAAGTGGCACTCTAGGAAACAAAGAACATGCATTACCTAAGAATAGAAAAGACAGAGAACACACAGTCCCCCTTACCACTATCTGCCTAGCCTTACTGCCCCTGCTGGTACAGGTGCAATAGTACCGCATTGCTGCATACTCCCAACACCTCTGAGTTTCTTTTGACTCCTTGCCTGCCTAGTCCAGAGTCACTGGTAATTCAATGTGTTGTCATGTCTGATCCCTCACAAGTGCTACTGCAATTTAGTTTTAAATAAGAACCACTAGATTCTGTGGTCTCCTGGCAGGGGAGGTTTTTTTTTCCCCCATATGGCCCTCCCTTTATTTGGTTTCCCCAGCCTAGGTTGTTGACAGTGGATACTTACCAATTCCCCTTCTGCATTCAATTGCTGACCCAGTAAATCAGTGAGGTGGTGGACGTATTGAGGTGTCTTACACTACAGGGGAAGTCAAATACATATACTAAGCATAAATGCACTTTGCTGCATTTATACCAGTATAACAGCATGGATCCTATTTTATACTTGAGGTGCCCCAAGACATAAAACTAAATGGCTAAACCAAGATCAGTCAGTGAATCTATGGGACAGAATTTGTAAACAGAAATAGGAGGTGTCAGTAGAGTGTCTTGGACCAAATATCTCTGGGTAGCTATGGCCTCCCTGTCCCCTACACACTGAGAACTAAGAAGCACGGTTCACAGTGTGATTGCATATGAATCACTAGAGTCCTTCTATAGCAAAAACTGCTTTAATCCACCCAGGATATATAACATTCCAGGACCACCACCACTCAATTTTCCCCACTCCATTTACAAACAAATACAAAAAACACATTTAAATAGATACAACTTGGTCGCACAAACACACAACCATACCCACTGTTGGGAGCTAGACACCCCAGTTCCTTTGGCTCTCTGCTGCTTGAATTGAAATTGAAAGAGTCCAAAGGGCCGTTGGACATGGCTTTTTGAGAGGTGGAAGGTTGGAGGGAGGGAGAGAAAAGGAGATGGAGAAGAGAGATCACAAGGGAAGATAGGTGGACATGTAGGGGGGAGAGGGAGGGCTGAAAAAGTGGGCCTCTACCAGCTACTTTACCAGCTGAAAAAGTGGGCCTCGGTTGATAATGATGTGCCCACCTATTCTCATATTTTATGACAGCACTTCCGGTTCCTGAATCCTTTACTCGGTCTGCTGCTACTCTCAAACAGGCCTGCGCTTACAGAGCTGTGCAGATATTCAGGTTGATCCAAGGAGCATTCAAAGTACCTGATATGTCCACAGGTACTACGGTTTTAAACAACTGCTGCATATTAATGCATCTTGTTCCTTACATCACTATGTACATTAATGGAGGCGGCATCATTCTCTGAGGTAGTTTCATGGTTTAATGCCATTGTGATGGCTCTATTTACTGATTTTTCACAGCGAAGTTCGCAATGTTATTCACAGCAAGTCTGTTGTAAATCTTTTTACACACCCGATATTGGCACTCCTTGTCTAGCGCCTTGTGTCCAGATTTGAGGCGCTGACAAACCGTTTGTCTACTAATAAAACTTCGCCTTTTTACAGCACATTTCAAGTGTTGATAGCACTTCACGTTCATTCTTTCAGAAGTCCTTACACTCATGTAATGTATGCTGGTCAATGACTGTAATAAAGGACTGACTGACTGACACTCATGTAATGGAGGCCAGTATTTGTTTATTTTAAAACATTTGCATCCAACCATTTCCTATCCCATAACAAAAGCCCAAAGCCAGCTCATAATTTGGAAACGCCCAGGAAACGCTAGTGTTACCCCTGGCAGTGCAGCTGATTCAGGCTGCAATCTTATACACATTTACCTTGGGATAAGTCCCATTGAATTTAATGAGACTTACTTCTGAGTAGACATGTCTAGGCTTGCGCTGTCAGTCTTACCTTCATATCCTCTGCACCACACTTGCTCTTTCGCACAGTTTTGTAGCCCAATCCTATGCTTACTTTTGTAGCCCGATTCAAAGCATGTTTACTTTGAAGTGCCTTCGTGGGTTTTACCTGCAAGTAAGTGTGCATAGCATTGCAGCCTGTATTTCAATTCTGGGCCAAAGACTGCTGATGTAGAGAAACAGTGGATGTTTGCATTGCAGCCTGCTATTTCAAGGCTTTTTGGACCAAGGCATTGTTCCCGAGAGTCTGGGTCATTCTAAAATGTTGGGGCTGCTCCAGACTTTGGAGGTAAGGTTTACCCTTCATCTGCTGGAAGCAACTTAAAGTGAAGTACTCTTTTTCTACTGCAGCATGCATAATAGCTATATTCTATGTTCACAACCCTTATTGTGAACCAGGAAGCTCCCAGGAAGCTCTTGTCTCTGCCACAAAGTAGGTGGCTGTGGCCTTAAGCAACTCGGCAAGCATTAATTCCTCCCCTCGCTGCTACTAAGGGTAACAATACTGACCTACCTTACTGATTTTAATGATGACTGAAATAAACTATGCAAAATGTATGCAAAGTGTTTAACAAAGTTCCGTCTGTGGGCTTACCAAGCTTTCTGGAGCTGGGTGAGGGGGACAACAACATCCAGCTACCCACCGTCTGTGGGGCCTCCCGCATGGGAGCTGGCCGGCCTGCCTGCCTGCCGGGGAAGGGCAGCTGAGCAAGTGTGCCTGAACACTGGCTGATGCTGCATGCACCCTCATGCCAACTGCAGCTCTCGCACGGGTGCAGGAGCTCCCGACCTGGAGCTTCAGAAAGTCTCCCACACTACTGCAATCTGTCAATCAGGACTCTAGGTGCAGCCGTGGAGAGAAGGGGGAGGGCAGAGCAGGAACAAGGAAGAGGGGGAAATGGGGGAGGGGAAGTTCAGGCCAGCACCAGGGCTAAGAAGGGCAGGGTGGGAAGGGGGGAGGTTGTTTGGAGCCTTCAATAGAAGTCTGTGTGCCAGTGTTGAGGCTGGCTTGTGTGGATGCAGCTGAGGAAGAAGAGTTGAGCCCTTCGTCAGGTTGACTTACTACTCCCAGGGAGGCCAACAGGCTCCCAGTGGGCGGTGAGGGATCCGGGGTGAAGGAAGCCCCCTCCCGCTGTTGGGATCCAGGATCCACCCTCTCCTTCCCCCAAGCTGCTGGTGCCATCCCTGCTCCAAACTTCCCCCAAACCACCCCCATCCCTACTCCAAACATCCTCCTTTCACTGCCTTTCCTCATCCAATGCGGCTTGGGTGGGCGATTGCTGCATACGGAGAGCCGCTAGCTGCTTCTGCGGGTGGCATCGTTCAGCTTGGTAACGGTGCACCATTTACAGCAATGCTGTGCCACTTTACAATAGTGGAATGCGAGTTCCTCTATCACAACTCAAGAATAGGATTGGGCCATTAATCCAGATAAGATGGAAGTTCTGTTTGTTGATGATCAGTTGATCCAGGGTTAGATGTACAGTGTGAATTGAATGGTCTTGTATGTCTCTAAAGACAAATGACAAAAATTCAAGAAAACTGTGGCTTTATCTAGGGCGGCAAAGCCTACAGTATAACAGAATCTGGAAGCCCAATCCTGTGTAACTCTTGCAATGGTGTAACAGTAGATCCCCTGGTTTAAGGGCACTTATGCCAGTGTAACTTGCTGTACACCGACGGACCCCCCTGGGACACCATTATGCACAGTTCAGACGCAGAACAACAGACCGGCGCAACTCCGCCGGTGCAGGGGGCATTCTGGGGGTGACACTGGCATAAGTGCTCTTACACCGGGGGATCTACTGTTACACCGGTGCCAGAGATACACAGGATTGTCCCACCCCAAAAGTTCTTGCCTCTTCCAGCAGCCAGAGCAAGTTTCTGGACTTTGAGTGGCTCTTAGTGGACATGCCTTAACCACCTCATCTCAAAGTGTCAGACGCATGCAAAAGACTTCGTAGACATTAATAATATCAGCAACAAAGGGCAGAGAACTTGTGGAAATTAAAACACCAGCAATAAACGGATTCCAAATGCTTCCATGGCATCTGGATTCTAAATATGATTCCTTTCCTTTTTGCCACTTCGTTTGATCTTGTTCTTCCTTCTAATCTTGCCAGTGAATGATCAAGAAAGTGTTGATCAGGAAGGCACGAGCTATTGTGCGAACAGCTCTGGCTTGTCTCTAAATCAGGAACACAGCTGCTGTTTTCTCATGGAGATGACAGTGAGCTCGGCATATATATATATATATATATATATATATATATATATATATATATATATATATATATATATATATATATAGTGTGAGTGTGTGTATATATATATGTGTGTATGTGTGTGTGTGTATATATATATATATACACACACACACACACACACACACACACACACACTGTATATGCTGTATGTACATGTATATACACACACACTGTATATACGGTGTGTGTGTGTGTGTGTGTGTGTGTATACATACATACATACATACATACATACATATACTGTACACACATATTTACATATACATATGCATATATTCCACAGCATATATATATTTGCACCAGCGATATGGCAACTGCTGGGGCTTACTCCGGTGACAGATATCAGATATATATATCTGACTAGTTTGTCTCCCAGTTTGGGAAACACATCATTTTCCTTTCCTCCACACTTCCAGTTCTACTCCATTCCCTTCTTCCTGTTGAAGGGCGAGATCCAGCCCAACGTTTTGGCGCCGGAGCGAGTGTCCTGGCACCGGAAGTCATCGCAAATGTGCCATAAGGTACGTTTGCGCCTCCTTTAGAGGAAGGGAGGTCAGCGCAAGGTCAGCCTCCCTCACTGCAGCGCCGGACCGACCATGCGGCCGGTGGCAGAAGATAAGTCTCCATCACTGGCTGCATGGTCGATCCGGCCAGCGAGGGAGGGGGGCCATTTGCCTAGCCAGCCTGGGAGGGGGCGGGGATGGTGTTGGCCATATCCCCATCCCCGCCAGGCCGACTCAGCCGTTACACGGCCTCCTCCGACTTCCGCCAGCAATTTAACTGGCAGAAATCCGAGGAGGCCGATAGGGCCGACCCCGGTTTACACGAGTAGACCTCCGGACCGCCGCATGGCGGTTTGGATGTCCAAATCCTGTGTAAGGATCTGCCATGAAGGCAGGGAGTGGAAGGAGTAGTAGTAGCAGAGGCAGCAACTGTAACACTGCACAGTAAGTTAGGTGGCACCTCGGAAGTCTGGAACTCTTGGTTCAGCCCTGATCCGCCTTCAATTTGAAAATTGACCACTGTCAGCCAAAGGCATATTAAATTACAAACTCATGCATAGGCATCTGAACACTTTGTGTGTGTTCACATGATACACATAGACATTGGTCCCTTCTTTAGTAAAAACAGTTCTAGGATGGGAAACTAAGAAGAAAAATAATTATACAGCTGCACAGAAAATGATTGCTTACAGTGAAATCCTATCCAACTTACACCACCGGTGTAACCAGCGGGGGAGGGGAGGGGGGAGGCCCCAGAATGGAAAACAGATTCAAATCCCCTTTGAATTCCCCTTTGGAGGGGATTTGAATCCTCTTTCCGTTCTGGGGCCTCCCATTCTTTCTGCACCGCTGGTTACACCAGTGGTGTAAGTTGGATAGGATTGCGCTGTTAGCAAAGTAAGGATAAAGAAAAGATTCAAATAATAATTAACAGTTGACATTTTAGTTAAGACACATTTATATCATACTAACAGCCCTATCCTACCCATGCAGCAAAGCAGTGGTGCCAACGCAGCGTCCTCTGTATCCGGCGAGGGAGTTTTGGCATGTTGAGGCCTCCTCGGGGTAAAGAAACATTTGTTCCTTTGCCCCAGAGTAAGCCCCAGCAGTTGCCATATCGCTGGTGCAAATCCTCATTGACCCGTGAAGGTGGATCAGGCCCAGGGAGAGGGTTAGGGTTCGGTGAGCGCTGCTGCCACCAAACCCGCCCCCTTTCCAGGCCCAATCAGCCTTCCACCCAGCCCCATCTTCTCCCCATTCTGCCCACCCCTGCCCTCACCTCATTCCAGCTCCTGCGCAGCCTTACCTGCAGTAACAGGTGTCCCCAGTCCATCGGAGCACAGACCCGGCTGCTGACCACTTGTGGCAGTGGCCAGGTGGCACACTGGCACTTTATGCTGTAAAGCACTTTATGCCGGCGGAACCCACATTCCGCTGGCCTAACACACCCATAGGATTGGGCCATAAATCAAGCTTTGCACAGTTTGACCAATGAGACATGAAGGAGCTCTCATCTTTTCCCAAAACAACTAAGGGCGCAATCCAATCCTACTTAGGACACCGTTGTAACCAGTGGCCCAGCGAAAACGGAAGGCCCCAGAACGGAAAGGGGATTCAAATCCCCTCCAAAAGGGGAATTCAATGACGGCCTAAGTAGGATTGGATTGCGCCCTAATTCAACTACCCCTCATTGCCCTACTTCTCTTTCCCTACCCCCCCCCCCCACTTTCATTCATCCCTGAAGCCATTGCCTCTGGCAAATCAAGGAACCAGGACTCTTTCATAGCTCTCGTCCCTTTCAGGAGGGCTTGTTCAAGAGAAGTAACTGAAGGATTGTGCCATACGACTTGATAACCAGACTGCATACATTTTCTTTATAATGAGAAAGCAAAAGGGAAGCATGTTGTCGATTTGAAATATTAATTACATTTCAAAGTCCTAAAGATCTCTTCAGTTCACAGCAGCAATAAACCCTGCTATTGAATTGCAGTAGACCAACTTCACTGATGTAGTGTATTTTGAATGTTAATAAATTAAATATGAAACAATGAGGCTATCTTGTATGCGCCATTGATCGATAAAAGCTTTAGTTGCTGATTCATTGTGTATCCTGTTGAGTTGTATGTCGAATATATCACTATCTATCTGTACAGCTGTCTGTATAATTTCGCAGCCAATACAGTACAATGATAGGCTTGGAGTACTATTCTAGACTATAAAAAAGGAAAAAAATATGGAAAGCCAAATAGATTCAAAAGTGAATTGTGGGAACAGGGCTATGTTTTTCCTCAAACAAAATATTTGAGAAATTTCCTGGGAAGCCAAAAGAGTTTTGATGAGACTGTTGGCAGAATCTCTCAGGGGTTCCACACATGTTGAGGCAACCTGGGATTTCACCTAAAATGAAATGAGAACATTGGCATTTTAGTAGATTTACAGCCCAATCCTGTCTAGCTAGGCTGCAGCACGGGTGTAGAGCCCATGCTGCACCCTATCTAGATAGGACCCAGCACCCGTGTGACTGGAGCACTCCTCGAGGGAAGGGGACATTTGTTTCCATCAAAGAAGGAAGAGGGATAGGATTGAGATCCACTGCCGACCCCTCCCAATTCCTGGGCCTGGCCAACCAATCCCCCCTCCTGGAATGCCCCGTTCAGCGCTTCCCCCACCCCATTGCCACCCGGCAGGGAACCTACCTTCCCCGGCGGGCACTCCACTAGATTTGGGGTGAGTAGAGTGGCACTGGTTTCAGTGCCACCTACTCGCCAGGTACTACAAACGTGCTTTGCAGCATATTTGTGACACCCTAGACCAGGGGTGGGGAACCTATTTGCAGTGGGGGGCCATTTTCCCATAGGGAAAATTTTCTGCGGGCCGGCCGTTAGGCCGGCCGATTTCCCCGCCCCCCCCCGCAAATTCCCCCCCTGCAAATTTACCACCCACCCACCTCTCTCTCTCTCTCTCTCTCTCTCTCCCCCCTCCCTCCCACCCACCACTCTCTCTCTATCTCTCCCTCCCTCCCACCGACCGCTCGCTTGCTCGTTCGTTCGTTCGTTCTCCCTCCCTCCCTCCCTCCCTCCCACTCACTCACTCACTCACTCATCACTCACTCACTCACTCACTCACTCTCCTTACCCCAGCACTCTGCCAGTCTAAAACATAGACAGGATTTCATCGTTAGCTAAAGTTTGTGCCCCTTGCTGCTGATGCCACTGTAACTCTTGTAGGAAGTGAGGGTGCTGTGGCATCCTTGTGTGGTATGTGCAGTGTCCTGGGGTCATCTCCCCATGGTTGGGGGTGGTGCCTATCGCTGTGTTACTCATGTCTAGTGGCTGGCGGGGGGACATCCCCACCAGCATTGACCATTCATTGGCCTTGCACCTGCACCTGCCCCCTGCTCAGCTCATCCTAGCGGTTTCTAGCTGCCAGTTTTGGAGCTGATTGGATGAAGCGATTGGCTCCATGGACATCACACCAATGACAAATGGATGACACACAGATGACACACTGACTTAATGGTACTGACACACTGATGTCACAGTGATGACACACTGTCATCAGGATTCTGCTCCGTGAATAACAGGTTGTGTTGGTGTTTCCATGGACTCTGGGGGTGTTACAGGGAAGGGCTGCTCCAGCATTGCTTTGCCAGGACAGACATGGCCTTTGGCCTTTGTTGAGTCGGCATTGAGTCGGCATTAGCATGCCATTGGTGTAGCGTTGCCAGGACAGGTTTAGGATATGACAGGCATTGCTCCAGTGTTCGTGCGACATCACAGTGGCATCCAAATAGGATTAGGCCTTAAAGGAATTAAAGAGGTCCTATCCAGATGAGGATCCTTCATGGATCATTGCCTTGTCGTGGTGAAGGGGCTTGCGTAACTCAATGAAGCCATGAGCTATGCTGTGCAGGGACACCCAAGACGGACAGGTCGTAGCAGAGAGTTCTGACTAAAAGTGATCCACTGGAGAAGGAAATGGCAACCCACTCCAGTAACCTTGCCAAGAAAATCCCATGAACAGTACCAAAAGGCTAAAAGATATGACGCCGGAAGATGAGCCCCTCAGGTCGGAAGGTGTCCAATATGCTACAGAGGAAGAGCGGAGGACTATTCCAAGTAGAACCAGAAAGAGTGAAGCGGTTGGGCCAAAGCCAATAGGACGTCCAGCTGTGGATGTGTCTGAGGTTGAAAGGAAAATCCAATGCTGCAAGGAGCAATACTGCTTAGGAACATGGAATGTGAGGTCTATGAATCAAGGCAAGCTGGATGTGGTCAAAAATGAGATGATAAGATTGAACATTGACATCTTGGGAATCAGCGAACTAAAATGGACGGGCATGGGCGAATTTAAGTCAGGTGACCATCATATCTACTACTGTGGGCATGAATCCCTTAGAAGAAATGGAGTAGCCCTCATAGTCAATAAAAGAGTGGGAAAGGCAGTACTGGGGTGCAACCTCAAAAACGACAGAATGATTTCAGTTCGAATCCAAGGCAAACCATTCAACATTACAGTAATCCAAGTGTATGCCCCAACCACTGATGCCGAAGAAGATGAAGTTGACCGGTTCTATGAAGACCTACAACACCTTCTAGAACTAGCACCCAAAAAAGATGTCCTTTACATTATAGGAGACTGGAATGCTAAAGTAGGAAATCAAGAAATAAACGGAACAACAGGCAAGTTTGGCCTTGGAGCGCAAAATGAAGCAGGGCAAAGGCTAACGGAGTTCTGTCAAGAGAACACGCTGGTCATAGCAAACACTCTTTTCCAACAACACAAGAGGCGACTCTACACATGGACATCACCAGATGGTCAGTTCCGAAACCAGATAGATTATGTGCTTTGCAACCAAAGATGGAGAAGCTCTATACAATCAGTAAAAACAAGACCTGGAGCTGACTGTGGCTCAGATCATGAGCTTCTTATTGCAAAATTCAGGCTTAAACTGAAGAATGTAGGGAACACCACTAGACCAGTCAGATATGACCTAAACCATATCCCTTATGAGTATACAGTGGAGGTGAAGAATAGATTTAGGGCATTAGACCTGGTAGACAGAGTGCCTGAAGAACTATGGACGGAAGTTCGTAACATTGTACAGGAGGCAGCAACTAAAACCATCCCAAAGAAAAAGAAATGCAGGAAAGCAAAGTGGCTGTCAGATGAGGCTTTACAAATAGCTGTGGAAAGAAGGGATGCAAAAAGCAAGGGTGAAAGGGAAAGATATAAACAACTGAATGCAGAGTTCCAGAGAATAGCAAGGAGAGATAAGAAGGCCTTCTTAAATGAACAATGCAAGGAAATCGAGGAAAACAACAGAATGGGGAGGACTAGAGATCTCTTCAAGAAAATTGGAGATATCAAGGGAACGTTTTGTGCAAAGATGGGCATGATAAAGGACAAAAAAGGCAGAGACCTAACGGAAGCAGAAGAGATTAAGAAGAGATGGCAAGAATACACAGAAGAACTATACAAGAAAGATCTGAATGTTCCTGATGACCACGCTGGTGTGGTCACTGACCCAGAGCCGGACATCCTAGAGAGTGAAGTCAAGTGGGCCTTAGGTAGCATTACTAACAACAAAGCTAGTGGAGATGATGATATCCCAGCTGAGCTACTTAAAATCCTAAATGATGATGGTGTGAAAGTGCTGCACTCAATATGCCAACAAATTTGGAAAACTCAGCAGTGGCCAAAGGATTGGAAAAGGTCAGTTTACGTTCCAATTCCAAAGAAGGGCAGTGCCAAAGAGTGTTCAAACTACCGTACAATTGCACTCATTTCACATGCTAGCAAGGTTATGCTCAAAATCCTACAAGCCTGGCTTCAGCAGTACGTGGACCGAGAACTACCGGACGTACAAGCTGGGTTTCGAAGAGGCAGAGGAACTAGAGATCAAATTGCCAACATGCGCTGGATCATGGAGAAAGCACGAGAGTTCCAAAAAAACACCTACTTCTGCTTCATTGACTACGCAAAAGCCTTTGATTGTGTGGATCACAACAAACTGTGGCAAATTCTTAAAGAGATGGGGGTACCAGACCACCTTACCTGTCTCCTGAGAAACCTGTATGCGGGTCAAGAAGCAACAGTTCGAACCGGCCATGGAACATGATTGGTTCAAAATTGGGAAGGGAGTACGACAAGGCTGTATATTGTCACCCTGCTTATTTAACTTATATGCAGAGTACATTATGAGAAATGCAGGGCTAAATGAATCACAAGCCGGAATCAAGATTGCCGGGAGAAATATCAACAACCATATATCATGATACAACAATATCAACAATATCAACAACCTCAGATATGCAGACGATACCACCCTAATGGCAGAAAGTGAAGAAGAACTAAAGAGCCTCTTGATGAGAGTGAAAGAGGAGAGTGCAAAAGTTGGCTTGAAACTCAACATTAATAAAACTAAGATCATGGCATCTGGGCCCATCAATTCCTGGCAAATAGAAGGGGCAGAAATGGAAGCAGTAACAGATTTTACTTTTTTGGGTTCCAAGATCACTGCAGACGGAGACAGCAGCCATGAAATTAAAAGACGCTTACTCCTTGGAAGGAAAGCTATGGCAAACTTAGACAGCATAATAAAAAGCAGAGATATCACCATGCCAACAAAAGTTCGCATAGTCAGGGCGATGGTGTTCCCAGTAGCAATGTATGGTTGCGAGAGTTGAACCATAAGGAAGGCTGAGCGCCGAAGAATAGATGCTTTTGAACTGTGGTGCTGGAGAAGACTCCTGAGAGTCCCTTGGACTGCTAGGAGATCAAATCAGTCAATCCTAAATGAAATCAACCCTGACTGTTCCCTGGAAGGACAGGTACTGAGGCTGAAGCTCAAATATTTTGGCCACCTAATGCGAAGAGAGGAGTCTCTGGAGAAGACTCTGATGCTGGGAAAGACTGAAGGCAAAAGGAGAAGGGGAAGGCCAAGGATGAGATGGTTAGACAGCATCACCGATGCAACGAACATGAAAATGAGCGAACTCAGGAAGATAGTGGTGGACAGGAAGGCCTGGTGGGATATGGTTCATGGGATCACGAAGGGTCGGACACGACTTAACGACTGAACAACAACAACAACAATCCAGATGAGGAAGATCCAATATCCTGAATGTGTTGTTGTTGTTGTTGTTGTTGTTGTTGTTAATATATCTCATCTCTGTTTTACTGCTTTCAGTATATTAAACCAAAAACCTTGCTTTAATCCCAGATTGATGTTCATGGTCTCCATGGAGCATTTTGCTTTCACACTGTGTCACTTCAGAAATGTGCTAATAGAAAGCAAAAGTTAAGAGTACTGTATATGGAGACCGAACAGTAATAAAATCATAATTACATTGTTTGCTATATGACAGCAGCCTTTGTTTCTCCTTTGGCTGAAATCCTGTCACAAAAACAGAGAAGGTAATCAATCACCTCCGAAAAAATAAAAATAAAAGAAGCCAGCTGTTTTCAATTTGCACAAAATAGTGTGAATGTGCCCAATATCAACCTTTGGATAGTTGCATTTTCTTCTAAAATACTGTAGAGTTGATGTACTGTGACTTTGAAATCTGAAAAAAAGAGAAGATATTTCGGTTTGTTTCAGGTCTACATGAAGAGTCATATAACAAAAACGATTTAAGATTTTCATGGCCAGCTATGATTTTTGAAACTTTCTGAACTTTTTTTTTTAAAACCTCTCCAGTGTAGTTTTCATTCAGCCCCTGACTTGAAAAGCTGGTTCAGTAACCAATTCATCCATTTTGAACTGGTTCAGATATAGTATCACTATTACATTTAAACGTTTTCATGCACTACTGCAGAGGTCTCCAAACTTTGAGCTGCCAGCCAGGGCCACATCAACTCAGCATTGTTCTTATGATGGGCCAGAGTGGGCCAATTATACGTTTTGAACATAACACTAAGAATTTCCACACCAGGAGAAAAAAACATTTGCAGAATATTTGCAATATTTGCAGTTGCAGGGCTGCTTACCGTCTCTCTCAGTTGGGCACACCAGAGAGAACAACCCAACCCAGCAGAGTAAAAAGGTACATGGAGGCAGGTGGGGGTGGGGAGAGAAGAAAGAGAAGAGAGAAGAAATTGCACATGCAATTATAATGCCTTTTTTGTGCTTGTTCTGCTTTTTTTTATCCTTTCCTTTTTTGTGCTTGTTCCGCTTTAAATTGATTCCTTCCGATAGGAGCAGTTGCTTGTTTGACAGCTAATTGACAGCTGTTTGACAGCTAATTAGTACAGCTAATTGACAGCGGTACTAATTAACAGCTGTTTCCTATTTTCAGATTGACAGCTGCTTCCTATTTTAACTGGTGTTTTTCTCTAGCAGTCAACTCCATCTCACACAAGGTGCTCGCGTGTTCCTTGAAAATGTCCAGAGTCTTGGATGAAACGTTGGATTAATATTTTACAATTTGTGTGGTTTTTTCAATGTTTTTATGTATTTTAAAGTTTTGGAATTCCTCATATTTTTGTTCAATATTTAAAAATCTTTTTACATGACTTTTTAACCTGTATAAACTCTACCTCTTTTGTCATAATTATAATGCCATTGGGCTTAGCAGGCCTGTCAAGATGCATTGGTGAGCCAGATGTGGCTTGTGAGCCGTACTTTGAGGACCACTGCACATCTTATCCTCCAGGATTTTTTTTTTAAGTAGTAATTGTCCACTGAGATGCTAAAATGAATTTGATTTCCCAAATGTTATTTCTACGTAAACTTGCACAGCAAGAACAGCAAAAACACGTTTAGCTCGTTTCAGGAATTTCTACTGTTTGTTGTTTCCAGCAGCAAAGAACAAATGTCATGCAATTGCAGTATACACATACGTGGCGCCACACAGAATACTGTGTACAGTTCTGAGCATCCCATAAAAAGGAAAGACAGAATGAAACTGTAAAAGTTATAGAAAGGCAACTAAAAGGATCAAGGTATCGTAGGAGGAACGGATGAAGAATTTAGGGCTTTTCAGCTTTAAAAAAATGACTGCAGAAGAGGATAAGACTGAGGCTTAAATTATGACTGGTTGGAGAGAGCAGGTTGAAGTGTATATTTACTCCCTCTCTCAGTACTATAAGTCAGGTACACTCAACGAAAATGATTGGCAGAAGCCTGAGGAATGATAGAAGGAAGTCATTTTTCACCCAGGAGCTGGAGCTTTCGTCTGTTCTAAAAACTTGTAGGTATGTTCTCCAGTTGCCAAAAGGATGCATTCCCACTTCTTCTGAAGCATTTTTTAATTTTATTTTTAGGGTAACACAAGAGCCACTAACAGCAGCAACTCAAATAAACCTCTTACAACAGCCTTCAGCAGCTTTCCTCATTCCAGCCAGATGCCACCCCCCCCCCCTCTCAGTTTATCGAACCATACTGTTGTATGTTGCAAAGAAATATTTCTTTACCCAGTGCATAATTAATCTGTGGACCTCCTTGCCACAGGATGTTGTGATGGCACCTCACCTAGATGCTGGGGAGTGGGCAGATTGATGGAGGAAATGTCCCATCACAGGTTACAAGTCACAACAGGATTTGCCTGTCCACCCATGCCGCAAACGGCCTAAAAGCAGCTGCAAAATTGCCGGGGGTGCTTTGTTCGGCGCCGCCGTCAAATTGCTGCCGAATCCGGTGCGGGGGCAGAGTAAGTGACGTCACGCCCCTGGGGGTGGGGCTAGTGATGTCACATGGGGTGCCATGGAGGTGGGCCCCATGGGGGTGTAGCAATGCTTCTGGTCATGATGACTGTATGTAACCTTCAGTTTTTAGAGGTAGCAAACTGCAGACCAGAAGGTATGTAGGACAGCAGTTCAAGACCCGAGTGCCGCTATAGAGTGAGCTCCTGTCTCCTGTCCCAGCTCCTGCCAACCTAGCAGTTCGAAAGCAATAAAATGCAAGTAGATAAATAGTTACTGCTGCGGCGGGAAGGTAATAGCGTTGTTAGTCATGATGGCCACATGACCACGAAAGCGTCTTTGGACAGTGCTGGCTCTACGGCCTTAGAAACGGAGATGAGCACCGCACCCTAGAGTCGGAGGCAACTGGCTTTCTAGCAGGGGACCCTTTTAACTTTAACTTTTTAACTTTACCCTTTATCTCTGAATGCCAGATCCAAGGGAATGGTAACAGGATACACATATCTTATTGACTTATGTGCTCCCAAAGGCATCTGGTGGGGCACTGTGAGATACAGGAACCTGGACAAATGGGTCCGTGGCCTGATCCAGCAGGACTCTTATGTTCTTTACTATGCTGTTGAAAGTCTCTGGTCACACTGTGAACTATAGAAATGATTCAGGTGCTTGATGCGTTTGCATCTCTCTCTCTCTCTCTCTCTCTCTCTCTCTCCAAATCAGTGTCTAAATCAGTGTCTGGTATCAGTAATTGACTGGATAAGAGGCAAACCTGACAAGATGGAGGTGATATTAGTAGGTGATTCATCTGACTGGGGAGGTGGTACAAAGTAGAGATTACTGAATAAGCAGCTGGGATGGGACTCATTGCTAATTTAGAATGCTGTGGTTTTTATGACTTCTCATGGTGCAAATTCAGTGTTATAATTCAGTGTCATCAGCATGCCAGGCTGATGAGTTGCAGAGCCTCTGTGGGGGAGTGGAACTGCAGCTGCAGCACTTGAGTGGCAGTCAAGGTTGCCTGCTAGCTGATGCGTTGTGAGGCGAACGCCAGAGAGAGAGAGAGAGAGAGAGAGAGAGAGAGAGAAAGAGAGAGAGAGAGAGAGAGAGAGAGAGAGAGATATGGACTGTGAAAGCAACATCTAGAATGAATGAGTGGTTCTATGAAAGATTAGAACGTCATTGTATTGTAAAAACCCATTGGGGTTTAGAACAGCCTGTCCATGTACACCGCCTTGAATTAAAGTCAGAGGAGAAATCCAATGACCAAGAAAGGCGGTACATAAATACTGTATATAATATAATATAACTGCCAAAGAATATTAATAGTCCTATTACATTTGTACATGTCACATTACCCAATTTTGCCCTAGTTTCATCCTGGGCAGCCTCCATCACAGATATAAAACTTTCCAAGTTTTTTTTTTAATAAAAATGTAATGTCATAACAAAATCCACATACTCCCGGTGGTGTAATTTAAAAAGTGACAGGTTCAGATCCATTTCATCTGTACTGAAGAAAAATAAAAGTATATAAGTAGTTGTATTCTGCCAGTAGGTAAAATGTGGCCTTGGGAAGTATTTATTGGAACTTGTTGAATTTTTGTCACCCCTCATTGCCTTTTTCTGCTTTGCGCAATATTTTACAAAATATGGTGTTGGCTAAGGTCATTTCCTCTACCACAGCCATTCGTGATTGTTTATTGTCCCTAGATGCTTAATTACTTGTAAGAGGATAATGAAAGAAACCTTGTGTCAATATTTAAGAAGAGTAGAGCTACACATGTGTGATGAATATTTGAAATGTACATTTTAGTGCTGTTCATGGCCACATGGAGACTACAGCAATTTCACTCTCATCTTGCTTAGTAAGAAAATGCCTGGAATTAATGTAATGAAAGATAATAAAGTCAAGTCATGATCCCATGCCAGAAGGTGACACTCTGAAACAGTTGTGAGGAAACATCTGACAACTTCAGTGTCTGAGGAAAAGTCTACTTTTGCAACAACTTTCTTTTTAAGTAGAATTTAGGGAACAATCCAGTCAAAAGGAAGTGTAACCATATTTAAAAAGACAGATTCCTGCAGATTGTTTGTTTCATGGAGACAGCGACTGAATTCAGACACCTGCTCCTGATATAGCTTTAAAATAGAACTGTGCACATGGCTCTCTATTTGCCTGAATGTTTTCCACTGATTTCATCATGCACTATAATTTCCCCATATCAGCTTATCCCCTGCTATTACAAGTCAGACAAGACACTAACATTTTTGATAGGTGTTCAGCCAAATTTTGGTTACGGACGTCTAGGTGTGAGAGTGTCTCTTCATGGCTTTACAGTAAAAATTCAGTGTAGATAAGAAAGTCTTCTTGATTGTACGAAGCTATGAAGCTTCCTTAAGTCCTGGTCATAGAAAAATCCTATTGTCTTACCTCAGAATTCACCTCAGATGTTTTGCCCAAGCAAATTCACCTCAGATCTTGTTTGGGGCAAAGGTCTATGACCCATCAGCTTGGCAGATCTTAAACATTGTTGTGGAACAAAAGACAGATTGTAGTCTCAAGTGTGCAGGACCCAAACGTACCTATAGATGACGTAGTTGTGATCATTAAATGTTGCATAGTTTGGGCATTTATACCCCAAATCATATCATATATGATTTTGGTCTCATATATCACACCCAAAGCTCCAGGCAGGTGCACTGGGGGGGGGGAGATCGCCCTGGGTGTCACCCCAGAGAGGGGTGACACCAAAATGACTTTCTATTCAGTTTGTTACTGGTGGTGCAAAAATGTACCACTGGTAGAAAATGGGTTTTTCCCGATCCCCACTGCAACTCGCGTGGGGATCACATTTCCCAGGAGGCCTCCACATCGTGTGGTCCAGCGTGGGAGGTGGTCTGTAGGGGTGACACCATGAGATCTTGCCCTGGGTATCACCAACTCTAGTGACGCCCCTGGCACCAGGCAAACAAAATCTCATGCTAAGCAATGTCTTGCAGCTACATCAAACCTAGGACAAACCACAGGGACCTGGCCAACTAATTTTACTAACATTATTGAAATTTTAATTTTCACAAATTTTCCAATGGTATTTTGCCTAAACAAGACCTTTGAAATTAATTTCATAATTCATGGAAGGTGACATTTGGTGGCTGCATAGGAAATGTCATTTCTTTGCCAATAACCTCCAGGAAGATTTCACTTATTATAAAGATTCTTTGGATTTCCATCCAATTCCCTACAAGTGTTTCTCCTGGACCAGATTCACCTTAATTTACTTTAGGGTGGGTTTTTGTTTTTGTTTTTGCTTGAGGTGAACTTTGAGAAAAAAAAATCCCATTTGCAGTGGAGGGAGAGAGGCTCCACCTGCCATCACTCCTTCTTGCAACATTTGATGTTAGTGGCTGTGTGAAGAGGCAATCTTCTCTTCATTATTACTTCATAAATTTCTGAGATGAGCCCTAGTACCGAAAATGGTTTCTTGTGCACAGTCCTAATGAGGCTTGGCCCAAATGAAGCACTGCTACACTTAAATTTGTAGTTTAGATGATAAAACACCCAAAGTTAATGCAACTCTGAAAACAGGCATTACTTGAACAGCAAAGAGGCTGATTTTCTTTTAAAAAAATGAAAGCAATAAGGTAACTTTGAGGGTTGTTATTATCACTAGATAATCACATCCTGAGGGAGTTGGAGCCATTTAGATGCTCTCTGCGCCTAATTAAAAAATGACACCATCGTATTAAATGTTAGGACACATACCACTAATAAAGATTTCATGCCTTATTAAGTATAAAGAAATGTGAAATGAACAAGAAACATAATTGACCAAAATCATCCCTGGTGTAGAGATATTTGAAATCCTCCGGACGACAATAACAGCAATATAGATTCTTGTCACAGCTGCATTTAAGCTACATTATTGGAGCTGGAATTTTTATTGAACATAGTGATGAATTTTATAGCACAGTCCATCTTCAATGAGACGTGGTGAGAGTGTGAAGACTTCAGAAACTGTTTGTTTGTAATCAACAAAATACAGTAGTATCCAGCAAGTCCTCACTTAAAATTGTTGATAGGTTCTTGGAAACTGCAGCTTTAAGCGAAACAACTTATAACAAAACCAATTTTACCGTAGGCTAATTGATAAACATAAACATTTTACATTTTAGGCATATTCCTTGTCACAAAAACATCACCAAACTTCTAAATAAAGACCAAAAACACTTCTAATATTAAACATTGAAATAAATGTGAGCTTTCCAAGCCAGAGAAAACCCACACAGACATGGGGAGAACGTTCAAACTCCACACAGGCAGTGGTCCTGGCAAGGAATCGATTTTTTTCTCAACAACTTTAAACGAAATGACTTATAATGAAATGACTTTAAGTGAGGACTTGTTATAAGGATTATTTAGATCAGGGGTTCTCAAACTTTGGAGGCCCGGGTACCCCCAATGAAGGTCAAAGATATTGGAGTACCCCAGCTAATTAGCATAATTAGCTAATTTACATAATTAGCTAATTTACATAAATTGCACAAAAATACACAAAAATACCAGGATCTCTTAAGAAACACACAGCAATGACACATGAACAAAATGCACAAAAAACATAAAACCCAAGTACAAAACCCCCCAAACTCAACTTTCTCCCCACCCCACCCCACCCATGCACAGTATCTAAAGTAAAAAAACATAAATCCCAAGTACAAAACCCCCAAACTCAACTCTTCCCCCCACCCCACCCATGTAGTTTCCAAAGTAAAAAAAATCCCAAGTACAAAAAACCCCAAACTCAGCTCTTTCCACCCCACCCCACCCATGCACAGTTTCCAAAGTAAAAAACATAAATCCCAAGTACAAAAAACCCCAAACTCCACCCCCCAAACTTACCCAAGTGATGTCTGTCTCTTTGTTAAAGTAAAAAAAACGCTTAGTCATCCTGCAGCAGGAGCTGCATTCATTAGGAGGAGAGCTGGGAGGCAGGAGCGTGGAGCGCCCTCTGACGGCTGCTGAGAATTTCAACCTATGTACATGCATAAATTAACCCCAACCCCTGACTTGGATAGATTAGTCAGGGAAGAAAGCACAAGGGAGCTCTCTGGCTCCGGAAAAAAATCTGGATTTTTTTTAAAAATAAAAACTTAATTAACACTTAATTAAGTGTTAATGATGCAGATAATAGCCAGTGATTGGCATACCCCCCAGCAAGTGGTCCGCGTACCCCTAGGGGTACGCGTACCACAGGTTGAGAACCTCTGATTTAGATTTTAGAATGTATTGCTTCTTAGGGCCAAATTATGCATTATGAGGAACATATAACCTAACCCCCCTTTTTTAGCTAGCGTGAGGGGAGCTCCATTGTGGTTTCCACATCAATCATGCCCCCCACATAGTATTTACCATTTTATAACATCTTCCCCTGAAAGTCGACTTTAAAAAACAATCTAAATAGTATGGGAGTTGCAATCAGGGTTGCAACTACAGTGGGGACTAAGAGCTAAAACATGCTTAGCTCCCACTCTGTTTTGGAGACAGTTTATGCCCCTCATTCTACTTATAAGTAAGAAAACAAAAAGGATCAAACTCATGCATTCTTTGTAGTATGTAGTTTGAGCCTATCA
Source organism: Plestiodon gilberti rubricaudatus (assembly GCA_026170595.1). NCBI lineage: Eukaryota > Metazoa > Chordata > Lepidosauria > Squamata > Scincidae > Plestiodon > Plestiodon gilberti. The sequence continues at coordinate 61,983,048 of JANXHW010000005.1, forward strand.
GCCCAATCCTATCCAGGCCTCATGATCTCACGATCTGCCACTTTAAAGTCCCGGGCTGACGGCGTGAAAGCTACTCCATCATTTTGTGGGCAGAGCATGCCAGTGCAAATGGCCAGAGGCCACACAGAGACGCCATCTGCTGTCATCATCGGTAAGTCAGCAGTGGGGGTGGTTTATATACATCAGCCTGATTGTATTATTTCTGACACATAAGCCAATTAAGTCAATGGAGCTTCACCACCAGTGTCAGAGCTTCACCAGGGATGAGTTGTTTGCATGTTAAAGTATATCATAATGAAGAGAATAAGATTACCCCAATCATGCATGCTCCTTGCAACAGTTGGTCCACCTTGAATTCTGCTGAATCAAGACAGCCAGGTGTGTTTGGAGAGTAGAAATATGTGTAGTTCCACCAGTTTACTTCTCTATTTTGATCAGAAAGAAAGGCAGATTGGTATGGAATGGGTATCCAAAGTCCCGAGTCTCTATGTAGAAGACATGTGGGTAGGAACTATGAGAGGCTGGAGTGGAGTTTTTGAACCTTGTTCTGCAGTACTTAATTTGTAAAATAAGAGGTGTCCCTCCAGCTCATGGTTGCATGAAGGCCTCCATCCTTCTAGCTCAAGATGTGGCACTTGGTTATGGATTCTCACTGCACATGCTCAGACCCCTGTGCTTTATTATTGATTCCATTTGTGTGCCTTTGAACATGCAGCTGTAGCCTACATGGCAAGAATCTGCTACCCCTGCGGAGTTCTTTTAGAGGAGAAGGGGACAGTTGGGAAGCCCTATTCTTGCTGTGCAGGCTATTCCCTGGTCCAAGACACATCTGTAGATCTGTAAGATCTACAATTCCCAGGATATTAAAAGGTTTGAGTCCATTCATTCAGTAGTATCAAAGTCTTTGGAATAGATTGCCTGTGGCAAGAATTGAACACACACGTCCCTTTTACCAACTACACCTGCAGGGGCAGTGGGGATAGGCCCTGCTGCATCCTGATGTTATCATTGGTGCACTCCAGGACAAGGTCTAATCCTATACCTTCTCCACCCACCCACCCCGCTGTTATAGCCCCACCACCAGAATGCACACTGCATCCTGTGGGGGGGGAGCCATCCCGGAGGTCTCTTTTGGGTATGGGAACATTTGTTCCCTTACCCCGGGGAAAGTCTCCAAGGTCTGGATGAAATCGCTGGCACAAGTCTGCGTGGACCTGGGCTGGGGAATCAGGTCAAGAAAGGGGGTTGAATTCAGCGGATGCCACTTCTGCCAAAGTGGAAAATGCCACTCATTCCTCCCCACCTCCATCACTGCCCCATTCTGCCCACTCTTCCCGTTCTGCCCTCCCCTCCCCTGGTCTGCGCCAGTAGCGTCGTAAGGGGTGGTGCCTTGGTGCCCAGGGCACCAAGTGGTGCCCAGTGCCCCCAGGCATTGACCCCTGAAGGGGCGGAATCGTGGGCTAAGGAGGGCGAAAACTTACCTTCTTCGCAGCTGGTACGGCCGCGTTTTGGCCCTCCTGCCTGCCCTTGCGTCCGAACGGCCCCAAATACTAGTGAAAATAGCGGAGGGGGGTGTTCGGAGGCAGGGCATGACGTCACATGCCCGCCCACATGGGGGCGGCGACGCGTCACGTGGGGGCGGTGTTGCGTCGGCAGCCCCCCCATGTGGGGGTGGAGGGACCCCACTGGGTCTGCCTCCCCCACTGGCTTACCTGGGTTGGTCCGTGTCCCCCACTGGCTTACCTCACCTTCATCGATCCGTCACCATGCACGGTGCAGCTCCAGCCCTTCCACTGGCGCTCCAGCACCACGCAGCTTCACTTGCTGCCAGAGAGGCTTTTACAACTGCCATATGGCAGTTTCCGCTGGTGGAACACGAGTTCTGCCAGTGGGTTAGCCCAATAGAATTGGACTGTAAAAAGGGTCTCAAGCATGTCCGGGCCATAACTGGATCAGTTTGGGAACCAGCAACCTCTGTTAAATCCAGACAAGTCTACTCTAAATGGGGGGGATCCCATATCTGCTGCCACAATCAAGTAGCTCTGGATTTATGTGTCATTGCCGGGTTTTCTGCAATGCAAAATTCAGTTCTAGAATTGCTTACCACAAGATGTGGTGATGGTCATGACCAGGGATTCTTTAAAAAATAAATAAAAAAAATTAGGCAAACTCATGAGGGCATTGCAATCAGATGGCAAGTAAAATAATTCAACCAGACAACAGAGACCAACAATTTCCCTCCAGTCAGGTCAGCAGATCGCTAAGTCTGTGCAGGATGCTTGACTGACAGGGATCACGCAAGGAAGCATGACGTGAAGTAAAAGCAGCCATTGGAGCAGCAGCAGAGGGAGGAAACAATGGCTGGGAACAGCCATGAAAAGCCATGAATTAAGGGTGGTTCCAAGGGTTTCAGCTCTCCTGAAAGCTCTAATTTCAAGGTGAAAATTAAACTTGGAGACCATTTAGCTCAGAACTAATTTTTATTCTGTTCTCACCAGTAGGAAGAAGCTCCCCTTGAAGTGGCTAGGATTACATAATACGCCTGCATTTCAAAGGTCGTTAGACCAAATATAAGTGAAAGCTTAATCACATTTTTTAAAACTTTTATTGTAATAAAAACGAGCTGACATTTTCTTCACCAAATGCCTGCCACACTTGAGCATTAAATTTCATTACCTATAACAGCATTTTAAATATTGGCGCTAAGATGGCCACTTAATTATTCTTTTACATGATGCATTTATGATTCCCATAAATCTGATGTGGGCCATTTTGAAACATGAAAGCATTTTGAGTTGATTAAATAAAACCTAGGCTATTAAACCTATCTGAGCCAGAACAATCGTCGTGTGCATAAGTCATACAGGCTGACACATTGTATGAGGTTTTGTAGAAAAGGCATTGTAGAACAGGTTTAGCACCTGCTATTAAAGCACTATATATGACTGAACGAGTCCAGCTCTAGTCAGTTACTGATGCTTTATTGTGGCACAACCTATGTATATACAGACCCTTATCCATCTTTTTCCACCAAGGTTAAAGGAATATTGTTTGAATAATGCAGTCAGATCACCTTTAAAGATATCAGTAAAGCACTGCATGCAATAACTCATGAGAAGTTACTGCTGAGATTGACAAAGCTGGACACTGTCACAGTTCAATATGGTTATAAAATAATACGATTAAAGGGAAATATGGCCAGTTGATTTAATCCATCATATACCCAGAGGCTCATGGTTGGTAACATTTAAAAACATCATTTAAGATGCCTTGCTGTGTCCAACCAAAAATCTTTCTAGACTTGCTCTTTAACTCTAATGAAGTATGACCAATCCATCTTATTACAGTCTCTCTCTCTCTCTCTCTCTCTCTCTCTCTCTCTCTCTCTCTCTCTCTCTCTCTCTCTCTCTCTCTCTGCCACTTGCCAATATATAACCAAGAAAGAGAACCCGGGGTGATTTCAGGTGAATGCTGTGTTTTGCATCTCACAACATCAATACAGCTTTGAATGATGAACTCTTTCCCAGTGCAATTCTATCTCAATCACTTTATTCTTCTTAAAACTGGACAGTGAAATGGTGTTTGTGGCTGAGGCATGAGTACGGGTACCTGTAGTCACATAGTATCTGTGTTAAGTAAAACAAAAAATAGTTGGGAGGAAGGTTTTGCTATTTGAAGGTAATCAAGGGGAGGTGGAAGGTGGAGCAAGAAGATTTTAATTATCTGCTTTCCCTTGTTATAGGTTTTCAAGCCGAGGCCGGACAGCCACCTGCCAGGGATGCTATGTCAGTTGCCTCCACTGAGGAGAGAGGGTTTGTCTAGATGACCTCCAAAGCACCTTCCAATTCTAACATTCTATGAGTCTAACATAGTGCTTGTTTCTTTGGATTTTTTAAAAAATATTATCTTGGTGACTCTTAGGGCTGATGATTTAGGTTATTTAAGGACACTTTAACAGGATAAAGAAAATGTCATGAAAAAAATGATTGTCTTGATATTGAATTTACTGGTTTGTTTGCTTTTTCCATTTGGGAGAGTAAAAAAACGTTGACCTTCTACACTGAATATGGACAGAGCTAGGACATTTTGTAGTACAGACCAGGCAAGCTGAATGCACATGACATCCTGAAGGTCTCAAATGGCAATAAGATGTGTGGGAACATCTTGCATAGACAAGACCTCATCCCACTGCTTCAAGAGTCAGAGCAGATAAAAATTAACACAGTACAAGATGTAAGCTGCTTGCTTTATTTTGGCAGGTTTTCCAGATGGGATTCTCAATGGGACTCGTTTTCTAAATAACAGGCAGAATTTGACTTGCCTGGGGTCTAGTTTACTTGAAAGGAGAGTGTGCATGCATCCGTTACTGTCTGCCCTCATTTTAGCACCATGACCTGTCTTTGAACCCCTCTGAAACAGCCCACATTTGTCTTTCTTTAAACCCTTGAAGGAATGGAACATAAGAAATATCTCACTTGTCAGTAGTGTTTACTACTTGTTGAAGTCAATGTAAATCTGATGTTTCTCTAAGCAGGAGGCGATGGTTTAATTCTGCATCAACAGATCCATGGTTTTCTTGACATTTCATGTTGCTTTTCAGTGCTGGAAGCTGTTTTCTGTGAATTAGTGTCAAAGCAACAAGGTCATTACAGGATATACAGACCCTCCCCCCCCCATGCAATGAAATAAAAGTCAAAGCATTATAAGAAGTAGCAAAATTAAGAAAACAATGGCAGTTTGGGGGAGTATTTCTAATTTGATTACAGAGCTGTCGTCATAGCTAAAATGTGGAAATTCTTCTTTATTCTTCAAACATAAACCTGTGGGATGCCCAAAAAGAGGTGCTGCACTGGGATGACCAACATATAATTTGTGAAAGTAACTCATTGCCTGTGTACAACCTTGGAAAAGGGGTTGTTGTGCAGGCACTGCGCCACCAATGCCCCGACTAAATGCCCCTCTCGAAGTGATCTGGAAATGTGCTGCTTGATAACAAAGACACCCCCTGGTTATCACACCAGAAATGCAATGCAGACTCCTAAAATTCATGTGCTGAGAGATACAGTGGTGTAGCCGGGGGGGGGGCGGTGCTGTAAGTAGCGCAAGACACTGTTGGAGCCATTCGGGGAGCAACGCTGTGCTGTGGGGAGTGCACTGTGTGTTGCCGTTGTGCCAAACGGTGGCTCCAACGGTGAATAGGAGGGGCCAGTTACACATGTGTTGCAGCGTCTTGTGCTACTTACAGCACCTCCACCACCCCCGGCTACATCACTGCTGAGATATTCACTGCTATTGGGAAAAATGCTAAAAAGTTCACTTCAAAAGTCTACCCATTTTGATCCCTCACCATGAACCTACCACCACCAATGCTTCTGTGTTGTAGTCTATTGGGACTTGTCCTTCCAGATTGATAGCTGCCTCCTCCACCTCTGCTTTGTCAGTAGATCTCTGCTTCTTGTCCCCTTACTTTTCTAGAGCCAAGATTCTGGTGAAAATGATAGGATAAGCTTAGCCCTGGCCAACTTCTCTACTCGCCACCACAGATCTGAGTCTTCTTGATGAACCATCCCTCATGAGCCCCTCATTTAGCCTTCCCCTTGGCCTATCTAAAGCCTCCAAATGAGTTACTAATGCTTGCAGTATGCTCATGACCTTGTCTGATGAGGAGGACATGAGCACAGTACAACCTTTAGGACCCAATCTTATCCAACTTTCCAGCGCTGATGCAGCCACAATGCAGCCCCGAAGTAAGGAAACAAACATTTTCTTACCTTGAGGTAAGACTGTGACTGTCCCCCCCCCCAACAACAGGACGCAGTGCAAGCCCCGTTGGCCCAGCTGCATTGGCAATGGAAATTTGGATAGGATTTGGACCTTAATAACCTGCTCATCTGAGGGCTGGGATAAGCCAACCATTCTTCTCCGCCTGTCATTTTCATCCAATCCAGATAAAAATTTAGGTGCTTGTAAAAATCACCTCTCTTTTGAAGTGGACATTTTACCAGCCCAGTCTCCTTTCTGAGCCTGGCTTGAGAGAACATCACCTCAGCATCCTACTTCAGTTCATATATCACTCTTGGTGTGCTGTGATTGATGGCAGAGATAGTTGTATTCCTGCTCCATGGTGACTGTGTAGAACAGTGATGGCGAACCATTTGGGCTTGGTGTGTCAAAATTTTTGAAAATGCCTAACTTGACTCTGCTGGTGTGTCTCCCCCCCATAACTTTTAATAGTACTTTGACTATTGCGACTTTTAATAGTAAATTTGAATTGTAAATTGAAATTTAATAGTAATTTTGAATTAATAGTAATTTTGAACTGAACTGAAAACAACTATAGAACACATTGCATTTTATTTAACATCAATTTGTGACTTTTTTTTACTAAGTCGCTAAGTTTTACTAGATAATAAAAGAGGTCTGCCAAAAATCTCTGCCCTAAATGTTCAAGTTGTTGTTGTTGTTCAGTCGTTAAGTCGTGTCCGACCCTTCGTGATCCCATGAACCACATCCCGCCAGGCCTTCCTGTCCTCCACTATCCTCCTGAGTTTGCTCATTTTCATGTTCGTTGCATCGGTGATGCTGTCTAACCATCTCATCCTTTGCCTTCCCCTTCTCCTTTTGCCTTCAATCTTTCCCAGCATCAGAGTCTTCTCCAGAGAGTCTTCTCTTCGCATTAGGTGGCCAAAGTATTTGAGTTTCAGCCTCAGTACCTGTCCTTCCAGGGAACAGTCAGGGTTTCATTTAGGATTGAATGATGACAACAGTCATCTCATTTCATTTAGGATTGACTGATTTGATCTCCTAGCAGTCCAAGGGACTCTCAGGAGTCTTCTCCAGCACCACAGTTCGAAAGCATCTATTCTTCGGCACTCAGCCTTCCTTATGGTCCAACTCTCGCAACCATACATTGCTACTGGGAACACCATTGCCCTGAGTCTATGAGTTATGCTGGCATGGCATCATACAAGTGTACTGGGTCAGTTCAGGTTCGTGTACTAACCCTAACAGCATCTCTTCAGAATCTATTGCTGCAAGAACTAAATCCAAATCCTATAGCTTCCAAACTGGCATAACTAAAACTGAGGGTTGCATGACATTTATGAATCTCTAGAGTTATTTAGAAGACCCCCCTCACCACCATCACCCCCCCAATACAACCATTCATCCAAAGAAATGGAAAAGAGCTTTAGGAGCTATTCAAACAATCTTAGGATAGTCAATTAAATTGATTGGACAGAAAATACAGTAATGCTAACAGGCTATGCATTGGTATTTCTTTGCATTGGTATTTTTTATATATATATTAATGCAGTACAGGCTATTTTAGGACATTTTTCATCTGTTCGGAGGTTCTCTGAATTTCAACAAAGCTGGCTTCGTAGGAGTTTCCTTATGCCTAAAAAGTTTATTTTGATACATTGCATGTGTGCAGCTTGACAACTCTGGAAACACTGTGTTTCTTAAATGCAGGGAAGGTGCAATGTTTTAAATAAAACATGGTCTCTCTTTTTAATATTTTATAAAGAATTGGTTTCTCACCATTAGTTGAAACTTTCTTGGGTTGATCTTGTATGACTAGGAATAAGCAGATCTCACCCATTTCACATGCTGATGGGTATCTCTGTGCACCTAGGTGGGCAGCCCAATCTTGCCTAAGATGCGGCAGCCAGCCTTAAGGGCCAGTCGCTGCATCCTAGGCTCATTGCGGGCTGACTGGCATGCCTTGGGCTCTCGTTCCCTTCCCCCAGTGTAAGCGGCGCGGGCCCCAATGGGCCTCCTTGGATGCACGCCAGTTCTAGAGCTGGCGTGCGTCTGGGGACATTGTGTAAGTCTGGCCCGGGCTGCAACGGGGCATGGGATGTTGGCGCAATTGAGTGCCGATATCCCCACCCCCTCTCAGCCTGGACCGGTCAATGGCCCCCTCCCTCGCCGCCCCTGCCTGCCCTCCCCCTGCCACTCTGCTGACCGGTGTGAGACTTACCTGCGGTGGCTGGCACAATTCCCAGGCGATGGTGCAGGTGCTAGTGCCGCTTACTTGCAAGGAGCCGCAAACGTGGTTTATGGCACGTTTGCAACTCCTTAGGCCAGTGGAGCACTCATTCCACCAGCCTATTTGGAGGCAGGATTGCGCCGACAATCTTTCTTTCTTTGCCTGTATGATGATACTTCAACAAAGCCTAAGTGAATGTGCTGGACAGATTATGTTCTGCAATTTGGGATCTAGCCAATATCCTGGGAATCACATAGGTATCGCTGTAGGATTCTTGCTGTTCCAAGCAACAATGTTTTCTGGAGCTGAGCTGGTGTAATTTGTTGAGGAGTGGAAAAGACACAAATGAGCTGAAGAAACTAAGGGTTGTGACAAACAATGCATACGTGGTGCTTTGTAGGTAGTTCAGAAATTCTAAACAATGGAGAATACTGCATTGGTGTTAATTCAGCAACAAGTTCAGATAATTTGGGAAATATTGGAGAGTAATTCAGATTCAAGAATTAGCATCCCTGATTGTTACTCATATTACCAGCCCAATCCTGCCTAACTATAGGCCAGTGGAGCAAACGCTCTGCCAGCCTAGAGTGTCGTAAACATGTCGGAAAGCACGTTTTCAGCACCCAGAGTGTAAGTGTGCCGGTGCAGAGGCCTGCGCCAGTCACTCCTCTGCCGTCCCAGACTTGCGCCGGCTGCCGTAGGTGAGTCCTGCACCAGTCGATGCAGGGGGTGGGCGGGTAGGCAGGGGTGGTGAGGGAGGGGGCAGGAATATCAGTGCTGGGTTGCACTGATATCCTATGCCCCGTCGCAGCCTGGGCCGGCCTTACACGGCCTCCCTGGTTGTGCTCCAGCTTCAGATCTGGCGTGCATCCGAGGAGGCCCATTGCGATGGTCGCAATGCAACCCACACTGCTTACACTGGGGGAAGGGGACAAACGTCCCCTTCCCCCAAGGTGAGCCCGTGCCACACTGGTGCAAGCCGCAATGCGCACACGGCCATTTAGGCCGTCCGTGCATACTTGCGCAGGATTGCGCCATTAGTGCCAGTGCTGTTTACTGTTCCTAGGTAATGTTTAGGTGATTTATCCTTCTTATCAGAAGATACCAAAGTGAGAGCATGAAGCATTAATTTCTGCTTCTGCTATGAGGCTTTGTGACATCATCATGTAGTGTTTCCTGAACTAGGAAGCTTTGAAGACAAAGCAATAGTCAAGACAAAGACAATGGTGAAGACAAAGACGACAGCAATAGTGGGGAAGCATGATTGCTGCTGCCTCAAGGCAGGGCCTCTGAGAGGGGGGTTAAGGGGGTGCACATACCCGGGCCCAGGGTCAAAAAGGGGGTCCAGGAGCAAAAAAGGGGGGCCCAGGACCCAAATTCACATGAAGGGAAGGGGCCCCAAAGAAACTTTGTACCCCCTGATAAGATTACTCTGAATGACCATGCCTCAAGGATCATAAGAAAGAATGGTGGCTTCCACCACTCTTCAACGCCCTCAGTTAGAGCCAAAAACAGTTTCCAAAATAACTTTCAGCTCCACTCTAATTTTACTCCAGTGTCTTAAAATGGATGGAAAGTAAGAGCTAAATGAGAAATCAATACCACAATGAGACAACTCTTCATTATCCTGGGTTCCTTTTTTTTTTTTTTACAATGACTTTGTTCACTTGACCAGGATGAATCTCTGCTTAGGAGTCGGGAGTCTAGTAAAGCTAGACCATAAAGAACCAGGTGGCATCTTATAGATGAATAGATTTATTGTGACATAAGTTTTTATGGACTAGCTTTTATGTGTATGCCACCATTAATCCAGTCTTTATAATACCAGCACAAGACACTTTGCTGCTTTTGCTGTAACAAAAATGCCCCCATTTTAACTTTAATTTGCATGGCTGCTGTTCTGGAGAGATTGATCAGAAGGATGGTAGAATTGCACTTGAATATATCTAAATTCATGTTTGCATCTGAGAACTTTATCTGTTACCATCTGGAGAATGCATTGTTTTAACTTGTTACTGTTTTTAGATATATAGGATTGTATCCAAAGAACATTACAGGTATCCCCGAGTTAACGACGGGGATACATTCCACAATCTCCGATGTAACATGGGGGCGTTGTTAAGCGAGGCAACTTGACAAAAATGTTTTTTAAAATTTTAAAAAATCATCTTGCTTACTTTTCGTTGAAACCACCCCATTTCATCCCCCACAACTTTCTTTAACTTTAGGAGACCTTCGTCGTATATGTGAATCCATTGCTGAGTGATCTGTTGCTATGCAGGGGATACCTGTAGTCATGACTAAGGTTATGCCAAGTCTATGATTATTTCTATATCTTAATACTTGGTCTCTAAATGATAAAATATATCCTTGAAAAATTGATGGCATGCCTTGACAATTTTAGCACTTTGTCAGTGTGCTGTGAGATGAAGAAGGCTGAAAATCGCTGTGCTAAAGGAAAATTAAGACCCAAGCTCACTCATTTGCAAAACAAGCTTATTTGTTACCCTGTATCTTACAGAGATTAAACAGGATTAAACAATGGCACAACTCAGCGTTTGTTCTTGGAGTTCTCTACTTTTGGTCTTTACTCCATAGTAGTTCCCACAGGGGCGTGGAGGTGCTATAATAGCTTACTGGTTAGTGTGTGTGTGTGTGTGTGTGTGTGTGTGTGTGTGTGTGTGTGTGTGTGTGTGTGTGTGCGTGTGCACATGCATACACTGTATCTTGGGGTATCTTCCCATGTTTGATGGGGGTGACTGTTGCTGTGTTGCTCAGTCCTGTAATAGTGGCCCAGTACCATCACCCCAGTAGTGGCCACTCATTGGCCCTGCCTCTGTCCCCATCCCCTGCTTGGTTCACCCAGGTAGTGTTTCTTTGGCCTCTGGCATTGGGCCTGGGTGAATGTGTGATTGGCTCCTTGCACATTGGGTTGACATCATGCTAATACCAGGCTACCGCTGCTTGGATGACAAGTTGTGTTGGGGGTTTCCATGGACGTGGACGACATTACTGGGAGGGCTGCACCAGTGTGGCATTGCCTAGCCTCTAATGTTTCTCCTCCCACTTTGTGCTGGATGAGTTTAGGATACAGTGGGGCACTGTCAGTGGGGCACTGTCAGTGGGGCATCCATATAGGATTGGGCCATAAGCAAGTAAACTGGTTATTTGGTAGAGACTCTCTTGAGTTCTTGATATAAATTCATTATCATGCTATACTTTAAGTTCACATGAGCAGAGACATTTATAACCCCTATACTGTAGTAAGGTTTCCACCTTTTTATTTACCTGAGTAGCTTAGGGGCTGATCTAAATACTGAGTGGAGTGTGTGGAACTGTTAACTATGGGAAGCACAGACTGCAGCAGTTGGACATGACAGCAAAATCGCCCAGAAAAGAGGCAGCACATCTTTGAATACCAGTAGCTGGGGACAAACAGGGGAAAGCTGTTCCTTCATGCCCAGTTCATGCGCTTCTCAGGAGATCTGGCTGGGCAGGAGGTCTGGCTCAGTGGTAGAGCTGCCGCCTTGTAATGCCTGAAGAGAGCTGAGGACGCCAGCTCGAGACAACTGGAAGTTTCCAAGAGCTGTCGACTCGCCTCTGACGACCTGCAGAAGCCCTCGGTGAGAGCAAGGAAAAAAGCTGTCAGATAACACTCTGAAGTGAGAGGCAGAGTGCCGTCAAGTTGAGCGTGGAAGACGAATGCCAGAGATAAGCCAGACTGTGAAGGTCACCATCTGGAATGAAGACATTCTATGAAAGATTAGAACTTTGTATTGTAAACCCCCCTTCGGGGGGGGGGGTAGAATTGCCTGCCTATGTACATTGCCTTGAATCACAGGCGTCACTAGGATGCGCGTCACCCCAAGGCGGGGGGGCACGTCACCCTCGTGAAGCCCCCTATAGAACATTTTTGGGGGGCGACCCGGCTGCACCCTGCCCCGGGTGCCCCCCGCCCCTTCGCGTTGCCCTCCGGACGCTCCAGGGCCTTCTGAAAGAAGGCCCAGGCCCACTGCGTCAATACGCGAACTTTTACTGTTTTCGCGCATGCGCAGAGACCGTTTTGAGGGCAAGGGCCTGCCTTCTTGCCCTCAAAACGGTCTGCGCATGTGCGAAAACAGTAAAAGTTTGCATATTGACGCAGTGGGCCTTCTTTCAGAAGGCCCTGGATCGTCGGCCAGGCCGGACGCTCCGAGGCCGGCTCCCGGGCCGGCCTCGGAGTGTCCGGAAGCCGACGCGCGTCACGGAGGTGACGCGCAGGGGTGCGCGCGTCACCCCGTGACGTGTGTCACCCGTAGTGGCCTGCTCCCGTCACTTGACGGGAGCGACACCAGTGCCTTGAATTAAAGTCAGAGGAGAAATCCAATGACCAAGAAAGGTGGTATATGAATACCGGTATTATTATTATTATTATTATATGGATGGCTTGCTGGAACTGGATAGATTTGGCCTCAGCCAACCACGTTGGTCTTTTAAGAGCACCTCACCTTTAACAATCCCTTGATTACTTCCTAACTGTGTGAAGCCATATTAACTACCCTGTTTTCCCCAAAATAAGGCATGTCTTATATTAATTTTTTCCACCAAAAAAATGCAGCTTATTTTCAGGGGACGTCTTTTTATCAGGGAAACAGGGTAGCTATGCATGAGGGGAATGTTTTTCTTTATCTCTGAAAAGATTAATGCTGCCAAGCAAAATGAACCTGCCTTGTAGCAAACTTGAGGCAAGAAAAAGCAAACTGGTATTCAGAAATGGGAGAACAGAATTGACATTTTCAATCGCTTGCCCACCCCTTCGAGGATGGCATTTTGCAGATAATATTCCATAATGTATCATGCAAACAAGGTGCTAGAATAAGTACTAGCACCATAATCACTGTTATTAAGAAGCTTCTGTTCAAATGTGTTTTTCTCGGAAAGACACAGCCTATTGACCCTTGCCAAAAATAGGAGAAACCCACATCTATAAAATCAAACAAATGCTTTGACTCTGTCTAAATTGACGATATTTAAGAAAAGAAGCTATTTGCCTAAGAGTGGCTTCTACTTTTAATTACCTCACATAATCCTGGTATGAAAATGCCTAAATTGCTCAATTCGAAGCAAACCAGCGTGTTTGCTTGAGATCCACATGTACAGTTGATGAGCTTTCAGTGCAGAACACTGTCTATGATGAGGACAGTTTTCTTACTTTAGAGTCATTTCTATCTTCTAAGTGTATTTTATTCTTTGACAGCACTGAGCATTTTTAACATTGAACTGTTTGGCATCGGTTTGACAGGACACTCATTAGCATTACACATTCTGGCCTGCAGGCTTGTGTTATGGAAATGATATATTACCACTTTCCATTCTTACAGCTCTACGAGATGTTTTGCATTTGTATACAAATACCAAAGTACAAAACATATGTATTGCACCAGTTATAAATGAGATACACATATATAAATCATGGCTTTCCTCATTAAAATGCCCAAGCCTTTCTCAACCTCCATATATTTTGAAAGGGAAACCCACAATTTTTAAATGTAAACAACATACATTACTGATTCAACGTGAGTTGTGAACTACTGTGCTTCAGTAGTTGGTCTTACTTTGAATCTTGTACACATCAGTACTGCGAGGATTTCCTATTGGGCAGTGGATTGAGATTTTCACATTGATTCTTGACTAATGAAACCTTGATTTTGATTAAGTCAGAATCAGAGATTAACAGCCCAATCCTGTCTAGTAGGACGCGGCAGTGCACATAAGGCACCCACTGCATCCTTAGCAGGATTGGGCCTGCCCCGGCACAGCCAGTGGCCTCCTCACAGTAAAGGGACCCTGGTGGCACAATCCTATACTAAATTTGGCTGGTGGAACGAGCATTCCGCCGGCTGAAGACGTCACGAAAGTGCCAGGTAAGGATCCAGCAGAGGGGGGTTCAGGAGCCAATGGCGGGGGCCGATAGGCCCAGCTGATCGGGGAGGAAGGGATAGGCCTCGGCAGAATTCTGACCCCCCGCCGATTAACTGAGCCGTTACATGGCCTCTGACTTCCGCCAGCAAAATAGCTGGCGGAATTCCAAGGAGGCCTATCAGCCCCAGCTGCTGTTACACTCAGGGAAGGGAACAAGCATCCCCTTCCCCGAGTAGACTTTCTACTGCAGGCTGTCTGCTGCAGGCTGCCTGTGGCGGAGCTCAGGATCCGGCGGGCGGCCTTGGCTGCCCGGCGGATCTTTACATCAGGATTGGGCTGCCCGTAACGTGTCAGCCGCTGCTATGAGTCTCCTCGAATGCCAGTCAGTCAGTAACCTTTATTGGCATATACATATACATAAAGCGCACACATCGAACCAAAACCATAGCACAGAATAGGTAAAACAAACCATTAAAAAAAAAAAAAGACTACAGTTAAAACTAAATCAATTTCATTCAGTGCATTAAGATCTATAGTCTCCATATGTACATACATCAAACTGTGTATTGTCCTCAATTAGTCGTCAAGAAGCGGCATGGTTAGTCGTATCTGGACAAAAAGACTTAGAAACTTAGCTACCTGTCTGGTGCGTTTCTCGTCGTTCCCTGCTAGTAGATGTTGGATAGCCGCGTTATCAGACTGGCATTTTATACCTAGCAGCAATGGTTTTAGAAATTTATCACGCAGGCCTTGAAACCTGGTACAGTAGAGCAGGATGTGCGGTAGAGATTCCAACCCTCCTAAGCTGCAAGTACAACAGCGTTCCTCAACAGGTAGGCCTCTGAATCTGCCTTGTAAAACTTTAGAGGGCAAAACATTGCAGCGAGCTAATGTAAATGCTCGCCTTTCTTGAGGGCTGTCTAAGAAGAACAGATATCTAGGCCTGCTGCCGTAGTTGATCAATAGTTGAGAATTCAGTGGGGAGCAAATTCTATGTGCCGCTGCCAAGATCTCCTGCTTGTCGATATCCACCAACCTAGTAAGTATTGTCTTCCAAGCTGTGGCCAATGATCCATCCCCCAGTAGATCAACTGACAGACCCAATTTTTGGATTTTTTTATAATACAAGGCCAGGCCAGGAGTAATTATTGAGTCATTAAGAACACCCTTGAGAAGGGGGTCATAGTCAGCAACAAAACATATTCTGGTCCAGTATTTTAAAAACCTGGACCAAGCCCGTAGTTCTAATCTATGTTGGCCTGCTTCTAGGCATAGAGCTTCATAAGGGACACAATGGGGGACTGCTAATATCTTATACAAAAAGATTGCCTGTATCTTTTCGACCATGTTGTTGTAAGCTGACATCCATATAGGGACACCGTATAGAAGTTGGGAGATTATTTTAGCGTTGAAAATCTGTATGGCAGCGGGTATAAATGAGTTACCCCATTTAAAGAAAAAGCGAATAATAGCTTGAATAGATGGTTTAACTGAGTTGATCCCTATATTGCGATGGGGGACCCATGAATATCTATAGTTAAACCATAGGCCAAGATATTTAAATTCTTTGACCTGCTGGATCCTCTTCCCATTGAACTGCCAAAAATGAGGTTTCCATATTTTTCCAAACACTAGGATTTTAGATTTCTCATAGTTAAGGTGAAGTTTATTCTGAGATAAATATTCAGTGCAACCTTTGATTAACCGCTTCAATCCAATTTTGGTGCGAGATATTAGCACCATATCATCTGCATAAAGCAGCAAGGGGATTCCTAAAGAGCCTAATTTGGGATAGTGGGCATCCAAGTTGGTTAAAAATGGAGCTAAATCATTAATGAATAGATTGAATAATGTAGGAGCCAGCACACAACCTTGTTTGACACCTCTATTAGTTGGTACAGGTTCAGAAAGATCTCCCTGGGGTACCTTAATCTGACAAGAAGTGTTACTATAAAGTATTTGAATTAGTAGAAGCAGCCTTTTATCAAGCCCCATTTTCCCCAGCTTATCCCATAGCAAATCCCTATCCACGGAGTCAAAAGCGGCCCTGAGATCTAAAAATGCCACATAGAGACGGCCGTTACATTGATGTAATTGCTTTATAATAAGATGTGATAATACCACACAATGGTCTATTGTTGATTTACCTGGTCTAAAACCGGCTTGTTCAGGGCCTATTATGTTGTTTTCGGAAATCCATGTATTAAGTTTATAAAGTAAATGCTTTGCATAAAGCTTACCTGCCACAGATAGAAGGCTAATTGGCCTATAGTTACTAGGGCTTTTCCTGTCCCCTTTCTTATAGATAGGTACCAGGGTAGATTGGGTCCAAGATTTTGGGATTTTACCAAGTTTATCAGCTGCAGTAAAAAGATCGGCCAGAAAGGGCGCCCACCAGTCAGGAGCAGCTTTGAATATCTCTGGAGGAAGCCCATCTGGTCCTGCAGCTTTCCCTAGTTTTAGCTGATCTATGAGCTCTTTGATTTCATTAGATGTTACAGGTGGCCAATCCGGGAGTTCCGCAAGGGTAGATGAGTCAATTAAAAAAGATGATTTTGTCTCATCTAGAAACAATGATCTGAAATATATTTCCCATAAAGAGAGAGAAATCGGGGAGTTAATAGTCGTGCTTCTGCGAAAAAAGCCAGCAACAATATTCCAGAAAGATTTGGTATTTTTAGTGTTGACGGCATTAATCAAATTGGTCCAGCGTTTAATTGCAATACGATGTGTACATTGTTTAAGGGCTTCTTTTAGTTGAGAAGAAAGAGCAAAATAACTGGCCAAACTTAATGGATTATTAAACTTTCTGTACTCCTTGTAAACCCTTCGAATGGCTGATTTTAATTTCAGACAATGCGAGTCAATTTTTGGGAAATCATCATTAGGTTGGGACGACGGCTGAGGTGAAGGAGTTTGCCCCAATACACTAGTTAGAAACTTAACTAATTCCTCAAAAATAAACACGCTATCTGTTTGGTCAGCTACAATCAGAGTTTTTGATGAGACTAATTCTTTTACATTTCCCTGAGTCAATAGTGCAAAGCGATCTTTAGTGCTGTTATCCCATTTAATTCTAATAAGAGAAGCTATATGGTTATTAAACTCCTGGCAAGGGGGCTGAGGAGAAGGATTTAAAGAACAAACTAATTTACATGATAAAGGCAGATGGTCACTATAGAGTGGGAAGCCAACTTTAAAGTCCACTATAAATGGTAGGAAATCAACAGGAACCATGATATAATCGATCAGACTTGCACCTTGACCGGAGAGATAGGTAAAGTCCCCTTCAGATCATCTAGGCCATTTAACCATGTAAAACCATTAAAGATACAAAACTTGGCTAATAAAGGCCCAGTTGCATTAATTATCTTATCCTTGGAGTGCCTTGGGAGAAAACAATGCTCAGGTAAGGAGGCATCTGCTGGAGTGTCCCATACTTGATAGAAAACATCCCAATTCTGTCCCACTCGTGCATTGAAATCCCCTGCTATCAAAAGCCAAGGTTGAGGAAACTTCTGAGACAGATCTTCAATAATGCAGCTCAGGAATTCCCATTGCTGATCGCCAATCAGCCTGTTTTTTGATGGAGGAATATAAACATTAACAATCAGAATGTCATAAGATGTAAGCTGTAGTCTAATAACTTGGATTTTACAGCAGCCATCTGCCATAAATATTACATCATAAGGCAAATAAGATTTTAACAATACTGCCAGCCCCCCTGATGGACGACCCTTGGTTTTGCATGCAGGTAAAGAGATGACATTATATCCTTCGAATTCAGGTGGATGTATAGCCCATGTTTCTTGTAGAAGGATAACATCATAGCTTCTAAGTAGTTTGATAAAATCCACATCCCGTGATTTTTTAATCCAGCCAGCGATATTCCAAGAGAGCACTTCAAGGTGATCGAGGAGGATTTTACTATTCACTGCAGCTTTGTAGAGAGAAAGTTTGTTTTTGGCCAAAATAGTCCGATGAGCAGAATCCTGCAGAATCCTCTCTTGCTCTAAAGTAGGGCCTGTGAGTCAGGCCTCCAGTAGAGTACCAGCATTGCCATTTAAGGTGTCAGCTTGAATAAGAGCCTCTCTGCTGTTGTCTCTAGGTTCTTCACCTGGGTCAGTGAGAACAAATGTTTCGTTAATAAATGGGAAATTGATTGTCTCTTCCTTATGGGCATCTTCTGTTTGCACTAATGACGCAGTAGTGTCTATTTCTTGAACATCCAGAGTAGCTGGTCTGTCCGCATTTGTTAAATCATTGTAAGTAGATATTTCTACATCGGATACTTCTTGTGTTCCCATATCCCCTTGAAAGTCCTTCCCTGATGCTATAGCGATACCAGCAGGGATTTGGTTGCTAGCTCTGGTTAAAGGAATCTCCAGGATATCTTCTGCGTCTGGTTGAAACATCTTAGGTATCTGGATTGGGGACAAATTTGCTAACCATACCTTCGTAGAGCATATGCTTTTACTAATATCTACAGGGTCCTGAGGCATATCAGCAGGGTCCTGAGGCATAGTCAAAACTGGTGAGATAGTTAAATCTACTAGAGTCTCAGTCCCGTCAGGGAGATCTAATTTTGACTCGGCCGTGCTATCCTCGCCAACTATTGGAAATTCCTGCAGATTACAAGGTGAAGGCAGCATATCCGGCGCAAGAATGGCAGTTATACTATCAAAGTGTGGATCTGTCGCTAGCATCATCCCTGGTCGTATGTAGGGTTTCTCAGCAACATCCTCTCTAATTACAGGACAGGGGGAAGAATCAATTAGGAATTGAGCAGTTTTCCCAATCTCCATATTGATTTCTAAATCTGTCTCTGGGCCATCCAGATTTAAGTTTACATAATTTTTGAAGGATGGAGTTTGTCTCTTGATGAGTTCCATATCCAAATCCATGTCCTCGCTCTCTACCATAATTTCCAAATTCCGTCTGTCTAATAAGCATCTTGTACCCTCCAGGAGTCTATCCAATTTGTTTTTTAAAACTATCAGCTCATCTTCCCCTGTATTTGGATTGGCGGCTAGCTCAGGATGTCTATTTGGTAAAGACTTGTCATGCCTCATGGAGAAAGAGTCCTGTATTACGGTCTTAGCCTCTTTTGTCTTAGTAATAGCCCTGTATTTGCTCTGGAATAACGGTCTTGCTCCCAGATCTTTAAAAACACGTTGAGGTACAATATTGTATCTTCTTAGTTGATGCGTAGAATGAAGTATCAAGGATGGCAAAAATGCGGTTCTAAAATCTAAAAACAGTCTTTTCTGATTTGTCTGGGATGGTAGATAATAAAAACGTTTCAAGTCTGATGGGAGAATACAGCAATTCAGCAGATTTGTAAGAGAAGTAAGAATCTTTTGCTTGTTAGTCCAGAGGTAGGCATCCTCTCTGGGCAAGCAAATTAGAACCTGCTTTGTTTGTAATATTCGTTGAACTTTCCCAGATGTCACATTCTGTGTGCTGCAAGAGTAATCAGGAATAGGAGGGAGAGGGGTCTGTGCAATGGCGTCCTCAGCGTTTTTAGTGGGCTGGGACTTAGTTTCTGACTGCATAAGCATCTGTGATAAAATTTCTAATTTCCCTTCGATTGTATTTAGGCGCCCTAGTATCAAAATTAGACTCTCCGCAGATATAAAACATATTTCGCTTAACTGTTGAGACACAAGGTCATAATTAAGTTGTGGGAGAGTAGCCCGGCTATCCTCAAGGGAATAAATATCCCGTCTTGAAGAGCGGCACTTTTGAGGTCTGTCTTTATCAACTGTCTTGTCCTTGGACTTTTTAGTAATAGAAGAACTGCTTCCTGCTGTTAAAGATTCTGTGTTGTCAAGAGAATCCGTAGCAAGGGAGGCAAATCTATTTTCTGTACTCACAGCATAAGTAGCTCCGGCGGAGGGGGAGGGTAAGAAATTTTCGATTTTAAGCTGTTTCTTCTTCCTCCTTTTCTCAACATTTCCCTCGTCCGGACTCTCAGTGCAGGAGCCTTTCCGCAATCTTTTCTTGCCTTTTGCCAAGCATAGTCCTTTATTTATCATGTTAGCTGATAAAAAGCCTCCAAGGCCACAGGGAGCTGGGCCAGTTGCTGCCGCCTCCCCTACCGGAAGCCCCTTTTTAATAATGGGCTTATAATCCTCGAATGCAAGTCAGCAATTTTGTTGGTGTACATTGAGCTCAGCAGGAAAGTAGACATGCATAGGATCATGCTTTTAGTCCTCTGTACTATCAGGGTGATATTAATACCGAGTCATTAGTATACATGGCTCTTTACAGAGTGGCAAAGGAGAAGATAGATCCGTGTCTTGTCCAAAGGAGCTAACACTCTACATACATGGTCTCTACATACAATTCAACAGGCCATTGTGTTCAGTGGGGCTTGCTCCTGAGTAGACATGCCTAGGATTGTGCTCTAAGGTTTAACAAGCTACACCTGCCCACATTCCTTCTTCTAAAGGTCTAGCACTCTGTCCCAGTTGGAGATCTGGTAAGCCTACTCTTAGGTACCTCAAAATAACATTTTTGTTTTTCCAGGTGAGTGCTATAGAAAGAGAATCTTTTACAATTACTGTATATTCCCAATTGTCCCTAAAGCACAGAATATGATTCCAGCCTTTAGTGAGAGGCTCCATCAGTCTTTGTAAGATATGTTATACCAATGTTTAGGTGAGACTGAGCCATTATATATCATTTTAATATTGCTTTCTAGCTGATGGCTAGCTTTGTATTTGTCTTATTTATGTATTAGAAGGGCCTGTTGAATTTGAGTGAATGAATAATATATCAAGTTCATTAAGTTGAGTTAAATGGAAACAGATGCATTGATTCAGCCACCCGCAGAAGGCAATTTTTTATAGCATAATGATTAGATGCCTGTTTCATTCATGGCGGTGCAGCCATATTTTTAGGACTCTGAACCCAGCAAAAATAGTTCCACAGTAGGAAGTGAGTTTTCTTTCATTCTGGCTTCTTACAATAGGCTATATAGGCAACCCTGAAACCTGGCAGGAAAAAAGTTTTGGGTTTTTTTTTAAATCATTAAAACATTTGAAATAATTTCTTCTTAAGAAAATTTTTGTCCAGGCTCCAATCAATGAAGGAGGAAAAAATCAACTCAAGTACATCAATTTTCCCTCTTTGGCTTACCACAAAATATAACCAAAACTCTATAGTAAATACAAGTTTAGCTAGGGTACCCATGTTTTGTCTTGTCATCTGTCTCCTTTTTTCCTTTATACGTACCCTTCATTTCTAGTAAACTGCTTTCCCACTCCTGCTCTGCTAATGGATGAGCAGCAAAAGATTCTCCCTTATCATTTCATCATGTAAATGTGAGTGTTGTTGTCAAGTCCAGTTTTGTATAATTAATTCGGTATCAAGATATGTATTGTTCAGCCTTTTCTATTCTGGGAACTGTTCAGTAACTGAAACAACCAAGAAATTTTTCAACAGTGACAGAGAAATCTATGTTTATACTCTCTTGAATGTTCAACAGTGTATAAATTTGTGTGTGGGGTGTGTGTAGGGAACAAGATCAATCACACTTGCTGAGTCTGCTCTTAACTACCACATATTCATTGGAACCTGGGCCCATGAGCCTTCACACATAGGTGTAATGCATGTACCTTGTAACGGCTGATCTACACCAACTCCTTTTGCGTTTGGAGGCTCACGAGCGTAGGGGACAGGACGCCCCGCCCTGAAACGCTGCCCTAGGCTCCACCAGTTTCTTCCCCGTGTTGTCTACCCACTTGTCCCTCCTGATTGGTCACTTGCTGCCCCCCTGTGATAGGTTCACTCCACGTCGCACCCTCACTTTCTTCTGATTGGCCGAAAACGGCCAAACATGAGCATGGTCCACGACCAATCGCAACGGAACTCAGGAGAGCACAGCTCTCCAGCGTTCCATGGGGATCAGTTAAAAAGGAAGCCACACCACTCCGCACACGCCACACACGCCCAGGATGCTCTGGGATTCGTGCGGTGTAGATCAGCCTTAAGATCG
Organism: Plestiodon gilberti rubricaudatus; assembly: GCA_026170595.1. Taxonomy (NCBI): domain Eukaryota; kingdom Metazoa; phylum Chordata; class Lepidosauria; order Squamata; family Scincidae; genus Plestiodon; species Plestiodon gilberti. Next base: position 62,004,944 of record JANXHW010000005.1, read on the forward strand.
TACCCCAAGCACAAGTTCCAATGAATATGTGGGGGTAAAGAACAGAGCCAGCAGTTGTGATTCTGTCCCCTCCATGCATCCGCTCGTATCTTGCTTCAATGTCTACACAGGAGTAGACACTCTGCTACTAAACAACCTTTTGGTCATGCAGTCCTTAGAGATGCAAAGCTTGCTCTTCAACATGTAGCCTTAATAAAGCTTTCTTCTATCTTATCTTGAAGTGTCAGGATGACAGGTCTGTAATTTCCTGATTTTCTCCTGGCTCTGAGTTTCCTGTAGGAAGAGCAGGATATAAGCGTAATAAATAATAACAAGATTGCCAGTATCTTACACAAGAACAAACGAACAAACAAACTCACAAATGAACAAGGATCCCAACACCTGCTAGAGTTTCAGATTTTCCCCTCCTCACCATAAGTTACCTTCTTGAGACAATAAGGAGACCTATTCAATACCTCTGAGTACCACCCAGCAGCATGTGTCTACACCACAGACTTGAAACTGGCTTAATAGCCATTCCATCTCTCCAGCATCCCCTGGGTATTGTACTTTTGTGTGAAGGGCTAAGGATCTGTAATAGAGAACTGTCAGTTTCCATCCTGCCCAAAGTACAACTTGTATAATTCTTGGGGGCAATTCATTACCAGTAGCATAGCCAGAGAGGGGTGACATGGTGCTGCACGGCATTACACGGTAAGTGCTGCATGGCGTTACACCGAGGTGTAAAGTGGCCCTTCCCAGTCGCCATTGGTGCCATTGCCTTCGCTACCAGACTGGCTCCGACAGAAGTGGAAGGGGCCACTTTGCACCTCCGTGTAATGCTGTGCAGCACTTACCACACTATTCTCCCCCTGGTTATGCTACTGATCATTGCCATTAAATGGGTACTCAGTAGTGTACATGATTATCATTCCATTCAGCCTGAAATGGATTGTACAAACATCCTCACTGCTTTGTGAGTGGTGAATGCATCCACCTGCAAAACTGCCTGCAAGGTGTGTACTGCCACCATCTCTGTAGGAACATTCTCTGCAGCAGGAATTGGAAGGCATCTCCTGCTGCAGAGAAGACCTTTGCAGACCTTCTCTGGAGCAGACATTTCACTCTGCCCAGTGATGGCATGCTAGCTGCCAAAGCCACCACCACCTCCCCTTGCCCCTGCTCCAAGGTAAAGTGTGTTTTGGGAAAGGGGGAGATAGCAGCAGCGGTTTATAGCTGAAGTCACCCCTACTTTCCTGACCACAGCAGGCTGCAAGCAGAGTGCTGTTCATCCCAGTCCTGTTTGTGAGCATTTGGTCAGAGCGTTTATTATGAGCACCTCAATCGAATGCCACAACATCCCTATGATGAAACCAATAGAAGTTCGTAGTGTAGATCTGTCCAGACATATTGCATAATTATATTGTCGCCCTTCTCAATGTTGTCTCTTTTTTAGTATTCAGCTACTCACACATTGAGTACATTGAGTACACTGAGTACTCAGACATTGTGGTGCAGTGGGTTAAACCACTGAACCATGAGCTGTCGATAGAAAGGTCGGCAGTTCGAATCCGCGATGGGGTGAGCTCTCGTTGCTTGGCCAGCTCCTGCCAACCTAGCAGTTCCAAAGCATGTTAATGCAAGTAGATAAATAGGTACCACTTGCAGGAAGGTAAACAGCGCTCCGTGTTCCAGCTGCATGCTACGCGCTGCGGCAAGGAGAGTCACGCCGGCCACATGACCACGGAGGCATCTTCGGACAACGCTGGCTCTTCGGCTTTGAAATGGGGATGAGCACCACACCCTAGAGTCGGACACGACTGGACTTAATCACACATTATTTGTCCATGTCAGTCAAACAACTGAAGCAAGAAAGAAAAGCCCTGTTTAGAACTGACAACCCAGACTTTCTTATAACTGTATAAAAATCCCTTGCAGACATATGCCGTAGGAAAGAGAGGCATACAGTCCTGACCTGCCAGTTTCTAGTTCAAGCAATGCAATCCAGCTCATCACGAAGCATTGTAAAATCTCAGTTTGCCTGTGATTAAATGCAGAAACACCAAATTATAAGGCGGACCCTCACTGTAGCAGTGCTATAATTTGTAGCATGATTAAATGTTAAGAAATTCAAAATAGTAGCAAAATGGTCATTTTGTAACTTAGTTCTCTTCTGTTCTCTGCTGCTTAGACGTCTTACTGGGGTATGCTTGAGAAATACCGTAGATTGGTTACTCATGTCAACTGATGTCCTTTCTACTATTATATTCCCATTAAACATTACATTACATACATTAACAATATAAGCCATTCCTTTATCAAGGCAAAATAAGTGTTCCAATTCCCTACGGTATATCCCCATAATTTATAATTTTCTCATCATTCAGCAAAGAGAAAATGTGGTGGCTATACACAGAGTCTTTCAGCGAAATCTTAACTAAAGATCTGGCCGGCGGCCCAGGGCTGCCCACCGGATCCCATTCCCGCTCCAGACTGCCATGCAGTGGGCCAGAGGTCTACTCGGGGAAGGGGACGTTCGTCCCCTTCCTTGGGTGTAAACCGGGGCCGGTCCTATCGGCCTCCTCGGATTTCTGCCAGCTAAATAGCTGGCAGAAATTGGAGGAGGCCGTGTAAATGACCGAGCTGGCCTGGCGGGGACGGGGATATGGCGGATGCCATCCCCTCCCCCTCCCAGGCCGGCTCACCCAATGGCCCCCCTCCCTCGCTGCCCGGACAACCCATGCGGCTGCTGGCCGGAGCCTTACCTGCCAACGGCGGTCGCATGCTCATCCCAGCGGCGGAGCAAACGTGTCTTACAGTATTTTTTTATATTTATTTTTCACATTTTTATACCACCCTTCCTCCAAGGAACTCAGAGTGGTGTACATATTTCCTCCCCTCCTTTTTTTGTCCTCACAACAACCCTGTGAGGTAGGTGGGGCTGAGAGATAGTGACTGGCCCAAGGTCACCCAGGAAGCTTCGTGGCTGAGCGGGGATTTGAACCTGGATCTTCTTTCTGCGCCGGAGTGCTTGCTCCGGTGCCAGATATTTAGACAGGATTTTGCCGTATATCTGTCAAAAGATACTAATTCATCCTTACCCTTTCTTTAACTAATACAAAGCCTAGTCTTGCAAAATCTAGTCCGGGAGAGACCACTGGAAACTTGTAGTGTTTTTGCAAGAAGTGCAAAAGTTATTTCCAAATAAGTGCAAATGTGCAAATAAGTGCACTTATTTCAAAAGTGCAGTCCTTACAGGAGTACAGAAGCAAAACACAGGCAGCATGAATTACATAACAATATTAGCTGGATATTTAAAGTGGTTTTTAGCACATTGCATTATGAACTGCTTCTATTAAAGCTGTCTGTTCCTCCTGATACACTGAAGAGACTACCTGCTTTACAGGTAGTTATGACTCCCATGTACATTCCTAATCTGGCTTCAGGCATAAGATCAGCCAATTGGTCTCTTTCCTATTGTACCTTTCATAAGGTCCCCATCACACAATAGGCATGTTGTTTAGTTTGGCCCTTGAAGTACGTTTCAAAGGTAAAAGTGGAATACACTTCCAATTTTATTTCACATTAGAAGAGTGACTCAAATATAAGAAGTTTGGAAACCACTGGTATACTTTATGTATATACAGTAGCGTAGCTAGAGAGGTGGCGGTGCTGCATGGCACTACACGGCAGTGCAAAGTGGCCCCCCCCACTCGCCGTCTTAGCCATTCTGGCAGCGAAGGCAATGCGCCCCCCCCCCCTATCTACACTGCTGTGTATATACGGGTATATGATAATAGAGGGAAAAGAATATTTACAGAATGCTAACCAGGTCCTTCTGTTGGAATCTTGCATTTCAGAAGTCTCCACTTCAGAGCAAATGCCAGCTAAACTCTCTTCCTGCATACTAATGAATTCCACAGATGTAGGAAAGAAAGAACAGTGGCCGCAACTCAGGTTCTCTGAGCAATTGTGTAAGCCCAGTTGCATCCTGAAGATGTAAAATTTTAAATATGCTGTAAAATATGAAATATAATGGCACATAAAGGCAACTAGAAAAACACTAACCTGCCTCTAATAAAGATTTTTATGAGATGAGCTCTTAAGCGCAGGGAGAGAATATATCATTTTCCTCTTAGCTATAGCCCTTTTAGCAGTAAAGTCATGCTAATGATCCTAAATTTACACTGCGTGGGCTGTGCTCAGGTTCCTTAGAAACCAAAATGAGGCTGCATCTTTCTTTTCTATGAAAACAGAACCAATTTAATTAGATTCATGTTTACTCTGTATAGCAAAAACTAGACCTCTCTGCTTGGCCATCTACTGTGCAAATATTTCGGCAATTCACAGCACTACTTACCTTTTCAATTTGTGGTGCCTAACTGAAATTGTGAATTAGGAAGAGAAACTGATGTTTATTCAATAACAGTTTGTCGGGAATGTTAAATAAGAAAATCCCCAGTTTACAAAACACAAAATCCTATAAACTCAAAGCTAATCCATTTGGCTTGTGATAATACCCAATAGAAAACAGCATTAAATTCTCTCTCAATTTAACAATATATGCTATTCTACTTCTATGAGAGACTTTAGAAAGGTAACAATTTCTACCTCCTGATCTTGAGGATAGGAAAGATGTCTTTGGAGTAAGTTACCTTTCCAGCAAAGTGATGTTCAATTTCCAGTTCCATTCTATATATCTGTCCCTTAAAACAAGATAGATACTGATTGACTTCTTTTGATATGTAAGCTGCTTTGTGAACTACTTTTTGTTAAAAAGCAGTACTGTATATTATTATTATTATTATTATTATTATTATTATTAATGATGATTATGATGATAATAGTGATAATGATGATGATGATGATGATGATGAAAGCCTGACAATATTACTGAGAATAAACAAAGATTCTTTAGGATTTCAGATTATGGACAGATAATCTGGAACGCAATGTGCCAGATATAACAGTAGCTGACAAAGAGACAAATCAAGTTTGGCCCATTGGTATTGCAATTCCAAGAGACAGCAGAATTGAAGCTTTTCCTCATATCAAGCAAATGTACAGAGGCTGGCTAGCTCAGGAGTACAGAAGGATGATATTGACAGCATAATCCTAACTGTGCCTAACACAACTCGAAACCTGCTCTTTCCCCCAAGATTCAGGGCAATACAAGATTGTCCACACTGAAGGACACATTCTGCCACGGCAACACAACAGAAAAATATATGGCAATAATTATACTGAGCTTCACAGAATCTTCCCATTTAGCAGAAAGTAGTCATAAACACAAAGGTTTGAATTTTTAATCTCCTATGCTGTTTTTAGAAGACACAAATGTTTGGCTTGTTTTGCATTTAACTTATTTGTTTATTGGTTCAGCCAACTTTCTTTTTCTTTTACAAGCTCTCTTTTCACAAGTTTTTGCTTCTTTCCTACATTCAGAAACAGGAAATAACATGCTATAGGATGCTCCTAAAATGGTCTCATTTAAACAAACAAGCAAGCAAGCAAGCAAGCAAACAAACAAACAATGTTCAGTTTGATTTAACTGGAAGATTTAAAGATGCATAAAACATAACATCAGTTCAAATATGAAAACACAAAGGTATGGATGTTTATCTTTCACAGTGCTTCCAGGACCAGATCTGCGTCTTTTTCAAAAACAATAACACTTTGCTCAAATGGCCACCTTACAGTCCCAAATTATGAGACTGACAGCGCAATCCTATCCAGTTTACACCACCAGTGTAACCAGTGGGGGAGGGCAGGAGGCTTTGGAGGGGAGGGGAGATTTAAATCCCCTTTCAATCCCCCTTTGGAGGGGATTTGAATCCCCTTTCCGTTCTGGGGTCTCCCGTTCTCGCTGCACCGCTGGTTACACCGGTGGTGTAAGTTGGATAGGATTGCGCTGTGAAGGTGGTCAACCTAAGCTTCCCTCCTCTCTGGTTCATGCATTCAATTCCAAGGGAAAAACTTAAAAAAAATCTTACACATCTACATGTGCTAACCACTTCCATTTCCAATCAAACCACTAACAACCCTACCCTTTCCCCAGCTATAGCATGCAGCTGCACCAAAACAGGCTGTACTGCATGCTGGGGGGGGGGGGCTGATTGGGAGGCGGTAAGGGAAGATATTTTCTTTCTTTTTTTTTCAATATATATTCATTTTTTATTACTAAACTACTAAACAAAACAAAACAATAAAACAAAACAATACAACATACTACGAAAGATTACAGCAAACGCGAAGCAGTAGATCCTACTTGTATACTATTATATATTTTCTACTTATAATATCTAACTAAGCCTATATCTCTAATATACTATTCATTAAATCCACATTTCATCACTTCTTCTTCTCTCTCTCTCTCTCTCTCTCTCTCTCTCTCTCTCTCTCTCTCTCTCTCTCTCAAAGAATCTATAAGTGGTATCCAAATATTCACAAAAAGATTAACTAACTTTTACTTTATCTAAAAATCTTAATTCCCGCTTCAGATATTTTAATATATAAAGCCACACCATTTTTCTCCAAATGTATTAAAATAAAAACCTTCCAAATTTTTCTGTTTTTTTAAATATTCTATATCCCCTTTTTACATAAAATTCTTGAAAACAAATCACATCTTATTTAAGTCTTTTCAAATAATAAAACATTCTTTTTCTTTTATTCACAAAAGGGTTAACTAACTTTTCCTTTATCATCTAAAAGTCTTAATTTCCACTTCAAATATTTTAAATTTATTAAGTCAACCCATTTTTTCGTCTTCAATTTTGTTAATTTCCATCATCAGAAATTTTCCATCATTCTTTATATGAGTTTCTTAAGAACAAGTCATATCTTATTTTTTTAATAATAAAACATTTTTCTTTTTGTATAACTAACTCCAGTAATATTCCCCACAAAAAAATATAATCCCTTTTTAATTTTGACAGTTGCCCATTACACCTTCCATCCCTTCCCCTCCTCCTCCTTCCTCTTCCTCTTCTTCTTTCTTTCTCTTCTCTTCTTCTTCTTCTTTCTCTTCTTCATCCTTAAATCTTCCCCGAAAGTCCTTTGCTTTTTGAATTGTATCCACTTTGCAATTTTTTCCACAGGATCATTCACGTCTTCTAAAATCCTCCCCCGAAAGACAGACTTTTTCTTCAGCACCTCCACGAAAAATATATAACCAAGTCTTGATTTAACTCTTGGTACTTCCTCCGCCACAATCTCCTCCACCAAATCTCTCTCCTTATCATTATCTTTATCTTTCTGTATTTCCATTCCTTGCGGTTCGTCCTTTTTCTTCACTGCTTGTTTCAATTCTTCTTTCATATTCTGAAATTCTTCCTGCAAAGTTGCCATTTTTGCATCAAATCTTCTTTCCCATTTTTTAAAACAAAACTCCAATTGTGTAGTCATGCTGTAATTTTTTCACCAGGTGCCAATTTCTTTTCTCTTAAAAAAAAGAGGTAAAAATAAAAAGCTTATGCGGTCGCCGACGTGAAACAGAAAGATTAATTGCCAAAATCCTTGAACTCTGACACGGAAGAGCTCATATTCTTTTAGCAAAAATGTCAGGAATGTCAATACGTAGAAGGAAACACACACACACACAAATCCCAAACAAATTTCTCTTGCCAGAATAGTCTATTTAAAAAAGCTTCTTCATATCTTTCCTTCTCCTTCTCTTACTGTTTTAATCTTCCATAAGTACAGAAAAAAAATAGGTAGAACTCTCCACTTTAAAACTTTAACTTCGTCTTTTCCAACTTTTACTTTCGAATGTTCACTTCGCCTTATCGCAACGTATTAATTATTTTTAACGTTAACTCTTATCTCGGCTAATTTCTTCAACTCATAAATCATTTCTACGCCTCTTGCCTAAGTAAAGCAAAGCATGTGGGAGGTGGCTTGGCTTACGCTTCATCTGCGGACGGAGCTTCGATGGTAGTCCAATTCTTCCTCACCGACAACCCAAAACTTCAGAGCCTTTGCCTTGAAGTGTCAGAATGAGGGTGATTGAAAGAAATGTGGTTTATCTCTTCGTACTCCCTTTCAATCCAGGGGTAGAGTAATTAAGTCCATCAGATGTACTCTGTCGATACAGAGCGATCGGCGGAGTTGTCAGCCTGCCATGTCCTCCTAACCGGAAGCGGTAAGGGAAGATATTTTCAATGTTTCAGGAATACGGGAATTGAAGCCATGTAGTATTAAGAAGCTTGAACTTTAATCACATTAAAAGGCTTCATTACATGGCTTCAATTCCCGTATTCCTGAAACATTGTCAATTGATAGCTGGCCATGAAAGCTTCAGAATGAAATTGAAGATATTTTCCTTTATCCCTGTAAGTCCCTCTACCAGCAATGGGTCTTTGTGAACCTGTGCTATGTCTATAGCTGGTGCAAGTCTGAGGAAACAAAGGGGGCTTGTTGGGAGGCTCCAGAGGAGATAGCATCCCGTGCAAGTCACTTGTACCTTGAAGGGATGAGACACCCCTCCAACATACCACCGTCCCTCCCCCGACCTGCCCCAATATGCCCACCCACCCAATTTACAAAAGTCAGGCTTCTTCTCGCCGCTGCCACATACAGGGTCCTCTTCAGGATCTGTGGTGGTGGTCCAGAAGAGCGTGGGTGGAGGCAACAAATAGGATTGGGTCGAAAGCCACTGTATCTCTGATATGGGACAAATCAAGCCAGAAGTGAATAGAAACTCAAATGATAATTATCACACTGTGTTTTTGTATTGGTTTAACTGTCATGACTTCCCTCTGAGAATCCTGGGGATTGGACTTTCTTTGATTTAGGTCCTGATAACTCTTTGTTAGAGTATTCTGGCCTCTCCCTCCCTGTCTCCCCCAGAACTACAGCTCCCAGAGTTGCCTCAGGACAAGGAATGAGTATTAAATCACTTGAATAGTGCAATCTTATGCAGGTCTACTTAGACATAAGTCCAACTGATTTCAATGTGACTTAACTTCCAGATACGTATGTACAGGATTGTCGTGTAATGGTGGGGTGTGAACAAGAGTTAGGCAAGACTAGTTTGGCTTTTGCCTCAAATGAAGACCTGGGTTGCTGTGAACGTGTGGCTGCAAATCCCATGTGAGTGGAGACTCATGGATGAGACTCACATTATCTTTATCTTGTGTACATGTGTATTTTCCACAGAATAACTGCACATCTGAAGTGGGCCTTAGATACACCCTCAAAATGTCAGTCATCCTGTTTTACCCAGAACTTGGCACAGGCTTCATGGGTGAATGGAACCCTTTCCCATTTTCTGGCTTGACATTTGGGCTGCCCTGTTGGATAATGGGCATTAATTGCAAATAATTCCACTGAAATCAATCAGACTTCTTTCCAAACAATGTGCTGAGGATCGCAGTGCTGGCACATAAAGAAGTACTCCTTCTTCTTATGTCAGTCCACAGGCTTCTATTAATTTTACGGGGTGATTTCATGTTGCTAAGACGTTCTCTAGGTCCATCTGTTTTCTGTTAGAACTAGCATATGTGGCTTTCATTGCAAACTTGCTTCTCAGGTAGTGTTGTCAGCTACACCATTTCTGAACCTTTCCTGTTACTCATATTAGGGACAAGAATTCTCAGCTTCTTTGGCTACTGTAGCATTTTTCTGATCATATAAAGCAAATAGATAATGTTCGAGTTCCTCTATCCCATTACAATCTGTAATAAAACTGTCTTATTAGTTATAGATCAAGTCTCCGAGCCTTTGTTCTTTTTCACAGAACATCATGCATGCCGTGAGTTTATGAACCATCTTTCCCACAGGGTCACAATTTTCAACAATAAAACCAATTGCTAATGGATTTTTCATGGCTGTGTAACAGTTATGGATTTCTGACGCCTTCCTATTATGCGTCTTCTATGCCTTCACAGCTTTGATCATTCATTCTTTCCTTCATTGTGTTCTCCAGAAATTAGATAAGCAATTTTTTTAAAAAATAATATTTTCAACTACTTCTTATATTATGTCAAGCAAAAATTCAATTGTATGATATCATTACAATACATAAAATACTATACATGGTTTATAGACCTTTATTGTCCCAATGCATTATAAATAAACTTCTGCCACTAGTTCCAGTTATCCCTCTTCAACAAGCTGTTTGAAAAGCATCCAGATATTATATTTACAGAATGCAGTATATATCTAGAGAAAATTGCCCTAGGGCATAGCATCATAGCAAAAAAGGTGCGCTCTCATCTAGGAAACCCCTGGGAAGATAAATCTTGCCTCTAATATGAGTTCACTAGGTGGCTACAGATAAGGTACCTGTGGAACTCCTTGCCACAGGATGTGGTGATGGCACCTGGCCTAGATGCCTTTAAAAGGGGTTTGGACAGATTCATGGAGGAAAAGACCATCACAGGTTACAAGCCATAAGCAACCTCCTGGTTTTAGAAGTGGGTTTTCACTGTGCCAGGTGCAAGGGAGTGTCAACGGGAAACAGGTTATCTTGTTGGCTGTGTGCTCCCTGAGGCATCTGGTGGGGCCACTGTGTGATACAGGAAGCTGGACTACATGGGCTTTTGGCCTGATCCAGCAGGGCTGTTCTTATGTTCTTATGTACCATGCTCCAGCTCCCCATTTGCAATACGAGTGTGCTAATACTGATCTGCCAGGTATGTGAGCATTATTGAGTTAATGTGAGCATTATTGAGTTAATGCTCCCAGAGGCTGATGGATCCTGATGGGTTCCTACAGGGAGTTTTCTGTATTGGTATGACTATCTTGTCAAAGCCTTGCTCTTGTTGTGGAATTTAGCAATGACCCAGGTTGCTGCCACAATCACTCCCAGCCATTCAGTCTCCAACTGAATCAGGGCTGGCCACTCTTGGTGCCTGAGATGGCAAGCCAAATGCTCCCTCCCCTTATGAGGTCATGCAACAGCCTCTGTGCCTCCCTCCCACTCTCTAGAATGGAAAAGGAAAAGGGGGACAGTCAGGATTCAGACCCTTTATTGGCATAATTAGAACAACATGCATAACATACAACCTAAACATATAAACAGACACATAACAACACTAACCATTAACAGTGGTGAAGAGTCCTAAAACCTAGCATGCACTTCCCACATGACTCACACTACACCTCTTTACAATCTGCTTTAAGTAGATTGCAACTTTCTCCGTTATTACTATATCTACACCCTGTAAAACAAACCAGATTTTATCCTGATCCCCACCTCACCTATTTGACAAGATTGGATATAAATATTTCACTTGAAAATCATTATACAGTGGGCAATAAAAAAGCATATGGAGTAGAGATTCCATACCTCCCACAGCACACGGACAACATCTCTTCCTAGATGGAATCCCTCTGCATATCCCATAGAGTAACTCTGATGGCATGACATTGCACCTTGCCAATGAAAAGTCCCAGAGGTCATGTAGGCATTTTAGGAGGTATAGATACTCTGCCCATTGGCCATACTTAACAGGAATCTGAAAATGGAGTGGTGAGCATGTCGTAGTGGCAGCATTCTGAAGTTTTTGCGGTTCAATATGCAGAAGCCTGCCCTTACTTGTTCTATATGCTTGGTCATCATGAGTCAGCGAACCTACTGTATCTAAAGCCAGGCCAATAGACAGACCAGAAGGTGCTGTGTGCACCTCCAAGACGCTCTAGCTTGTGACTCTCCACAATTCCTCTTCTGCTCTGTTCCCCTTTTGCTTTCTCAATCCAGGGAGTGGGAAGAAGAGGAGGAGCGGAGGTGAGTGGGCAGATGGAGGTGGGGGCTCCTGCCTCCTGACTGCCTCAGACTGCCTCATGGATGAGCCTGCCCTGAACTGAATAGTGCAAGTTCCCTATGTGGTATAACCAGGAATTGGGGCAATGAAGCCGTGGGGACATCAGCAAGAATGCAAGAGGAGAATAGTTGAACTGAATATGACTGAATGCATGTTGGAGCTCATCTTGGAGCTATTTGTAGCAGTGATGGTGGCCAATAATGAATACTTTTCTTCTGTCACCAGAACCTCAGGGTACTCTCAAAAGCCCCCTGACTGATTTGCACAGCACTTTGAAGATAACGTTACCCTTATCTATTGCAACTTAGATACCAGAGTTGTGGAAGTTCTGTCACAGGATAGGCCTACAGAACCATTGGGTATCTGTTATTTCAGAGAATATCCAATGTGACAGCCTGAGGAAGTGGGCAAAATTCGTGGAGCAATACAGTCTACCATCCCTCATTTGAGGTTATAGCCTATCGCACTGTGATACAGCATATGCCAGTCATGGCGAACCATTTGGGTTTGGTGCATCAAAATTTTTGAAAATGCCTAACTTGACTCTGCTGGTGTATCACCCCCCCCCCTCGAACTTTTAATAGTACTTTGACTATTGCGACTTTTAATAGTAATGTTGAATTGAACTGAACTGAAAGCAACTATAAAACACATTGCATTTTATTTAACATCAATTAGAGACTTTTTTGTTGCTGAGTTTTACTAGATAATAATTTGAATGAAGTCTGCCAAAATCCCTGCCCTAAATGTTCAAGATGAGCCTGTAAAACTTTTGCGAAAATGTAAGGTGTGTCAGGGCCCTGGGGGAAACACTGGCGTGTCACCCAAAATGACCCCACGTGTCACCAGTGATGCACGTGTCATAGGTTCGCCATCTGCTTTGCATGCGGTTTCAGGTTTAAGGCTGGGCAAAACTGTCTGAAACTTGGGAGTGTCACTGCCAGAAAGAGTAAACAGAATGACTTAGATGGATGAATGACCAGATTTGGCATGAGGTTACTTCTTATGTTCCCCTGTTTCTTTGAGCCTTGCCCCTAACTGCTAAAAACATCTGGCTGGAGGCAGATGTCTGGCTAGGTCCAGTGGTGAACAAATGCCCCATTATGAGTTCGGCGCTAAAAAAAAAAGGTCTTGTAGCTAAACTATATACAGTAATTTTGTTATGTTTTATTATACAACAATTTGAGGGCAAGACTGAGGGAAGGACATAATGTTTGAGGTGTGGTCATATGTTTGGAAATCTGGTAACGATGTTTGTTCTATGTAGTCTCTACAGGAAACCCGCTTCAAAATATTGATGGATATACAGTATCACATTAGTCAACTGCATAAAATAAGTGGGATAACCAACAATAATTGTTGGAAATGTCAGACAGAAGAGGGTGGTTATATTTCCTTGTAAGTGGCCTTGTAAGTCTGCTTACTTGTACTGGAGAAAAATAGGAGATTAAATTAAAAAAAAAAGATTACTCAGACATACTTAGAGTTGAACCCTCTGTTGTCTGTACTAACTCATCTACTGTAGCATCACCACAACATGATTTCATCCATGTTGACTGCAGCAAGATTATACAATACTTAAACATTCAGAAAAAAAAAACATTTATTCCACCAGTCCTAAGGGGGAAGATAAATTAAATGACTCTGCTGTGATGTCAGTGCAAATTAGTTATATTAGATTCAAAGAAGGAAGACAGTCATGACACTTTTCTTTTCAAAATTGGAAGCTATTTATTAATTATTGTCAAAATAAGGCACACCCTTGGACAGACATAAACAAGTGATATTTTGCCTGGATTATTAGACGTTGATATAATGATTTTGCTTCTTGAGTCTTAAAAACATAAAAATAAAGAGAGGGGGGGGATCCCAACCACCTTGATGAACATGCCCATGAGGCTTCACAGGATCCTGAGGATCTAACTTTGGCCTGCTTGATTCAGGAAGCTTCAGATACTCTTGGATGACACACACTAATTATCTAGATCCACTTCAATCTGCCTTCAGACCTAGGTTTGACGCTGTAACTGATGCGGTCATCCCACTAGAAGGCCTGTGTCTGAAGAAGTCTGGGGGAGTGCAACTCTGCTAATTCTTCTGAACTAACTAAGGTTGCTAGCTAAGGTGGAAAACAATGTCACCCCCTCCAGTAGGTCTCCTCCTACCAGGCACATCAGTTCCTGAGAAAGGTATTGATGCACTATTGCTATGCACTATGGCATTTATGCTATGGGTTTCTGCAGAGCTCTTGTTTTGTCGTCTATGCTTTCCCATGTCTACATGACATTATTAACAGCCCTAAGCCTATCCTCCCCCGCCAATGCAGTGGTGCCAAAATGGTGAACACTGCATCCTATGGGGGGGGGGCAGTTGCAGAGGTCTGTCCACAGCTCGGGGGGAGGCTGTCTACTCAGACCTGCGCTAGCTAAATAGCTGGCGCAGGTCTGCGTGGATCTGTGCCATGGGATCGGGTCTAGGAAGCGAGATAGGATAGGATACGATGTGCGCCAGCACCGCCAATCCCACCCCTCCCTCCCAAACTTAATCCGCTCATCCCCCACCCCATCTTGATTATTTTAGCATGTAATTTTACTCTTCTAAACTGTTTTTGTCTGCTATTCCACTGCTTTAGATCCTGCACACTGAGTTTATTTTCTCAATTCAAACTTTCACTCACTCATGAAGCTCACTGGGTGACCTTGGATAGACATCATCCCTTAGCTTAGCCTACATCACAGCATTATTATGAGGATAAAATGGAGCAGGGAGAAACCACGTAAATTACCTTGAGCTCCTTGTCGGAAGGGCAGTATAAATGAGAAAAATAGTTTTTGTGCTCTTTTTAATACATATTTTATATTATGAACTCTTGCTAATGCTGTTTTTAGGTTTACTTTTTGTGTGCAAGCTTATGCATGTCTACTCAGAAGTACGTCCCATTGTGTTCAATGGAGCTTATTCCCAGCAAAGTGTGTATTGAGTGGCACTGTGAAGAACTTTGAATCCTACAAAGTGCTAGACAGATGCTAAATGTTATTATTAAAATTTTAGATGACGACTTTGGCACTAAAAGGGATTTTATATGTGCCAAAAGATACATGAAATGTAATAAAATAAAACCTTGATCCTGGCAAACTAAGGATGAGCAAGAGAAAAGAAATTGATTTTCTTTAAAAGCCATTATTATTGTTGTTATTTTTATATACCACTTTTCAACAAAAAGTAGTTCGCAAAGCGGTTTAGCTAAACAAATCAACAAATTATGTGGCATAGCAATGCATTTCAAACAGTAGAAGAGTTATTTCAAGACCATCAAACACACAGAAGCTTCAGATTATACGCAGGTAAGATGAATATATAGGAAACTATACCTTGAAATTTGGGTGGTAGAGCATGAAGTTAGTAATTAAAATGCAAGGCAGTCAAATCTGATTAAGCAGGATTTTATTAGATGGGAGGATTTCCAGGTATTTCAATGGTTGTCTATCAAAAAACTGTAGTGTGTGGGGGTGGGGTCTGTGCATGTGTGTGAGAAGACTAGAGGAATGGATTTTTGTGTGAAACACTTGGGGGGGGGGGTTGTCATGACAATAAATGTCATTTAAGCCACTCTTGAAGGAGAATATTTTTAATCAATCATCTCTAATCGGTATCCTTAGGTGGGTAGCGTAGCAGACAATCAGAATGGTTAGCTATGGAGACAGGCCTCACAGTGGTCAAGTCAAAGGCTTGAAGGCCTAGTCCAAAATTTACTGGAACAGGATTAAATACAGAATGAATGAGTGATATGAAGCATGGCACAAGCAGGATGTTTTAATGCAAGGTGAAGCTGCTAAGGAAATAAAAGAGATGTAATGAAAAGAGCCAAGAAGGAGTTAGTGTTGAAGGTGCTATATCAGGCAGTTGAACACTTTTTGGGGGAGAAAAGAGGTAGGAAGGAGGGTGACTAACAGTACAAACCTATGTTGTCTACTTAGAAATGAGCCTTGTTGATTTCAATGGGACGCACTTACTTGCAATCCAATACACACTTATCTATCTGGGAGTAAATTCCATTTAGCTCAGTGGGGCTTACTTCTGAGTAGACATGCACAGGCTTGTGCTGTAAAAGTAGGCTTACCAGCATCCCGGAATCGATGCTGGCTTTGGCCTAGAGCGGACCCGAGCTGCTCCCAAGGGTGCACCGCGGCTGCCCAATGGGCTTCCAGAACTTCTGGTCAATGACGCGATAGAAGCCAGAACCCCGTTGGGCAGCCACAGTGCACCCTTGGGAGCGGCTCGGGTCCACTCTAGGCCGAAGCCAGCATCGATTCCGGGACGTTGGTAAGCCTATGTAAAAGAATGTTCTAGAAACCATTTAAACCCAGGGCTAACAATGGCTGAGGTTTGTCTCGTCTGCTTGTGGGTCAGAAAATTTCACCCAAACTCAATGGAGTCAGGAAGGCCACTAGGATTTGTGTGGTTAGGAAAAGAAAGTGATTGTATTTTGAATCATTCTATCTCTTTCTAGTTATTTGGAATCATCTCGTTCTCGCATGTCTGGCAAACTCTCACTAAACATTTTAAGCATTTCCCAATCGTCCTTACTTGTTGATCAGTAGACCCCGAATCCTGCAGTGGAATAGGCGTGTGTGGGAGTGGGATGTGTAAAACTCTTTCTCTTAACTGGAAAGAAAAAGCACCCTAATTTTCTCCTACGCCACGAACACTTTGTTGATAAGATTGACCATTAATTGAATAAACTAGTGAGCTGCATAATTCTAAAGCCAGAGGGGTGTAAAAAGGTTTTTGTACAAATGTTTGGGAACGGTTTAACAACACTGTTGGAACAGACCGTAGCACTCCACTCAAGTCTGAATCACTTGCAAATGTGGCATTTGAAAGCAGACAACCACTTATGGAGGTTTAAAAGCCTGGAGAAGACAGACACATTGCTTGAAATGAAGACCAAGTTATTTTAATAAACAGATCTGTCAAGCTAGAGTGTCAGTGCATTCTTGAAACTCTTCAGTGCCCCTTGCCTTACAGAAAGTATTTAAGAAACAACTCCCTGGATGGATTGTTAGCAGAGTTACATTAAACACAAGCTGACAAGGTTGCTGACTCTGTAGCAGTCTGAGACAATAAACAGTGAAATTGGAAGTGAAGGTATAATCATCATCAATGAACACCGTGCCTTAAAGAGTAAGAACGAAAGACAGGTCCCTACCTGGATATGTTTATAATCTAAACTTTGACACAGGGGAGGCAAGAGAGGGAAGGAAGGACAATGGAGATCTGGGGAAGAATAAGTGCTTGGCTCAACTGCACATACTTAGATGTCATCATCTCAATAGGAAATGAGGAGACATTGAGCCTGAAGCATCATTAAAAGGGGGGTTCTGAAGAAGGGATTTAAAGGAAGACAAAGAAGGGTCACAAAGTTGTCCGGGGAGGTGGTTCCAGGTACAACAGGCAGTAAGGGAGAAAGGATAGAATCATTGAAGGGAGCAGGAGACCTTTAGGTGGCTGAAGGTGGTGGAGCTATGATAGGCAGAAACATACCAGCTTATGGAGAACAGAGCAGAGCCACGAGCAGAACCATGAGTGACCATTATGGGAAAGATGAGGAGTTCCTACTGGATCTGGGAGTGGACAGGAAGCCTGCAGAGGGGTTTAAGAAGGGATATCACCTGACCTGCGAAATGACAATTTTCATAGCAGGTAGTAAATCTTCTGAAAATTGGACAGCTGTTTTGGCCTTAAATAGTATGGCTAAAAATGACACGTGAGACCTTCTTGCTGCAATTTATTTATTTTTTATTTATTTACAGTATTTTTACCCTGCCTTTCTCCCCAAAGGGACAATAGGTCAAGCACTAGGGTACATATGTAGCAACTTTGACAGGGATTGGGGAGGTTACATCATATGGATATAAAGACCTCAAACACCACATGCACAAACGAATTTGGATCCTAAACCCGAACATGAATTGAAATCTATTTGAATCCTTTCAGTTTAAAATACTTAAGTAGAAAGTAGGCACATTAAAGGCACATACAGAAAACCGATAATATATGTAAGTGTAGAAACAGATTACCAAATGTAAACAGAATTATGCACATTGGTGTACATTTGGAAGAGGAAAACATCCATTTTTCCTTGTACTATTGATATGCTCTTCAAACGGAACATTAAATGTGTGTTCATAATTGGAATGGTCCACTGCATTTACTTGTGACTATTTGGCACCCTGTTTTTACTATTTGAATATCTTAAAGTGCTGGACAGGCAACATCATGTTGTCTAAGCAACTGTGCAATGCTCCTCTTCAACATCTGCCACAAAGAGTACCAAAGACCTGGCCCCTCATTGGCTGCTGGAATATGGAGGAGGAGACATCCAGCAGTAGTGGTGATAGCAGCCTC
Organism: Plestiodon gilberti rubricaudatus; assembly: GCA_026170595.1. NCBI lineage: Eukaryota > Metazoa > Chordata > Lepidosauria > Squamata > Scincidae > Plestiodon > Plestiodon gilberti. The sequence continues at coordinate 62,023,099 of JANXHW010000005.1, forward strand.
ACCTTTCAGATGGCAGGCAGCTGCCACAGTAGAGCTGGTACCTGCTTTAGGTGTGTGCATCCTCTAGTTCTCCCATCCTTCTCCCTGCGTGGAAGTGAAGCCTGATGCTTGTAAGGGGGAAAACTTGCATTCTTAGTAGATGTTGGAATTACAGGGTGGGCAGCAGGACTTGGTGATTCAAAGAATCAGATTGGAAAGCCGCCACCACCACCCAGCAAAAGGAATACTAACTGCACAATCCTACACTCAGAAGTAAGTTCCATTATTTTCAATGGGGCTTACTCCCAGGAAAATGTGTATAGGATTTCAGCCTAGCAGCCCAATCCTATCCCCAGCCATTCTATAGTATGCAGTGCTGCTGCTGGAGTGCGCACTGCACGTTATGGTTGGGGAGCAACCAGACGGCCCAGGAGAGATAGATAAAAATATTTTTTACTTATCCCTCCGAAGGCTGCCATCAATGGGTCTCCTTGGACCTACATCAACTAATTTTCTGGAGTAAGTCTGTGGAGAGTCAGGGGGCATGTCAGGTTGGGAAAATGGGGATTGCCGGGATCCACCCCCTCCCGCCCTCAAAACGCCTTCAAAATATCCTCTGCCTGTCCGGCTCCCCACCCCAATCCTCCCCCTCCCACCCTTGAACCACCTCCTCTACCACATTACCTGTTACCAGTGCAGTGTCCAGGAGCAACTGCCGCTTGAGCAGGGCCTCCAGCTGTTTGCACCTGTGGCCTTGAAGTGCACAGCAACGGTGTGCCTTTTACAACACCGCTGCAGCACTTATGGCAGCGGACCAGGAGTTTTGCCTCCATGAGTGCCCAATAGGATTGGGCCATTAGACTGGACTACAATGCAGCCATCACCAAATCTAGAACAGTTTCCCACTGAGACTGAATAAGAGGTTAAAGTAATCAAGTTCTGATCATGCACCAACAGTGACTACTGGTCTTGGTGGCCTGGCCTGAAATATGAAGCTACATAGGTACAAACGGGTTTGGAGAACGTGCGGGCTCATCTGGGAAATCTTTTGGAAATCTGAGGCAACTTTCACTGATTCTCCAAAACATCACCTTCAGCTAGGAACTACACAGGACAACATGCACGCTATAGGAAGCCATAAGTGCCTTTGAGGCATAAGCAAGCATTCCATGAATCTCAGACCTATAGTATTTGCATTCCAACCAAACAATACACACTCGCATCTGCTTCCAGGCCTTCCAGGACAAAGAGTGAAGGTGTGCGTACAGAGTTAGGAGCAACAAGCACCTCTGCTCCATACACATTGCCATCACACGATGGGCGTCTCACCAGTTCGATCATGAGCTTTCAACTTTTCCCAGCTCTGTTCTCCCATTGTTTCTGTTTCCTCCCAATAGATTTGTGGCTCTGTTATGATAAAAATGCATTACTCCAGAAACATTTCCTAGAAAAATCATTTTTCGATGAAGTTACTTGGATCGCAATGGACATCTCCTTTTAAGGTGTGTCATAGTAAAGAACGTCATGATTATTTGGCTTTATGCATATGTGAATCAGGCCTATGACTGACGCGCAAGGTAAATATTGACACATTTGTTCATATATATAGGTACATCAGGTGCTTACGATTGAGTTGCACCTGGCTAACAACAGTCATGCCATTTTTGCTGGTTCGCCTTTCTTCACTCAGTCTGCTTGCATGTAAAACCAGATGCTGGCAATTAATTCTGGACAATCCATTCCTTTTGAACTTATTTCAGGCAACTACTTGAGGAAAGTATGTGCAAGCATTAGTCTTTTGAACATGATTACACCGCTATCCTGCAATGAAGGACAATTACTTATTTTGTCTCCTTGGGGAGAATGCTTTATGAAAGCAGCAGGTGTATAGCAGCATAATCAGAAATTGAGTACCTCATGATTCTCTAGTGCTGGGATGCTGAAAAGCACCTCCCTGTGGTTCCTAAGCTTATTACGTTCGCTACTCTTATGCCAGATGCCTGATGCTGTTCCACTCTGATGATCAAATCTCAAACCCGAAGCAGGAGACATTCCAGGAGTACCTTGTTCTATACTCAGAGGAATGCTACGTTATCCTTTTGTTCTGACTGACATCAGCTGCTATTGACAAATGCCTTTTCAGCCAATGTTTCTGGCTTGCCATGTACTCATATGGTTCCTGTTGCCTCACACATGGATGAACTGTAGCTCTGTGGAAAAGTAGCTGTTTTGCATGCTGAAGGTGGCAGGTTCAATCCCTGACATCTCCAGATAGGTCTGGGAAAGATCCCGGTCTTAAAACCTCAGGGAGCCGCTGTCAGAAGCGAAAAGGGTGAGCCCAAAGAGGGGCTGCATCTAGGAGTAGGATCCGAGGGATGTTCCGGCCCTGCCTCCGCTGAATCGTCTCCCTACTGTTAGAAGGAGCACATCTGCAGGCAGCAACATCAACCACAAAGATGCTTTATTGTTTTACAGCAAGATAAAGCAGCATTTTATGGCACAATCCTGTGTAAAGATACACAGCCGGCCTAAAGGGCCACTGTATCCTATGTCGCTCCTGGGCTGCCCCAGGGCATTCCAGGAGCACCTCAGGAGAAGACTCAATAATTATCTGAAGGCATTCATTATTACCTTTGAGTGGGCAGCCATCCTGGCCAAGTGACCAAAGAAACAGGTTGCACTCCACTTATTGTTATTGGGCATGTTTTAGCTGCCTACTGCGCTCCAAGACACAACAGGCTTATGACACATATCTCAAGAGTCCTATATGAGAAAATGTTCTGGGAAACTATTTGAGTTTAAGTCTACCTGGCCCTGTTCCTGGCACAGCAACTGCAGGACACAGTCCAAAATTCCTGAAGCCAGAGAAAGTGACTAAAATCTTGGGCAATGGCGCACACTGTCTTGCTAGTCTTACACTGTGGCATTACATGAGAAAAGTACATGAAAGAAATTCAAGTAGAATAGCTCATTCAACTTCCAGGCTCAAGAGGCAGGTAGCCATTTTTTATAGATTAATATGCCTCTGAATTCTCTTTTTCCTGTATTGTAAAATTTATTAAACCAAAGGGAATCCACCAGGAGTTTTCAGTTCTTAAAAGATGGGAGAGAGAAGTATGCTTCCTGGCAGAACAACACATTGAGACGTCTCCAACAATTGAGGCTCTCTTGTGATGAGAGTTGAGCACGGACAAGTTTATTTAAAAGTGCTTGCATGACAATACAAGATGTACTTCATTGCTTCTGCACCAGCTTCTGTATCACTCCCCACCAATCCTGTTGTGAGCAGAAGCATCTTCGCCTCATCCCAACCTTGCATAAGGCAAGGCAGGGAAATGCAGCCAGTTGATTGGCTGTCTGAGGGCTAAGGGGAGGAGCAGAGATTACCACTGCTACTGCTCCCTGAGCAGAGTGGCATTCGGCACTCCAATTCAAAGAGCTGTGGATGCACCTAAACACCCTTCGAGATGGCTTCTGATTCTGTAAGGACCAAAGACAGAGGCATTCGCAAACCTGCAATGCATAAGCTAATGCAATTTCTCTCCACCAAGTTAGCCGCTCTAGAATGGACCTTGACCCCCATCCTGGGCCTGACCAATCCCAGGCAGGTTCCTCAGATCTAGGCCAGCAAAAGAGCTGGCCTAGATCTGAGGAGTCCCATCAGGGACCATGTGGCAGCTGGGAAGGTGACATTTTTCTTTTCTTACCTCTCCTGGCCAGCCTGGTCCCCAATAGGTGCACAGGATGCAACGGACACCGCAACAGCAGCCCTGCATTGGGCACACCAGCCAGAGGTAGGATTGGGCCATTACTTTAGTCATCTTACAGTGAAGAAAATCTAATAGAAAGCTAGAAGGAAATAAAATACAGTATTATTTCTTTGTCTTCCTGCATATTATAAGGAAAGTCATTCATTCATTTAAAAGATTTATAGCTTGAGCTTCCAAAGCTCAAGGCAGCTAACAAAAATTCATAATAATTAACACATCAATAATCATAAAACACAACAGAAAATACACAAGAATAAAATTCAAACAATTAATCAATAACCTTCAGAATCATCACCGCACAGACCCCTTCATCCTTGCTTAGTTATACTGCTATATATGCTACTAAAAACAAGCACCCAAAAATATTCTTCAGTGATTTGTTCAGGAAGCTGGAGTTTTTAAAACAGGCCACCAACCAGAGTGAGCATATGAATTGGGGAGCGGGGCCACTTGAAGGCATCTTGACTGATTTAAGAGTGAAATCGTGTGATTAAACATGGACAAGGATGGAGCACTGAAGGTGGAACTACAAATTACATGGGAAATCAAGGCAGCCTGACACTAATGTGGGTGGTAGGGACATTTGCAACTGTAAGAAAAAAGAACTTATTATTAGGCAAAACACCCTCCATGCACTTTCTGAAACCGAGAACGCTTGAGATTCTTCCTTCTAAATTCTAAACTGAAAAGCCCCACGTGGTTTAGCCTTTCAATTTGGAGAAGGTGTTCTAGCACCTTAATCATTTGGGTTGCCCTTTTCTACATTTTTTCCAGCCCTGTGATAGAATTTTTTTTGAGACAGGGAGACCACAGAGCTGGAAAATGTGCAGAAAAAAGCAACCCAGATGATCAATCCATCAGCTACACATGGAGTCGTCAAAGCTGTCTCTGTACCAATTAGGCATTGAGGGAGAAAGCAGGGGGTGGATTTAGTGTCCCACTGATCCTGCTGAAAGGTATTATTGCTGCTTTTGAAGAGGACTCCATACTTGTAACCCCAGTTGTTGTGCATGCATATGGTTGGATTAGCAACCTTATGTTTTAAAGCAGGGGTTCTCAACCCCTTCCTGGTCAAGTACCACCTCTGGTACTCCAGTGCTCGACCAAAGGGCAGGACCCTCTTGGGAGTGAAAATGCACCACTGAAAGTGCTGCATTGGAGTGGGGTTCCGGTAGTCCAAGTACCACCAGCAGTCAGCCGAAGTACCACTGGTGGTACTAGTACCACTGGTTGAGAACCCGTTTTAAGGTATTGTTTTATGTAAACTTATCCTTCCATTCCTATTTAATATGCACAGACAGTAACAGTTATTTTTTACTGCCACTTTGCTCTGTCCCCAATCTTGGGGGGTTCTTCCCCCCACGACCCATTGAAATGTATATGCTTAATAACAAAAGATTAATTGACTAGTACAAGATTTATATAGAGCCTTCATCATTCATCCCTGAGACAGAGATCTTTTTACCTGGACAGTGGAATGCTGGATTCAGAAAATGAAATCTTCCATCACCCTTCCAATATAAGGTTCCAGTATATGATCAACAGCACACAACAATAGTATTTTTTATAAAAACTAAAGCTGTGCAGGTAGATTGAAATAAGTCTATACAAGTGGAAAGTTCCAACAATTCATAGTCGATGGGGGCAGAGGAATGGAGACTTTTCAGTGCTCTGCCCCCTCCAGTTCCACCAACTCATCCTTCAGGCCTCTTCCATCATGTCTGAAGCAGTGTGTCACCTTGCTGCTCCACCCTTTCCAGTTCATGAGCAGTAGAGCACATACTCTTGCACCCCCTCTTCTACCTCCTGTTTTCTCCTCTTCCACCTGGCCAGCCCTGCAGCAGCAGCAGGATTGAGATTGTGGCACAGGAGAAGCGTTAAATCCTCCCTTTGTTCCATGATCACGGATTGGCTCAAAACCCTCTGCAGTTCCTATTTACATTTGAAAAAATCAAATGTGTGTGTGTGTGTGTGTGTGTGTGTGTGTGTGTGCGCACACACACACACACACACACACTGTGTGGCATAAACGCAGACCCACACAGCTATAATTTCTACAACCAGAGCAAGCTCCCAATTCTAGGTGCTGGTCCCCCTTTGGAAAATTTGCACCAAGGTGAGTTAAGAATGGTCATGGATCTTTATGGATACTTGTTGCTCAGAGAGTTTGCTCCTGCCCAGATGCCTAAAAACTAATTTGCGACAGCCACAGATAAATCCTACCTTTGCCTGAAATGAGTCACTTTCAAAAAAACTCACTTGATATATCTTTCCAAACTCTCAACATATTTGGAAGAAAGCTCACTATGGACAAGGTTGATCTACCCTGGGAGGAAGGAATTCCTAATACAATAACAGCGCAATCCTGTGTAACTCTTGCACCGGTGTAACAGTAGATCCACCAGTGTAAGTGCACTTATGCCAGTGTAACTTGCTGTACGCAGTGTAAACAGTGTAACTTGCCGACGGACGCAGGATAGACACCAGCGTAACCCGCCTCAGACACTGCGCATACACAGTTCAGATGCAGGATGGATGCCAGCGCAACTCTGCCAGCGCAGGGGGCATTCTGGGGGTGTCCGACTGTCTCCAGAATCATTCTGGCAGAATGCTCCCTGCACCGGCAGAGTTGTGCTTGCATCTGTCCTTCGTCTGAACTGCGCATGCACAGTGTCCGAGAGGGGTTATGCTGGTGTCCGTCCTACGTTCATTGACGTATGGCAAGTTACACTGGCATAAGTGCACTTACACTGGTGGATCTACTGTTACACCGGTGCAAGAGTTACACAGGATTGTGCTGTAAGTCTCAGAGTTGATGAAATTTCCTTATTTAGCCTCACATTCACCTCAGAAGGTAGCTCACAATTGGTCGCTTTGTCTTTGTTCTTAGCATTCTACCATGCTTATTTTGCTCTCTAAATATTTTTACGTTTTCATGAGTAGTACTCATTCCTGGTAATACAAAACAACAGTCCAATCCTATGCATATTTACTCACAAATAAGTGCCACTGAGTAAGTGGATGGAATTGCAGCAATGCAATTTGATGCTCCTAACCATGTTTATTGAGGATTAAGTCCCATTTATATCAGCCTTTAAAACTGCAGACTTCGCTTTCCAAGTAAACATGCATAATGTTGGGCTGTTTGAACAACAAGTAAGGGTTTGCTTTTCTTAATACAACCATATGATCTTAAGGCTGCAATCCTAAAGACTCCTACTGTGGACAAAGTCCCATTGGAATGACTGTAGGGTTGCACTGCCTGTGTGTTGTCAGAAGCACCATGCACCCGGAGACTCAGCAAGGCAACATAACTTCTTGAGTACCAGTTGCAGATGAGCACGAGTGGGAGAAAAGGGTGCTTTTCTCTCTTGCTTGTAGGCTTCGCAGAGGCAGCTGGTGGGCCTCTGTGGGAAACAGGATGCTGAACTAGATGGGCCCTTGGCCTGACCCTGGAGGACTCCTCTTCACTTCTGATGTTCTTAACCTATGAGGCAGCCACTTTGCCTTCTGAAAGTGCTCATCCACAGTTTCACTTTGCAAATGCACATTTGCATTTTTTGAATCTGGGTGCCTACTTTTGACTTTAGCCTTTAGGCAAATTGGAAGGGCTTGCGAATAGCTCAGTGAAGCTGACACTTTTGATACCTAGAGAAACCCTAACGCACATTCTTGCATTCTTTCAGCAATGGTCTTTTAGGATCTATAGGATTTGCTTGGCAATATCATTTGACTTTGAAGAACTACCTCCTCTGCCCCTTAGCTTTCCTACCTGAAAAAACCTTCCAGATGTTGGGTCTGAACAGCTGGGAATGGAGGAATCCATTGATACTCTGTGCTACCTAACAGCAGCTGCCAACCCTGTGAGATTGCGGAGAATGGTGGGCTAGAGTGTCCGAGGAAAAGAGGTTAGCACAACACCAGGTAAGGGGGGGCAGCTTTAGGCACCAGGAGGTCTTGGGCTGGCCCTGCACTAGAGGTGGAGGCCCAGAGGCCAAATTCGGTGTCCCAAAGGTGTCCCATCTGGACCTTTGCACAGCTTTGGAGCTGATCCAGGGGTAAGTCAGAGGTCAGTCAGGTGGAGCACTGGCCAAGGGCACAGAGCCGTCAGAGTGCCCACCCAGCCAGGCTGGCTCCTGAATGCTTACTAGTGGTGGCAGTGATAGTGTCTACTCCATCATCAGGTGGTGGGTGAGGGGTGCCATGAGAGGACACAAGACAGGGCTTTGCCCAGAATTCCCAACAACCTAGTGCTGGCACTGTCCTGCTCTTCCAAGAAGCGACCAAGAGCCAACTTCAACCCAAGCAGCTGACCAGCGGCCAGCAGGGACCAGGAGAATGCCTTGCAGGAGCCTTTGAGCAAGGCAGCTAGAATTGAGGAGATGCATCAGGATCAGGGCCTTCGAGGTACCAGGAGGTATGGGAAAAGAGGATACCTTGAGAGAATTCACCTGGGCAGAGTTGCAAAGCTGGGTAATGCATTAATAGCAGCAGCAGGAGAAGGGAAGAACTGGACATTGAGGGGCTCACTTCTCCCCTCCCTCCTACAGGTATTAGGGACTCCGGCGTGCCGGAGGCGCAAGCCTTCGGCGCGAGCCGAAGGGCGCGAGCCAAAGGGCTCTTGGCCCTTGGCTCTTAGCCTGTGGATCGTAGGCCTGAGGATACCTGCACACCAATGACAGTACATTTATTCTCCGACTCTGTTCCCTTGTTGAATTATTATTATTCTGCTGGAGCATCTACCTTCAACTGGTTGTGGATTGGCAGCGGCATGAAATGCTTATGTGCCCTGGAGAAGAGACTAAGGGCTCAGTCCAGCCTAACTCAGGCACAGTTGAGGCCCAATTGTGGCCCAATTGTGGCCCAAACTAGGACCGAGTTAGGCTGCAACTGTGCCTGAGTTAGGCTGGAGGCAACAGCATTGGGCCAGGATCGCGGCAAAACTTACCGCAGAGGCAGGCAGGCTCCTGTGGGGAGCTGTCAGTCTTGTGGAAGCGAAGAGCCCCCTCCTCAGCCCGTCTGCGTGCACCTACCACAGCTGCTGCAGCGGTTGCAGCAGATGGGCAGCCACAGGCGGGCCTGCAGGCACTGTGCGTTTGACAGTCAGCTGAAGGGCAGAGGTTGTGCCAGTGCCAGCTGCCCCAGGGCACCCTGGGCATCAGCCACCTGCCGCAGGGGGGAGTGCGACTGCCCTCCCTCCTGCAGACTGCGATGCCACCCCCAAGCCACGGTGAGGCTGCACGTGGGAGTCATGGGGGGGTGAGCGGGGGAGAGAAGGGAAGGAGGGGGTGGGAACGGCACGCACAAGGGGGGGGTCTCATGAGGTCTGGAACCGCCTCCGCCAGGACATGCCCGTGCGCTGCCTGAAGCCCTGGGCCTCAAGGGCCGTGGCAATGCCCACAAAGAAGGCATCCCAGCATGCCTTCTGCTCCGTGCCCCGGCCAAGACCGAGAGATGCCGTGGGCTTGTCTGCTGCGAGCGGGAAGGGCTCACGCAGCTCATCACACCCCCAGATGGGGCAACGTCAGCACCTTGCGGCAGGCGCTCTGGCAGCATGGGGGGTGCCAGCGTCCATCATCAGGGAGTGGGAGGGGAGGCAGGCACACTGACGGGGTGCTGGGGAGGGGCACGGGTGGGTCAGAAACAGACAGACAACACGGCTGGTGGGAGAGGGATACAGGGAGAGGGGTCTGCAGAGACCGATAGGGGCACAGGGGGCACTTCGCAGATGGAGGCAATGCAGGAACGGGCGCCTCTCATGCAGACGGACCGAGGGCGGACACGGACGCCGTTGATGGGCGGAAACGGACGCCGGTGACGGGCGGACAGAGGGCGGAAACGGACGCCGGTGACGGGCGGACACGGACGCCGGTGATGGGCGGACCGAGGGTGGGTGAGAGCCCCGGTTGCTGAAAGGGCTCTTCACGGACGTGGCGGACGTGCGCCACAGTGCCCGTCAGTGTTTGCCTGCCTGACAGGCCCCCCAACTCCCCCCTCCCCTCTGGTCCCAGAGGGTCCGGCAGCCCCCCTGCTGTGTTCTCCCAGGGATGGCTGTGGCGGACCCTGGCTGGGATTCATGCAGAGGCTTGTGTGCTGGGGCCTGCCTGTGTGGGTGTGTGGGCCAGTGCTTGTGCAACATTGGGGACATGTGTTTCCAGGGGCATCTTTATTGTTCTGGAACAGTGGCAGAGATGGCCGGGCGTGGCTGCCAGGGGTAGGCACAGCAGCCTCTAGGACCACAGCAGCAGCATCAGGCGAGCCCCATGGACCTGGAGATGTGGGCTCTTCCCCTGTGGAACCACGGCCTGCTCCATAGAAAGGGGAGGGACAGCAAGTAGGCAGCCAGGGCGGTGGGGCAGCAGCAGCAGCTGAGGTGGGTTGCAGGGCAGGCTCCCAGACCTCTCTGGCAGCATCAAGGCAGGTGACCGTGGGGCAACCAGACTGCAGGCCCAGGGGTGCTCCCCGGACAGTTTGTGGTAGTGGGCATTCCTGGGGGGACGAACAACATGGGGGTGTTCCATGGCAGCTGCTGCGTGGTAGCAATCGCCATTGAAGAGGAGCCAGTGTGCCAGTTGCAAAGGTCTGCAGGGAGAGAAATCAAACACAGCTGAGTGGTGTGAGACACATAGCCTGGTCTGCGTTCCTTCCCTGGGTGTACGGTGAGCATGATCCTGTAAGGGAAAGGGGTCAAAGAGAGAGACAACAACACAACTTGGGGGTCACAACCATGGCAATCCTAGCAATACTGACCTGTCGGTAGACCCTGTGGAGAAAAGAGGGGGGGGAACAGCTGGTGTCTACATATGGGTTACAGTTCCACACTCATGGCATTGTGTGCTCACATTAATACAGGCAGCTATGAGACAAGAAGACATTGGTATAGAGGCATATCATGGCAGGCTATGCAGGCAGCTATGAGACAAGACATTGGTATAGAGGCATATCATGGCAGGCTATGCAGGCAGCTATGAGACAAGACATTGGTATAGAGGCATATCATGGCAGGCTATGCAGGCAGCTATGAGACAAGACATTGGTATAGAGGCATGTATCCTACCTATATTTCTCTATGCTAAGAGGCAGACGTCAGACCACATGTCAGCACAAACCCTGCACTTACCTGCTGGTGTTGTTGCCTGTATGGGGGGGGGGAGAGAGGGGCTGGGAGAAAGACATGGGTTAGCAAACACTTGCATGGAGACAGCTGCCCAGGCACAGCAGTAAACAGTTTGGCCACAGGCAGAACAGCCCTCTCTGCCCTAGAGGGGGGCAGAGAGGAGAGAGGAGAAGAGAGAAGTGGGGTGTTAGAAAAGTTTTCAAAGTCCCACTTTGTGGCTGCTGGGGGACAGAACCCCACGCCACGTGCTCAGAGAGAGAGAGAGAGAGTGGAGGGCTGGGGCTGGGCTTTTGTGGGAAAGAGGCTGGGTGGGGCTGGGTGCTGATAGGGTAACTATTTGGGTCCATGTCCAGAGTTAGGCCACACCTGTTCGGTCCTAACTCAGGCCCAACTCGGGCCCAGGGTGTTAGAACTTTTCAGGAGAGGGCTGGTGTGGGTAAGGTAAAATGGCTCCTATGGGTCTCCTCACATTTGGGTCCACCCTTTTTGCTGGCCCAAATTTTGGGCCTGAGTTGGGCTCGAGGGGGCGTGTCAGTGGCTCTCCAGTGTCTGGAACCGGACCAAAATTCGTAACCGCCCCCGTCACACCCCCGACACGCCCCCAACACACCCACTTTTAGGCTGCAATTGTGCCTGAATTGTGCAATTGTGCCTGAATTGTACCGCAGTTGCCTTGGGCTGGACCGGGCTGCAATTCAGTCACAATTGCAGCCCAACTCAGGCACAATTCAGGCACAACTCGGGCCTAAAGCACTTGGGCTGCAATTGTGCCTGAACTGTACCGCAGTTGCCTTGGGCTGGACCGGGCTGTTACCTCCTTACTTGGATGTTCTGGGTGTGAAGGTTATTATCCTGGGGTTTTTAACATCTGCAGCACCAGAGGGGATTATCCTTCTGAGCGACAAGGGGAGGGCCCTGTTCTTCTCAGTTTCTCTAACCCTGGTGAGAGTGGGGTGAGGAGTAGTGGGAGGTATAGGGGGCAGCGGGACTCCTTCTGGACTTGGGGTTGGTGAGAGTGCCTCTTGTCTGGCTAATTTCCTTGTTGTTTTTCCCTACCCCTTAAACTGCTATAGAGACACTGAAGCCAGCATTAGTGTTTTCTGTTGGGGTTGTATCTGTCTAAGTGTGTGTCTGTGGTTGTGCGAGCCCTTTCCGGGAAGATGTGTTGGGATGTTCGAGGGAGTAGTGGCGCCACCATAAAAAGTGTAACGGGCCGAGGGCGATATGGCGGTGGGGGCTGGCCTGGCCGTTCCAGGAGAAGGCAGGATGATCTTAGGCAGACCATCCCTCTTTCTAGGCCTTCCCCCAACCCCGGAGCCTGGGGACTGCCTGGGACAAACCCCTGTGGCCTTAAACTGCTGCTATTAAATGCCAGGTCGGTTAACAACAAGATCTTCTTAATTCGGGATTTAATCCTGGAGGAGGGTGCCGACCTGGCTTGCATCACGGAGACCTGGTTGGATGCGACTGGTGGTGTGAACCTTTCCCAGCTGTGTCCACCAGGATACCGGGTAATGCAGCAGCCGCAGCTACAGGGGTGAGGGGGTGGTGTTGCTGTGGTCTATCGGGATCTCATCTCCCTCACCGGATACCCTGTCCCACAGTGTACCGGGTTTGAGTGTCTCCGCATCGTGCTACAGGGGCGAGACAGGATGGGATTGCTATTGGTGTACCGTCCACCTGGTTGCCCATCGGCTTCCCTACCTGAGCTGACCAGGGTGATCTCGGTGGTGGCACTGGAGTCCCTACGCCTGTTAGTGCTGGGGGACTTCAATGTTCATGCCGAGGCCCCTGTGACAGCGGTGGCTCAGGACTTCATGGCTGCCATGGCGACCATGGGCCTGTCTCAATGGATCATGGCCCCAACGCATGGTGCGGGGCACACATTGGACTTGGTGTTCACTGGTGGGTATGGGGATGGTGATCTGCCCATGGAGGAGATTAAGATCACTCCTCTGTCTTGGACGGATCACTATCTGGTGAGTTTCAGACTGGCAACGTTTAATCACCCCTGCAGAGCTGGGAGGTCGAATTGTATGGTCTGCCCCCTGGAGACTGATGGATCCGGATGGTTTCCTGAGGGCTCTGGGGGAATTCCCAGCTTCCTGGGTCAGTGATTCATCTGATGCACTGGCTGCCCTGTGGTATGGGGAGGCAGCTAGAGCATTGGATCAGATCGCTCCCGAACGGCCACAGCCTTGTCGTCGAGCCAAGGTGGCTCCTTGGTTCACTGAGGAGCTGCGGGCAATGAAACGACTGGGCCGACGCCTAGAGCGACGGTGGAGGAAAACTTGTGATGAATCTGACCGAACGTGGGCTAGAGCCCATTTCAGGGCCTACTCTGTGGCGGTGATGGCAGCGAAGAAGGCGTTTTTCTCTGCCACCATTGCGTCTGCGAGTAGCCGACCAGCGGAGCTCTTTTGAGTTGTCCGGGATCTGCTCCACTCAGCTCCTGTAGCGAGTGAGCTGGAGTGTTCGACGAACCGCTGCAATGATATCGCACGGCACTTTGCAGATAAAATCGCTCAGATTCGCCATGACTTGGACTCTGGTTTAACAGTTCCAGAAGTTGTCCCTACGGCATCTGTCAATTCCATCATTTTGGATTCTTTTCACCTTATACAGCCTGAGGATGTGGATAGGGTCCTCTGTAGTTTGAGATCGTCTTCCTGCCCGCTTGACCCTTGCCCAGCTTGGCTAATACGATCTGCGTGGGTTGGGCTGGCCGATTGGGTGGAACCTATTGTAGATTCATCTTTGAGAGAGGGAGTGATGCCTAGCATCTTGAAGACCGCAATTGTGCGTCCCCTCCTGAAAAAACCATATTTGGATTCCTCCAATTTAAATAACTATCGGCCAGTTTCCAAATTGCCTTTTTTGGGTAAGGTGATTGAGCGGGTGGTGGCGTCTCAGCTCCAGGCGATATTAGATGAAACGGAGTATCTGGACACTTTTCAGTCTGGCTTCAGGCAGGGCTTTGGGACGGAGACAGCCTTGGTCGCCCTGCTGGATGATCTTCACCGAGGACTGGACAGGGGGAGTGCATCCCTGCTGGTCCTTTTGGACCTCTCGGCGGCTTTCGATACCATCGACCATGGTATCCTTCTGGGCCGGCTGGCTGAGTTGGGATTAGGGGGCACTGCGTTGCAGTGGTTCCGTTCCTACTTGGCTGACAGGTCCCAGTTGGTGATGCTGGGAGATGCCTGTTCGGCGCCCTGCCCCTTACAGTGTGGGGTGCCACAGGGTTCTATTCTGTCTCCCATGCTTTTCAACATCTACATGAAACCGTTGGGAGAGATCATCCGGGGATTTGGTGTTGGGTGTCACCAATATGCTGACGACACCCAACTCTACCTCTCCTTGCCATCTCGCTCCAGGGAGGCTGTGGAAGATCTGGAGCGCTGCCTGGAGACGGTTGGGGTCTGGATGAGGGCTAATAGGTTGAGATTGAATCCAGAAAAGACAGAGGTCCTACTGGTCAGGAAAGCTTCGATGCAGGTACTGAGTCACCTGCCCGTTCTGAATGGGGTTGCACTCCCCCTGCAGGAACGGTGCGCAGCTTGGGAGTACTTCTGGATTCACAGCTCTTCCTGGAAAGCCAGGTGGCAGCTGTGGCCAGGGGTGCGTTTGCCCCGCTTCGGGTGGTGCGCCTGCTGTGGCCGTACTTGAGTCGATCGGACCTGACCACGGTGGTCCACGCCTTAGTGACTTCAAGACTGGATTACTGTAACACGCTCTATGTGGGGCTGCCCTTGAAGACGGTTCGGAAGCTGCAATTAGTGCAGAATGCGGCGGCCCGGATGGTCACTGGAGCTAGGCGGTTTGACTTTGTTGAGCCGCTGCTTCAGTGGCTGCACTGGCTGCCCATTCGTTTCTGAGCCCAATTCAAGGTGCTGGTAATGACCTTTAAAGCCCTTCACGGTTTGGGTCCAGGATATCTGAGGGACCGCCTTCTCCCATACATTCCGGCCCGCTCTCTTAGGTAATCTGAGGGGGCTCTCCTGCGTGTACCACCTCTATCGCAAGTTAGGGGAGTGGCAACACGTGGGCGAGCCTTCACTGCTGTGGCGCCACAACTGTGGAACTCCCTGCCAGGGGATATGAGAACCACCCCCTCCCTCATGACTTTCCGGCGAGGGCTCAAAACGTTTTTGTTTCGTCTAGCGTTTGGGTGATGGGTTGTCGTCTGCCTCCTGTGTCTCAAGATGCTCTGCCATGCTGCTTTTGTGCTCCATACTGTTGCCCCCCCCCCGTGGATTTTATTGTTTTTAAATTAAGTATGTATTGTTTTAAACTTATTT
The DNA here is from genome assembly GCA_026170595.1 of Plestiodon gilberti rubricaudatus. Classification (NCBI taxonomy): domain Eukaryota; kingdom Metazoa; phylum Chordata; class Lepidosauria; order Squamata; family Scincidae; genus Plestiodon; species Plestiodon gilberti. Next base: position 62,038,266 of record JANXHW010000005.1, read on the forward strand.
CTGTATTTTAAACTATGTTTTTTAATTTTTGTTGTAAGCCGCCTTGGACATTTGCCTCGGCATAGGATAAGGCGGGATATAAATTTTTTAAATAAATAAATAAATAAATAAATAAATACCTTGCAGGATCAGGCTCTTCAAGCACGGGGGGGGGGGGCATCCAGTATATAGCTTCTCCAGTATATAGCTACCCATCTTAGGCTGACGAGGAGGCTCAGTGTAGGGTAGGCAGTCGAGCTGGACAGATTGCTGTTCTGCCTGTGCCCCGAATCAACACTAGAGAAGGCTGGAGGGTGCCACAAACTCCCCCTTCCTCGGACCTGCATCTGAGGCCTCGGGAAGCATGCATCTCGCGGGTGACTCTGGCAAAAGGGTATCCACCCACAGAGTGTGGACATAAGTATTGTAAAGGAGACTCAGACATACGTATTTAACTATGTCCTAACTATTCTAGTGGTCCAGCTCCTTTTACTCCTTTTACTCTTGTTTTTTACTTGTTTTACTCCTGTTTTTATATTTTGTTATATTTTGTGCTGTATTTGTATATTTTGTGCTGTATTTGTAGATTAATGTTCTAAGAGTTTTATATTATATGATTTATATGTATTTTGTTTTCAGCTTCTCTGAGCTACCCTATGGGGGAGAAAGCAGGATAGAAATCTAATTAATAATAATAATAATAATAATAATAATAATTCTTAATGTGAACATTTATTTATTTTATAAGTCCACATTTGAATTTTGATAGCAACTGTAATTTCTCTTTAAATTATATTTATAGCAGATATATTTGTAATAGTACCTATAATTCTGTTTCCATCTTTACATTTTGGAATTCAAAGTAAATAAAAAAATAAACTACTTATGCTAAGTTAAGTTGATATGGGAAATAGGCGTACCAAAAATAGTTTGAACAATCACTGGCAAAAATAAAATATTGTTCAAAACCAAGAAAAAATAATAATGGAAATGTATCAGGAAGCAATTTGTCAGAAGCCTGAAGAAAAGAATAACCTGTTTGGTTGTCAGCTTGACACTGTCAAGGCCAGTTCAAGACATTTTGGAACCTGATCATGGAACATCCAAATGGTACTTCCCTTCCTACTGTTTAACATGTGTCACAATCCACTAGAATGTTATTTTCAACAAAATCAACAAGAAAATGAACAGGACCTGCTAGACAGCGCAATCCTGTGTAACTCTTGCACCAGTGTAACAGTAGATCCACCGGTGTAAGTGCACTTATGCCAGTGTAACTTCCTGTACGTTGATGAACGCAAGATGGACATCAGTGTAACCCTCTCGGATGCCGCGCATGCGCAGTTCAGACGTCCCCGGAATGCCCCTGTGCCAGCGGAGTTGCGCTGGCATCCGTCCTGCATCCGAACTGCGCATGCACGGTGTCCGAGAGGGGTTACACTGGTTTCCGTTTTGCGTTCATCGGCGTACGGCATGTTACACTGGCATAAGTGCACTTACACCAGTGGATCTACTGTTACACTGGTGCAAAAGTTACACAGGATTTCACTGTTAGTGATAAGGTGAGCTATCTCTGATGCTGTAATCCTATGCACACTTACAGTAGCGAGGACTAAATTGATCTCAATTAAACTTATTCCTGAGCAAACATGCACAAGATTGTGCAGCACATGAATTAAAACATCTAGGAGGGGTGTCAAATATCCCGTGGCCCGTGGGCCAGATATAGCCCCCAGAAGCTCTTTTACTGACTAGCATGATAATTGGGCTCTCTGAGCACTACCATCAGCTGCTCTGAGCTGCTGAGCTGTGAAGTGACACTCGGCAGAAGGGGGCGCTGCTGGAAGGGTGGCACTGGGAGAGCCCAATTATCATGTGGGCTGCCCTTTCAGCACCGCTGCCACTCTCAATGCATCATTTTGCAGAGTACCTCTCAATGCATCATTTTGCAGAGTATCTCTCAGCTGTTGAGCTGCGAAGTGATGCCTTGGCAGAAGCGGTGCTGCTGAAAGGGCGGCCCGTGTGATATTTGGGCCCTCCCAAATCTTGAAAATATACTCAAGATTTGCATATCTCTACTGTCATTTGTAGCTAATGAATTCCTAAGTTAGAAAAAAGTGCTTATTTCTGAGCATCACCTGCATAATGTCATCAATTCCTGCTTAATGGCATCACTTCTGGCCCACAGCAGGCACCATGAATGCTATTTGCCCCCCTGTATGAAACAGGTTTGACACCCCTGATCTTGGTGGATGAGCAGGATGCCATGAGTACAAGATTAAGCTGAGGTTTCACCACATTTTTTGTTATTTCACTTCTGGATCAGGACACTGAATCAATAAGTCCAACAACTCACTGCCACGTTGCTCAAACCTCAACCCTGCTTCCTCAAGCCCCATCATGTGTACAGCATTTGTCTGCATACAGAAATGCCTAGGGACAGTATTTATCTATGCAAACAAATGTTGTACATTTTGGCTTTGGAAGCATGTTGACATGGGGCAGGTCTTGACAGACTCTCATCTTCCTGACCACATGCTTATTTCTACTCAGGTGATGATAACATCTGAAGAAGACTCATGCCATATAGAAGATGCAGCCACTACTTTTTCTGAAGCAGCTTCTGAGCAGGCACAAAAGAGATGGAAATCTCTCTTCAGATAAAATGTACAGTATATGGAACCAAGATGTGGCAGAGTGGGAAGTCCCTGATTCAGATTGCACCTCTGCTCTGAAGTTTGCAGGAGGCCTTACACAAGCTATTATTATTTCTCACTCCCTTCTATCTACACTATGGGGCAAATACTGACCTACCCTACAGGACTGTTGTAAGGATTCTTGAAATCATCCATATGAAACGTGATTTTATTCTGAACTGCACCAGCTATTTCAGAAAAATGCCTTCAGCAGTAACTGGATTTTTTTTTATTCTTAAATTGTTGCAAGCAAATGGATAGACATAGATAATGAGAATGGTGTGAAAAGAAAGTTGTGTAGCTGAGACAATAAAGGTGATTTTGTGCAGACTGACAAATATGTGTGTGAATAGATGGGAACAGATTCTAGAGCCTAAACCAATTACTTACTTTAAAGAGGCAAGATAGATACTACTTGCCTGTCCAAGATATATTACTGAGCCAGGGAGTTAAGAACAAAAGACTCTTTTCATCACAGTTCTTGTAGCAAAACACTTTCTGGGAAACACTTCTTTAAAAAAAAAAAGATAATCAATGAGTCCTCCTGGGATTTAAATATTTGGGGAACCTCATAAATCAAAATGTGCTATATATTTGCCTTCCTTCCAATTGTCTTCTCTGCAGAGAATGTAAGTCAAAAGCATCGCAGGAGTGTATTGTAACTGCGCTATTACAAATTGCTGTATCTTCAACTTTGACATTCTGTCGGTTTCATGCATTGGGCAAAAATGAAGTTTCAGAGGCCAGCACTTAAGCTAAAAAAAAGAAAAAACCACAACCTTGTTATTACAGTAGGTACAATAGCCAGTCTGAGTAGAATCAGCTGTACAAACCACCGAGAATTTGGAAGTTAATTACATCACCTTAGACAATAATTTGCAATTTGTGGTGCTCGTTATCTCTTTGCACAGTTGGCTCTCTTTTTGTTGATTTGCAATGTCCCATTAATCACAGTTCCATTTGCTCTGTGTCATGCGATTCATCATCCTTTCCTCCAACAGCTATTTCCATCCTTCTGGCCTCTGATAAACCACTAATTTAAGCTGGCAGCAGCATCTGAGCTCAAATATCATGGTTGTTTAGACGCATACGGAGGGTCAGCTCTGCCACACCTTGCTTCATGGCCATCGACAAATATCTCTCCTGCGTGATGTCATGAACAGTAAGTGCAATGCAAAGGCCAGGGTGTTCTCTGGAATTGTTGCTGCCACGGTACCCCGATAACGGTGATTTCATTTCACATTTCTGCACACTGGGGCACATGCTGTGTTCTTATGGGCTGACCAATGGTGACCTGGAAATCAAAGCCAAATGGAAATTAAAGAGATACCAAGACATGCACTAAATCTTGAGATGCAAAACTGGTTGTTTTGTGACTCTCTGAACTAGAGTTTGTTTTAGCCCAAGCTGACACTCTGTGTAACTCTGATAGTACCCCAGTTCAAATATCATTTTCCCAATTCTACAAAATATAATTAGGAGGATTTATTTATTGGATTGGATTTGTGCCCCGCTTTTCTCCCCGCAGTTCATCCAAAGTGGCTTACAGAACCATAAAATTATAAAAACACTGCATGAATGAAAACATAGTGGTCCATAAAACTAACATTAAAACATCAATAAATTATAAAACATAACAAATAAAAACACAAACCAGCAGCAGTCACTTCTTAATAAAAGGATAGAAGGGCACATTCTGTAAAATACAAATCGGCAACAAAACATCCCCATAAAACCCGCAGTACATCCAGTATTAAAGTAACCGTAATAAAATCAGAAGGCTAGTCTGAAAAGAAATGTTTTTAGGCCCCGACGGAAAACCCAATTGGGATTGGGAACACAATGCGAAATCTCTCCTTTTCTTTGCCCTTCTCACACATGAATTGACACTCTCCTTTCCATGATCTGCACAACCGTAGTTTGTCATAACATCAGAATTGAGAAATGTATTGTTAGTGCTAAACTGAGAATTTATTTGAAACCATGGTTTGTAGGCCATCCTGATTAGCACTAACCATGATTTCCTGACTTGTTGGAAGGCTTGCAAACCATATAAGGGGTGCTTTTAGGTGCTTTGCAATCAGTCGACCCATTCCCTTGTAAGCCTTAGGGGGAAAGTGTGCAAATTGTTCAGCCCTTCTGGCATGAGGCAGGGGATGCTCATACATTTCTAGCTTAAGTGGATATTTGAAATGGGGAAAGGGAGGAATTTGAGCATTCTTAGACCTCTACTCCTTCCCTCAATTTATTGATAAAACATCAAGATGATCATCAAAACATAAAAAGTGCTGTCTTCCGTTTCTGGTTGGTTGTTAAAACAGAAATGGGGAAAAAAACCTTTATTTTGGGAATTGGTTGAAATGAGGAAAGTGGTAAAGAGAGAGGAAACAAGTAGTGTATTTTGTGTAGAGGAAAAGGATTTGTGGACTCAGCTAAACTGCTGCTGAATTCTGAGTGGAAAGGCAAGACACTGCAAAGAGGAAAGGCACTCTGCACAGGCTCCAAGGTATTCTTGTTCCCATATTTCAGGAATCAGCCTTGAAACTGAAAACAGATACTTGTGGTGTCTTTGTGAGATTTTGGCAGAAATTGCATAAAGAGGAGGTGGAAGAATAAAGGTAAAGGTAAAGGTGACCCCTGACAATTAAGTCCAGTCGTGTCCGACTCTAGGGTGTGGTGCTCATCCCCATTTCAAAGCTGAAGAGCCAGCATTGTCCGAAGACGCCTCCGTGGTCATGTGGCCGGCATGACTCTCCTTGCCGCAACGCATAGCATGCGGCTGGAACAAGGGAGCGCTGTTTACCTTCCCACAAGCAGTACCTATTTATCTACTCACATTAACATGCTTTGGAACTGCTAGGTTGGCAGGAGCTGGCCAAGCAACGAGAGCTCACCCCGTTGCGGATTCGAACTGCCGACCTTTCGATCGACAGCTCATGGTTCAGCGGTTTAACCCATTTTCAGTTTCAAAGGAAACTGAAAACAGATACTTGTGGTGTCTTTGTGAGATTTTGGCAGAAATTGCGTAAAGAGGAGGGGGAAGAATAGGCAACCCTATAAGAAGAAAGCAAGGGAGGCAGAAAGATTTATGGAAAGTAATAGCTTGTTGTTGTGAAGAGTGGCTGGAAAGAGGAGGGAAACCAAGAAGTGAAGTGTTTTGTGGAGGGAAATAAAATTATGTGTTAACTGGCTGTAATTTGCAGGCACTGGAGGTAAAGTCAATGCTTATTTGCTAAAAAGAGGAGTGCTGGGGCTTAATGTGTATGGGAAATATATCCTCCCTCTGTGAACCTTTACCACTTAATGCAAGATGTGTGGGGAAACCTCTGCATATGTCCAAAGGCACTTTATTGTTACTTAGCTGTTATTTCTGCTTAGGAAATCTGAACATGGTGGACATTTATTGCTGTGCCTTGCTGTGTCTCAGCTATAACATGGGATCAATCTCCCATAAGTGGTGCAAATGCAACAGAGAGCATACATATTAATTATACACATTTGACTTATCATGTATGACTTGCCTCGGTGCTTTTGTCATCTGAAGCCATTTACTTGCATGCATTTTTAGTTCCTGCCTTCTACTTGTGATCCATTTGAGTGTGGATTGTGTTGAGGTGCCATCGTCCACTAAGCTAGGCCACTGGAGGGCTTGACTCGGCCCCTAGCATCACCCACTATCACGCGGAAAAGTGTTCGAGCTTCATCATTGGTGAAGTGTTGGTGGGTGTGAGATGTTCCTTCAAAGTGTGAAAGTGTCATCTTTTAAGCACCATTTTCAGACATTTAGAAACAGATCTCAGTGAGCTTGCAGGTTACTGTTTGAAAGCATTCAAAATAAACTTCTCAAACTGCTTAGGCTATTTTCAGAGTCGGTGAACTCCTACACTAACAGCCCAATTCTACCTAAATCACCAGCTGCATTCCGCAGGGGATTTTTGGCTGCTGGAGGTCTCCTTGGGATAAGGAGATATTTGTCCCCTTGCCCCGGGGTAAGCCCCAGCAGTCGCTATGAGGCAACTCAGACTTGCACCAGCTCAATCGCTGGCGCAAGTCCACTTTGCTCCATGAAGGTGGATCAGGCCCGGGAAAGGGCTCAGGATTTGGCATGTGTCACCGTCCTGCTCCCCTTCCGGACCTGATCCACCCTCCTCCCCGCCCCATCACCCCCTTCCCTGTTCTGCTCTCCCCTGCCCCATTCAACCCCCTCTCTGCCTCCCTCCAACCCCCTGCACAGTCTTACCTGCTCTGGTGGGTATCTGTGGGGCCCCCAGTGCATGGGAGGCTTCTGCGGCCTCCCCACTGACAGGCCTTCAGTACTTGTCAGTGGAGGCTGATTTGAAACAGCTGTAAGGCAGCCTCCTCCAGCACAATGCTGGTTATGCTGGTGGGGGAAGGGTTAGGACTTGGCTGTAAGACTGAAATCCTACACACACAAACCTGGAAATAAGTCCCATTAAGTTCAGTGGGGCTTACTTCTGAGTAGATATGCATAGGCTTGCACTGTAAGACCTCTAACAACTTACAATGCTAAAAATGTCATTGTACTCCCACCTTTTCTTTAAAGTAAAAAAGGCAGCCATGACAGGACTGATCCGGATTGGGACTGCACTGAAGTTGGAGGGCGTTTAACCTTTTCACTCTGCACCACAGTACTGACAAAAGATCCCCCCCTTAACCTTCTATTTTGCCCATAAGGGAAGCTGCCATTGGTACCCATGTCATGATTTGAGGGCCCTTTTATTGAATGTTCCATCATTCTTAGAGTGGCTTTAATGATGGGCAATTTACATAGCATTACAGCACTTATAAAACTTTCATGTTCTGGCACCCATAGTTTGGAAAGGAATACCACAATAAGAACGTTATCACTTGCTATTCCAGAAACCCTGTTGTGATGATTTGCGAACAATGCCATTGGCAGTTAATTTTAAGCTCCAAAATAAGAACTTAGCGAAAACAATGTCCCTTTTTCTGTAGTTGCTATAGCTACTGTGTTTTGTTACTGCACACGATTTGCTAGATTCAAAACTGTCAAAGCCACCACCCCAGAAACTGTGCAGGTGAGATTTGCTTTTGGCCAACCAGCAATGGTTTTACAGATCTCCGAATTAAGTGTGCCTGTCTTTGTTCTTGCTGCTTTTGGCTGAAAGCTACTCCTTCCAGCATTTCTCCACCTCCCCAGCTGCACAGAGAGCCCTGGACTAAGGGAATGGGGCCAGCTCTGCTGAACTGGTGCACATTCAATAGTCCGCCGTGGCCAGTTTGTAAAGCATTTTGCAGATATTATCAGTCATATCCATTCCAGCTTGGACTCCACATTAATTACTGATGTCATTACAGACGCTCCCATAACTTCGGTCTCTCATGAATGCCTTTCAGCTCGGAGAACATGGACAGCATCTTTGGAGAGATGAGGCCTACCACATGCTCATTTGGCCCATGTCCCTTCTGCCTTATTTGGTCTGTCAGAGGGAAACTGGGCCTATAGGGTCTTAGAGTTCATTAATGACTCCTTTACAGAGAGATTGCTCCTTTGAGCCCTAAAAGTCATGGAAGTTTGACCACTGTTAAAGAAGCCATTCTCGGATCCTGAGGATTTGAACAATTATTGGCCTGTCTCAAACTTGCCTATTTGGTAAACCTCTTGAGTAAATAGTAGCCCCCACCCACCCCAAGCTGGCTGCTTCTGTGAGACTGATTACCTGGATCATTTTCAGTCTGGCTTCTGGTTTGGGGGTCTTGGTTGTCCTATGCTGGGCAAAAGATAGCCTGTGCATCCTTGTTAAAAGATAAAGGTGACCCCTGACAATTAAGTCCAGTCGTGTCCGACTCTAGGGTGTGGTGCTCATCCCCATTTCAAAGCCCAAGAGCCAGCGTTGTCCGAAGACACCTCCGTGGTCAAGTGGCCGGCATGACTCTCCTTGCCACAGCGCGTAGCATGCGGCTGGAACACGGAGCGCTGTTTACCTTCCCGCAAGTGGTACCTATTTATCTACTCACATTAACATGCTTTGGAATTGCTAGGTTGGCAGGAGCTGGCCAAGCAACGAGAGCTCACACCGTCGCGGATTCGAACTGCCGACCTTTTGATCGACAGCTCATGGTTCAGCGGTTTAACCCACTACGCCACCCACTGCTATGCTTTAATAGCATGGGACTATTCTTCTGAACTGATTGTCTGGGATGGGACTGGGAGGCACTGCTCTATGGTGTCTGTAGTCATTCCTAGAAGGCAGGTCTTGGAAAAATAGTGCCTCCTGCCTCTTCTCCCCACCCTTGTCCTTTGCATTCACTGCCTTGGGCACACACACACAGCGCAATCCTAACCAACTTTCCAGCACCAGTGTAGCCGTGCCAACAGGGCACACACTGCAGTTTGCAGTGCAGGGGCAGTCATGGAGACCTCTTCAAGGTGAAGGGACATTTGTTCCCTTTATCTCAGGGCTGCATTGCGGCTGCACCGGCGATGAGTTGATTAGGATTGCGCTGTGAGTCTTCTTGAGCCTGTCCCCATCACAGTCCAAATCTCTGTTATTCCCCCTGCATGCTAATTTCATTAGGGGGGGGGACCTTCAATTCAGTGCTGGCATACGTCCAAGGAGAGGAAGGGGGTGGGCAGGTTGAAAAATAAAGGATAGGTTCCAGTGTGTGCCTTTGTCGCTGAGATCCACCTGCTTCCCACTCCCTGTCCTCCCCCTCCTTGCCTTCCCCCCTCCCCAACCCACACCTCTCCCCCAAACTACCCACAAACGGTTCCCTCCTTCACCTTACCTGGGCCGGCAGAGTGTCTGGGTGAGTCTGGTGCATATGTGGAGCTATTGGTCATTTCTGCCAGCAGCTCCATTGTGCACAACAGCAGTGTGGGTTTTATGCCACTGCAAGAGTTTATGGCAGCAGATCATGAGGGCCCTTTATCAGATTGGGCCATAAACCTGTTGTTAGGGCTGATGGCCTTTTTTCACTGGGTAAACAGAAGCCAGATCAGAACCATAGTGGGAGATGGGGGGGGGGGGTGTTATCCCTACGTCTGCCCTGGTCCCAATCTGGACCAGAGGGTCCGTAACAATGAAGACAATATTTAATTGGTACCAATGAAAATGGGGGTGGAAGGGAGCTCAATCTGGATCAGGACCATGGTACTGGAGAGAGTTAAAGCGCCCCCTTGCCCTGTTATGGTCCTGATCTGGCTGCTTATTAGCTCAGTTAAAAACAAATTAATCAGCCCTTATAATAGGCTAAATGCTATGTGTAGTTTGGCCCTAGATAATGGGCCAATCAAGTGGAGCAGATTACCTATAGGGTAAGAACTATCCACAATGTGTTAAAGCAGTATCATAGGATCATTATTGGCAGTAAATGAGATGTTCTGACATTGATCCAAGGATATGGGTGAAGGCAAGGAATGAAAAACACACTGCCTAGCAAGATTCTGGAACTGTTCCATGACCAGCACTGAGTTTGTAAATTAGATCTTTATGCTAAAAGCTGCTTCACTGGTGGTAAATTTGGGATTTGCTTTGAAAGTCAAGGACAATCTTAATATATGTGGACTTGAGTCTTCGCCTTGGCTGATGTTCATTAATTTGTATAAATTTGTTTATTGTTTGGGAATGTACATTTGTTTTTCAGAATGTCTCTGCCAACCAGAACCCTTGAGGCATAAACAGCGACGTTTTAATCTCTCTGAAGACGTAATTTATACCCCTAGGAATTCACACTGAAAATTACTAGTAAAAACCTGTCAAATTAGATATGCATTTGAGTTCCCAAGACTGATGCAGGCTACAAACAAACACCAGTGATCACATAACAACCATTATTTTATTCCAATTTAAAAAAATATATATTATTATTATGTTTCTAGATAAGAAATTTCCATGCCATGCAGCCCTAATGAGAAAGATACAGAGGAAGAGAGATACAGCCAGTACGTCCAGTACTTTATCCTTCCAGGATAAAGGAATAGGATTTACTCACAAATATTATGAATTAGAAGGGGCAATTACAAAACCTTTTTCAGGACCAGCTAAAAATTACCAAGTGATGAGCAAGCTTTTAGGTTTCACAGAACACTTGTTTCGGTGTGATGCTTATGGAACAACCGATTGGTTCAAAATTGGGAAGGGAGTATGGCAAGGCTGTATATTGTCACCCTGCCTATTTAACTTATATGCAGAGTACATTATGAGAAATGCAGGGCTGAATGAATCGCAAGCCAGAATCAAGATTGCCGGGAGAAATATCAACAACCTCAGATATGCAGACGATACCACCCTAATGGCAGAAAGTGAAGAAGAACTAAAGAGCCTCTTGATGAGGGTGAAAGAGGAGAATGCAAAAGTTGGCTTGAAACTCAACATTAATAAAACTAAGATCATGGCATCTGGTCCCATCAATTCCTAGCAAATAGAAGGGGCAGAAATGGAAGCAGTAACAGATTTTACTTTTCTGGGCTCCAAGATCACTGCAGACGAAGACAGCAGCCATGAAATTAAAAGACACTTACTCCTTGGAAGGAAAGCTATGGCAAACTTAGACAGCATAATAAAAAGCAGAGATATCACCATGCCAACAAAAGTTCGCATAGTCAGGGCTATATAGTCCTGAGTGTTCCCAGTAGCAATGTATGGTTGCGAGAGTTGGACCATAAGGAAGGCTGAGCGCCGAAGAATAGATGCTTTCGAACTATGGTGCTGGAGAAGACTCCTGAGAGTCCCTTGGACTGCTAGGAGATCAAATCAGCCAATCCTAAATGAAATCAACCCTGACTGTTCCCTGGAAGGACAGGTACTGAGGCTGAAGCTCAAATATTTTGGCCACCTAATGCGAAGAGAGGAGTCTCTGGAGAAGACTCTGATGCTGGGAAAGATTGAAGGCAAAAGGAGAAGGGGAAGGCAAAGGATGAGATGGTTAGACAGCATCACCGATGCGACGAACATGAAAATGAGCGAACTCAGGAAGATAGTGGAGGACAGGAAGGCCTGGCGGGATGTGGTTCATGGGATCACGAAGGGTCGGACACGACTTAACGACTGAACAACAACAACAAGTACTGTACTGTAAGTATCTGGGGGGGATGAAATGTTACTTTTCACTCTCAGGAGTCTTCTCCAGCACCACAGTTCGAAAGCATCTATTCTTCGGCGCTCAGCCTTCCTTATGGTCCAATTCTCGCAACCATACATTGCTACTGGGAACACCATCGCCCTGACTATGCGAACTTTTGTTGGCATGGTGATATCTCTGCTTTTTATTATGCTGTCTAAGTTTGCCATAGCTTTCCTCCCAAGGTACAGTACAGTACACACTCTAATAAAAATGGGTCCCCCTATGGGGGAGAAAGGTGGGATATAAATTCAATAAATAATAAATAATAATTTATTACTGTTAAATGGCCAGCCCCCCGTGACAACCCCCCCCAGAGGCCTGGCAGCTGGGGCCCAGGGTCCCCCTTAGCTACGCCACTGCCACAATGCTTTCTATGTCAGTTCCAAAGAATGAGGAACAGAACATAGATATGATGGTATCTTTTCCGTGACCTCTTTCGGGTAGTTGAGAGTTTTCAAGCTTTTGTTTTTCACAGAGGCCCTCTCCAAGCAGAAGGCAAAAGGGGAACAAGTGATAGCGTTTAATGAGGGATCGTTACCAAATTCTCATAATCCAATGTTCTACATACTTGAATTTGGGTGGTTTGAATAATGTTGCTTCCAGGGAGTGCCAAAGTGTTAGTAACCTGCCATTTTTCTGTGTTTTTTAAAAAAGGTATTTCCAGAACTTGTTTGTGCAGTCTCAGTTCCCTTCAGTGCTGATTTAATCAATGTGCTTATGCGCTGCCATGTGTTGGTACCCTGTAAGATTTTTTAAAAATGCAAACTGAAAACTGTGTCAAACTGTATGCGCATTAATTCTGAAGTTGATCTTACAAATTTTCCAAGTTAAACTGGAATGCAGGCAGAGCAAATCACAAGGCAGTGTGAACCTGTGGAACAAAACAAGGGGCTTTCCAGGAACAAAACGTTGGTCTAACACCATCTTTGCCTCGAGATTTTAAAGTATTTTGTTAGCGGCAGTTACCACTAATCTGGGATCTGCTGACATTGACTAGATACTGTTTTAATCGTTTTTTGGCTTTTAATGAAAAATACATGGCATCCTTTCCCGTAAATCTGAGATCTTGTGTGAAAACAAGGGGAATCTGCTCGTTCTAGTTTACACTGCTAACGCTAGCAACAGAGGCATTGCTAGGCTGCCCCCTGGGGGGGACAGGCTGGTTGACACCCCCTGACATTATCACCTCTCCCCCGGTGAAGCCCTGCCCCTGGCTGATGTCATTATTGATGACGTCACGGCCGCTGGGTGGTCGAAAATACAGTCAGGGGGCTGAGCAGGAGGGCAGGGACAACTTTTGGAAGCCAAAAAATCTCTATTTTGGTGATGTATATCCAAGGAGAGGAAAGGGGGCGAGGAGGTTTGAAAAGGAGGTGATAAGATCAGGCATGCACCACTGCCACCAGATCCACCTCCTCCCATGTCCTCCCCACCCCAGTTCCTCCCCCCTCCCTGCCCAGAAATGCCCCTGATCCTCCCCCTCCCTGCCCACTGCCCACCCCTCACTTTGTGCTGGTGAGTGGAGACCTCACTGCCAGTGCTAGTGGCCTCGTGCTCGCTGGTGGTGTAAAGCCTTATAGCAGTGGTGGGGAACCGCTGGCCCGCGGGCCGGATCCAGCCCCCGGAGCGATCCGGTCCGTGCGAGACCAGACCTGAGTGCATCAGGTCCGGCCCGCACAAGACCGGACCGGACCGGACCGAAGGCTCCGCCGCACGTCAGCTCCTTTTGAAAGTGGTCTTCCTGTACAAGACCGCTTTCAAAAGGAGCTGACGCGGGAAGGCCACAGCGGCGGTGGCCCAGAGCCTGAGGTAAGGAGAGTGAGCGGTCGGGCGGTGGGTGGGTATTCGGAGAGCAGTCGGGCGGGCGGTGGGTGGGGGTTCAGAAAGAGGTTGGTGGGGGGGGTTCAGAGAGCAGTGGGGGATCACTAAATTCGCGGGGGGTCAAAATTGCAGCCGGCCCTCCACCGCAAGTAGGTTCCCCACCTTTGCCTTATAGGATAGGGCTGTTGGACTGCTTGTTGCCTGAAGGCAGAAAGTATGAAAACACCTGTCATAGTATGCAGCAACTTGTGAACATTGCACAAGTTAAATTAGATTTTCATTTTTACCATAGTGTCATGCTAGTTTTGCTCAAAAAGGTGTATTAGTTTTTCTTCATATGGAATGTGAGGTATATACACCATTCATGTTCCAGAAACTCTCAGTAATGTGCAGGAAACACCATGTGCAACACAGCCTACTGTGTTAATAATCCATGCCATAACCATTCCCAAGCTGATACTACCACCGAGTATGATGGGGTAATTAGATGCTCTCTGGCATATATTGGGAGGTGCGTTCCCACTTATTAGCAGAGTTCCCTCCTCCACCCAGGCAGACTGCTTTGCTTAGCTAAATGAATACACACGAGGCATTGCTTTGTAGTTGTAAAAAGAAGAGTTTACTCACAGTTCAGTTTGCATATATACATAGTGTCTGACCATCAATCAGAGGTACATCCTAGACTTAAGATAGAACCCCCCTAGAGCTGGGGCTCCCTGCATGGGGTTAGGCTGCAAGATGGCCACTGGGCTGCAGGAGCAGCGATGGCATCATCTTGCTCGGTAGGCATCAAGAGAAGAAGAGACTGAGTGAGGGGCAAGAAGGAGGAAATAAAGGTCAGGGGCCACACCCCTTCCTGGAACACAGAGGGATTAGAGTAGGAGGTCTTTACATGTGACCAGGCAGTACACCACACACCCCAGTGTCCAGCAGCTAAATGCTGCCCATCCTCCAACAGAGTATGCCTCTGGAGGACAATTACTGCATTCTTACTATTTCTGCAGAGAGCACATTTAGTATTTAGAATATTTCTCTTTGCCACTTTCCAGCTCATTAACTTCTTTCTTTCGGATGGAAAATAATAAATATTGATATCCAGCCAGGCTGAACTTGTGAATTAGTTAATTGGTTTTTGGTCTGGTTGGGATATATACTGTGTTCAGTGGGTTATCTTGAATATTACAATGTGTACGATAGTTGATTTTCATATTTACACTTTGCCCTACCTCTTCAGTTAGGTGTGCATGCCATTAGACTACGCGATTTTGCATTTTAAAAGAATGAAAAGAACTCAGCCTGGCTATTTATTGCAGTTGCCTTGTGGAAGCAGCCACACTACTTAATGTAGATTCTCTCACCACCAAGAAGAAAAAAATGATAGAGCTGCACTCAAAGTGAAGGAGGAACTGCGGGCTGCTTTTCTCTGTGTCCCATTAATACTCTCTGTAGCAGCTAATGTTCCCTCCTCTTCCCCCTCCCAGTGCACAGGGAAACTTACCTACTGAGAAGAGTCCATCTGTAGTTATGGAAGATTGGATGATTTGACTGTTTCTACAACCAACTGAGTTGGTCAGAATGCAGCCTCTTTTGAAAAATTCCAGAAGCCAGTTTCTTTCAACTCTATAAGAAACAAGCATCAAAGGGCCTTGTCTTTTGTAGTCTTTCAACTACTTGCCACTGAATAAGGATTAGAAAAGGCCAAGTATCCATTATTTATCTGTGGTTAGGGCTGCCAGCTCTTGAACTCAAAAAATTCCTGGGTGAGACCTTGGAAGCAGAGCTCAGGGGGTGAAGCCTAGAGCCAGTCTGGTGGTAGAGGCAGAGGGCAGAACCTAGGGCCCACTTTCTGGCAGGTCTAGGGGTAGAGTACAGCAATTTTTGACCTGTCTGCTAGATGGGATTACCTAAAGTGTACAGCAAAGGAAAAAAACAAAAACTAGAGCACCTTCTTCTTTGCTTTTCTGACTGACCTGATAATACATGCTCTGTTCCCATAGCACTTGCTGTTGGAACAAGTTTGCTCAAGATTTTTCATGGCTAGAGAAGACAGTAAGTCAAAACACACTGGACATATTACCGTATATACATCATAACATGTATCCATGTGTTGAGATACAATTTGAGCCTTGTGTGTTTTGGGATTTTATTTTATTTATGTTTGTGCTTTTTTTTTTTTTAAAGAAGGTTTTGGTGCTGCCCCTTTTTCGTTCTGACTAAAAGCAAAAATAATAAACCTAAAAAGAGCTAGGCCAAATTTTGTTGGGTAACTCTCCTGTGGTTCCCTTCGATATTTGTGTGGGCTAAAACTGCTCGGCCTGACAGAAGCGTCTACCAACACTGCAGGCAACTGAGCAAGAGAAATCAAGGAGAGTTCTATGCCCACTTATTCCCTTGGCGTAAATCCTGGCAGGGTCACAGTCTGCCCTTGTGTGTGAACTCCAGTCAAGGAATTTGCAAGCAATTCTTTTTAATGAGCCTCCCAGATCTCCCAAAAGTGGCTTGGCTTCCTGAAAAGGCATAAATTCTGTATTATGAAGTGCGCCGGGTAAATAAAGAACCCGGGCACAAGTGAAAAATATATTCTGTGTAACATCCTCACTACCAGAAAGGTGACAACAAAGAGGGAGATTAATGAGATCTGTTGCCATTTTCCCACTGAGGCTATTCTTTGTTTACACTCTTCCTTGCATGAAAAAAAGAACACAAGAACAACCATTTCATTCTTCTTTTGTGTCTCATTTGAAAAAGAATCCAAACGATCCTAAAAGCCTCCAAAAGGAGAAGAAGAAAAAAGAAAAGCTTGAAGCATGGGCAGGCTAGAACATTTTCAGGCTCATTTGCTGCTTTTTCCTTTGCTCTGGCTACCACCTGGCTCCTTTCCATTGGAGCCAGGAAAGCAGGTCCTGTGTGCCAAGGCAGGGTAGCCTTTGACTGACAGGCAATGAATATATCAACACTCAGCAAAAACATCCTTTTCCTCTGGAAAATGCAACGTGCCAGCTCCACGTTGCTGGAGTTTTAGAGCACACTGCCATGGGCAGCCCCCATATTATATACCCACCAGGTCTGACCTGAAATAGCTTTTTGATTCATCATTTTACGTTTCAGCATATAGGTGTTAAGTTTTCACCCTCTTTTGTGATGCTGTTCTAGCAGAGCAGTTCCATGTCAGCTTTTTTTTCAGGCTGACATGCAGAAGCTGCTGCTTCTGTGGCTCTTTTCGTTTTTCGTTTTATTTTATTTTTTGCTGGCACATTCTTTATGCATAGCACTCTTGGCAAAAATGTGCATTTTAATTCCCTTTGCCCTCAGAAGCTCCATCTCACTCTGAAGTATCAACAGTACTCTTTCACTAAATCCTGTGAGGCATTTTGTTTTCAAGTTGCAAAGGTTGGTTACTGCAAATATATTATCACTCTCACAGAGGAGTGGTTGTGTAGCCTTTGTGGGGGAAATGGTACAACTTCTACAGCAGAGAGGGGGGGGGGAAATCATGTGGGGCAGCAAGCACAAGAACCTAACATGAGTACTACTGGATCAGGCCATGTTTCGGCCAAATCCAACAATCTGTTTCTGACAGGACCAGTCTCCAGGAGGCCAATGAAGGCAACAACCCTCCCTCCATAGCTTACCCCCTATAAACCGGTATGCAAAAGGTACAGTAATAATACCTCTGATAATGCCACTACCATTAGAGCTAGGCTTACCAGATCTCCAACCGGGACAGAGTGCTAGACCTTTAGGAGAAGGAATGTGGGCAGGTGGAGCTTGTTAAGTCCTAGAGCACAATCCTAGGCATGTCTACTCAGAAGCAAGCCCCACTGAACACAATGGTGGCGTTGCCACCTTCTTATTCAGATCTGTACAATTCATAACCACCACAGTATAAATGTAACAGCAATGGAGTGGCAACAGACACAGATATTCTGTTGTCATGTGTGCTCCCACAGGCAACTGTTGGGCCACTGTGAAATACAGGACGCTGGACTCAGAAGCGTCACCAGAGGGGGCGGGGGCCCCGGGCGGCACATGGGGGGCGACAAAGCGGCGGGGGCGACAACCCTGCGGTATAGGCGGCAGGATCAGCAGCAGCAGCGTAGTGAAAGTTTGGACCGCCACCCGCCCTGCGTCTGGAAAGCCCTTTACGGCGGTGGTGCCATCACTTCCGGTGGTGACGTCAGGAGGGGTGGCATTTTGTATGCTGCCGCCCCCCTGCATGCAGGTGCGCAACATCTCTGGCTGGACTAGACAGGCCCATGGCCTGATCCATCAGGGCTCTTCTTATGTCATTATGACAAGTCTGGTTTAGGTCCAGAGATCAAATTATCTATGTTTGGGCCTATATATAAAAAACTAAATCCTATATATGATTTAGCTAAATCCTTAACTAAATCCTATATATGACAAAAAATATTGAATTGTATCTTGAGAAAATTACCCATGACTAACCACCATTGAAATCAATGAGACAAGTATGGGCCTAGTCCTACCCCCCCCCGCCAACTGACAGAGCGTGTCCTGCATGCTATGGTGGGGGGGGCAACAAGATGACTCAGGAGAGGTAAGTAAAAATCTTTGTTACTTACTTCCTTGTAGGCCACTTGGCCTCCAATGAGTGATCTACACCAGCTAATTAACTTGCATACGTCCAAGGAGACTCCTGGGGAAGTGGTTGGGAGTGGGGAAAGGGGGATAAGATCTTGGTGTGCATGGCTGCTGCTGAGATACTCCCCCTCAGGCCCACTCTCTGCCCCAAACCGCTCCCTGTTTCTCCCCTGAAGTGCCCCCATACTGCCCCCTGCTGTTGACCTACCTACCCCAGCAGGGCATCTGTGAGCTGCTGTTGCATATGCAGGGTCTCCAGCCATTTGTATTGGTGATCCCATTGCACATAGCAGTGTAGCTTTCGTGCCATTGGCCCAGGATTTATGATGTTGGATTGTGAGATCTGCCACCATAAACCCCAGATACGATTGGGCTGTTATTCACATAAGTTAAGCTCCATTCATTTCTCTGAGAATTAACTCAGACTTATATTTGAAGTTAATCTTCGACAAGCAGTTATCTTAACAAGTAGCAATAAATCCATGACTTTATAAAGCCATTCTTTTTTCCCCCCTGTGGATTCATGTTCACCTTCAAGCATTGCACATGTGCAGCAGTCTTGCTAGTTTGGAGTACAGTATCTTGCAGGAATTACACTTGACCCCAAACTATGTGGATTTCAATATAAGAAATCTTTGAATGTGGAAAATTAGTCTGGTAGGGAACAAATCATCATCTATCCGACAAGGAGAAATGGAAGCATCTGCTACACATCTTTCCATATTGTTCTTGCAATGTCCACATAAACATTAGTCATAGGAGGGCTGGAAGAGCTCCGGGTAATTATGAGAAACATTAGGCTAATTGTCTATTACTGTATTTGTCTTATTTTGGATCAACTTCTATTGGCAAGAGGATGAATTATTTTCAATTACAAAATGGGCCAAACTTTGCCTCTGCAGTAGTTTCTCATAAAGTAAATAAGAGCATAGGAAGTTGTCTGGATGGCCCAAGTACATGGCAGCATAAGAAGTGCTCTGTGGGATCAAACCCATCCAAGGTCCATCTAGTTCAACATTCTGCTTCCCAGAAACTCGCAAGCAAGACACAAGGGCAAAAGTCTTCCCTCACTATTTTCCCAGCAGCCAGTTGTATTCAGAGGCCTTACTGTCTCCTGTCAACTGACAGATCATAATACTCTCAGACAGTGAATGCAACCACTGAGCCTCTCATTTGGTTTGCCCACAGTCCTATTTGTCCAGTAACATTCTTGCGCTATATGGTGCAAAACTAAAGCTTTCTGCTTGCCAGATCACAGGCCAACCCTACTGAAATCCCCCTTGTCAATGCAGCCGCGCCAACGGAGAGCATGCTGCATCTGTGGGAGGGGGAAAGTTTTAAAGGTCTACTTGGGGTAAGTGAAACAAAACCCCAGGAAAGCATCCACCATCACCATGGGATCTATGCTTCGGTTCTATGCCTGCAGTTTAGCAGGAGTAAGTCCTAGGCATATAACAGTGGCGGTAAGCACGTGAGTGCCACCAATACTGCCCCTGGTCCACCTCCCTCCCTGACCCCCACCCTGCCTGGGATGACCCTTGTTCTTCCCCCTCCCTGCCCTGTTCCACCCCTGCTGCCATTGCACCTACCTGTGCCAGTCCTGTGGCAGGCCTCCTGCGCTGCCGCCACTTGCGGCATCGTACTCAAGATGGCCACCAGCAGTGCGCTGGTGAAGCCCATTTTATGACAGCCTAACTCTGTTCCACTGTCATATATCCCTGCACACTGTCATATTATATCCGTGCATATATCCCTGAAATGTGGGCCAAGGGATCAGGGAACGAATAAGATGAGAGGCTGTGTTTATCCTCCACTCTCACTACAACTACATAATTCATTTGATTTACTGTCACTCATTTCTTATACACCATGAAACGTTCATAATATTACAACCTTTGCACTTTTGCTAAAAGGTATTCCTTGCACAAATCCATAAATGGCTACTTACTTTCTCTCTGCAAGGATTTTTCTGACTTTGAATAGTTGCTTTCTATGCAAAAGAATAAATCTTCCAAGTTATAACTGCAGCAGAGGTGATAATGGCATCCTGTGATTTGTTGACATCAGCAGAAAATGTAAGATTTATTTATGTATTTGTTTAATGTAATGCGCCGGGTTTCAGTGGAGAGTGCCACACGCTGCTTGTTTTTGTGGCACTATAACAAACTTGTCCTCCTATTATGTTCAAATTCAAGAGTTTAGCGCCATCTGTAGGAGCATAGTAATACTGGAAAAATCTGCTGTTTTTCTGAGAAACCCTCCACCTTGAAGACTTCCCTAGAAAGGAAAGTCTTATAAAAGCATATTGTGCTACTTAACAAATGCCCTGAAGGTATCCATAACCTGCAGCACAATTCTATATATGTTTACTCAGAAGAAAGCCCCATTGTATTCACTGAGACTTCTCTCAATTCTGATGCTTCTAGAATAAAGTATCTGACAAAACTCTTAATCATCAAAGATTGGGGGGGGGGGGGAGAGATGCACTATTACCGAATCTTTGATGATTAAGAGTTTTAAAAGTATAAAGATACTTTATTCCAGATGCATCATCCAAGGGATCACCATTTGACCGATGCTCAGAACTGGACCTTCTCGGTATCGGGGGCTGCAATCCTATACACGCTTACCTGAGAGAAGCCTCAATGAATACAGTGGGTCTTCTAAGTAAACATATTTAGGATTGTGCTGTAGGTTATGGATACCTTCAGGGCATTTGTTAAGTAGCACAATTTAGAAGAGTCTTGGAAGCAACAGCAGGTATTTGGGATAATGAAGGGACAGAGCATCCCCTCTGCTAGCCCCTATGTGGGAGACCACCAGCCATGATATGTTGCGTATAATGACTCAAGGTGGAAAGCAACCTGCCTGATTCTTAAAGGGATAGTCCAGATAGATCCACACCATCCTACAGCCTCCCTGACCCGTTTCACCCCTTCCTGCCCTGTTTCACCACCCCACCCCCTCCCACTGACCTACCTTCATCGGTGAACGGCGGGAGAAGCAGAGCTCCAGGAACGACGATGGCAGGTAGGAATAGGATTTGGCCCTTTGAGTCATACTTTCCCTGGAATATTTGGCCTGCCCTGTTCCTCTCTGGGATCAGAGCCATTTAACCAATGAAAGGAAGGGCCTTTTCAACCTGTTCTATTCCTTCATGACGTTAGGGCAGCTTGAACTATATCACTTCCTGCAGCAGAAAAGCCATAAAGCAATACAGTGGAGATCCCCCTACCCATACATAACTAAATCGTACCAGTAATATTGTTATTAGACCTGGAAGATCCAGGTTCAAATCCCCGCTCAGCCATGAAGCTTCCTGGGTGACCTTGGGCCAGTCACTATCTCTCAGCCCCACCTACCTCACAGGGTTGTTGTGAGGACAAAAGGAGGGGGAGAAAATATGTACACCACCCTGAGCTCCTTGGAGGAAGGGCGGTATAAAAATGTGAAAAATAAATAAATAAAAATAACCATTCCTTGCTTCTGCCCATGATTCTGGAGAGTGAGCAGTACAGTATTTCATCACAATGAAATAACACTGGTGGCCATCACAATCTTGTGGACTACGTACTCCATAGTAACGTCATTCACTCCAGTAAAACTGCTGCGGAATATATAGTGTGTGGTTTGGATGATAGGTTATGTAAAGGTTTTCCAACAGAGCGATCCTTTTACCACCTGCGGTATGTTCTTAGGTTTTTGGTTATGAAATTGCTCTTTCGTCAACCTCAGTAGTTGCTACCACTGCTAATAATAACTGCTGAAGGGCCATGGTTATGTAAACACATCTCACAGGAATGAATAACATTCATGGTATACCAGTGTTACTCTGTAACTACTGTCAGAATCCATCATATATATGAGGACTTGGAGAATAGAAGCACACTCTGTGGGGGAAAAAAGGTTTGTCATACTCAATAAAACAAGTACATTTTGGGGCAATGCACAAAGGGCATAGAACCTCTTATTTTCTTCACAAAGGAAGATCAGTTATGTGTAGTAACTTAATACATGTAACCATTAGGGGAGGAAGGAAAACTTGCCTACTTCTGCAGCTATGCAGCCAATAGTGGCGAGACCTATTGCTGTGCACTGTGGGAAATAATTTGTACTCAGATTTGAATATAAATAGTCTTGAGGTGTGTAAGGCAAGGAAGTATTCCCACCGGAATACTGTAATCGTGAGAGAATGTTTCCCTTTCTCTTCAGCCACTACTCTGAGTAACACATCAAAACAAGAGCAAAAATCTTATTCACTGACTCAATGAAAATACTATACATAGCACATCATTGCCTCCCTACATATTTATTCGATGCTGATACAGTTTTACTGGCTACTTGTTGCTGAAATAGAATCACTGAATGGCCTGTGTAATCTATGCTGTGCTGTGCTTGTCATGGGCTAAAACTAATTGGCTGAGCTGCTGTGATGGCATAGAAAATTCAGTGAAGGGCAACCCAATCCTATTTGTCCACATATCCATACTATTTCTGAGCAGGGTCCACTGTCATTTCTCCAGACCTGATACACACCCCTTCTCTCACCCGTCATATATTTTGAAATACTGAAGGACTGATTGGTGTCCTTTAGCTTCTTTAGATCCCTTCATTTTGGATGATGACATTGCTGCTGGTTGCTTGATATGTATTTATAGCCAGACATGGACAGATGCCATGTCTGGATCCATCAAATGGATGCCTTGGATGTATATCAAGGTCTTTGGAAACTTTGCTTTTGGGGCCTCACATGTGTACACACAAAGCACATCCACATGGGACCCCCATGGCTTTACCCTTATCCTGCAGCCATAACCAGGATACAGTCAAACGAAACACTTGAGGGAAGTCCTGAGAACAAGGTAGGAGGGGGGAAATGTGGGCACACCACCATTCTGGACAGTGTCCTCCCTTGCTCAGCTCCGCCCCAGCATGAGCAAGACCTAACAAAGTGGTACCCAGTTGGTGTACTATTTGTGGGCTGGCCTACCTCAGCATTTTTGAAGCTCTCATGTCTCCAAGCTTGTCATTCAGAGCTCAGGCATCCCACCCACCCATTAGCTGCTACCTACAGTGGCCAGGTAGGAATTTTTTGCCTTACACCTGATTGGCCCTTGATGGTTTGTTTCCTGAGGTGTGGTGTTAGCTTAGCCAGTTTGGTCACTTTTGGCAAGTATCGTGCAAGACTGGGAGTAGGAGTTGGGATCTGGTGTGCATCCTAAGGTCAGAGGGGAAACCAGTACCAATCTCAAGAGGCTGTCTGGCTCAGGGATGCTGGCTGGTGATCCCTAGGGTCTGAATTGCAGAGTCCATCCTAAAGGCTTTCCGGCTTGGGATGAGCTTGGCAATTTGGCTGCCTTGACCCTCTTTCTAGGGGTCGGTGGGGAAAACCAGAGGTTGGCGTGAGCCGACCTCTGGTTGGTTCCAGGGAGCTAATGCCTAATGGGGGAAGTGAACGGTTGTGTTTTTTAGTTTTTCTCCCTCAGGGTAGGTGCCTGCACTAAACCCTGTGAAGTTGGGGCAGGACGTCTGGCTCAGTTGGTAGAGCAACCGTCTCATATATGCCTGAAGGAGGGCAGTTCGAGACAGCTGGAAGTGTCTGTGTCTGTCAGAGAGCTGCCGGCACAACGAGCTGATAAGTTGCAGAGCCTCTGTGGGGGAGGGAAACTGCAGCTGCACTTGAGTGAGAGTCAAGGTTGCCCTGTCAGCTGAAGCGTGGTGAGGTGAATGCCAGAGAGAGAGAGAGAGAGAGAGAGAGAGAGAGAGAGAGAGAGAGAGAGAGAGAGAGAGAGAGAGAGAGAGAGATGTAAACCACCTTTGAATTAAAGTTGGAGGAGAAATCCGATGACCAAAGAAAAGGCGGTATATAAATACTGGTTTGTTTATTTATAAAAGGGGGGGAGCTCCATAGCTAGAATCTGCTGCAGGATTGAAGTTGAATGAATTGTGTAATTAATAAAGTGGCCCAATTTATACCAACAACCATCTTGTCTCGTGTGATTTGTGGTGCTTGAGCAATGTGTTCACATTCAGTAAATAATCACAATCCCTCATACAGGTGATTCGTAGGGAACAAGAAAAGACCTTGCAGATCTGATAGCACAAATCATCAGGTAGGGATGAACATTCAACACATTAGCCCAAGAAATTGGATATGTGTTGTTAATCTGTGTAGACCCATTTGTACAGGGGGCCAAAGCCAACAGGGATGCGTGGAAGTTCACTTCTGAATGTATAACACATGTGAATTTCCCCTTATTTGTGGTTTATTTAAGAATATTCAATGAGAAACACATGCTTTCTGAACGAATTTCAAGGTAAGAAGAATTACTTTCCTATTACTTTATTATTGAAAATAAAGATCAAGGTATTAAAATGCTCCTGAATTACTTTTCTTGTATTTGGCTTGTGTGTAATTAATATTTACATCCTAAAAGTTTCAATAATGTATTATAATTAGAGTAAAACTCTATGGATTTAAACTTCCCAAATGAATTAACATTAGGGGTTTGTTTGGGGTGATGGAAGGGTTTTGTTTTTCTTTTTTTGTATTTTATCAGGTATAAGGAGATAGCTGTAAACCACTCATTTACATAAATGCAAAGAAAATCAAAAAGATTCTAATGAGCTCTTAGAGCCCTGAAGTTTTTGTTGCAGCATTAGATCTTTTGAAATATTTACAATAAAGAAAAAGCTCAGGCTATAAAGAAATATTAAATTATAAAACAGGGCTTTAAGCAAGCTGTAATCTACTTTTCGCTATCTAAGGGGGTGGCTAATTGCTAGAAGATATTAATTATGTAGGGATCCTTGAATAAAATTATGCATAAATAGTTTACAGTGCTTAAGGTGACACATTTTACCTTTGATTGATCTATGCAACTCAGTATTTTTATTTCTGTCTTTTAAATGATACATTCCCATGACTTAAAGGTACTTACATTGGGCAGGTGCATCTTGAGATTGTCATGTAAACGATGATGAAACTAATTCACTGAAGACGTCAAATTAGATCTAAAGAACCATGAGCCGAAGGAAAATAGGTGCTGACATCTCTGCACATGTTTGTGCAAAAGCTTGTAAAGTATAAGAGTTGCTGCAGTGCTACAATAAAGTTCTCACACTTTCACTTATGCAAGAGGATTGACAGCCCAATCCTATCCAAAGTCCCACGCTGGGACGCAGCGGCACCGGGGCAGGCTCCGCAGGGCTGGAGGTCTCCTCAAGGGAAGAGGATGATTGTCCCCTTCCCCCGTGTCGAGCCCCAGCAGCCCCTATGGGGCTACTCGGAGGCACACCAGCTAAATGGCCGGCGCAGCTCCGAGCAGCCCCATGCACTGGTGTCACTACAGGGGGGGGCGGAGCTGTAAGTGCTGCTGAAATCCGAGCCTCCCTTACACAGACGAACGAAGCAGCCCCGCCCCCTCACCCTCGGAGCCGTTCAGGGAAGCGAAAGCAACAGGCAGGGAGTCTCTGAACGGCTCCGAGGGTGAGGGGGGCGGGGCTGCTTCGTTCGTCTGTGTAAGGGAGGCTCGGATTTCAGCAGCACTTACAGCTCCGCCCCCCCCTGTAGTGACGCCAGTGGCCCCATGCCAGGCTTTCAAGTCCAGAATGGGGGATAGGATTTGGCAGAGACCTCCTCTGCCTAGCCTGCCCCCTCCCAGGCCTGATCCTCCCTCCCCCCACCCTCTCCTCACCCCAAAATTCCTTCTCCCCGCCTCCCCGCAGCCTGGCGCAGAGCTCACCTATCCCAGCAGGTACTGCTTCTTCATCGGTGGAAGCCTACTGGTGCTGCCCTCTACACCATCGCAACGTGCTTTACGGCACGTTTGAAACAGTGTGGAGCCCAGTAGCACTGGTGGAGGCCAACATAGGATTGGGCTGTGAGTTTTGCTTTTTTTGTGCAATTCCCCAGCAAAAGATGTACAAAAAGCCCTTACACAAGCAGACTGCAGACAATGTCTTCTGTATGGGGAACAGAACCTTTGGCTCCAAATCTGACATTTACCTTTGACCTGGGCAAATCCTACTCCTATGAACTGCCACCTGGAAGTTGTTCTGGCCTTCCCAACTCATATGTTACTTCCTCCAAATGGGTGGCTCAGAGTAGAGGGCTGTAGCATGCATGAAATAGGCCAGATTGTGACAGGGAGAACTGCATATAACATACCTCCACAATATCTGAAAACCTTTTCTCCACAAACACTGCCTCAGTTCAAATCCACCAGAGCAGTGGTTCCCAAACTGGGAGGTGTGGCTCCCAGGGGAGTCGCGGAAACCTGCCAGGGGAGCCACGGAGTGCCACTTAATCCTCTTGGAAAACAGTGCAATGCCAATTGGCAGGCATGTAATAGGGAGCCGCTGTCAATGGTCAAGGGAGCCGAATGTCAAAAAGGTTTGGGAACCACTGCACCAGAGTATTGTCAAGGGAACGGGTGGAGGGAATGGAGCTCCAGAACGTCTCCTATAGTAGGAGTAGTGGTGTCTTTAGCAGGAGCAGTCATGTGTGCCTTGGAATTTTTTTTAAGAGCCTCAGGGCGCAATCCTGATGATTGTGCCAGCAACGGAACAAGCGTTCCGTCGCCGGCAGCAGTCACAAACGTGCCGGAAAGCACGTTTGCGACTACTCTGGAGCAAGGGAGGCCGGCGCAGAGGCTGGCCTCGCTCCGTCGCCGGAGCGCCCGTGGGTCCGCTGGACGTGGTGAGTCGGGATCCGCCGGGTGTGGGTGCAGTTTGGCGGGCGAGGAAGGGGGGCCATTGGCCTAGCCGGCCCGGGAGGGGGTGGGGGATGGCATTGTCCATATCCCTGTCCCCGCCAGGCCGGCTAGGCCGTTACACGGCCTCCTCTACTTCCGAAAGCTATTTAGCTGCTGCTGTTTGGGGGTTCTTATTTAAACATCATAGACCTAATATACTGCTTCTCCCCAGTTAATCATCAAAGTGGCTATGAACATCATCAAAATGTAGCATTATCATTAAAAATAATTACCATCACAATTACAGTCATAACAAAAAAAAGTCATAGGTAGGCATATTGGTCTATAATCCAAAGTAGAGTGATTCTCAGGACTTACTAAAGAATCACAAACAATTAAACAACAAGTGCAGTTGGCCCTACGAAAAGTATTGCCCTGCTTTGAATGGTCATCCTTTTAAAGGTTTTCTAAGTGAATGTTGGAATTACGGCCACTAGAGGGCAGAGCAGGCTCAGAGAACCATAGATCGCAAGCTCCACCAATGAATGAATTTGCTAGGATGATGATACTGTATTATTCTGATCCATTAGTTTTCTTTGTCCTTTTGGAATCTACAGTTTAAAAATTATGGAGAGCCAGTATGGGGTAATAATGTGAATTTCATAAGATTGCTTTATATTATGTAAAGTGTGTCATAGTAGACAACATACAGCACTGAAACACAAAGCATAGCTATTTAAGTCAATTAGTCAAAAATACCTATAGTAATTTTTATTTATTTATTTATGGCCATGAAAATGGCCATTTTGCCGCCACTGCCACTTGCCTGTCCCGCCGCTATTGCCACCATAGTAGCCGCCGCCATTGCTGCCATTGCCACTGCTGCCACCGTTGTCATTGTCACCGCCGCCACTGCCGCCACTCTGGAGCTTGGCCGGCTGCATCTGGGCCAGCCTGGACTCCTGCCCCCTCAAAAGCCACCACCATTGCTTCCAAAACATACCTTTTTCAGTGGCGCCATCTTGTATTTCACGAAATCTCGTGAGATACAAGATGGCGGCACCCAATGTGCCCTCACAAGATTTGGGCGCCGCCATCTTGGATCTCACCAGATTTCGCGAGATCCAAGATGGCAGCGCCAAAAAAAAATTACATTTTAGAAGCGGCGGTGGCAGAGCCAGGAAAAACTTGGACTGACCCGGTTCTGGGCCCAGGCTCCAGAAACCAGGACAGTTCCGTTTTTTCCGGGATGAATGGTAAGGGTAAGTCAATTTACCTGTGCGCCCCCCAATAAGCACACAGACATAGGCTTGGGTAAAGGGCCACTTTTATTATTTATAAACATAAGATAGACTACAGCAGGAACTGGAGGTTTTATTCAAACAGAACTTTAATGAACTTAACTTAAAAAAAAAAACAAGCGTGTAAGATCTAGGTTGGGGAAAAACAGCACTAGCCGTTTACCTCCCCCATGTGTAAATGGGCATCACATCCTGGCTCAATCCTCGTTTGGTCACTGACCAATCCAGTCTATCATTGCCAACCCGCAATGGGTTGAGGCAGCTGGACAGCGCAGACCCACCTCAGGTAAGCCTAAAGGTGATCTTTGCTTCCAGCCCTGGGGTTTGCCAGCCAGCCTCACCGACCCGGGTCAGCATCATGTGAGCGGTTCTGGCTTGCCCCATGGCCTTGCTTACCTCCGGATGTACGCCAAGTATAAGCCTCCCTGGCTACCCCCACCCACACGCTACCTACCTAAAGTGACCAAAGTGTAACCTAATCATTCCCATTACTATTATTATTCATACCTCCCCACCAGCCACAGTCTGGGGTAGGCGAAAAACCCACAGCCAAGGCCAATAAGGCTTGTGAGAAAAAAATCCTACCTGGACCCTCAAAGGGCGACCAGCTAATCTCAGACTGAAAAACGGGTGGGAGGGTTGGGTGTCCAGCTCCGGGCATGCGACTGAGGAGAGCTGAATGGAGCAGTCGCTCTGCGCCTTCTCAGTCCCACCCCCCTGGCCCGACAGCCAATCGGCTGTTGAGCAAGCTCCAGCCAATGCCTGGCGAGCTGGTAATTAGCGCCGACCCTCCAAAGGTGCGGGCCAGCACATTTATGACAGCAGAACGTTTGTTGTGCTGTCGTAAAAGGATCAGGCCTTTAATGTGTGAATGAGAATGCAAGTGCTTGTCAGTGAGAAAAAAAGGCTCTGACAGTGAGAGTTTTAAAAGTTCCTGTTGTTTCAGCAGCAGATAATACACAGCTGTTGTTTATATTGGCCACTCATTTGACTGCGACCAGGAGAGACCCTTAAGAGCAGTCAGCAGTGGCACCCAGGCCCTGGAATTCCCTCCCAAGACAGACACACCTGGCTCCATCTTTGTTAGCCTTCCATCATCCATTAAGACAAAGACAAAATAATGATTTATCCCAGTATTCCAAATAATTCCTCATTTATGCTTTACATCCACTCACCTGTTTGTTGTAAACCTAATCCCACCATCGGTTTTAGATGTGACTCACTATATGGCAGACTCATAAACAAGCAAACGTAGCTGCCTTCATCCGCAATTCCAGATTCTAACTGCTCCATTAGGTTCAGTAGGACTTATGGCTCAATCCTATCCTTCCCCTTCCCCAACTGCTGCAGCTGCACCAAAAAGGAGTTTGCTGTATCCAGCGGGGGGGGGGGGGTGTTGGAGCAAGATGCTTTTAAATCCCCTTTCCCCTCTGTAAGCCTCCCGCCCCGCAATGGGTCTCATCGGACCTGCGCCAGCAACTTTACTGATGCCAGACCAAGAAGAGAAAGGGAGACAGGGAGGCTGCGGATAAGAAGGATAGAATTCGGCATGTGCCATTGCCGACGGATCCATCCCTTCCCGCAGACTGGTTGTTTCACTGTCATAATGTTGCTTCTGGAGCTAAATCCAGCTACCCCCACCACTAACAGTATGCCAGTGGGGTGAGCAGAATGGGGCTGGAATCGGGGCCTCAGGGGGGGCATGGTGGGGGCAGGCAGAGGGCGTATATTGACGGCGATGGCTCCGTCGATATCCTCTACTACAGTTTGGCACTGACACTCCCCCTTGCCTCCACTTGGGCTTGTGCCTTCTAAAGGCACAGGTCTGAGTAGACTCATAGGGGCCCATGCAGGGGTAGAGTAAGGTAAGTAAAAGGAACATTTACTTACCTCTTAACACAAACATGGTATTTGGCCACCCACAGGATGCAGTGGAAACTGTGCTGGCACCACTGTGGGCAGCCTTTAGTTAAAATTGGGCCCTTGGCTATATCTGAGGCTCTAGTTATCCTTTTTTTTTACTAGATTGTTATTTTCAGAATCTTGTGTAAAGTATATCCTCAGTTCTGTCTATTCCACTTCCTTGCTTCTTCAGTGGTGGCTATTCGGGAAATGAGCTTTATAGTATAGATTCATAGTAGGACAATTTAAGGAGATCCTTTTACAAGATTGTAGATGTTGTTATCATTAGATATGCTATGGGATTTCTGGTTGTTTGTCTATGTTTGTCTGTTTCTTAATGTATTTATGCCAATAAAGGTATCTATCTATCTGTTCCGCTTCCTCTCCATCCATTTGAAAAAGGAAACTAGGAACACAGATAAACCTACACACCCAACTACGTTCCCAGTGCATATGTGCTATTAAATATTCTAACCAGTTTTTTAAAAACAATATCCAGTTAAGCCATGTATATATGTACATTTAAAAGCATTTTTAAGGAAACTTTTAAGGTGTGTGGTTTTTTTTTTTCAGAAAAAAATTGATTTGGGTATTTTTTTACATTTTTATTTTTAAAATAATAATCAGGGTCCTTTTTAATTTTTAAAATATTAAAATTTTAAAATACTTCCACAGTCCAATCCTATGCATGTCTACTCAGGCGTAAGTTCTATTGAGTGAAATGCAGCCTTAAACACCTCTTTTAGTTTATTTTTTTTTAAAGCTATCTTTAACTTTTACTTGTAAGTCAGAAAATGTCTAAAAACTCTTGCAGGCAGGGTAACCTTTCCTCTGTTAAGGTGATTATATTTGCACTGAAGAAAATGAGTAGAAAATCCCCTTCAGGGTAACCGCTCAGGTCTAATTTTTGTGAAATATTTGTACAAGATTTTTTCTCTCCAACAGCCAATGGCTGAAAGTGTTGTGTCTGAAAAGCAAAATCAAATATCTGTACAGGGCTAAGGCTCTGGGGCTGTCTCCAGCCAACCCAGAACTGACCCTATATTATTCATCTCTATGAAGGTTCAATCGCCCACTGACTGACAAAACCCAGTTCCATAAATACAGGGTGTCTACAAATGATTGGAGCGGTTTCGTGATTTTTGTATGGCTGTAATATTAGCGATATGCTGCACGAGTTGGATGTTACGAGACATACATTGCTCAGAGTTTGCTTTGGGCGCCGCTAGTGGCCGCGAGAGGGCAGTAGTTTTTTTAGTAGGCATAGGCAAGATGGCTTCAAACAACGAAAAAGCGTTTGCTGTCCTCGAATTTCATGCTAGTCAATCTGTGACAACAGTGCAACGACACTTTCGACTTAACCCCCTGCGATTTTTTTGTGTGGGGTTATGTGAAAGACTCGGTGTTTGTGTCGCCTTTACCAGCCGATCTACCAGAACTGCAGGCTCGCATCATCAGTGCCTTTGCTTACATTGATAGAGACATGCTAACTCGCATGTGGGAGGAACTTGATTACAGAGTTGATGTTTGCAGAATCACTCAAGGGGCTCATATCGAGCACCTGTAATATGCCCCCCCCCAAAAAAAACCTGTGTGTGTTGTTATGTTATTGTAAAGTTTAGTGATCATATATCAAATAATATTCCTACAATAAAATCGTGAAACCGCTCCAATCATTTGTAGACACCCTGTAGCTATACTTTATTGATCACACTACTGTCCTTTAAAAAAAAAAATCTGTTAGTCTTACATTGTGTATAGATACTGTCATTTTGACTCGCCGCACTTTGCTAAATAAATCCTGTTACAATCTAGCAGTTTGTGGGGGGAGGTTTGAATGAGCCACCATGTCCTCATGCAACTGAGAACACCTGGAAGCAAAGGGGGGACAGACTCGAACATGAGTACATTAGAAGCATCTGCACGGCACTAATCTCATAGGGCCAGTTGAACACAATAAGTACAGTATTGTCCAAACTGGTCTGTAAGCCCCATTAGGCCTGGTATGCACAATCAGAAAAATGAACAGGTAATGTTCAACGCCAGCGGGTGGCGCAGTGGGTTAAACCGCTGAACCATGAGCTGTTGATTGAAAGGTCGGCAGTTCGAATCCGCGATGGGGTGAGCTCTCGTTGCTTGGCCAGCTCCTGCCAACCTAGCAGTTCCAAAGCATGTTAATGCGAGTAGATAAATAGGTACCGCTTGCGGGAAGGTAAACAGCACTCCATGTTCCAGCCGCATGCTACGTGCTGCAGCAAGGAGAGTCATGCCGTCCACATGACCACGGAGGCGTCTTCGGACAACGCTGGCTCTTCAGCTTTGAAATGGGGATGAGCACCACACCCTAAAGTCGGACACGACTGGACTTAAATGTCAGGGGTCACCTTTACCTTTACCTTTACCTTTACCTTTACCTAATGAGGTGGTAAAGCCCTGCTATGTGGGCAAAAAAAAAGAGGCACTTTTTCAAGTGCTGCTCCTCTTCTATGTATCATCAGGACAGGTAACTATCTCTCTTCACCCCAGTACCATGTCTTTTCTAGTGGCTGGTGTTCTTCTGCAGCTTTTTAGACTGTGAGGCCTTTTTGGACAGGGAGCCATTTATTTATTTGATGGGCAGCCCAATCCTATTTAACTCCCCTTGCGGTGATGCAGCTAAGCCAAAGTGGTGTGTACTGAATCCTGCAGGGGAGTTTTGGCCTCTGGAGGCCTCCTCGGTGTAGGGAACATTTGTTCCTTCGCCCTGGGATAAGCCTGCACTGGCCCACTGGGTCTACATGGACCCATGCCAGCTGTATAGCTGGTGCAAGTCTGCATGGACCTTCTTCAGGGGGTCGAGGCTGGGAAGTGGGATAGGATATCGGCATGCACTGCTGCTGCTGATACCACCTTCTTCCCAACCCCAATCCACCCTCCTCCCTGCCCCCATCATTCCTCCCCCTCACTGCCCAATTATCACATGGGCCACCCTTTCAGCAGTATCGCTTCTGCCAAGGCATCACGACACTTCGCAGCTCAGCAACTGAGTGGTGCTCTGCAATGTGATACCTCGGCAGAAGTGGCACTGCTGAAAGGGCAGTGCTGGGACAGCCCAATTATCACGTGGGCCACCCTTTCAGCAGTGCTGCTTCTACTGAGGTTTCACTGCTGAAAGAGTAGCCTACTGAGTCCAATGGGACCCACTCTCAGGTAAGTTTGTACAGTTTTACAGCCTAATAGTAATAATAAGCTTATTTTATTTTATTTTATTGGGCAAGAGGTTCACTAACAGCCATCTTTTGTACTTTCAGTGAACAGGAAACATTGATAGACAGACATTGAGAACATTCTTATTTCTTTAATAAGTACTATATTTGTGCTTTTGGCTGCTGAGTTGAAGGTACATCAACTGAGTCTTAGGATGGCAATATTGGTACAGTTTTTGCTAAGTGCTTACCAGAGCTGTGCAAAATTACAACACCAAAGATGGGTATAGCCGTAGCTATTTTGTGTGACAATAATTAGATATAATTTAATTGCGTGATAATAAAACATAAGTCTTACAAAATTTTATGATAGTGAAACAAAATGTTATGATAGTGAAACATTTTTTTTTCATGCTTTTACTATAGTGCCATACACAGTCATGCAGGATCAGGGCCCTCACCCCTCACTCTCCTGAAAATAAGTAAAAAAATCCATTCCTAGGGAAGATGCTGTGTATATTAACTGTTTAACAGCAGGCCCTCAGAAAAGCTACTAGAGAAGCCCTGTGGAGCCCCATGGCACCCAGCTTGTTCTTTCCCCCCAAATCAAGAGTTCCTGTTCTGTTTGTTGTCATCTGCCTCAGAACAGGCACTGGTAATGTGTTGTAGAACTCCCAAGCTTGATTAAGCAGTGGTGTGTGGTCCTTCAATGTATATTCCCAAGGTATAAATTCCCTCCTCAAAGAAAATCCCATTTATCACCACGATGGTTTCACCCCATTTGGAGCCAAGTTATTGTCACCCTTAAAATAATGTACCTCGATAGGAGGAGAGAAATTCATGTGTGAAGTTATGCAGTCATCACACTCTGGAGTCATAATATAGACTGTGGTATCAAAATATAAAGCAGATTAAAAAAATACACTCTATTTCCTGTGTACATATCATAGGTGGTATTTTCCCGGTGCCACAATCTGTGGTTTTATAGCAGCACATAAGCATTTAGCTCATCTACATTTGAAGTTACACATTGCCTGTGCCTCACCGCTTTTTATGGGGAGCCGTCCACGCTTCATAGCTACTTTGGTATGGCGAGCAAAATGTTCAGCTAAACGGAGACACGTGCTGTTCCTTGCACATGCAGTTAATAGGGAATAACTGTTTAAACGTTTGGTTATCCTTCGGTGCACATGTTAGATTTCAGGTGTCATGAATGTGTGCTAAATCGTGCCCCATTAAGTTTAGCTAGTAGCAACTGATATTTGCACCACCCCCAGGGTCTCTTAAATCTCTCTCTCGTTCTCATTGCATCCTTGAAAGGTGCTCCAGATCAAGGATGGATTAAATTAATGATTGAAATTAATCCCCATTCAAACCACTAATGTGCTACGAAATGGAGCAATTTGGAAGCCATTTGCTTCCAAAACGGCTTTTGCTGTGAAGGGGCTTTGCTTGATGGCATTGAGCATAATCCTCTGATAAATTCTCTGCTGCTTTATTTGGTATTGTACTGTTGTTGATTTTAACCGTGTGAGCTGACTTGGGCATGATGTTTACAATGGAAAACTTCAGAATAAATAAATAATTTGAGATGAATGGGAAGCATTCCACAGCTGCGCCCATTCAGTGAGACAGTTGAGTTGTACCTCAGACTTGAACAGGGTGCCATTTTGGATTTCCGTGAGGGTTGTGAGAACAGAGATTTCAGCAGAAGGGGACAAGATCCTAAGCAACATTTAAAGGAAATGCCTACCCTTGGCTATTTTCAAGATCCAGTTGCATTTGTTGTGGTTACTTTTGGGTCCTCAGATTAACTATGGCAACACAGATCAAACAGACAATTTTCCGTTGTTTCCCCCCTTTTGATTATGGAGCATTCTTCTGGGTTAAGCATGTGTATATTCTCCAGACAACGGGGGGGGGGGGGGGGAGGGGAGGAGTGAACAGGATGATGTCACAATGCTGTGTAGTCATCAAATTCTGTAACATGATGACAACACCAAGAGCAAGCAAAGTAAACTGAGAGTGACAGCAATGTTTCCAAGATCAGCATTCAGCG
This sequence comes from Plestiodon gilberti rubricaudatus, assembly GCA_026170595.1. NCBI lineage: Eukaryota > Metazoa > Chordata > Lepidosauria > Squamata > Scincidae > Plestiodon > Plestiodon gilberti. Next base: position 62,073,618 of record JANXHW010000005.1, read on the forward strand.
ACAGGATACAATATCAGCAACAGGATACAAGTATCTTGTTGTCTTGTGCTCCCTGAGGCATCTGGTGGGGCCACTGTGTGATACAGGAAGCTGGACTAGATGGGCCTTTGGCCTGATCCAGCAGGGCTCTTCTTATGTTCTTAGCATTGCCATCACTCTGAATGGAGAAACATATATGCCTAATATCAGTAGTCCCCAAATGTTTGTGGAAAGGAGGGGAACTATTGTGGAAAGGAAGGGCACAAAATGTTCACAATAAGCATTCCCTTTTTAGCTCAGCCTTCCTTAAACTATGCCCTCAGAAAGTAAGCCTGAAGAACTTTTGCTTGATTTGCACTCCCCCCCCCTCGGTCTTGTGATTAATTTTCCAGAATTCTATGGTCTAGTCATGAGATACTGTAGTACCAACCGCTCAAAACTGATGTTTTGGTATCGTATCTGAAAATGATGAAAGCAATGTCTTTGTGGGCACTGCAGTTTTCACAGCCTGTTCAGGTGGGCACTTCATTCAGGGCACGCTCATGAGAACGTCACAACTCTCAAAGTTGGAGAAGATTTATGGATCAACTACATTTGGTTAATCTGGGGAAGACATGGGGAGCAGAGCAAGACTCAAATCACTAATGAAGAGCTATGAAAAGCCAACAGTGGTGGCAGTTACTGTCAGGATCCAAAAAAGAAATGATTGCCCATCCCCATATTCTTTGTTCATTTGAGGGTCAAGCATATCTGACCAAGGCACATAACAATAACAAGTTGCATATGACTTGCCCAACTTGTGACACAGTGGCCATAGACAGCCCAACAGTCAAGCATGGTGGTCCATAAGGTGCTTGATAAACCTATTTTTGCTGCCTGCCTCAGTCTGCAAGCACCTGGCAAGCCCATAATATGTGGCTTATAGACGACATTCCGCTTCGTAAATCACAAGTTTTGTAGGTCTGCTATAAAAAGGGAATTAAATGGAGAAGGTTTTGCCACATCGTAAGTGAGGAAAGAAGGATTCAAAAAAAATGGTGGCATATGCCTCGTTTAATATACAAAACTGTGAAATCATGAGAGAAGCAGACAAAAAGCACACTGTGGCGTGTGCTTAACAAAGTATTAGGCAGAGAAACACTGATCAAGGAAAGGATCTGGTGATGATGGTTCGCAGACACTTAAAAGCCATCATCTCAATGTCTGCTAGCAGTTAAGAAAGCAAACAAAACACTGAGATGTGTAAATAGAGGACTGGGGTACAAATCAAAGAAGATCATTATGTCATTGTTTCGAGGGCTGATGCGACCACACCAGTCGAAAAGCACAACACTTTGGGCACTATTTAACAGGCAGGTTGATGTCGCATGGGGGCAATGGGGATGGGAAGACACAAGATAAAGCAACAGAAACATGATAAAGGCATGATGGAGTCCACAGGTGATTTCAAAGTAAGAAGCTAGAGACCGTAGGCTAAGAAAGAAACAGAATTTAGAGGAATTATGGGTAAATGCTTGCAATACAGAAGATGCTATGTTGCCTTACATTGTTTACAATAAGCATGAATTGCCTGCTTAAAGAACTAGACTATCATGAATGCATTTTTACCTTATTATTACGGTAATTTACTGCTCAATCCTATCCCCCATCTGCACTGCCAGAACGAGCATTCAGGCAGCACAGCATGGTTTGCAGTGTTGCAAAATGTGATGCGCTGTCGCATGCGACCAGTTTACTGCCACAAACAGTGAGTGGTGCCTGTCACACAGCAACGGCTCGTCTTGCTCCTCCTGTGCCAATAAGTTGGTGCGGTGGGTGGGTGGTGATGGGGAGGGGAAGTAATGGGGCAGAAAGGGGAAGGATTGGGGTGGGGATTGGAATTGCTGGGAGGTGTTTCGGGGCAGGCTGGGGGCCGTTATTGGTGGCAAAGGCAACATCAAATATCCTATGCCCCTACCCCCTGCCCAGCCTTGCCATGCCCCTTTGGGTCCACTCAGTCTCGTGCCAGCCAAAGACAGACCATAAGGCAACAGGGGGCTTACCTGAAGGGAAGGGAACAAAGGCTCCCTTACTTCAAGGAGGCCTCCTGATTGCTCCCAGACTTGGGACTTGACTCGAGACTTGATCCACATCCCTGCTCATTCCTTTCTTGTGTGCTCGGACTGCACAAGGAAGGCACAAAGGGAGTGCACCAACCACTGCTGCCCACACCAAAAAAGCCATGTGGACAGAGGCAAGCCACTTCACTCCCCTCTCCCCTTGTTCCTTCCTCATGCAGTCCTTGAAAGGACCCACAGAAGGAAAGAGAGAGGGGAGTGAACCGACTCACTGCTACCTGCACTGAAAAAACTGCATGGGCAGCTGTAAGCTGCTTTGCTACCCTTCCCCTCAGTCCTTCCTTGCATAGTCTGTTTAAACTTAAAAGGACCACACAAGGAAGTGAGAGGACGCAGCCACTTACCTGGCTCCTTCCCTTTATGTAAAACAGACAGTGCAATGCATGCTGGGAGGAGTTCTCAATCTGGCCTACACTTCCTGTTTTATCAAGTGGAGAAGGAGCTAAGTAAGTAGCTGCTTTCTTTGGGGGATTGGGGTTGGGGAGTGGCATCACTCAGGCAGTGCTGCATCAGGCAGTGGCATTAGTTTGCCGTCTCTGCATACAAGGGCTTCAAGAAATTCTGGTCCACCACCAGTCCATACTGCTTTTTTGCAGTACAATCAAGGTAGGACCAGAACATGTGAAAACCACTTCACATGGTGTGAAGATGTCCCTGCCCTGAGGCCACCAATATCCCCACCTACAGGCCACTAATATTCTCATCAAGGAACATGGGAAATCCAGCTATGATTGTCATTGAACTCCATGTCCATTACCAACCCCAGCTATCACAAGTCATAACTGAAGAGAAGAATTACGTAAGGAGCGAGGTGTGTTAAAACTCTAGATCTCTCATTCATTGACGCTCTCTTCTATCCGAGAGCAATTATATCCCCCATGACCTGGAAAAGGGTAGGATAGAGGAGCTATTGGCTGGTTCACACTATTAGGGTACGTCACTTGATTTCTCTACAGTCATTTGGACCCAGTTCAGGCATACATTCCCTCCCGAGGCTTGGAGTCTTCCTGCAATGGTTTGAAATTCTGATGGGAATACGCATTAGAAACCAATTCTCAGTTAGCCAAACCATGGGTGTCAAGTCAAATTGCTAATGATGTGAATTTCCCCACCATCTCGAAAACATCTGGATTCATGTTCATATTTTCCAAGCCCTCCACAATTTTATCTGCAGACACTGCAAATATTTGACACAGAGCACCATGTTTTAAAAAAAAATGCAAGAGCTAATTGCTGGGAACATATGGCAAAGGCCAATGATAAACTGTAAAGCCCCTTTTTGTACCAACGTCTTACTACTGTGTAAATATGAAAGCTGTACATATTTGGGATATTTGCCAGTTCTGCCCAGTTCTGAAAAGGAGCCTTTATGATCGAAAATCATTTTTCCCCCTTCTTTTTGAGTGCAAAGAGGGATTTCCATGAAGTATGGTAGCCTAGTTTCATACATAAAGGAAAGGGAACCTGAATATCATTCTTAACCCTCCTGGGCATTTGGGATCATAACTGACTCCAAAAAAGAGTATTTTAAAATGTAAACCCTTTCTCTCTAACCTATGCGCTTCATCATACCCCATTTATACCCCATTATGATATTATAATACATTGCAAGAAAAATCTTCAGAAATAGCATTGGTCGGAGTTGGCAACACCCACAGTGTCCCCTGATAGCACATTGGGAACCACCACTGCTACTGGCACCAAGGATTCAGGGGTCAATATGGCCAGGTAGACCTTCTTATGAGCATGGGATCTTGGTCAGTAACCCAACTGAATCCTCTGAATCCACCCCTGGTTACCAGGTTGGATGCCTCCCAAAACCTGAGATTTCTGAGGTGGGATCTCATGATGTCATAAGGTTGCCAACCCTTCAAAAATGTGGCAAATGCCAGTGGTAAAGGTATGGGGTCCAGCAGGTTAGCAGGTCAAGTGGTGGCCTAAAATGTTCTGAGATTAATTTTGCCATCCATTCACCTGAGAAAAAAAAGGGAGAGGCTGGAGAAATGGGGTCATTTTTGGCAAATGGAAAACCCTATGCTGAAATGTCTCAGTCATTTGCCTGCCCAACAGTGTTCACTTGAGTTTGGGCCATCCTGAGGTGGGTGGCCATTGGATGCTGCTACCCCTGCCCTGCTTTCTCTTGCAGAACTGCCATGTGTGAATTCAGGAGGGTGCATTCCAACTTCCCACTCTCCTCTCCTTTTCCCCTGCTCTCCTTTTCCCCTGCTCTTCAAGGGCCTGACTCAGGTAACAGAGCAGGCTGTGCTTTGCTGCCAACACTCTCCTCCCCTCAACCCCTACTGTGCTCATTTCCAGCAGGGTCAGATGGAGAAGACCAGCACTGCATCATTCCTGCAATGGTGGCACTCCACAGTGATGTTTAACACACACACACACACACACACACACACACACACACACACACAGAGAGAGAGAGAGAGAGAGAGAGAGAGAGAGAGAGAGTTAAGGAGATCAGTTAGGCCCACTTGAATGGTAGAAAATGAAACAATGCACATTGGGAGGATAAGACTGCAATCCTGTAACCCAGTGGCTCCCAGGCGAACTGCGGATACCAGCCAGGGGAGCCACGGAGTGCCACGGAATCCTACTGGAAAACAGTGCAATGATAGTTGGCAGGCATCAACATAATGTGATGGGGAGCCACAGCCAATAGTCGCCAAGGAAGCCGTAGGTCGAAAAAGTTTGGGAAACACTTTCCAGGCTGGAAGTAAACCCCATGGAACTCAATGGGATTTACTTCTGAATAGACATGCATAGGATTGTGCCCTAAATGACCCCAAAGTGATGGGCAGCCCAATCCTGCTTAAGGATCCGCCGGGTGGCTGAGGCCACCCACCGGATCCCGTGTTCCGCCACGGGCAGCCTCGCCTGCAATAGAAAGTCTCCTCAGGGAAGGGGACACTCGTGTAAACGGGGCTAGGGCCGATTGGCCTCCTCAGAATTCCACAAGCTATTTTGCTGACGGAAGTTGGAGGAGGCCATGTAATGGCTCAGCCGCGTGGCGGGGGACAAGATTCGACCGAGGCTGATCCCCGCCCCCTCACTGATCGGCTGGGCCTATTGGCCCCCACCATTTGTTCACGAACTGGCCCCCCCTCTTCTGGATTCTTACCTGGGTCTGGTGGCGGGCGGGAGACGGTCTGGCCGGCGGAGCAGGGCAGGCCTTCCCTGCACATGAGTCGTCGCAAATGTGCCTTACGTCACGTCTGCGACATCTTCGGCCAGCGGAACACTCGTTCCACCAGCCAAATTTAGAAGAGGATTGCGCAGTAAGACTCTCTTAACAACACAAAAGCTACTTTTGACACAACTAAAAAAAAACAGGGAAGTGTTAACCATTCAGCATTTTGCATTCTTGCTTCCACAGCTTTTGAGTGGAAGGAAAAATTACTTGAGTAAGATCCATAGGGCAGCATTGACCATACCTCAATAGCTGTACCACCATGCTGTAAATCATATTCTAAATGCATCTTTTATACTTTTTAGATTAAATTAGAGTCATTGCCAAACACATTTCATGGTTTCTGGACTCAAGTCTGAGACCCCACTTAATAGACTTAAGTGGGGTCTATTTGGCCCTAATATCAGCTTTGTAAGGTACTGTTTACAGGTGGAGAAGGGTTAAAATCTTCATTTGTAACTCAAGTATGGCCTATCAAATGCAGCCAGCTGGACTGAGAGTTGTCTAAAATAATATAACGACATGTGTGATTAAATGCATTGTTCCACCACCCATTAAAGCTTTCCTTTCCATAGCGTAGTTTATTAAGGCCTTTTATTAATGGCTTTTCACCATGATCCCATTCGTTAGCAATAATGGGGATGCTGAAAGTTGTACAACATTTCCTCCAAAGAATTTGCAGGAGTGGAGGTTATTCAAGAACTCATTTATCAGTAATAAGTGCTCTGAAGTGAAGAGAAGCAACACAGCCAGTGGAGAGCACATGAGGGGCTTATGGGACAGCTGTGTGGATACGATTCCCTTGACTTGTGTGGCATGAGGCTTAAAAAGTATAAAGGGTAGGAAGTGAGGTGGAACTGGAATTTAGAATGATCAGGGTCTCGGCGCACCAAGAGCATGCTTGAGAAACAGCTGAGTACATAAAACCTCATAAAGAAAACCAAAACAGAGATATTCCCCATTGTGACTGTTTAGTCTTTCTGCAGAGACTCACGAGGTCCAGGCTATTATCTATTTTTAATATCATTTGACCTGAAAAAATTTATGCTACCATCTGGAATATGTGAGGTTCTGTGTTGCAGACTTAATACACACAGTGAAAGAAAAGAAGGCATACAGAAAATGTTTAAACATTATTCAACAAATGCCTTTTACGGGGGTTTTTTTCTGCCAAGAAACTAACCAATGGAACTAAGTATACCTTAAACATATGCAGTATGTGAAGATAGAGATTTCTCCGTAACAATATCCCCCCCCCCCATTTCAAATTTTTCAGTGGGAGCATTTATAATGCTGCGACATGTCACTCATTTGTCTTTTCATTTGTCTTTTCATTTGGATTTAAAGGGGACCACTTTAAAAGCAACCAGGAGAAAAATAGAGGGTTTAAAATAGGGCTCAGGAACCATTCGAAGGGAATGGAGATTTGGCTATGTTCTGGAACACGTTTGGAAGCTGCAAGTTTGCAGTAGTGAAACTTTCCATGATGCTTGTAAACTAATTTGAATTTTAACTGGGAGTTTCATTCATTCATCCTTCATTAGTTTATAAGGATGCCTTTTGTTCGCAACTCTCACAAAACAGGTTAACTTTTTGTAAGAAGCAGCAGGAATTTACTTTGCCTACTAAAACACTTACTAAAGCTTACTGAAGGAACTCTGGCAAGGGTAAAGACCTTTTTTCTGGTGAATTGCTGACACAGCGCATTCTTTCTAATTTCTTCAACATTCTTATTAACTTCTAAAATGTTTTTCCCTTTGCTTTGTGATGCTGGAAGGCACAGGGTATTATGGGTTAGATGCCTAGGCACAGGAATGCCTAGGCACAGGGTATTATGGGTTAGAGATGTGTATTTTTACTTTTAGCTGCTTTCTTACAACAGTACCCCCCAGAATGTCCTCTCATCCTCAGAATGCACACCCAAGTACACATGAGTTTCCTCTGGACACATCTCAAATCATTAGACCGGGATATAACAATTAGGTAGACTATACAACATAAACTGTATTTCTGTATAATCCCAGGGTCTGGAAAACCCTATAAAATAGTATGTCATACATAAAAATATATGGATGATAGATTGGATCAGGATTTAGGAATGGGAAGGAAGGTGGAAAGACAGGTCTAGGAGAAAAAGTGGGCAGATGTTGAAAGCAAGAAAAATATTTCAATTTAATGTTCACGGTTTCATTTAGAACTTGATATGCACCTTATAGTACGGTAATCAAATTTGTGGAGAATTAAGTACCACCAGTGCATCCAAGTAACCGTACAAAGGACTGCAGCCTGGATATGGTGTTCTCACGTAATTTGGGTAGTCCATAGAGCGGCTAAATAAAATCAGTGGCATTTCTTTTTTAACAAATGGTGTTATATAGTGAGAACTGTACCAGGGAAAGTACTGTATAATGTCTGCTCAAATTTGTTGAGCTAGCTATGCAAATGTAACATTTGTGCAAACACTTGCAGCTTGGGAATTTGTAAAAAAAGAAGTTAATGTTTTCATTTGATTAATAATTAGAACAAATATTTTTCTACGACCATATTCTGAAATCACTTGCTACTACCAGGGGCAACATCAGGAGCTGACCAAGTCAGGCACCAGTCCAAGGGTCCAAGGCCAACTGGGGTGCTGGGAGGTCCCTTATTATGCCACCATGGATCTCTGACACCGCCATTGATTTCTTCCATCTGCCTCACCATCCACAAATGAAAACATCCCTGCTTTCAGGGAATGTTCCCATTTGCAGATGGAGTGGTGGAGAACGAAGCATATATTCCCTGCAGGTATTTTTCTAACATTAGAAAGGGGTAGGGGCACTTTTACAATCAGAATTATAAAATTGTGTTCTGCCTTGGAGACTACCAACTCTGGACTACTTTTACTACTGGCGAAGAAATGATGTATCCTACTGATACCTATAGGGAGCCACAAGAGCTATTGAAAAGTTCACCTTATGATACCTGAAGTCACATGGGTGGTGGTGGTATCTATAGGTGACAGATAATGCTCTGCTACACATGAAGGTTCCAAAAGATCTTCAAGGTCAGCCCTATGTAGAGTCCAGCTGTCCTGCATCTTACATGTGATTGACTTCTAAGCATTCAAGTATTTGCACTCACACACACCCCAAAAAGACAGAGAAAAACAACAGTGTGAATAATGCAGGCGATTCCACCCACCATTCCACTTACACTGGTTTTGCCCCGGAGTGAGCCTGAAATGGGAGAACACAGCTGTGGTTGCCGCATTTCTCTCATACTGGGCTTTTAGTTCTTAAAGAGACAGTATGTGTCTGTTATATTTAAGAGAGTTTCAACTATACACAATTTTGGCTTTATGAACGAACCTTGGAACCTTTGCATAAGATGTGGGCCGAGTGTACATGTTAGTTCTCTTGCCTTGTGGTTATGAAAGTATGAATGATGGTTGCCAAGTCTGCCAATGATAGAAAGGAGCAAAACCTTCTTACCAGCTGGATTTCAAGACAGCCTCAGATACATGGCCACTCCAGATAGTCATGTATGGACTGTTATGGAGGGCAACCCAACTCAGGTCTCTGGGTTTGTCAGTCATTGCAAGTTTAGTCTCACCTGAATTTAACTTCGGTTTGCTTGCATACAGTATATCGAGTCCTCCTGCTCAGCCAGTCACTGACAAACACCAAAATTATAGCGGCTATGTTCATTCTAGGTTGGATGAAAAGAGAGGTACAGCTATGTAGCATCAGCACCTAATGCCACACCTCTGTACAGTCAGGTCCAGTCAGGGCCCATGGGAGGGGGGTAAAGGGGGTAAATTGTACCTGGGCCCAGGGTCAAAAAGGGGGTCCAAGAGCCAAAGGAGGGGCTGCAGAAATTTCCTGGGATCTCAACTGGCCTCATGGAGAGTGAAAGACGGTGGCCGGGCCAACCGGAGGGCCAGGTCTACTGGGTAGACCTGGGCGCCACATCGGGAAGCCTGGTAGACCTGGGCTCCAGAGACCTTTCCAGTCGTTGCTGTCCTCCCCAGCCCCATTTTCCCCCTCTCCTTTTGGGAAGGGGTCCAAGAGAAACTTTGTGCCCCCTGATAAAGTTCCTCCCAGAGGTCGTGGGTCGAGTAATAGGTTTACATGTACCTTGGCCAGGAAAGATGAAGAGATGAACCAATACGGAACACCACAATGGAACAGGCAGGTGAAATGATGACCAGGGTCCATCACCGCTCTCTGAGGCTCTCTCCACTCAGGGGTGGTCCTGTAGTCTTGAAGTCATATCACTGCCTCATAATCAAAAGATATTGGCGGCTGGCAAAAAGATCTAACAGGATGAACAGACCTTGTTGCTCTCGAAGTGGAGATCCCAGAAAAATGCCACTAGCTCAGTCTGAACCTCCCATCCACACCACTCAGTCACTAAGAATTATGTATGAATGTATGCATACAACACGTTGCTATATCAGTTGCAATTAATGGTCTACTTTGTGTTTTGAACCAACTCTTGAATGGCCCATGCATTCATCTTACTTTAAGAAACTCGGGGCTTTGTTCCTTTCGTTCACACATTGAGAAAGATTTCCACAACCGGAGTGTTTATGTGCTGAGTGCAGTACTCCATGGATTTTATGGTCTAATGGAGTGCGAGAGGGGGCCTGTGGTTTTTCATCTTGTTTTCAGCTGTACAAACATGATGTACTTCTCCTTTCCTTTCAGAGGCCGGACTAAGGCCCACTAAAATACCAGGGTTACAGCAATAGGGTTGCTGAGGCTTTAAAAATCAAACCGGGCAGGCCTGATGCCGTTCATCTTAACACTAAACATATTGACAGTGTTTATTTTTTCTGTCCCAACCTCAGCTCTCAAATAAACAGATCTGTGGCTGATTTTCAAGGCTTTTTAAAAGAGGAGCTTAAAAGGGTATCTAAGCCTATTATCAAAAACAAGTTGAACCTGTTCTGAAGAAGTAAAGCCGAAAGAACAGGAGGGAGACTTGGTCTGAGAAAATGATGAATCTATTTCTTAGTGCAAGCTTTTAAAGATACATGCTTTTGCCTGGGATACTTTCTGCATAAGTGACAGTAACCTGGCTTTGCTCTTACACATTGCACTGATAAATCCCATGCAATCTTTGCCTAGTTCAGGAGGAAATGTGCATATTTGTGTGCATTTCTATGTGTATCTTGCTTCTGGAAAGATCTTCTTTGCTTAATTGCTATAACAGGTTGTTGGCATGCATTCTGTTGAGTTATACCTTTTGTAGAAGCGCCCAATCTTTTTGTATGAAATTCAGGCCCCTTATCAGGTTTCTTGAAGGGGATTATACAATTATTAGGAAAATGGTAAAAAGGGTCTCAGTGAGAAAATATGGCCCAAAGTGGTCCACTCATCTACAAAGAAAACTGGGTTGGCTACTGTAGCTCATTAGATAAGGGGTTGGATTTAGTAGCTTCAAGCTCCAATTTTGACATCTGAAACCTTGAGTGAGTTGGGTATTCGGGCTCTCCCACCCCCCCCCCCAGAGCCTCCTACCCTCATTTTCTGGCCTCTGATAACCTGGAAATAGTCACTTCCACTGGTACACAGCAAAAGGGTGGTGCCGGAGGTGGTACTCAGCCAGGAAGGGGTTGGGAACCACTGTTCTAGGACTTCTTGGCCTTAGTTCTTTCTTTGTAAAGCTGACCTACCTCACAACAGAAATAAAATACTGTAGAAAATGTTAAGCACTTTGTTAAGCACGATCAGGGGTATAGTCGAAGGAGGGTGGAGTCAGTGGAGAATGGTGCCTGAAATTCTACAGTGGGATTAGTGCCATCATCATCATCATCATCATCATCAAGAGCATGCAGGTGCTGCCTTTGAAACATTTTTCAAAAGAACTTAAGCAAGAGGCATCAGGTTCATCAGGAGGCAATGGGGAAAAGGACAACCTGAGATATGGCTCATGTTACATTAGCAGCCCAATCCTATCCCTGCCACCACACTCCAATGGAGCCTGTGCTGCATGCTATGGTAGGTAGGAGGGGAGGAGGTGACCAGAAGGCCGAAGACCTTTACTTTACCCCTTGGTAGGCCTTCTGGCTGTCTATGGGTCTCCTCGGACCCATGCCAGCTATTTTGCTAGCATACGTCTGAGAAGAGGAAGGGGGCGAGGCGGGTTGAAAAATGGGGGATAAGAACCTTTGCTGCCAAGCTCCACCCACTCCAGCCCACTCCCTGCCCTTCCTCTCCCCCTCCCTACCCCGAACTGCCCATGGTTTGCCCCTGCTGCCACTTTATCTGGGCTGGAGGAGCATCTGGGTGAGTCTGGCAGGTATGCAGCACCACTGACCATTTCCATCAGGGGCTCCATTGCATACAACAGTGGTGTGGCTTCTGGAGTGTGGTAAGAAAGGGGAGGGCTCAGCTTCCCCCATCTGCATGTGACTTTAAAAGTTGAACAGCAAACCCCACCACCACCTCCACCACCACCACACACTTTCTCACATGAGGAGACACATGAACAAGAATGTGGCTGCCTCTGTCACACTGAGTCGGTCCTAATGGTTGTGTAGTGCATTAAGGTGCCTGTGCTGCCTGACATGCGATCCTCTGTTAATTTGCTGTCTCTGTTGGCCAAAATGCCTCTGTCAAATGTCTCCAGTAGTATGTGGCCAGGTGGCACATAGCATTGTCTTCCTTAAGTGCTCAAGTGCAAGTTGAGTGGCCTTTTCCTGACCTTTGTTTTTGATAACCCCAGGCATTGACAAAACCACCCAAATGTGCATCACCTGCTAGGACAAGGCTGAACCAGTTTTGCCATTTGTTGTCACAGCCCATGCTGTACCCACAATGAGCTTTGCACAACTCTTGGGTGGGATGGGGGGAGACCCCAAGTGCTCCCAAGAATTCTTCAAAAAGACTCAGGAAGAGCCAGTCCACTTCAAATGAAGTTTGGTGGGTTTCACCTATCGCTACACGCAAGTGGTTTGGTGCAGGCAGAGCCAAGATCACTGGTACATCCCTTTTCCTAGAGCAGGAAGGAACTTTGGGATGCAAACATGACACAAAGTTTAGCAAACTGCAAAAACAGAAGTTTATCTTGCCTCTGGTGGGTCACCAGACATGGCTGACAGGCTTCATTCAGCTTACTAGCAGTGCCCATCTGGTTTTGAAGAGGGAGATGGTACCACAAAAGTAGCACCATACTGGCTGTTGAAAAAGGGGGGGCCTAATAAGCAGTGCAATCAGCGGAAGAACGCTTTTCGTATAGTCAAGTCCACCACCCAACTAGTTTGCTGCTTTCAATAAATGCACAGGAGCAAAGGCAGTTAAGGTTTCAAAAGAAAATACTTTACTCACAGTTCACAGTCGGATGCATCTTCTGATGTATCAGGGATTGCTACAACTTAGGGAACAGAGAACTCTGAATGCTGTTCTCCTTGTGTGAAAATAAGGGGGCGCTCTTCAGCAATGGCTGCCTGCCATTCAGGAACAGAACTCAGGATGCTTCTCCTTCGATGGTGAGCAAGAGAGACATGTGGGATCAGGGAGGAAGGAAGTTGTGTAAAGGACACAACTCCTACAGGTACAACAGAGGACAAAGTAAGGGGTCTCAGGTATCTAGAGCAACAGTTCTTAAAGTTCTCCCCACAATGTGGGGAAGTTGTAAGTGTTGGAGGGGCAGGGCGGCGGCATTCCCGGGATTGCGCCACCACTGGGGAAAAAATGTTTTTTTTAATTCACCGGGGGTCGGTCCAGCCCTCCGGAGGTTGCAGGGGGGCACAGCTCCCTCTGCAGGTCTCCCCATGCTTCAGGTCATTGCTCCGATGTGATCGAGACCCACTTCCAGTTTCGATCGAAAACCAGAAGTGGATCTCGATTGCATCAGAGTGACGATCTGAAGCATGGGGAGGCCTGAAGAGTGGGCTGTGTCCCCTGCACCCTCCGGAGGCCCAGAGTGACCCCCAGTGAATTAAAAAAACCTTTCCCCCCCTCACCAGCAGCAGGACCTTGAAAGTGCCGCCACCACTGTCGCCACCATTGCCACTGTCGCCACGCACCTTAAGGGGGTTTCAATGCTTTCCTGGTGGGTCGCGCCAGTTTGAGAACCACTAATCTAGAGAATACACTGCCCCCCCCCAGTCGACTAGGCAGTATTGCACCTATATTCCAACACCGGCGAGGTGCTGAACAACATAATCTCTTTTCAGATTTGTGCTCGTTTATTTCCACTTCTGCAGGCTCCCTCCATTAGGCAGTGCTTCTCTGATTATGTACTAAAAAATTCTTAGTATCACCACATTATTCAAAGCCTGCCAGTATTTCCATTACACCCACGTAGTTTTAGAAATTGGAAATTATGTCCTAAAAACAATCATTCAGTGTGAAACTTGGCATTGATGGGCTCACTCAGAAGCAATCTACTTCAATTAAGTCCCTCTTGGTCATTTATTGACTTTATTTTAATTGCAGTGGAATACAATAGGTACTTAATTGTGTTAAGTGTTGTTGTTTTTTGTTTGTTTTGTTCTTCAAGCTCATAAGCAGCTTGAGCTTATAACGGATACATTCACCAAAGAGAAGAGGGCCCCTTCTTTGCCTGAAAGTAAAATATGGCTGGTAGTGTATTTTGTTTTGGGGGATTTTTTTTAAAAGCCCCCCCCCCCGATACACACCAGCTCCTTTTTCATAGAAGAAATACATTTGGCTGTAATTGTCAAACCACATACCCTAGAACTCCATTGGCTTCAGGGAGACTACTCCACAAAAAGTGGTTTGAGGATCTGAGTCTTGTTATAGAGAATCAGAGATCGGCGTTTCTAATGGAAATGCTGACAGAAGCTTAATTACACAGTCCCTAGCCAAGCACTTTTATATCTTGGCTTAAAATATAATAACTTTATTATTCTTAGCACATTGAAAATTTAATGTTAATTTTTAAAGTGCGGGTTTTTCTTGGCCAGATTTTAGCTCCTAAGGGAACTGCAAAGTCGTGCGGTAGAGGTTATTGCTATGTCAGGATAAAAGGTCCTTGAGTCTCCAACCCATGACAAAAATGTGTGTCAAGAGTAATTCGAAGGAGCTGAAGACAATCATAACAGAGAACAAGAGGTGGAAATTCAGATTGCTGGTCCTGTCAGATTTGCTAAGACGCCTCATTCATTTTTAAATGTTTCGCAGCACTTTATAGTAATATGCTTAATACTGGTGAAATGTCTGCCAGAAGGGATGGAAGAAAAGGCCTTATATTGTAGGGCCCCCCTGGGAGGGGTATAATATGTCTCTGTATGCCTGTCAGAGGTATGCTGGAAAAACACAGCTCTGCAGATATGGGGCAGACTGAAGTCCTCTTCAGACATTACCATGGAATGTAGGTTAACACATGGGCTCCCAGCATTCTCAGTCACAGGGAGGATATCGCGCCACGTTCAGTGTTTGTCAAGCAGACAAATGCTGTAATTGTGCTTGGTGAGGGAGGGGCTTTGGAACATGTTGGCGTAAGGGTGGGGCTTGTTGGCATGCCCTCACGTCCCACCCACCCCCAAAAACATGCATTGCTCTACACTCCATGGTAACATCTGAAAACGTGAAGAGGGTTAACATCCCAAATCATACCTCAAGCCCACCTAATTACAACCAGAGTTACTGGAGACAGGCAGTCATTCTTAATAGAGATGAAGATGGTATGATAGGCTTCATTTTTCACAGTGTACAAAACTAGAAGATTTGCAGGTTTTTGAAGCACTTCAAAAATCGTGCAAAACTATTTATTTGCCCTGACAATTTATCACAGGTACCCTTGGGAATTGGTGGGGCATACATTCCCTTAGCAACCAAAACTGCTTTAAACACAGAACTCCCTCAAGGAGGGATATGTCATCCAGCCTGTGGTGACCTCTCAATTATTTTTAAATATGTAGTGAACTGCTAACATGACTGTATCAGAAATTTTGGCAAGGCATTCTTTGATATTATGATGTCTCTTTGTTCTTCCTTTCTAGTGCTGTGATGAAATTGGGGACCCAGTTTCAGGAAAACTGTCAGAGTTCCTTGTCAGGATATTGAGGGGTGTTGTTGTGAAAAGGCTAGTTGTAGAATGGTCCTTGATTGCCAGGACTGCCCATCTGACCAGTACAGAAACCATTGTCCTTGCTCTAATGGGCTTCCTTTATTTGCCCTTAGTGACATCAGCACATAACGGGCAGCACAGTCCTGCACAAGTTGCTGCAGTTGGCCTAAATGCCTGACTGCTGCATTCTGCACAGGATGGAGCCCACACCAGCGCAGCCAGAGTTCACCTTGGGGGAAGGGGATGTTTGTCCCCTTCCCCTGGTGTAAGCACCGGAGGCCCCAATGGGCCTCCTCGGATGCACACCTGCTCTGGAGCTGGTGCACAACCGGGGAGGCCGTTTAAGGCCAGCCTGGCCTGGGAAAGGGCTTGGGATATCAGTGCAACCCAGCGCTGATATCCACACACCCCTCCCTGGCCTGGTCGGCCCCCTCCCCTGCCACCCCAGTCAGCCCTCCCCACGGCTTCCCATCGCCTGGCACAGCGCCTACCTGCGTACCTGTGGCGCGGGAAGAGGAGGCCATCAGAGTGAGCAGCGCCAGTCTCCGCACCGGCACCCTTACTCTAGAGGTGCGGCAGAAGTACCTTATGGCACTTTTGCGACACCTTAGGCCGGCAGAGCGCGCACTCTGCTGACCTATGTTTACACAGGATCACACCATAAATCTACATCGTTTTGTAGACTGGTTACATAGTATTATGACATCATATCTACTATGGGTTCCCTGATTTGTTGGGATCACCTGAGGAGAAATGGAAGTGAGAAAAAAATGGATGCAGAAGGAAAACCAATGGCTGTAAACCGTTCGAAACAGCCATGGAAAAGCTTGATTAAAGGGAGTTGAGGGAGTGGCCTTCTTTAACCACTGTTTTAAGATGGAAACATAACCTGGATATCATTTGGCACAGCACTGTTCCATGCTGTTAACCTAGCTTTGGAATCCAGTCTTCCTAACATCCACTCCCTCCGTAGTCTTTACTTTGTATCTTGCACTAATATGCTCTGAGGAACTTTTGCTAAGCTGGTTTGAGTTTGAAAAAAAATAATCTAAAATAGTTCTGGAGCACAGAAGTGCCACATGGTAAGGTACAGCTGTGCAGCAGGCAAGGGACATGACTGATACAGAAGACACACCTTATGGACACAAAGACAACAAAGCAATGAGGGCCATCCAGGAAGCATGCTCCATAGCCAATCAAGGTAACATGTGTGCCACAGATGTTACCAAAGTCACAGATTCCATCAGAGAGATGTTTGTTTGTTTATGAAATATCCATGCCTTTTGTCATTTGGGAAAGTCAGTGAAATTACTTGTTTCATTAATAAGCAGTCGAGTCTCAGGGAGATCCTTGAAAATGTCCATGCTAACCTGTAGTGTTGAAAATAAGAAATGAACAAGAGATTTCAAGTCATTCTGGGTTTTCTCATTTCCCATTTCTTTTCACAAGTTTTCCTCAAAAAGTGAGCGCAGTTATCCCTCACGCACAAATGTTAAAGGGGAAGCTACACAATGCACATTCCATGCAATGTATTTATATTCATGTTTGTATACTGTATGTATGTGTATATGCGCTCGCACGCGTGTGCGCGCGCACACACACACACGGTATATTGGGTTAGATTTTTCAAAAGACTTAACTCTGCCCATCCTTGGAGCCCATCTAGAGGTTGATTAATGTTTAAATCAAAAGTTGACAACCTTAGAACAGCCAGTGGATCTACCTCTGTTTTACCTTTGCTGCACATGTGGCTTGGCTCAGGTGCTTGAGTTTTTCTAAAACTTGATTTCTAAACACAACTTGTCTATTTGCACATTGTAGTTTGGATTGTACAGATAGACCCCCTGGGGAACAAGTGGTGTGTTGTACTTTTGAGGTAGAAGATTCACCTACTCGCCTTTTCCCCATACATTCTTCGCTCGCGCCCTCGTATAAGGTAACTAGCTACAGAGAACAAAAGACAACATTTTGGAAATAGCTGCATTTTACACAGCACATGAGATTATGTTACATTTACGAGGCAAATACGATCTATTATTATTATTATTATTATTATTATTATTATTATCGAAACAAAAAATGACCTCACCTATTCCTGCTGGAGGACTCAAGGCGGATTTTAGTAACTAAAAACACAAATACAAAAAGACAATATGATGACAGCAGCAATAAATATCATAAAGAAGAACAACAAATTAAACAAACAGAAAAAGCCCCCCTCATCAGTTGTATGGCTTTAGATAAAGGCTTTGGAGTTCAGCACTGGGGCTTTAAGCACAGCACTGAACTTCAAAGCCCTTATCTAAAGCCAAACAGCTAATGGGCAAGATAAGAGCTTGGATGTTTAACGCTGGGGCTTTAAGCACAGTGCTATACTTCACAGCACAGCAAGACCCGCTTCACTTTACGACGGGGATTTCAGAACGTATCCCCATCGTTAAGCAGGGGACACCTGTATGTATTCATTACTGGGAGATCCAGCTTTTACTTCTGTTCGTATCATAAGGCATTATCTACTGCAGATCACCATGTTACCAATGAGGGAAAACAACATTTCTCAACCCCTCCATGCAAATGCAAAATGCATTTTGTGTATTTATTCAAATTGACAGTTGTAGGAAGGAAGGTCCCACCTCTGGCTGGGCATTCTTCACTTTAGTCTCTGTGCTATTGTACACACTGTTTTCAGCAAATATGGAAGCCAGGAAATATCCCTGTGACTGTGAGGAGGTAAAAGCTCAGCTGGTGTTCCTGCAGTCTGAACATGTACTCAACCATTCAGAGCATCATCAGGAGATACCTGTATATTTGATATGAGTGGACGAAATACTGCCAACTTTTTAAAGCAACAGTACAGAAGACCAAATATGGTTTTGTTAATCCCCCCCCCCCATCTGTCTGCACTAGATCAACAAAGCGGTCATCCAAATTGTCGAGATTATAAATTATAATTAATAAAATCTTAACTGTTTCCTCTGGGCAAAGCCTCTTTCCTTCCTGATTTGCATTTCTTCTTGCCCCGCTGATTCAGAATGTTTGGAGCTGCTACAAGAATCACCGGGATATTAAGGAGTCAAGAGAGGAAATGTAAATGATTTATGCTTCCACTCTCCACTCCATATTCTGAAGGGTAAACTAATATGGAAAGGCTGGTCTCAGGCTCTCCTGCAGAGGGTGGGTGTGTGGGTGTGGGTGTGTGTGGGTGTGTTCCTAATGAGCAGCCCCACGTGCTGGTTTTGATGATTGGGGAAATGGCAGTGCATGAGAGTGCTTAAACCTTTCCCCCTGTGTTGCTTTCCCAGTCTAAATCCCCTCACCAGAGTATGGATACCTGTAGGATTTTCCCCTGAGGACTAATAGCAACTCAAGGGGGAGACGTACATCAGATAAATGGTGTGTGGGAAAAGGTTAACCCACCAGTACCACTTCCCTGATCTTCAAAGCAGATGTTGCTATTCATTGTTTATTTTAAAGGAAGTTCTGATCATGTGTCCTTTCTACTTTGACCCTCAGTCTTGTCCAAAGCTCAGGCAAATTCCACTAGAAGATGTGCATTTCCTGAATGGAAGGGACGCATTCTCCCAATGTAAGAACTCCGACCCCCCCCCCCTTTGCAAACATCTAGAAGGGGTAGTGGACCAAGCACAAATCCTCACATGGTGTGATATCTCTCTGGACTTCTTTGGAAAGGTGACCATATCTAACAGCCGAAGTATGAGGGCGAAACGAGATGTGACAGTGGTCGATCTGTGGGTTTAAAAAACATGGATCTGACAGAATCACATGGAAAGCAGAGAAGGGTGTGGATTTTAAAAGCAAGAAATGCAGATGAGAAATTCAAAGCCATTCCCCAACATGGCTCACCCCCCCTCCCAAATAGCCCCTCTATACAGGCACTTCCTTTCCACCTGGGGCTCCAATACCAGAAGAGACAACTGAACTGGGGAGAGCTGAGACACATCTGTTTGGGGAGCAGGGCTGCAAGAGGGTAAGCCACAGAAGTGTTCTGCTCTGCTTAGCCCTCTGCTTCTTTATTTATTTTATTTATTTATTTTTCACATTTTTATACCGCCCTTCCTCCAAGGAGCTCCAAGTGGTGTACATATTTCCTCCCCTCCTTTTTGTCCTCACAACAACCCTGTGAGGTAGGTGGGGCTGAGAGATAGTGACTGGCCCAAGGTCACCCAGGAAGCTTTGTGGCTGAGCAGGGATTTGAACCTGGATCTTCCAGGTCTAAGTCCGATTCTGATGGATCACCTATCTCCTGCTTTGTATGTTATTTTGGAAGATACCAGTTTAAATAAATGGATCTACTTGGGCATCATATCTAGCCTGGCCCCTTCTCAAATTGCCATTTGCTTTTGATATTTCAGGGCAGAGCCCAAAGTTGCCATCTTTCAAGTAGTTTTGAAAGAGTTGTGGTTTTCTTCAACGGGGTGGTGGTAGTACAACCTTAGATTTCCCCCCCCCCTCCAATTTCAGTAACAGTTGGCCAGTTTCTAATATTCTATTCTTGGACAAGGGTATTCAATAATTATCTTGGGCCATTACAGTTCATCTTCTGGCCTGGTTATGAGGAGACACAAGTTGCCTCGGTGAGGGACCTGCACCAGGGGAGTAATGAAGGGAATGCAATCCTGTTGATTTTCCTGGCCCTCTCAGCAGCATCCAGTACCATCAACAATGGCATCCTTTTGGACACCTTGAGAGAATGGGACTGGGTGGTACTGTATTGAGAAGGCTGTAGTCATTCCTTGAGGAAAGGATCCACAAAGAGGTGTTGGGAGGCTGGCCTGTTGGCTTGCAGAGTGAGGCAGGGAACTTTCCGCCATGCTCTTTCAAATCTACATGAAATCTCAGGATGAGGACATCTGGAGATGGGTGTGCTTGTGCTGCTGCTTTAGAATATTTATATACCTTTTTTTTACAATATTTATATACTGCTTTACAGCAAATAATATTCAAAGCAGTTGACGTAGCAAAATGATTGGGATGATCAGTGCAATCCTGTTGAAGACAGGCAACAGGTGCTGTAGGGCACGTTTTCAACGCCTGGAGAGTAAGCGGCGCTGGCGCCACTCGCTCTACACTGGACACAGGAAAGGACTGCACCAGGTGGCAGGGCAGCTTGAGGAGGGCAGAACAGGGCAGAATGGGAGGGGGGATTGGGTGGGCTGGGCCTGGGAAGGGATCATTGGCGGTGCACTCCGCCAAATCCTACCCCCCTGGCTGGTGTTCATAAAACCACTACTGTTGGTTCTCTGTTGTTGCTTCCTATTGCTTTTGTGGCTCAGTGTACTGGTGCTACTTTGTAATTGTTATCATTGTTGTCTCATTTGATATTGATCAAATATATTTCTGTTAGCCTCTTTTGGAGTTTCTTTGGAAAGAAAACCAGAATAACTTTTTAATTTTTTTTAAAAAAATGTATATCCAGTTGAATAAGGGTTGATCAGACTGAAGAAGAATGAGCAATGCGCAACGTTAACCTGGGCTGGTTTTCTTTCCTTTCAGGCACTTTCCAAAAAGTGGAATGTTACTGACACCAAAGGGTAGAAGCATTTGCTCTGAATTGCTTACTCATTTGTAATCATGTGTAATTTTATGTATTTATTTATGTATTTCTCCTTCATGGATCATTGCCTTGTCGTGGCGAAGGGGCTTGCGTAACTCAATGAAGCCATGAGCTATGCCGTGCAGGGACACCCAAGACGGACAGGTTGTAGCAGAGAGTTCTGACTAAAAGTGATCCACTGGAGAAGGAAATGGCAACCCACTCCAGTAACCTTGCCAAGAAAATCCCATGAACAGTACCAAAAGGCTAAAAGATATGACGCCGGAAGATGAGCCCCTCAGGTCGGAAGGTGTCCAATATGCTACTGAGGAAGAGCGGAGGACTATTCCAAGTAGACCCAGAAAGAGTGAAGCGGCTGGGCCAAAGCCAATAGGACGTCCAGCTGTGGATGTGTCTGAGGTTGAAAGGAAAATCCAATGCTGCAAGGAGCAATACTGCTTAGGAACATGGAATGTGAGGTCTATGAATCAAGGCAAGCTGGATGTGGTCAAAAATGAGATGATAAGATTGAACATTGACATCTTGGGAATCAGCGAACTAAAATGGACGGGCATGGGCGAATTTAAGTCAGGTGACCATCATATCTACTACTGTGGGCATGAATCCCTTAGAAGAAATGGAGTAGCCCTCATAGTCAATAAAAGAGTGGGAAAGGCAGTACTGGGGTGCAACCTCAAAAACGACAGAATGATTTCAGTTCGAATCCAAGGCAAACCATTCAACATTACAGTAATCCAAGTGTATGCCCCAACCACTGATGCCAAAGAAGATGAAGTTGACCGGTTCTATGAAGACCTACAACACCTTCTAGAACTAGCACCCAAAAAAGATGTCCTTTACATTATAGGAGACTGGAATGCTAAAGTAGGAAATCAAGAAATAAACGGAACAACAGGCAAGTTTGGCCTTGGAGCGCAAAATGAAGCAGGGCAAAGGCTAACGGAGTTCTGTCAAGAGAACACGCTGGTCATAGCAAACACTCTTTTCCAACAACACAAGAGGCGACTCTACACATGGACATCACCAGATGGTCAATACCGAAACCAGATAGATTATGTGCTTTGCAACCAAAGATGGAGAAGCTCTATACAATCAGTAAAAACAAGACCTGGAGCTGACTGTGGCTCAGATCATGAGCTTCTTATTGCAAAATTCAGGCTTAAACTGAAGAATGTAGGGAACACCACTAGACCAGTCAGATATGACCTAAACCATATCCCTTATGAGTATACAGTGGAGGTGAAGAATAGATTTAGGGCATTAGACCTGGTAGACAGAGTGCCTGAAGAACTATGGACGGAAGTTCGTAACATTGTACAGGAGGCAGCAACTAAAACCATCCCAAAGAAAAAGAAATGCAGGAAAGCAAAGTGGCTGTCAGATGAGGCTTTACAAATAGCTGTGGAAAGAAGGGATGCAAAAAGCAAGGGTGAAAGGGAAAGATATAAACAACTGAATGCAGAGTTCCAGAGAATAGCAAGGAGAGATAGGAAGGCCTTCTTAAATGAACAATGCAAGGAAATCGAGGAAAACAACAGAATGGGGAGGACTAGAGATCTCTTCAAGAAAATTGGAGATATCAAGGGAATGTTTTGTGCAAAGATGGGCATGATAAAGGACAAAAAAGGCAAGGACCTAACAGAAGCAGAAGAGATTAAGAAGAGATGGCAAGAATACACAGAAGAACTATACAAGAAAGATCTGAATGTTCCTGATGACCACGCTGGTGTGGTCACTGACCCAGAGCCGGACATCCTAGAGAGTGAAGTCAAGTGGGCCTTAGGTAGCATTACTAACAACAAAGCTAGCGGAGATGATAATATCCCAGCTGAGCTACTTAAAATCCTAAATGATGATGCTGTGAAAGTGCTGCATTCAATATGCCAACAAATTTGGAAAACTCAGCAGTGGCCAAAGGATTGGAAAAGGTCAGTTTACGTTCCAATTCCAAAGAAGGGCAGTGCCAAAGAGTGTTCAAACTACCGTACAATTGCACTCATTTCACATGCTAGCAAGGTTATGCTCAAAATCCTACAAGCTAGGCTTCAGCAGTACGTGGACCGAGAACTACCGGATGTACAAGCTGGGTTTCGAAGAGGCAGAGGAACTAGAGATCAAATTGCCAACATGCGGTGGATCATGGAGAAAGCACGAGAGTTCCAAAAAAAAAAACACCTACTTCTGCTTCATTGACTACGCAAAAGCCTTTGATTGTGTGGATCACAACAAACTGTGGCAAATTCTTAAAGAGATGGGGGTACCAGACCACCTTACCTGTCTCCTGAGAAACCTGTATGCGGGTCAAGAAGCAACAGTTCAGACCAGCCATGGAACAACTGATTGGTTCAAAATTGGGAAGGGAGTACGGCAAGGCTGTATATTGTCACCCTGCTTATTTAACTTATATGCAGAGTACATTATGAGAAATGCAGGGCTGAATGAATCACAAGCCGGAATCAAGATTGCCGGGAGAAATATCAACAACCTCAGATATGCAGACGATACCACCCTAATGGCAGAAAGTGAAGAAGAACTAAAGAGCCTCTTGATGAGAGTGAAAGAGGAGAGTGCAAAAGTTGGCTTGAAACTCAACATTAATAAAACTAAGATCATGGCATCTGGTCCCATCAATTCCTGGCAAATAGAAGGGGCAGAAATGGAAGCAGTAACAGATTTTACTTTTCTGGGTTCCAAGATCACTGCAGACGGAGACAGTAGCCATGAAATTAAAAGACGCTTACTCCTTGGAAGGAAAGCTATGGCAAACTTAGACAGCATAATAAAAAGCAGAGATATCACCATGCCAACAAAAGTTCGTATAGTCAGGGCGATGGTGTTCCCAGTAGCAATGTATGGTTGCGAGAGTTGGACCATAAGGAAGGCTGAGCGCCGAAGAATAGATGCTTTTGAACTGTGGTGCTGGAGAAGACTCCTGAGAGTCCCTTGGACTGCTAGGAGATCAAATCAGTCAATTCTAAATGAAATCAAGCCTGACTGTTCCCTGGAAGGACAGGTATTAAGGCTGAAACTCAAATATTTTGGCCACCTAATGCGAAGAGAGGAGTCTCTGGAGAAGACTCTGATGCTGGGAAAAATTGAAGGCAAAAGGAGAAGGGGAAGGCCAAGGATGAGATGGTTAGACAGCATCACCGATGCAACAAACATGAAAATGAGCGAACTCAGGAAGATAGTGGAGGACAGGAAGGCCTGGCGGGATATGGTTCATGGGATCACGAAGGGTCGGACACGACTTAACGACTGAACAACAACAAATTTATGTATTTATCAAAACGATTTTTATATCGCTTTTCTAAAATCCAAAGCGGTGAACAACAGAACAATCATACGAAGATAAAACAATTCAATGGCCAATTAAAACAATATATAACTAAAATTAAAAGTTAAAAAGTTAAAAGTTAAAAAACAGTGCAGAGCAGATTTTAAAAAGCATCTACAACATAAAGCACTCACAAGTACTAAAGGTGCCTAGGTAGTTCCTCCCTCCTCAAGTGCCAGATGAAACAAATGAGTCTTTAAACCCCGCCAAAAACCATGTAGCGAGGGGGCTGTCCTCAAGTCCTCTGGTAGCTGATTCCAGAGGTGAGGTGCCACAACACAGAAAGTCCTACATCTTGCCACCATCCCCCTGGCTTCAGATGGCGGCGGTATCCTAATAAGGGCCCTCTCTGATGATCTTAAGGAACATTCAGGATTGTATGGAGGAAGGTGGTCCTTGAGGTATCCGGATCCTATGCCGTATAGGATTTTGAAAGGACATCACCAACACCTTGAATGGGACTCAGAAAGGAATGGCCAGCCTGGGCAGCCACCAGAGCAATGGCATAGCAGAGTCTGCACACTGAGCTCCGGTGACCACACGGGCCACCGCATTCTGCACCAACTGCAACTTCTGAACCATTTTCAAGGGTAGCCCCATGTAGAGGGTGTTACAGTAGTCTAAACGAGATGTCACTAGGGCATGGACCACTGTCGTCCAGGGATGTATCTAAGTAACTAGGTCACGAGTGCAAGTGCGAGTACGAGTCATTTTTGCAAGAGTGCGAGTCCGAGTGCGAGTCAGTGTCAAAATTTTTGGGCAAGTACGAGTTAAGTGCGAGTCATTTTTGCACGAGTGCGAGTCGAGTACGAGTAAGGACAGAAACCACGAGTCACAAGTCACGAGTCGAGTCACTTTGGGGAAAATGGCTTTTCCCCTGAAAATGGGGTGGGTGTGTGTCAGTGTGTGGGGTGTGTGTGGGGACCTCTGAGACTTTTAAAGCACCCACTTGGCTCCCCCTATGCCCTTTCCCTCACCTCTCAGTCTTGTCACCACCCATCTGGTTTGGGAAAAACAAGCGTGTCTACATTCAAACCATTTATTATTCCCTCCCTGCACCTTCCCCTTGCTGAGCCAAGCATCCCTTGGACTCAGAGTTTTGGTCCATGAGGAGGAACTGCTGCGGCAGCTTCGCCTTCCCTCACTCCTCCCCACCCCTCGCGCTCGGAGTTGTGGCCAATGCCAAACAGACAGCAACAAAAGGGGGGGACTCAGAGCCAGGCTTGCTTTCCCACCCCCTTGAAAACCCTTCCTCCCTGCTGCCCTCCTCCTCCGAGGTCTCCACTGCGCCTGCCTGCCTGCCTGCCTGCCTGCCTGCCTGCCTGTGTTGATGCCGGCCATTAAAGGAAAATGACTTGGCAAAACGAAATGGCAAGTCGTTACCCCCACAAGTGCAAGTCAAGTACGAGTCCCGTGGGTCACGAGTGCGAGTACGAGTGCGAGTCAGTGGGTCACGAGTACAAGTACGAGTACGAGTCAGGGAAAAAGTGGCTAAGTCACACTTGCGAGTCGAGTCATTTGACTCGAGTCCCCATCACTGCTGTCGTCAGATCCGACCGATCCAGGTACGGCTTCAGCCGGCACACCAGCTGAAGCTGGGCAAAGCCCCCCCCCTGGCCGCAGATGCCACCTGAGCCTCCAGGGTCAGCTGAGGAGCCAGGAGAACTCGCAGGCTGCAGACCTGCTCTTTCAGAGGGAGTGCTACCCCATCCAGAAAAAGTTGTGCATCTAGTAGTACCTGCATACATAGCAGCCTTCCAGATCAGGAGGCCCTCTGTAATGATCACTTATCATTACAAATAATTTTCTTGAGACCAGTTTACAGAAGACACAAGAAGTGGGATTTTGAGCCAGCCGAACAAGAGCAGCCACATTGATGCTGATGTTCCTGTTGAATTCAAACGTCACTTTTGAAATAAATAATAATGATAACAACCTCGTCACTACAGCTGGCCGAAATGGGTAAGCAGCTCTGCCTGCCAACATTTGTGTTCTCAGCGATCCAAACGTGATGGCATTTTGCCAGTGATCAAAACTCATGTCACACAGACAGCCCTTAGCTGAGGAAAACTGGCATCCTCTTGTCTGGGCTGTACAAGTAAGAGAAAGTATAAATAAAGCATAAATGATTAATCTGGCCTCCCCCTCCCCCCCACCCAGCCTACTGTTAACAGCTCAAGGACCCACAGCACACTGTTCTCCTGTGATGTACCCATGCGGTAGATTCTTCAAGACTGTGGCTAACCCCTTTCCAAGTACAAACACCTGTGAAAACAAAATTAGCCCTGCCAATATATCTGCTAAGAAATGCTTTCCAGTAGGTTATAGATATAATATGCAGCCCATTCAGGGGAATCCAAACAAAACACAAAAAGTCTTATTGGGGCAAGAGGATATTAAGAATAATAGACAGCTTATATACAAGAGTTTATTGAAGGGAAAGGAAGAGACATTAGTCATAGTTTTGCTATAAAATGAGGCTTAATCAAAGGGGAGCAGGTTAGAGGTCAGATGTTGTATTTGTACTATTATTATTTTTAAATCATTGAGGCTTCCATGAGTGGCAAAAGAAATGATCCTGAACGGGGGAAAACAAGGGAGATTTCGCTGGAGCACTTCAAGATGAGCCAAGAGAATCCATCGCACGAGCCCCCGTCACTGGATTGTAATCTGCATTAAAGGCTTTTTCACATAATACATCTGTGTCTGACCATGCTTACCTTTAAGATTTTTCACAAGGCACTGAGAAAGAGCTGTTTGTGCATTTCCCCTCGAAATATGTAGCCTCTCATAAAAGCAATATTGTTCTGATTGAGTTTCCTCCCCCCCCACCACCACCACCGCCGCCACTTCCCAGCTCAAGAGTCAACAAAACTCCTAGGTGCTCAAATGTATTTTTGTGATTTCCTCCACTTTGGCGTTCCACAATAATATTAAAGACACACTTTGTGCATACTGAGCTTTAGCCTGGCCTAAGGGATCTCTCCAGTACGACACATAACATACAGTCCAGTATCAAAAAGTAGCCAATTGTAAAACTCACTCCCAAAAGAATCCCACCAGAGTTCAAACCTTGTAGCCTTCTGGTGGTAAGACAAAACAATGTGATTAATTAGAGGTGCATATTAGTAGTTTTATTATTCAGTTTCTTTTTGGCATTGAAAGTTTGATCCAGTTTGATACTCATCATACCAACTGGCATGCCATTGCCATGCCATGCTTCATTACTCATTCATGCAGGCTTGAAGTACTCACATTTGTTTAGATACTTTTCCCATTCCCTTTTCTGACTTTTTACCAGTTGCCTGTGGCCATGGTGAGCAACAGAGGTTCTCCACAGAGGTGCCTTCTGGCAGCCACCCATTTTTCTTTACCACAATGTCCCAGATGCAGCATCAGTCCATGACGTTATGAGAGAAAATGACAGCTGCCAGTTGGGCTACTATGTTTTGTGATGGCTGCCATTTTGAGGATTGCTGTTATGGAGGAAGATGGTGGCTACCACATAAAGCTGGTGCCTCCCACTGATGGCCACCATGTTTTAAACTTCCACTAACATAAATTCCCAAGATCCAGTCCCTATATATTTCCTATAAGCCCTAAATTTGAAATGTCAACAATTTTGAAGAAAAAAAAACACCTAAAGTCAGGGTCATGCAGTAAAAAGAAATTACATTTACACCTGTTGAAGGAAAGAAGATATTGGCTTAAATCCAATCACATTGAATTAATTTGTCTGTGGCTCAGGATCTTTGCCCAAGGATAGAAATTAATGTGAGGCTAAGGGTATAGTAGCTTGTCTGACCTAGTGAACTCCAGGGTGGAGGTGAGTTGTAAAGGGGGGGGGCTGTTTTCAGCTCAGTGTCTTAAGGCCAAAAACTGGACTAAATAGTGGGAGTCCCATGCTCAGATGTTCTGCAGGTTTTTTAAATGCTCAGATGTTCTGCAGGTTTTTAAAATGCAGGTTTTTAAATGCTCAGATGTTCTGCAGGTTTTTAAAATGCAGCTTTTTAAATATAGGTTTTAATCCAGGGGAGCAGGTTTTAATCCAGGGGAATAATCCAGCAGGTTTTAATCCAGGGGAGCAGGGTCCAATTTGAATAATGACCTGAGAGACAGATTTAACCCTTTCTACCTATTCTGTTTTCCCAGTTGAAATCACAAACACACATGAAGTTGCAATTTGTTGTGCAGGGCAAAACATATAGGTACCTTCACCTTTTGCTTGTCATAGCAAATAGCACCAGGGGGATGGTTTCACCGGGGGAAATGGTATTGGGAAAAGGTTAACACCCTCCCTTCACACCCCTAGCTGGGATTTGCCCTTTTCTCAGCACCCTGGTCCAAATTGGCAGCTGCAATTGCTTTTTAAAAAAAAAATGGTTTCCCCACCATTTCATCTACTTTGGCTCTTTGTCACTATGCTGCCTCAGTGTTCATTTCAGTTGCTGTGCTTGTGATAGCTTTTGATGTCATGAGTGTGGTTTACTTGTTGACTACGACAGCAGGCAAGTAGATCTGAATTATTCCTAAATCTTAGGGTAGAACGGCTCATGCCACACACAAATGCGCATGGAATTTTGTTGGCGAAAAGGAAAATGTGATTCTGCTATACACGGAAAACAGTGGAAAAACAAAGGCTAAGAATGTGGCCATGAAGAGCCATCTGGCTGGTTGTCCACTTTAGCACAGGTTATACGGGTCACTGAGACCCCTCAGAGAGCTGTTGATACCAAACGCTGTCAGGAAGCACTTTTCTGGTCCCAGAAGAATAGAGACAAATGCACTTGGAGGTGCATTACAGCTTCAAAGATCATCGCTGGAGACAAAACACTGGACAAGCGCAGTTCTTTCTAAAAGCTCAACTCCTTGAAACAGTTATCGAAAGGATTCTTTTGCTATTTGCTTACGTGCTTGCACTGAGATCCAGTTGGAAATAACATCTTATTCCTCCTTTTTCTTCCTCTCCTCACTGTTATTTTCAGCAGATGTTACATTGTCAGCTATACCAATCAGGAGCAAGAAAAAAAAATCTGAATGTGGCTGCTGTTCCGATTCAAGCTGGCCTAGTTTAAGAACTATTAACTGAACATCTACTAAAAGGATGCAAATTAAGGAAGGCTGAAGGTGAGGAAGGTCCCAGTCTCACACAAAACAATCTGGGTAAAGTGATTTTGATAGAAAATAGCACTTTAATCACTTCAGGAGATTTCCATGAATTCCAATGATATGAAATCCAATTCAATCATGTGAGAAAAAGCCAAAGAAAATATCCTAATCTTTGTCCCCAGTCTACCCAATATAAACCCATTTTTTGGTAAGTTTTGCCATCATACAGATACAATTGCTTCCTTCATGATAGTCAGAGCACCCAGTAAACCCCCCCCCCCATGCATTTCCTTGACAACTTGCAGCCTCCAGCATCCAGCTCACCCATCATTGTGGCTATGGGGAGCTCTTGCAGCAAGGTGGGATCCCAAGGTGGGATGCAATGATATCATTGCACTGCGCCGGACTGGGAAGGGACACCATCAGCTCCTTAGCTGACAGCAATAGGAAGCAGGTAGGGCCAGAAAGGAAGCAGGACGATTCAAACCAGGGAAAGTAAAGAGGCAGGGAGAGAGGCATTACAGGAGAGGAGCCTGATGGAAGCAGAAGAGAAGAAGGACGAAGGAGAGACATAGTGCAAGGAAGCAAAGGAGGGAGAGAAGGTGACGGGGAAGGAGGAAGAGGGAGAAACCCCAGGAAGGAAGAAGAGGAAGGTGTGTGTGTGTGTGTGTGTGAGTGTGTGTGTGTGTGTATGTGTGTATGTATATGAACGAAGCGGCCCCGCCCCATTGCCTTCGGAGCCTTTCAGGGACGCGAAAGCAATGCGCAGGGAGTCTCCGGAAAACCGGAAATGGCCGGAAATTGCCGTTTTTTGCTGAAATGAAGATCGGGGAGGCCTGCACGACCCTCTGCAGGCCTCCCTGATCTTCAGTTTGGCGCTAAATGGCTATTATCAGCCATTAGCGCCGAACTGAAGATCGGGGAGGCCTGCAGAGGGTCGCGCAGGCCTCCCCGAAGCCCCGGTAAGTATTTTTTAAACATTTTTTTAGATTCACTCCATAAGACGCACACTAATTTCCCCCTATTTTGGGAGGGGCGTGCATCTTATGGAGTGAAAAATACGGTACTGAAAGTTCCTCCTTTTCAGCCACTGCCTACTCTTTTCCATGGAGTTTCCCTCTACAGCCCCCACTTCATGGTTCACTCCTCTCATCAACAACCCTCCTTTCCTATCATTCTTTCCCTAGGATTTGGTATCTGACATATACTCTTCCCACTGGTTTCACTGAAAGATTTACTCCCCCCCCTTTCTCCACCCTCCCATTCTCATCCACAACTACAATGAAGTATAGCCCTGTGCAGACACAGCAGTCATCAAGCATAAACAGGAATGTGTAAGGGGAGGCGATCAGGTTCACTCCAATTGACTCAGCCCATGATCTCCATGCATTGCACACAACTTGCACCCTGCCAAAATGGATAGGGCAGGCCCTATATCACGCATAGGGCACCTCTGAGCACATTGACCTATGCTCCTGTATAAATTGGACCTTGAAACATCGAGTACCCATAGGTGTGATGCGGATTCATTCCCCCTCCACCTATTCATTTATAAACTTGATGACCATCTACACTGGGCTCTTATATACCTAGATTTTCTCACATCGACACCTCTCTCTTCCCTCCTTTCTTTCTGTTCTTCCCCAACTCTAAACTGGAGGATGACATCTCTCTCCCCATAATGGTTAGATTACTACAATGGGGGGGTGGGTGGAGGGGTTGAGGGGTTTATATTTGTATATGTATACTGCAGTCATATCCCAAAAGTAATGGTCTGGTGCGTGTTATGCGATGAGGAGGGTTGGTCAAGAAATATAGGTGCTTCTGGTAAGTAATAACATGTGGCCAGAAACACAGAGCTAGGCTTTTGTTGTAGCTTCCACATGCTGAATTGGACATGAGAGATAAACACAACTGAAGAAAGGGCAGTAGAACAAGAGGCCGGCAGTCAGTGGTGAAACAAGGGTGGAGCGAAGGCAAGTAGTTCTGCAAGACTCCATTACACTGGAGTCAGCGGCCCCTCCCCCTTGCTGTTGGAGCCATTCCAGCAGCAACAGGGGAGTGTCCTGCGTGTTGCCTTTGCTGCCAGAATGGCTCCAACAGCAAGGGGGAGGGGCCGCTGACTCCAGTGTAACAGAGTCTTGCAAAACTACTTGCCTTCGCTCCACCCTTGTTACGCCTCTGCCGGCAGTGGAAGAAAGCTACTGGCTGCCATGCACTTCCTTGAGGAAACACCAAGCATGGTAAGAGGCAATTGCTCACAGCTGATCTTATTATACTCTTATGTATCCAGATGCCAACATTGCTGAAAAAGTGCATTACAGGCTGCACTTCTAAGTTTATTTTTGTAGCCTTCTGTCAGAAAAGCTCAGGATGCTGGGAAAATATTACCACTTTTTTTTCATCTGATGTGAACAGCATTTGTAGTTCTGGCCTGTAAGGAACATGTTTTGCGCACATGAAGTCTCGGGTTCAATTGCCAGGGTCCTGAGTAGCAGGTCAGAACTGCCTGAGACCTTGGATAACCACTGTCAGTAACAGAATATGGGCTAGATGTGCAACTGGTATAATATGGCCTCATATGTTCATCATTTGGATATTCTGCAGTGACGAGGACCTAAAAAACCTGAACTTGAAAGATTGAATTGAATTTGACTAGATATTATTCAAGGTAGTGAGCACTGCTAGCAGCGTAGCTGTTGCTTTCTGAGGTCCACTAGAGGGAAATGTTGCTCTGTTAAGAAAATAGTGTCTCCTGTGTTTTTATACATTATCACATACGAGTGGAAAATAAAAGTATACATTCCACACTGTGCCCTCTTGTAATTTGTTTGGTGTTCCATACAGGAAACCTTCTATTTTTCTTACAAGAGAGAAAGTCATTTAAGACAGCTTGTGATGAGAGCAAAGGTAGCCCTGTGAAGCACTTTTTAATACACAGTGTGGTTCTCTGATTATTACAGCCATTTCAAGATTGATCTAGCTGCTTTCTGGAAACACATGGAACATAATCTAGAACTCCTAATTCATAAAGCCTGAATTTGGTGATATTTTTTCACGTGGTGGGGGCTTTGTAAACATGAAGCCTACAAACCTACCTGAGCCAAACTTAATTCTGTGAAAGTTCTGGTGAATTAATGATAGGAAAAAATAGAAACCGAATAGCATAACTATGTCCAGCAATTTAGCTAACTGTGAACTAGTAGTACTGTATAATAGAGTGCATGAAAACAAATGCACATTTTCTTTCTTTCTTTCTTTCTTTCTTTCTTTCTTTCTTTCTTTCTTTCTTTCTTTCTTTCTTTCTTTCTTTCTTTCTTTCTTTCTTAATCATAATAGTAATTATTTACCGGTATTTAGTATACAGTACTTTCTACTGATTTTAAAAACAAAACAGGAGACAATAAAACAAGAACTTCAAAATGTAAATGAAAAACATCAAACTATTCTTTTGCATGTATTTTTTTGCCACCTGAATGTTCCAAGATTATGCACCAGCATCATGTAACATGCTGGATAAAGAAAGTGTTCACCGAACAACTGGAAACATGGCTCTAGAGCAGGACAAGTCTCTGATGGATGGTGCCCAGTGTCAAAGAAACTGATATTCCACACATTGCTTGTCAAAGTACTTTGCTATAAACTTTAAATATACGTGCCACATCCTGAATGCAACCAAATATGCTTTTCAGATTAAAATGTGTGCTGTGGAAGACTTTTCAAAAATAAACCCAATTTAACAGAACATAAACATAATAAACAGAACATAGCTACCCAAATACTGTAGTTAGATGAGATTCTTACAAGTTAATCAAATATTACTTGTTAGTTAGTTTAGGTGCTGAATGTGCCTCTTTATTAACAAACTATTTTTCCAGAACGTTCCGGGAGCACCAGCCAAAGACGGAGCAGTTTCAGTGTCCGCGAGCAGGCATGAAGAAAAAAAGATGTACTTCTCCACACGAATACAGCTGTAAGTTAAGTATGCATGAAAAACAGACACATGAGCAAAATTTCCATCTTTCTTTGCCCTGAAAATATTACTGTCATTGTTTGCCTGATAAATATTCCATATTCAAGGGCATTAGCCAAACATCCAGAAGAGATGGAATGAAAAGTTAAATGTTTGCTCTGCTATTCACCCCATCAATCAGAGCAACATTCTGGATAGCGTTTCCTCTCATACCCTGTAGAAGAGGCCCAAACCTTTTGCTGTTCCGTTGAGATTGACAGCACTAGTGGACAGTTAGACCACACTAGTCCATTTAAAGAGATCCCATAAATCTCTTCCGCTACCTATTTGAGAAGTGTCAGTACCTTGGGTTTCAGAAGCTGATTATTCACTGCTTGGAGAACTTAACCGGAGAAAATGTTAGCTGAAATAGATCCCACCACCGCAGTGAGTTTTAGTTCCCTCAGTCCTTGAAATGTTATCAGTAAAGGGTAGGCACATTAAGCAGCAAAGCACCCTTATCCTGTGCCAGACAGGCATAATTTTAGGACCATGGATTTGGCGGGGGGGGGGGGGATGGGACGACGACTGTTGTCTTCAGTCCAAAATAAAAAAGAACTCTTGGCAAGAAATTGTTTTCATCTTTCTGGTTAGTAAAATTGGTAAAATATTAGTAAAATTGGTAAAATATTAGTAAAATTGGTAAAATATTAGTAAAATTGGTAAAATATTAGTAAAATTGGCTTGCATCTCTCAGGCATATGTCCATCATGCCCCTGGCTGCTACAGAAAAGCTTCATCTTCCATGCCCTAAGGCCAAATCACATTTGCAAGGTGGTAACCACTGACCACTGCAAAGCTGGAGCTTTCAGTGGATAACGTCTGGAAGTAGAAAGCAGAGGGACCAATATGTGCTAATGCTAGATGCCAGGGCCAGTTCACAAAGCCAAAGTAGTGGAATGAGGAATGAGTGAGACTGTTCAGAGTTTGACACATGGAGAAACAGTGTTATTGCTTCACAATAGGACCAGCTCTCAACTCAACCCACCAGGAAATTTGGGTCCCCCCCCACAAAAAAAACCCCAACAACCTGCAGTGCAGCTCCTGACTGCCATGGGATATCTTGAGGACTGCCGATTTGCATGCAACCTGCCCAGGCATCGAGGTCTTGCAGTGGAGGCCCAACTACAGACAGCCCCACCAACCAAGATCAGGATATCTCTCTCTCTCTCTCTCTCTCTCTCTCACACACACACACACACACACACACAGAGTGAACACCTGTTGATGTAAGTTTTGAGTACTCTCTTAAAGGTAGGGAGGCTTCTGAACTCCAAAAGCAAGGAGTTCCACTTCTGAGGGGTAATCACCTAGAAAGCCCCGTCCCCTGTGCAACCAAGCTTCCCTCAATGATGGCAAAGAAAGAAAGACATCCCTAGAAGTTCTTAATGAGTGGACGGTTTCTCATAGTAGCCTTGGTTAGTGCTACTACTACTACTACAAGAAGTATTATGATAGCAAAATATTATTCTGTTAGGATTTAGTCTGCCTTTAAAATGTCCCTTGTGGCATATTCCACACTGGGCTTTGCAACTATTTTCTACAGGCTTCGTATCTTGATGAATATGATAATATTCCAGATTTTCACCCAGATCCTAACCACACTTCTTCATATGTAGGCTCTGTTGAAGTCAATGGCAGCTGCCTACAAATAAATGTGTTTATGGCTGGGCTGTTGATCTTTCAGCGGTGGAATAGAAATCTAGTCTTAAAAAAAAACACAAAAATTGTAGCCAAAGTAATTGTGGGCTGTAATATAATTAGACAGCAAACTGGCTTTTCCACAAACACTAACACAGCATCTGGGCCAGCAACAAAGATGAATCAAAAACGTATTCACCAAGAATTAAGCTAACACTCCAATCCCCTAAAGTCATATTTAGAAGGCTCACTGAAGTCAAGTGAAGTCTGTTTGGCCCCAACTCAAGCCTTGTGAGTTTTAGTACCTACCTTGGAAAAGTTTACAGTGCAATCCTATGCATGTCTGCTCAGAAGTACGTCTCATTGTGTTCAATGGGGCTTACTCCCAGGAAAGTGTGTATAGGATTGCTACGTCACCATTTCATCTTTCTTTACTATTTTTTAAAATTCGTATGACACCTTGTCACTTTGCTCCTCTCACCTATCCCCTTGCAACCCCCCCTCCTTTCCAATTCTCATCCAGCCAAAGCACACTCTAGTCATTTTTTAACTATATCACATTGCTGGCTCCTGATTTCTGCATTAAAAGAAGGAAGATTGAAAATACACTTGGAATGTTTTGTTTTTGAAGGAAGAAAAAGTTCATGATTCACTGAAAAGAGGCTTCAGAGTAAATAATTCCCAGTCTCACCATTAGACCAGAGCAGACTGTGCAATAGGGATGGGAGTAATAGCATGATGTCATGGATCCAGTGTTAATATTATACTGGGGAGATCCAGATGCAAATACCTGCTGAGTCATTAAGCTCCCTGGGTGTCTATAGGTCACTCAATTTGTCTCAGCCTAATGTACCCCACAAGAAAGTTGTGAGGACAAAAGAGGGGGAGAACCTTAGATGCTACCCACAGAGCCTTAGAAGAACAGTAGGATAAACATGTAATAAATAAATAAATAAATAAATAAATAAATAAATAAATAAATAAATGTGGTCAGGCTTGTTTCCTATAAGAATTTCCAGATCAGGTTTGATTCCTATAAGAATTTCCAGATCAGGCTGTTTCCTGGTCTGAACAACAAACAGCACCTGAAGCTGTTTCTGTTCTTGGCCCCCTAATCACACACTTGCCTCGCTGAAACAGGGTTGATTTTGATGACAGCTGGAGGGGAAAGGATTATGCAGCCACTCCCTCCTGCATTTTCTCTGCTCAAAGCATCCCAAGGCTGCTTTTGGTTAAAAAAAAAAAATTAATACGTGCAGGGAAAGATACATGCAACTGTATGTCATGTCTTGTTTGGCCCTGCATCGATCCTTTCTTACTTCATATTTTCAATAGTTCCATCACACACGTTGACAATCTTGGGCTCACCCTGGTTCCATGTTTGTTGTGGGATTGTTTCAGCTGTGCCTGCACAGTGGATAAAGATTGGAGGGGACAAACAGGTGCGGTGTCTAGAGGTTAGCAACAGTCCTTTCTCTCTTGCTTGTCCCCATTGTTGCCACTGGAAATTAATGTGAAAAAAAATGTCACTGCCACTACCCAAGACTGGGCAAGACCCAACAGGAAAAGGCCACCTTGAGAA
The DNA here is from genome assembly GCA_026170595.1 of Plestiodon gilberti rubricaudatus. Taxonomy (NCBI): domain Eukaryota; kingdom Metazoa; phylum Chordata; class Lepidosauria; order Squamata; family Scincidae; genus Plestiodon; species Plestiodon gilberti. Next base: position 62,110,198 of record JANXHW010000005.1, read on the forward strand.
AGACTCTTCCCCTGGTTAGAAAAAGGCCCCTAGTTCAAGAGGGATCCCATTTTGAACCAAAACACTAGTGATCTGGAAGAAAGTGGCCAACCAACTATTTGAGGAACTGAGAACAGGCACTAGCGTCGCTCCGGTAGGGGCGGGGCTGTAAGTATCGCTGCGGTCATAGTCTCTTTACCGAGCGAGGAGGAGGCAGCCCCGCCCCCTCACTGTCCGAGCCAGTCCCCTATGGAGAAAGCAGCAGGCAGGGTCTCTTCCCTGCCGGTTTCTCCGTAGGGGGCTGGCTCGGACAGTGAGGGGGCGGGGCTGCCTCCTCCTCGCTCGGTAAAGAGACTATGACCGCAGCGATACTTACAGCCCCGCCCCTACCGGAGAGACGCCTCTGAGAACAGGCAATAAAGTATAAAAGGGATTGATTAAAAGACTGAATAAACAAGACAGAATAAAAGAAGGGGAGGGGATGCAGCGGATCAAACAGCAAAATACATATCAGAAATAGAACAGGATTGACCAAGACTGTGGGTTGCTAGAAAATGCACACAGAGCTTAAAAGACAAGGAGCTCAGTCCTATCCCCTGCCATGCTATAGCATGCAGCTGCACCAAATATCATGCAACTGGGCCAAAACGTGATGGTGGGGCTGGGGCAGCAACCTGAAGGCAACTGGGAGGTAAGTAAAACACATTTTTACTTACCTCCGCGTAAGCCTTCAGGTTGTCTATGGGTTTCCTCGGACATACGCCACCCATTTTGGTGGCATATGTCCAAGGAGGGGAAAGGGACAGGGAAGTTTTCAAAAAGGGGATAAGATCCAGTGTGCACAACTGCTGCCAGATCCACCCCCTCCCTCCCCTGACACATCCCCTGGTTCCTCGCTCAGAACACCCTGTTCCTCTCCCTGCCCACGACCCGCCCCCACCAGTGACATACTGGTGTTGGGGGATCCAGAAAGGTTGCTTCCACTTGGCCAGCACTACTCACCATTTCTGGCAGCAGCCAGTTAGCATGCTATAGAGAATTGCATTTTGAAGTTGGGCTGTGCTGCCAGAACAGGAGTTGTGGCAGTGCCACCTGATGATAGGATCGGGCTAAAGCTCAAATAAATCCTTGGCCATGACTGGTTGGATATCCTCACACTAGCTGCTCACACCATGCAGGAGAAATGAGGGTCCAGTCCTTGCACCTCTACAAGGAGCGGGTGATCCTTTCATTAATGCACAGACATGGTGCATCAAGCAATGAACCAGAGGCAACAATGAAGAGATCCCACTCCATGAACATCTGCACGGTGGGTCAACATCACAAGCCGCTTTAGCTGTCTAGGGCAGAGGAGGGGCAAGTTTCAATTTCCCCATCATGCAAAATGCTTCACCATCGGAATAACGTGTAAACGGAGGCCTTGTCTCTTAATATCCAGGCCCAACACTTTAGCCGCTATAGTACATTGCCTCATTATATAAGAGTATAATGTTACACCAAGATAAAAGAGCACTGTAGTAATACTTTATATATAGGCTGTCGACAAACTTTATTGAAGGAAGCATGAGCTAACTTACAGTTTCATTTTAAAAAGTACATATTGTTAAAATATATTTAACACATTATTTTAATCCCCTATTACAGTAGTACAGAAGATGCAGCTTCAACACTGGCAGATGTTTGCTTGATAGGCATGTGGATTGTCTGTTTTGCACTTTTATTTTCCTCCTCTGCAAGGATTTCTCGGCATACAAATTTAGGAAGCCATACTGTACACCTGTTTGTTTTGGTAGCAGAAGTATGTATTTAGTGGGATAAGTCCTGTCAGCTTTCCAGAATGCGTCTCAAGCTGGAGCCTTCTTAAAAGCACATTCCAAAGTGCCACCTTAGCCCTTCAGAGGATTTTTCCTGGAGGCCCTGCATATTGTTGCAATGTTTGTGTCATCATCTCTCCATTACTTCCAGAGCTGGGGCTGGGTATCCGATTCATTGCACGCACCTGAACAAGCATAAAAAGAATGATAAGTCCTGAATGCACTTTGGCGAAAAGACTATTCATAAGACAAAACAAGCTATTCATGCCATAATGACACAGCTTCTGCCAAGCCCTCAAAAGAACACCAGACTTTTGCAAGTGAAGGGCTGTTGCTGAGCTTTTGTAGCAATGGGGTGAATTGCAGCAGTCGGAACTGGGCTTGGAAAATCAAACTAGTTTCCTCTAAACTTGGTTTATTCCAAGCCAATTCTAAGCCCAGAGTACTAGCTTAAGAAAGAAAGAAAGAAAGAAAGAAAGAAAGAAAGAAAGAAAGAAAGAAAGAAAGAAAGAAAGAAAGAAAGAAAGAAAGAAAGAAAGCTTAACAGCACCTTTTGAGGAGGTCATTCCCCTGGGAATATGACATAGAAGAAAACAGGGCCCGCTTTAAGCCAATGGGACCAATTGCTCCCAGTTGGGCCCTGTGCCTAAGGGGCCCCTGCACTAGGGGCCTAAGGGGGCCCTGTGTTAATCTACACATTTTGTTTGTTTACTTGTAGGCTTACATGTTTGCAATTTTAAAATGTGCTTAGATCCATTTGGTCAGCCACTTGCCCCTCTCAGCAGCACTAGCTGAGTATACAGTTGTACCTTTTTATCCATGGTTTTTTTTATCCACAGATTTGACTCAACACGGATGGCAAAACTGTGGAAGAGGGAACCCAACCACACTACCTTACCTCTTTTTTCAGCGTTGTCAGGAGCCTGCCGGGCACTTCCAGCCTGGATTTTCTTATCCACTGTGGTTCCAGGAACAGAACCCCAGCAGATAAAAAGGTCCGTCCGACTGTATTTCACCTGGACTGTGGCATGTCTTGAGAGCAGTGATGTTACTGGCCCTCAAGTCATCTGGGGCTTCATACATTCAGATTGTGTATCGGGTTTTGCCTACTTAGTTTCTAAGGACTGATCTGGGAGCCACCCTGAAATCCCAACAGAGATAGCAGAAGGAAAGAGAGAAACCAGGAGGGATATTTAGTTGGCCAATAATCACTATGTATTTATGAGCACCATCACTTTGCTTCATTTTGCATTGTGAGTTGTTGAAATGTTCCAATTCTGTGGGGCAATCTGTGAAAACCGAGTCCAAATGGCTCACATAATAGTGGATGGTTGAAAATAATTCAGGCCTTCCCCACCTCAAACTGCCCAGCTATTTGCCTCAGTTATCCAACTGACAATTCCCAAAATATTTCTTCTGTTGCATGATGTGTACAAAGATGCCAGTCCTCGCCATTTTAAAGGGATTCATATTTTTTTTTAAACATAAATGAAACTTTATGCTGGCATGGGCAAGTTAAGTACTTGATTAATAAAGAGTTTCACTGTTTTCAAACACATATTCCATGCAGGCTCATTTCAAGAAAACCACAAGTGGAGAATGCTTTGCTCCTTCCAGTCACAAGGGGGTTGTGTATTTCAACCCCGCTTACACAGTTAGCTTACTTTGGAACTCAGGTAGGAAAGAAACATGACCGGCAGAAATAATGCTACATTCAGTGACCCTGCCCTTTGAGTCAATTGGCCTGCTGGGATAACTCCTTTTTTCCCCCTTCTTCTTCTTTCCCTCATCTCTTTCGCTACTGTTAACCTTTCATTAATTAATTTTTAAAACCCAATTGAAGGAACATTTTGCACCTGAGAATTGCACGATCCAATTGAGATTACCATCTTGAGAACAGGGAAAAGAAACAGACTGACAGTTGTCATTTATGTGTGTGCATTTTCATGGTTTTATAGTTAAGAAATCATTTGTTTTATAGTGTTGCTGTTTGCTTTCCAGGCATGCTTTGGGGTCTTCTAAGATGCAAATGAACCTCAACAGTCTGATTCTACCCATTATCCAGATGTAGGTCTCATTGATGTCAGTGACAATTCCCAATAAGTATGATTCGCATTGCAGTCTTACTACCTAATGATATTCATGCTTACTCTGAAGAAAGTCAAAGTTATTTCATTGAGACTTATTCCCAAGTATATGTACATAAGATTGAGACTTTGAGATGATTTTACATATTACCCAGGGGCAAACCCAGGTACACTCAACAAAAAACTGCAGTCAGTCTTGGTAAAAGTACACATACGATACACTTGCCGACAAGCATACATTCATTACATTCATCCCTTACAACATCTTTAGACATACACTTAAAAATCTTTGGTGTACATCTCAAAAATGTAATGTGGGAAGAGATGCTTAGAGTCAGAAGGGGACAGTGAGGTGCAATGAGGTGAGAGAGTCTTTTAGCTGAACAGCAAGAAGAAAATATGTCCTAGTGGCGAGATCTATTAGGTTGTGGAAAAGCCACCCACGAGGTTTGTTTCTCTGGTTGAAGCCCTATCTCAGGGGGTGATTTAAAATTGGATTGGACAAAGCACTCGAACACATTCTGTGGTTGGAGTAAAAAGCAAAGTAAAGACCATTATTTGTACTCCTTCCGTCCCAATAGCCCTCATTGGCAGGCACCAAAGGAACAAGGCTCTTCCTGCCCAATTGTGGGTGTTACCTACTGACTGTCTGGCACTTAAGAGGCTTCTCAGGATTAGCCAATGCTCTGAAAACATTTGCTGGTCTGGCATGGAGTACAGTGTGCATTTAACACGGTACTTCGGAGTCTAATGTTTTATAAACATCTAACCATGTTAAGGCCAACTTAGGATATAGAACACTGCACAGTTTCTTATCACAAATTTAGGCAGATGGCCTGCTTCAGCTGTTTGGGGTTTTTAACTGGAGACATCACAGTTAGCAGTCACTCTTCCCCCCCCCCAGCTCCAATAATCATATGTAGCCCACTGGGAACAGGTGATCTAGGAGAAAGAATGTGGCTATGTTACATCCTTACGAATGTGCCCCAGTGTTCAGTACACTGTACTACCCTGGTATTATTTTACTGGTCCAGTTAATGGAACTGTGACTTGGTACTAGGGTAACTAACAAAAATTAGAAGCAGCCTAACCACGAGTGTTCTTCTTATTGACTCCACCCAACCTGGTGGCTCCATCTATCACCATTAAATTCTACAAATCTCCACCATGACCCTGCATACTTTGCCATGCTCTGCTCATCATGAGTCAACACAATCTGCTCTGACTTCACCTCGATCCACTAAGTCGCTGTTATCCTCCCACTAGATTGTACCAGGCTCCACCACTGAGTCTCCCATGCGCTGTCCATACACTGCCTCTGCATTCTGTGTTTGCTCTTACCTCGAGGAGACCTCCCGAGGCCAAAACTCCCTTGCAGGATGCAGCATAAGCTGCATTGGCGCAGCTGCATCACCTAGTGAGAATTTAAGTAGAATTGGGTTACCCATCAAGTAAAATTTCTCAGAGGGTTTCTCTTCAAAGTAACCTCCTGGTTTTAGAAGTGGGTTTTCTCTGTGCCAGGTGCAAGGGAGTGTCAACGGGAAACGGGTTGTCTTGTTGTCTTGTGTGCTCCCTGAGGCATCTGGTGGGGCCACTGTGTGATACAGGAAGCTGGACTAGATGGGCTTTTGGCCTGATCCAGCAGGGCTCTTCTTATGTTCTTATGTTCTTAAATTTCAAGAGTCACCTGAAAACAAAACGTCTGAGAATTTTCACAGGAAGCCAAATGAGTTTCTACAAGACCAATGTAATTGCTCTAGAAGTTGTTGCACATCCTTGAATGATTTTTTAAGTGAGGACATTCCCCCTCTTAATAAATGTCCAAGAAACACCTATGATTCCATGGAATGCAGATTGAAAATGACTTAGGCAGAGAATGACTACATAGGCACAATAAAATATAGGCTCATTATGCAAATCACAACTAAAACCCATAACATACCTTATTACAATGTCAAAAAATATGAGCTATCCGACATCATTTCACAGGTGCTCTTCATAGATGTGAATAGGGGTTTCTACAAATTTTGCAGCTTCCCCTTAAATATCCTCACCTTTGCACCATTTCATGGTTCTTTTGTCTGGTTCAATTCTCTCTCTCTCTCTCTCTCTCTCTCTCTCTCACACACACACACACACACACACACACACACACACACACACGAAGGGTGGCCACTGGTATGAAAAAGGTGGATTTCACCGATTCCTTACAGCATACACTTCACACAGGAAAATGAGAGTTTACATTTCCTAGGAAATGAGTATCCAAATGCCTCAGAACTAGGATAAAATTATATATAACTTTTACAGTGCAGGCATATGGAGCCATTTATAAAAATAAGCCCTTTTTATAGGATTGGTAACAAAAATACATAAAAATGTTTGGGGGGGTGTTGCCCCATTGATCGAGAAATAATCTGTTTTGGAAACCCAAACAGCTGGTGAGTCATAATTTTACAGTTATTAGACAAATAAAAATATAATGAAAAAGTCCACATTTTCAAAGGCATAACGACGCATAATATTTAGAAGATCATAAACAAGTACTCTGTTCATCATTCACTAACATTTCAAAAGTGCCTTTTGTAAATCTTGCACAGGGTTTTATTCAATGTGCTGTGATAACTAACAAAAAACAAATTACAGTAAAACCTTGGATTGAGAGTAACTTGGTTTGAGAGTGTTTTGCATAACAAGCAAAAAAAATTAATAAATTTTAACTTGATTAACAAGCGATGTCTTGCATTACAAGTAGGTTTTGGAGCCTGAGGAGCAGCTGCTGTGGGCGTGGGGCGCTACGCTCAGGCTCCACCACTGAATGGCTGCCTTCTCACGCCGCCCTCACGATCGTGCATAGAAGGAAAGGCGCGTTGAGGCAGCCCTGTGAGGAAAGGCGCCGGTGAGGCCCGTTACGCCTCTGTGAGTAGTCTCTCTCGCTGCGGGATTGTGGGTAATCGTCTCCCAGTCTCAGTCCAGTGAGCCAACAGATAGCAGTGATCCTGTTAGTGATAGACTTCCTACACAATAACGTCCCACACAATAACGTTCGTGATCGACGTCCTACACTCCTCCTCCTCTCCTCTCTTTCATCTCCCTCACACCAGCCACGATTCTTTTCAAAGGTAAAGTGTAGGTTAATTTGTTTTATTTTGACTTTATACTGTATTTTGTATTACTGTAATCATTTTTATATAATTAAATGGTTGTGGAATGAATAATCTGAGTTTCCATTATTTCTGATGGGGAAATTCGCTTTGATATATGAGTGCTTTGGATTACAAGCACGTTTCCAGAACGAATTATGCTCGCAATCCAAGGTTTTACTGTATTTGTTTTGATAGCGAAGTATGTGGAGATGATATCAGTATCTCACATGGGTGAGTGCTACTTGCTCTGCGATGCACTATAAGGGCTGAAGTAGCCATTACAATAAACCCACAGCTGTCGCTGAAAACAGCAGCTATGTGACAAGTTCCCCCCTCACTATAATCTCTAATACAACCTAACCATGTCCCAATATTGCAACATTCTGTATTTCCCCAGCCAATTATGTGAAGTAGGGGTAGGGAAATGGGAAACGTCATTTCTGAAGGAATGTAATTTGTACCAGATGTTATGCAGGGAAAACCAAACTAGACATATGCCTGTCATTCTAGTGTGGCCCTTAGACAGTCAATTAATAAAGAACAGAGTATGCACTTCATATTAATTCCGATGAGCATTCTTAGGAACCTAACAGCCTGATTCTTTGTCCTGCTGAGCTCAGGTAGTGTGTTGGGGTCATCAGCCACACATGCACTCAAAGCAAAGCACAGACCTTCTGGGAGCTGGATGAAGTGCACCAGTCTTTGGACCACTGCATCTCATTGTCAAGTCATTACCTTCTACTGTATGAGCCCAAATCATTTTACTGGACCTTTGCTTTGTTCCACCCATCACTACTGTGATTGGTCACTGCCCATTCCTCACCTTATATAACGCCCTTCTCTGCCTCCTAAATCGCCTCATGTGCAGCTCATGCAATCACCGTATGATGAGGAACAAAATACAGATGTTTACACATATGTAAAGCTAGATTATTACTAGCTTATTACTAGACACACAGAACATACTCTGTGGAAAAACCCAGCAGAAGAAGTCTTGCCTTATAGTGCACGTAATTGGTAGAGTAAGGAAATAAAATGTAAGTTGCTGTTTAAACAAGCCTCATTACAATTACTGCTTTCCTTTCTGTCAGGGACAATTATTCTCACCTTTGACATGACCTGAGCTTCTAGGAGCAAAATTAGTTTTTCCCTGTCCACACTCGATGGCATACTGCAAAGACACTTTGAAATGAGTGCAAAATAAATGAAGGCGCATGGGAAGACTTACTTTGCTTGAAAGTATCCTCTTATTCTGTCATTTTGAAGTAACTTAAAAAATTCAGGAGCACTTGACAGGTGGAAACGTATTAGACACATGACGCTTACTGTTTCTCTGCTGAGGGTGCAAACTATCTGGAAAACAAGGAATTTATTGGTCTGGCTTCCTTCTCCAAATAAGAGAGTAAAGCCAGGATACATTACTTTCTAGTATGAAAAAACAGGGGGGCTTAAAGGTACTGTTTGTGAAATGAAGCCTCAGCCTGACATCACACTAATAGAGCTATATTATTAGCTAGAATAAGAACATAAGAACATAAGAACATAAGAAGAGCCCTGCTGGATCAGGCCAAAAGCCCATCTAGTCCAGCTTCCTGTGTCACACAGTGGCCCCACCAGATGCCTCAGGGAGCACACGAGACAACAAGATACCTGTGTCCAGTCGCCACTCCCTTGCACCTGGCACAGAGAAAACCCACTTCTAAAACCAGGAGGTTGCTTATGGCTTGTAACCTGTGATGGTCTTTTCCTCCATGAATTTGTCCAAACCCCTTTTAAAGGCATCTAGGCCAGGTGCCATCACCACATCCTGTGGCAAGGAGTTCCACAGATGAATCACACGCTGGGTAAAGAAATATTTTCTTTTGTCTGTTCTAACTCTCCCTCCACTCAATTTTAGTGCGTGTCCCCTGGTTCTGGTGTTGTGCGAGAGGGAGAAGAATTTCCCTCTATCCACTCTCTCCATCCCATGCATAATTTTATAAGTCTCAATCATGTCCCCCCTCAGGCGCCTTTTTTCTAGGCTGAAAAGCCCCAGACGCTGTAGCCTTTCCTCGTAAGGGAGGTGCTCCAGCCCACTAATCATTCTGGTCGCTCTTTTCTGCACCTTTTCCAATTCAGCTATATCCTTTTTGAGGTATGGTGACCAGAACTGGACACAATACTCCAGATGTGGCCTTACCATCAATTTGTACAAAGGCATAATGATATTGGCCGTTTTATTCTCAATCCCCTTTTTAATGATCCCGAGCATGGAATTGGCCTTCTTCACAGCCGCCGCACACTGGGTCGACACTTTCATCGACCTGTCCACCAGGACCCCAAGATCTCTCTCTTGATCCGTCACAGACAACTCAGAACCCATTAGCGTATATGTGAAATTTTGGTTTCTTGCCCCAATGTGCATCACTTTGCACTTACTTACATTGAAGCGCATCTGCCATTTTGCTGCCCATTCTCCCAGTTTGGAGAGATCCTTCTGGAGCTCTTCACAATCCCTGCTGGTCTTTACCACCCGGAAAAGTTTAGTGTCATCCGCAAACTTGGCCACCTCACTGCCTATCCCCAAGTCCAGGTCATTTATGAATAAGTTGAAAAGCACCGGTCCCAAGACCGATCCTTGGGGCACACCGCTTTTCACCTCTCGCCATTGTGAAAATTGCCCATTGACTCCCACTCGCTGTTTCCTGGTCTTCAACCAGTTCCTAATCCACAAGAGGACCTGCCCTCTTATTCCCTGACTGTGGAGTTTTCTCAGGAGCCTTTCATGAGGGACCGTGTCAAACGCCTTCTGAAAATCCAGATATATAATATCCACGGGTTCGCTCGCATCCACATGCCTGTTGACCTTTTCAAAAAATTCTAACAGGTTTGTGAGGCAAGACTTCCCCTTGCAGAAGCCATGCTGACTCTCCCTCAGCAGAGCTTGTTCTTCTATGTATTTTAAGATTTTATCCTTAATGAGACTTTCCACCATCTTCCCTGGAACAGATGTTAGGCTGACCGGCCTGTAGTTCCCCGGGTCCCCCCTCCTTCCTTTTTTAAAGATTGGCGTGACATTAGCTATCCTCCAATCCTCTGGCACAGTGGCCGTTTTAAGGGACAAGTTGCATATTTTGGTCAAGAGGTCAGCAACTTCATTCTTGAGTTCCTTCAGAACTCTTGGGTGGATGCCATCCGGGCCTGGTGATTTATTGATCTTTATTTTGTCAATTAAGTCTGAGACGTCTTCTCTTTTAACCTCTATTTGACTTAATTCTTTAGTCAGGGGAGACCGTTCCGGCAGCGGTATTTGCCCGAGGTCTTCTGCCGTGAAGACAGATGCAAAGAACTCATTTAATTTCTCTGCAGTCTCCAAGTCCCCTTTTATCACCCCTTTCTCTCCCTCACCATCCAGCGGACCCACCGTTTCCCTGGCAGGTTTCCTGCTTCTAACATATTTGAAGAAGCTTTTATTATTCCCTTTTATGTTGCCTGCCATACGTTCCTCAAAGTCTTTCTTGGCCTCCCGTATCATCTTTTTACAATTCTTTTGCCACAGTTTGTGCTCCTGTTTATTTTCCTCATTAGGGCAAGACTTCCATTTACGGAAGGAAGCTTCCTTGCCTTTTATAGCCTCCTTAACTGTGCTTGTTAGCCATGCCGGCATCCTCCTGGACTTGGTCGAGCCCTTCCTCCTTTGTGGGATACACTCCCGCTGGGCCTCTACGACTGTTGTTTTAAACAGCCTCCATGCACTCTGGAGCGATTGGACTCCTTTTACCTTCCCTTTCAGCTTTTTCTTAACTAGTCTTCTCATTTTGGGGAAGTCTGCCCTTCGGAAGTCAAGGGTTTTCGTGTCAGATTTGCTCGGCACTCTCCCTCCGACATGCATGGCGAAACAGATCGCAGCATGGTCACTGTTCCCCAACGGTTCGGTAACATTTACCTCCCTGACCAGATCTTGAGTGCCACACAATATCAAGTCCAGAGTCACCTGTCCTCTGGTCGGTTCCGTGACAAGCTGCTCTAAGGCACAGTCATTTAACATATCCAGAAATCCAGTCTCTCTTTCATGACCTGAGCATGAATTGACCCAGTCGATGTGAGGATAATTGAAGTCCCCCATGACTACAACCCTGTCTCTCGTTGACACCTCCCTGATTTGCTTCCTTATTTCAAGGTCCCCTTCAGGTTTTTGATCTGGAGGACGGTAGCATGCCCCTACTATTACATCACTCTTGGAGCCTGGTAATCTAACCCACAGTGATTCTACGGAGGAGTCAGAGCCCCCCTCCAGCTCTACTCTGGTGGATTCTACCCCCTCTTTGACATAGATGGCCACCCCACCTCCAACACGCCCCTCTCTGTCCCTCCTATAGAGTTTATATCCTGGAATTGCAGTATCCCACTGGTTCTCCGCATTCCACCAGGTTTCTGTTATACCTACTATGTCAATGTTTTCCCTAGCCACCAAACATTCCAGTTCTCCCATCTTTGCCCGTAGACTTCGGGCATTTGCATAAAAGCACTTATATACCTGGTCCCCCAAGAAGGGCTGCATGTTTGCCCCTTTATTCCTGCAGCCTTCTGTTTTGCTAGACTGGCTGTCATGTCCCATCACGCTACCACTCCCAATTCTTATTCTGTTATTACTTGATTGTTCCCCATCCTCTGCACCCTCATTCCCGAGGAATGAGGAGTCCCGAACCGGATGCCCCTCGGCTCCTGTCGGCTTTCCCCCAGGAGTCAGTTTAAAAGCTGCTCTGCCACCTTCTTAATGTTACGCGCCAGCAGTCTGGTTCCGTTTTGGTTCAAGTGAAGCCCGTCCCTCTTGTACAGGCCCGGCTTGTCCCAAAACGTTCCCCAGTGCCTAACAAACTTAAACCCCTCCTCCTCACACCAGTGTCTCATCCACGCATTGAGACCCCTGAGCTCCGCCTGCCTAGCTGTCCCTGCGCGTGGAACAGGTAGCACTTCTGAGAACGCCACCTTTGGGGTCCTGGATTTGAGCTTCCTACCTAGCAACCTAAATTTGGCCTCCAGGACCGCCCGGCTACATTTCCCCACGTCGTTGGTGCCAACATGCACCACAACCGCTACCTCCTCCCCAGCACTCTCTACCAGCCTATCTAGACGAGAGGTGATGTCCGCAACCTTCGCACCAGGTAGGCAAGTCACCGTGCGGTCCTCACATCCGTCACAGACCCCCCTTTCTATGTTCCTGACTATAGAGTCACCCACAACAAGAAGCCCCCTTCCCCCTCTCCCCAGAGGAGTATCCATAGTGCGACTGGATACGGGCCAATCACCTGAAGAAGGGGTCCCCACTGTGGGATTGTTTCCCTCTTTTCCAGAGCAATGTCCTCCAGCCCTGAGACTCCCTTCCCTGGCAGCTGAAGTGCTGGCCAACTGAGGGTAGGACGATGCCTCCACGTCCCTAGAAGTCTCACCCTGGTTCCTCTCTACCTGTCTCTGCTTCTCCAGGTCAGCAACCGTGGCTTCAAGGGAGCGAACCCGTTCCCTGAGAGCCTGGAGCTCTTTGCACCGAGCACACACCCATGACATGTGCCCAAGAGGCAGATAGTCATACATGTGACACTCAGTGCAAAACACTGGATAGCCCCCACCCTTCTGCTGGCTGTCTGACTGCATAGCTTTTTTTGTAAGTTATGGGTTTAAAACAGTTTGGGTACCTTAATGTTATTGGAGCTCTCCTCTCTTCAAGGGACGTGCCGGGCAGTGTGTGGGGCCTGGCTTCCTCGCCCCGCTGCTGAACTCGCCCAGCTGCTTAACTCGCTGTGTCTTTTTTTATCTTGCCACTTTGTCCCCGTGAGCCACTTCGTTCCCGTGAGGCCACTCGCTGCTCCTGAAAGGGCTCACTCGCAAACCAGCCCCAGATTTAAACTGTTGTGTAGCTCCTCCCCCTGCCTACCTGAAAGTTTGAAAAGACTGGCCTCTAAGGGGGGCAGGGCCTGATGTGGTTTACTGGCAGGAAATTCCTGTTGCTATTGTTCCTGCTGCTGCCTCAATTTACATCTGACCTACTCAGCTGGCAGGAATGTGTGTTGCTATGGTTTCTGAGTCACCCTAATTTACCATGTGGCCTTCTATACCATGCGGTCTGTATGTTTTAAACTGTAGGTTTTAAATTCTGCTTAAGTTTAACTCTGCTTAAGGTGCAGTTTAGCTTGCTTTCTCCCCTTCTTTTAGCCTCCTCTTGTTTTGTTTTAGGCTCCTACTCTAAAGTAGACTCAGGTCTCTGCCCTGGGCTTTTTACTCTCGAGTAAACACTGGTTTTACTCAGAGTAGACCTGTTTAGATTTGGACTGCAATTCTCTTTAGAATCAGCTGTAGAATCTACTCAGAGTAGACCTGTTTAGATTTGGACTGCAATTTTCTTTAGAACCAGCTCCCAGGCTTGTCCAGTTTCTGCCCCTGTCTTTTAGATAGGTGCTTGTTTGTGTTTTGAATCTATTTAATTTCCCACCTAGCTTCTGTGCCTGTGTCCTAGCTACTGGACCTTACAATCCCCCTCCTCAGGTTATATTTAGTTCTACTTAAGCTAGGCTTAGTTCCTAGCTAGGCTTAGTTCTATCTTAAGTTTAAGGTAGCTTAAGGTAGCTTTAACCAAGTCCTTTACAGTTAATGGTAAATTAAAGTTAGACAAAGCTGCACAATTGAGAGAGTTCACTTACCTTCTCCTTGCTTACCCTCTCCTCGCCCAGCTGCTTAACTCGCTGTGTCTTTTTTTATCTTGCCACTTTGTCCCCGTGAGCCACTTCGTTCCCGTGAGGCCACTCGCTGCTCCTGAAAGGGCTCACTCGCAAACCAGCCCCAGATTTAAACTGTTGTGTAGCTCCTCCCCCTGCCTACCTGAAAGTTTGAAAAGACTGGCCTCTAAGGGGGGCAGGGCCTGATGTGGTTTACTGGCAGGAAATTCCTGTTGCTATTGTTCCTGCTGCTGCCTCAATTTACATCTGACCTACTCAGCTGGCAGGAATGTGTGTTGCTATGGTTTCTGAGTCACCCTAATTTACCATGTGGCCTTCTATACCATGCGGTCTGTATGTTTTAAACTGTAGGTTTTAAATTCTGCTTAAGTTTAACTCTGCTTAAGGTGCAGTTTAGCTTGCTTTCTCCCCTTCTTTTAGCCTCCTCTTGTTTTGTTTTAGGCTCCTACTCTAAAGTAGACTCAGGTCTCTGCCCTGGGCTTTTTACTCTTGAGTAAACACTGGTTTTACTCAGAGTAGACCTGTTTAGATTTGGACTGCAATTCTCTTTAGAATCAGCTGTAGAATCTACTCAGAGTAGACCTGTTTAGATTTGGACTGCAATTTTCTTTAGAACCAGCTCCCAGGCTTGTCCAGTTTCTGCCCCTGTCTTTTAGATAGGTGCTTGTTTGTGTTTTGAATCTATTTAATTTCCCACCTAGCTTCTGTGCCTGTGTCCTAGCTACTGGACCTTACAATCCCCCTCCTCAGGTTATATTTAGTTCTACTTAAGCTAGGCTTAGTTCCTAGCTAGGCTTAGTTCTATCTTAAGTTTAAGGTAGCTTAAGGTAGCTTTAACCAAGTCCTTTACAGTTAATGGTAAATTAAAGTTAGACAAAGCTGCACAATTGAGAGAGTTCACTTACCTTCTCCTTGCTTACCCTCTCCTCGCCCAGCTGCTTAACTCGCTGTGTCTTTTTTTATCTTGCCACTTTGTCCCCGTGAGCCACTTCGTTCCCGTGAGGCCACTCGCTGCTCCTGAAAGGGCTCACTCGCAAACCAGCCCCAGATTTAAACTGTTGTGTAGCTCCTCCCCCTGCCTACCTGAAAGTTTGAAAAGACTGGCCTCTAAGGGGGGCAGGGCCTGATGTGGTTTACTGGCAGGAAATTCCTGTTGCTATTGTTCCTGCTGCTGCCTCAATTTACATCTGACCTACTCAGCTGGCAGGAATGTGTGTTGCTATGGTTTCTGAGTCACCCTAATTTACCATGTGGCCTTCTATACCATGCGGTCTGTATGTTTTAAACTGTAGGTTTTAAATTCTGCTTAAGTTTAACTCTGCTTAAGGTGCAGTTTAGCTTGCTTTCTCCCCTTCTTTTAGCCTCCTCTTGTTTTGTTTTAGGCTCCTACTCTAAAGTAGACTCAGGTCTCTGCCCTGGGCTTTTTACTCTCGAGTAAACACTGGTTTTACTCAGAGTAGACCTGTTTAGATTTGGACTGCAATTCTCTTTAGAATCAGCTGTAGAATCTACTCAGAGTAGACCTGTTTAGATTTGGACTGCAATTTTCTTTAGAACCAGCTCCCAGGCTTGTCCAGTTTCTGCCCCTGTCTTTTAGATAGGTGCTTGTTTGTGTTTTGAATCTATTTAATTTCCCACCTAGCTTCTGTGCCTGTGTCCTAGCTACTGGACCTTACAATCCCCCTCCTCAGGTTATATTTTGTTCTACTTAAGCTAGGCTTAGTTCCTAGCTAGGCTTAGTTCTATCTTAAGTTTAAGGTAGCTTAAGGTAGCTTTAACCAAGTCCTTTACAGTTAATGGTAAATTAAAGTTAGACAAAGCTGCACAATTGAGAGAGTTCACTTACCTTCTCCTTGCTTACCCTCTCCTCGCCCAGCTGCTTAACTCGCTGTGTCTTTTTTTATCTTGCCACTTTGTCCCCGTGAGCCACTTCGTTCCCGTGAGGCCACTCGCTGCTCCTGAAAGGGCTCACTCGCAAACCAGCCCCAGATTTAAACTGTTGTGTAGCTCCTCCCCCTGCCTACCTGAAAGTTTGAAAAGACTGGCCTCTAAGGGGGGCAGGGCCTGATGTGGTTTACTGGCAGGAAATTCCTGTTGCTATTGTTCCTGCTGCTGCCTCAATTTACATCTGACCTACTCAGCTGGCAGGAATGTGTGTTGCTATGGTTTCTGAGTCACCCTAATTTACCATGTGGCCTTCTATACCATGCGGTCTGTATGTTTTAAACTGTAGGTTTTAAATTCTGCTTAAGTTTAACTCTGCTTAAGGTGCAGTTTAGCTTGCTTTCTCCCCTTCTTTTAGCCTCCTCTTGTTTTGTTTTAGGCTCCTACTCTAAAGTAGACTCAGGTCTCTGCCCTGGGCTTTTTACTCTCGAGTAAACACTGGTTTTACTCAGAGTAGACCTGTTTAGATTTGGACTGCAATTCTCTTTAGAATCAGCTGTAGAATCTACTCAGAGTAGACCTGTTTAGATTTGGACTGCAATTTTCTTTAGAACCAGCTCCCAGGCTTGTCCAGTTTCTGCCCCTGTCTTTTAGATAGGTGCTTGTTTGTGTTTTGAATCTATTTAATTTCCCACCTAGCTTCTGTGCCTGTGTCCTAGCTACTGGACCTTACAATCCCCCTCCTCAGGTTATATTTAGTTCTACTTAAGCTAGGCTTAGTTCCTAGCTAGGCTTAGTTCTATCTTAAGTTTAAGGTAGCTTAAGGTAGCTTTAACCAAGTCCTTTACAGTTAATGGTAAATTAAAGTTAGACAAAGCTGCACAATTGAGAGAGTTCACTTACCTTCTCCTTGCTTACCCTCTCCTCGCCCAGCTGCTTAACTCGCTGTGTCTTTTTTTATCTTGCCACTTTGTCCCCGTGAGCCACTTCGTTCCCGTGAGGCCACTCGCTGCTCCTGAAAGGGCTCACTCGCAAACCAGCCCCAGATTTAAACTGTTGTGTAGCTCCTCCCCCTGCCTACCTGAAAGTTTGAAAAGACTGGCCTCTAAGGGGGGCAGGGCCTGATGTGGTTTACTGGCAGGAAATTCCTGTTGCTATTGTTCCTGCTGCTGCCTCAATTTACATCTGACCTACTCAGCTGGCAGGAATGTGTGTTGCTATGGTTTCTGAGTCACCCTAATTTACCATGTGGCCTTCTATACCATGCGGTCTGTATGTTTTAAACTGTAGGTTTTAAATTCTGCTTAAGTTTAACTCTGCTTAAGGTGCAGTTTAGCTTGCTTTCTCCCCTTCTTTTAGCCTCCTCTTGTTTTGTTTTAGGCTCCTACTCTAAAGTAGACTCAGGTCTCTGCCCTGGGCTTTTTACTCTCGAGTAAACACTGGTTTTACTCAGAGTAGACCTGTTTAGATTTGGACTGCAATTCTCTTTAGAATCAGCTGTAGAATCTACTCAGAGTAGACCTGTTTAGATTTGGACTGCAATTTTCTTTAGAACCAGCTCCCAGGCTTGTCCAGTTTCTGCCCCTGTCTTTTAGATAGGTGCTTGTTTGTGTTTTGAATCTATTTAATTTCCCACCTAGCTTCTGTGCCTGTGTCCTAGCTACTGGACCTTACAATCCCCCTCCTCAGGTTATATTTAGTTCTACTTAAGCTAGGCTTAGTTCCTAGCTAGGCTTAGTTCTATCTTAAGTTTAAGGTAGCTTAAGGTAGCTTTAACCAAGTCCTTTACAGTTAATGGTAAATTAAAGTTAGACAAAGCTGCACAATTGAGAGAGTTCACTTACCTTCTCCTTGCTTACCCTCTCCTCGCCCAGCTGCTTAACTCGCTGTGTCTTTTTTTATCTTGCCACTTTGTCCCCGTGAGCCACTTCGTTCCCGTGAGGCCACTCGCTGCTCCTGAAAGGGCTCACTCGCAAACCAGCCCCAGATTTAAACTGTTGTGTAGCTCCTCCCCCTGCCTACCTGAAAGTTTGAAAAGACTGGCCTCTAAGGGGGGCAGGGCCTGATGTGGTTTACTGGCAGGAAATTCCTGTTGCTATTGTTCCTGCTGCTGCCTCAATTTACATCTGACCTACTCAGCTGGCAGGAATGTGTGTTGCTATGGTTTCTGAGTCACCCTAATTTACCATGTGGCCTTCTATACCATGCGGTCTGTATGTTTTAAACTGTAGGTTTTAAATTCTGCTTAAGTTTAACTCTGCTTAAGGTGCAGTTTAGCTTGCTTTCTCCCCTTCTTTTAGCCTCCTCTTGTTTTGTTTTAGGCTCCTACTCTAAAGTAGACTCAGGTCTCTGCCCTGGGCTTTTTACTCTCGAGTAAACACTGGTTTTACTCAGAGTAGACCTGTTTAGATTTGGACTGCAATTCTCTTTAGAATCAGCTGTAGAATCTACTCAGAGTAGACCTGTTTAGATTTGGACTGCAATTTTCTTTAGAACCAGCTCCCAGGCTTGTCCAGTTTCTGCCCCTGTCTTTTAGATAGGTGCTTGTTTGTGTTTTGAATCTATTTAATTTCCCACCTAGCTTCTGTGCCTGTGTCCTAGCTACTGGACCTTACAATCCCCCTCCTCAGGTTATATTTAGTTCTACTTAAGCTAGGCTTAGTTCCTAGCTAGGCTTAGTTCTATCTTAAGTTTAAGGTAGCTTAAGGTAGCTTTAACCAAGTCCTTTACAGTTAATGGTAAATTAAAGTTAGACAAAGCTGCACAATTGAGAGAGTTCACTTACCTTCTCCTTGCTTACCCTCTCCTCGCCCAGCTGCTTAACTCGCTGTGTCTTTTTTTATCTTGCCACTTTGTCCCCGTGAGCCACTTCGTTCCCGTGAGGCCACTCGCTGCTCCTGAAAGGGCTCACTCGCAAACCAGCCCCAGATTTAAACTGTTGTGTAGCTCCTCCCCCTGCCTACCTGAAAGTTTGAAAAGACTGGCCTCTAAGGGGGGCAGGGCCTGATGTGGTTTACTGGCAGGAAATTCCTGTTGCTATTGTTCCTGCTGCTGCCTCAATTTACATCTGACCTACTCAGCTGGCAGGAATGTGTGTTGCTATGGTTTCTGAGTCACCCTAATTTACCATGTGGCCTTCTATACCATGCGGTCTGTATGTTTTAAACTGTAGGTTTTAAATTCTGCTTAAGTTTAACTCTGCTTAAGGTGCAGTTTAGCTTGCTTTCTCCCCTTCTTTTAGCCTCCTCTTGTTTTGTTTTAGGCTCCTACTCTAAAGTAGACTCAGGTCTCTGCCCTGGGCTTTTTACTCTCGAGTAAACACTGGTTTTACTCAGAGTAGACCTGTTTAGATTTGGACTGCAATTCTCTTTAGAATCAGCTGTAGAATCTACTCAGAGTAGACCTGTTTAGATTTGGACTGCAATTTTCTTTAGAACCAGCTCCCAGGCTTGTCCAGTTTCTGCCCCTGTCTTTTAGATAGGTGCTTGTTTGTGTTTTGAATCTATTTAATTTCCCACCTAGCTTCTGTGCCTGTGTCCTAGCTACTGGACCTTACAATCCCCCTCCTCAGGTTATATTTAGTTCTACTTAAGCTAGGCTTAGTTCCTAGCTAGGCTTAGTTCTATCTTAAGTTTAAGGTAGCTTAAGGTAGCTTTAACCAAGTCCTTTACAGTTAATGGTAAATTAAAGTTAGACAAAGCTGCACAATTGAGAGAGTTCACTTACCTTCTCCTTGCTTACCCTCTCCTCGCCCAGCTGCTTAACTCGCTGTGTCTTTTTTTATCTTGCCACTTTGTCCCCGTGAGCCACTTCGTTCCCGTGAGGCCACTCGCTGCTCCTGAAAGGGCTCACTCGCAAACCAGCCCCAGATTTAAACTGTTGTGTAGCTCCTCCCCCTGCCTACCTGAAAGTTTGAAAAGACTGGCCTCTAAGGGGGGCAGGGCCTGATGTGGTTTACTGGCAGGAAATTCCTGTTGCTATTGTTCCTGCTGCTGCCTCAATTTACATCTGACCTACTCAGCTGGCAGGAATGTGTGTTGCTATGGTTTCTGAGTCACCCTAATTTACCATGTGGCCTTCTATACCATGCGGTCTGTATGTTTTAAACTGTAGGTTTTAAATTCTGCTTAAGTTTAACTCTGCTTAAGGTGCAGTTTAGCTTGCTTTCTCCCCTTCTTTTAGCCTCCTCTTGTTTTGTTTTAGGCTCCTACTCTAAAGTAGACTCAGGTCTCTGCCCTGGGCTTTTTACTCTCGAGTAAACACTGGTTTTACTCAGAGTAGACCTGTTTAGATTTGGACTGCAATTCTCTTTAGAATCAGCTGTAGAATCTACTCAGAGTAGACCTGTTTAGATTTGGACTGCAATTTTCTTTAGAACCAGCTCCCAGGCTTGTCCAGTTTCTGCCCCTGTCTTTTAGATAGGTGCTTGTTTGTGTTTTGAATCTATTTAATTTCCCAGCTAGCTTCTGTGCCTGTGTCCTAGCTACTGGACCTTACAATCCCCCTCCTCAGGTTATATTTAGTTCTACTTAAGCTAGGCTTAGTTCCTAGCTAGGCTTAGTTCTATCTTAAGTTTAAGGTAGCTTAAGGTAGCTTTAACCAAGTCCTTTACAGTTAATGGTAAATTAAAGTTAGACAAAGCTGCACAATTGAGAGAGTTCACTTACCTTCTCCTTGCTTACCCTCTCCTCGCCCAGCTGCTTAACTCGCTGTGTCTTTTTTTATCTTGCCACTTTGTCCCCGTGAGCCACTTCGTTCCCGTGAGGCCACTCGCTGCTCCTGAAAGGGCTCACTCGCAAACCAGCCCCAGATTTAAACTGTTGTGTAGCTCCTCCCCCTGCCTACCTGAAAGTTTGAAAAGACTGGCCTCTAAGGGGGGCAGGGCCTGATGTGGTTTACTGGCAGGAAATTCCTGTTGCTATTGTTCCTGCTGCTGCCTCAATTTACATCTGACCTACTCAGCTGGCAGGAATGTGTGTTGCTATGGTTTCTGAGTCACCCTAATTTACCATGTGGCCTTCTATACCATGCGGTCTGTATGTTTTAAACTGTAGGTTTTAAATTCTGCTTAAGTTTAACTCTGCTTAAGGTGCAGTTTAGCTTGCTTTCTCCCCTTCTTTTAGCCTCCTCTTGTTTTGTTTTAGGCTCCTACTCTAAAGTAGACTCAGGTCTCTGCCCTGGGCTTTTTACTCTCGAGTAAACACTGGTTTTACTCAGAGTAGACCTGTTTAGATTTGGACTGCAATTCTCTTTAGAATCAGCTGTAGAATCTACTCAGAGTAGACCTGTTTAGATTTGGACTGCAATTTTCTTTAGAACCAGCTCCCAGGCTTGTCCAGTTTCTGCCCCTGTCTTTTAGATAGGTGCTTGTTTGTGTTTTGAATCTATTTAATTTCCCACCTAGCTTCTGTGCCTGTGTCCTAGCTACTGGACCTTACAATCCCCCTCCTCAGGTTATATTTAGTTCTACTTAAGCTAGGCTTAGTTCCTAGCTAGGCTTAGTTCTATCTTAAGTTTAAGGTAGCTTAAGGTAGCTTTAACCAAGTCCTTTACAGTTAATGGTAAATTAAAGTTAGACAAAGCTGCACAATTGAGAGAGTTCACTTACCTTCTCCTTGCTTACCCTCTCCTCGCCCAGCTGCTTAACTCGCTGTGTCTTTTTTTATCTTGCCACTTTGTCCCCGTGAGCCACTTCGTTCCCGTGAGGCCACTCGCTGCTCCTGAAAGGGCTCACTCGCAAACCAGCCCCAGATTTAAACTGTTGTGTAGCTCCTCCCCCTGCCTACCTGAAAGTTTGAAAAGACTGGCCTCTAAGGGGGGCAGGGCCTGATGTGGTTTACTGGCAGGAAATTCCTGTTGCTATTGTTCCTGCTGCTGCCTCAATTTACATCTGACCTACTCAGCTGGCAGGAATGTGTGTTGCTATGGTTTCTGAGTCACCCTAATTTACCATGTGGCCTTCTATACCATGCGGTCTGTATGTTTTAAACTGTAGGTTTTAAATTCTGCTTAAGTTTAACTCTGCTTAAGGTGCAGTTTAGCTTGCTTTCTCCCCTTCTTTTAGCCTCCTCTTGTTTTGTTTTAGGCTCCTACTCTAAAGTAGACTCAGGTCTCTGCCCTGGGCTTTTTACTCTTGAGTAAACACTGGTTTTACTCAGAGTAGACCTGTTTAGATTTGGACTGCAATTCTCTTTAGAATCAGCTGTAGAATCTACTCAGAGTAGACCTGTTTAGATTTGGACTGCAATTTTCTTTAGAACCAGCTCCCAGGCTTGTCCAGTTTCTGCCCCTGTCTTTTAGATAGGTGCTTGTTTGTGTTTTGAATCTATTTAATTTCCCACCTAGCTTCTGTGCCTGTGTCCTAGCTACTGGACCTTACAATCCCCCTCCTCAGGTTATATTTAGTTCTACTTAAGCTAGGCTTAGTTCCTAGCTAGGCTTAGTTCTATCTTAAGTTTAAGGTAGCTTAAGGTAGCTTTAACCAAGTCCTTTACAGTTAATGGTAAATTAAAGTTAGACAAAGCTGCACAATTGAGAGAGTTCACTTACCTTCTCCTTGCTTACCCTCTCCTCGCCCAGCTGCTTAACTCGCTGTGTCTTTTTTTATCTTGCCACTTTGTCCCCGTGAGCCACTTCGTTCCCGTGAGGCCACTCGCTGCTCCTGAAAGGGCTCACTCGCAAACCAGCCCCAGATTTAAACTGTTGTGTAGCTCCTCCCCCTGCCTACCTGAAAGTTTGAAAAGACTGGCCTCTAAGGGGGGCAGGGCCTGATGTGGTTTACTGGCAGGAAATTCCTGTTGCTATTGTTCCTGCTGCTGCCTCAATTTACATCTGACCTACTCAGCTGGCAGGAATGTGTGTTGCTATGGTTTCTGAGTCACCCTAATTTACCATGTGGCCTTCTATACCATGCGGTCTGTATGTTTTAAACTGTAGGTTTTAAATTCTGCTTAAGTTTAACTCTGCTTAAGGTGCAGTTTAGCTTGCTTTCTCCCCTTCTTTTAGCCTCCTCTTGTTTTGTTTTAGGCTCCTACTCTAAAGTAGACTCAGGTCTCTGCCCTGGGCTTTTTACTCTCGAGTAAACACTGGTTTTACTCAGAGTAGACCTGTTTAGATTTGGACTGCAATTCTCTTTAGAATCAGCTGTAGAATCTACTCAGAGTAGACCTGTTTAGATTTGGACTGCAATTTTCTTTAGAACCAGCTCCCAGGCTTGTCCAGTTTCTGCCCCTGTCTTTTAGATAGGTGCTTGTTTGTGTTTTGAATCTATTTAATTTCCCACCTAGCTTCTGTGCCTGTGTCCTAGCTACTGGACCTTACAATCCCCCTCCTCAGGTTATATTTAGTTCTACTTAAGCTAGGCTTAGTTCCTAGCTAGGCTTAGTTCTATCTTAAGTTTAAGGTAGCTTAAGGTAGCTTTAACCAAGTCCTTTACAGTTAATGGTAAATTAAAGTTAGACAAAGCTGCACAATTGAGAGAGTTCACTTACCTTCTCCTTGCTTACCCTCTCCTCGCCCAGCTGCTTAACTCGCTGTGTCTTTTTTTATCTTGCCACTTTGTCCCCGTGAGCCACTTCGTTCCCGTGAGGCCACTCGCTGCTCCTGAAAGGGCTCACTCGCAAACCAGCCCCAGATTTAAACTGTTGTGTAGCTCCTCCCCCTGCCTACCTGAAAGTTTGAAAAGACTGGCCTCTAAGGGGGGCAGGGCCTGATGTGGTTTACTGGCAGGAAATTCCTGTTGCTATTGTTCCTGCTGCTGCCTCAATTTACATCTGACCTACTCAGCTGGCAGGAATGTGTGTTGCTATGGTTTCTGAGTCACCCTAATTTACCATGTGGCCTTCTATACCATGCGGTCTGTATGTTTTAAACTGTAGGTTTTAAATTCTGCTTAAGTTTAACTCTGCTTAAGGTGCAGTTTAGCTTGCTTTCTCCCCTTCTTTTAGCCTCCTCTTGTTTTGTTTTAGGCTCCTACTCTAAAGTAGACTCAGGTCTCTGCCCTGGGCTTTTTACTCTCGAGTAAACACTGGTTTTACTCAGAGTAGACCTGTTTAGATTTGGACTGCAATTCTCTTTAGAATCAGCTGTAGAATCTACTCAGAGTAGACCTGTTTAGATTTGGACTGCAATTTTCTTTAGAACCAGCTCCCAGGCTTGTCCAGTTTCTGCCCCTGTCTTTTAGATAGGTGCTTGTTTGTGTTTTGAATCTATTTAATTTCCCACCTAGCTTCTGTGCCTGTGTCCTAGCTACTGGACCTTACAATCCCCCTCCTCAGGTTATATTTAGTTCTACTTAAGCTAGGCTTAGTTCCTAGCTAGGCTTAGTTCTATCTTAAGTTTAAGGTAGCTTAAGGTAGCTTTAACCAAGTCCTTTACAGTTAATGGTAAATTAAAGTTAGACAAAGCTGCACAATTGAGAGAGTTCACTTACCTTCTCCTTGCTTACCCTCTCCTCGCCCAGCTGCTTAACTCGCTGTGTCTTTTTTTATCTTGCCACTTTGTCCCCGTGAGCCACTTCGTTCCCGTGAGGCCACTCGCTGCTCCTGAAAGGGCTCACTCGCAAACCAGCCCCAGATTTAAACTGTTGTGTAGCTCCTCCCCCTGCCTACCTGAAAGTTTGAAAAGACTGGCCTCTAAGGGGGGCAGGGCCTGATGTGGTTTACTGGCAGGAAATTCCTGTTGCTATTGTTCCTGCTGCTGCCTCAATTTACATCTGACCTACTCAGCTGGCAGGAATGTGTGTTGCTATGGTTTCTGAGTCACCCTAATTTACCATGTGGCCTTCTATACCATGCGGTCTGTATGTTTTAAACTGTAGGTTTTAAATTCTGCTTAAGTTTAACTCTGCTTAAGGTGCAGTTTAGCTTGCTTTCTCCCCTTCTTTTAGCCTCCTCTTGTTTTGTTTTAGGCTCCTACTCTAAAGTAGACTCAGGTCTCTGCCCTGGGCTTTTTACTCTCGAGTAAACACTGGTTTTACTCAGAGTAGACCTGTTTAGATTTGGACTGCAATTCTCTTTAGAATCAGCTGTAGAATCTACTCAGAGTAGACCTGTTTAGATTTGGACTGCAATTTTCTTTAGAACCAGCTCCCAGGCTTGTCCAGTTTCTGCCCCTGTCTTTTAGATAGGTGCTTGTTTGTGTTTTGAATCTATTTAATTTCCCACCTAGCTTCTGTGCCTGTGTCCTAGCTACTGGACCTTACAATCCCCCTCCTCAGGTTATATTTAGTTCTACTTAAGCTAGGCTTAGTTCCTAGCTAGGCTTAGTTCTATCTTAAGTTTAAGGTAGCTTAAGGTAGCTTTAACCAAGTCCTTTACAGTTAATGGTAAATTAAAGTTAGACAAAGCTGCACAATTGAGAGAGTTCACTTACCTTCTCCTTGCTTACCCTCTCCTCGCCCAGCTGCTTAACTCGCTGTGTCTTTTTTTATCTTGCCACTTTGTCCCCGTGAGCCACTTCGTTCCCGTGAGGCCACTCGCTGCTCCTGAAAGGGCTCACTCGCAAACCAGCCCCAGATTTAAACTGTTGTGTAGCTCCTCCCCCTGCCTACCTGAAAGTTTGAAAAGACTGGCCTCTAAGGGGGGCAGGGCCTGATGTGGTTTACTGGCAGGAAATTCCTGTTGCTATTGTTCCTGCTGCTGCCTCAATTTACATCTGACCTACTCAGCTGGCAGGAATGTGTGTTGCTATGGTTTCTGAGTCACCCTAATTTACCATGTGGCCTTCTATACCATGCGGTCTGTATGTTTTAAACTGTAGGTTTTAAATTCTGCTTAAGTTTAACTCTGCTTAAGGTGCAGTTTAGCTTGCTTTCTCCCCTTCTTTTAGCCTCCTCTTGTTTTGTTTTAGGCTCCTACTCTAAAGTAGACTCAGGTCTCTGCCCTGGGCTTTTTACTCTCGAGTAAACACTGGTTTTACTCAGAGTAGACCTGTTTAGATTTGGACTGCAATTCTCTTTAGAATCAGCTGTAGAATCTACTCAGAGTAGACCTGTTTAGATTTGGACTGCAATTTTCTTTAGAACCAGCTCCCAGGCTTGTCCAGTCTCTGCCCCTGTCTTTTAGATAGGTGCTTGTTTGTGTTTTGAATCTATTTAATTTCCCACCTAGCTTCTGTGCCTGTGTCCTAGCTACTGGACCTTACAATCCCCCTCCTCAGGTTATATTTAGTTCTACTTAAGCTAGGCTTAGTTCCTAGCTAGGCTTAGTTCTATCTTAAGTTTAAGGTAGCTTAAGGTAGCTTTAACCAAGTCCTTTACAGTTAATGGTAAATTAAAGTTAGACAAAGCTGCACAATTGAGAGAGTTCACTTACCTTCTCCTTGCTTACCCTCTCCTCGCCCAGCTGCTTAACTCGCTGTGTCTTTTTTTATCTTGCCACTTTGTCCCCGTGAGCCACTTCGTTCCCGTGAGGCCACTCGCTGCTCCTGAAAGGGCTCACTCGCAAACCAGCCCCAGATTTAAACTGTTGTGTAGCTCCTCCCCCTGCCTACCTGAAAGTTTGAAAAGACTGGCCTCTAAGGGGGGCAGGGCCTGATGTGGTTTACTGGCAGGAAATTCCTGTTGCTATTGTTCCTGCTGCTGCCTCAATTTACATCTGACCTACTCAGCTGGCAGGAATGTGTGTTGCTATGGTTTCTGAGTCACCCTAATTTACCATGTGGCCTTCTATACCATGCGGTCTGTATGTTTTAAACTGTAGGTTTTAAATTCTGCTTAAGTTTAACTCTGCTTAAGGTGCAGTTTAGCTTGCTTTCTCCCCTTCTTTTAGCCTCCTCTTGTTTTGTTTTAGGCTCCTACTCTAAAGTAGACTCAGGTCTCTGCCCTGGGCTTTTTACTCTCGAGTAAACACTGGTTTTACTCAGAGTAGACCTGTTTAGATTTGGACTGCAATTCTCTTTAGAATCAGCTGTAGAATCTACTCAGAGTAGACCTGTTTAGATTTGGACTGCAATTTTCTTTAGAACCAGCTCCCAGGCTTGTCCAGTCTCTGCCCCTGTCTTTTAGATAGGTGCTTGTTTGTGTTTTGAATCTATTTAATTTCCCACCTAGCTTCTGTGCCTGTGTCCTAGCTACTGGACCTTACAATCCCCCTCCTCAGGTTATATTTAGTTCTACTTAAGCTAGGCTTAGTTCCTAGCTAGGCTTAGTTCTATCTTAAGTTTAAGGTAGCTTAAGGTAGCTTTAACCAAGTCCTTTACAGTTAATGGTAAATTAAAGTTAGACAAAGCTGCACAATTGAGAGAGTTCACTTACCTTCTCCTTGCTTACCCTCTCCTCGCCCAGCTGCTTAACTCGCTGTGTCTTTTTTTATCTTGCCACTTTGTCCCCGTGAGCCACTTCGTTCCCGTGAGGCCACTCGCTGCTCCTGAAAGGGCTCACTCGCAAACCAGCCCCAGATTTAAACTGTTGTGTAGCTCCTCCCCCTGCCTACCTGAAAGTTTGAAAAGACTGGCCTCTAAGGGGGGCAGGGCCTGATGTGGTTTACTGGCAGGAAATTCCTGTTGCTATTGTTCCTGCTGCTGCCTCAATTTACATCTGACCTACTCAGCTGGCAGGAATGTGTGTTGCTATGGTTTCTGAGTCACCCTAATTTACCATGTGGCCTTCTATACCATGCGGTCTGTATGTTTTAAACTGTAGGTTTTAAATTCTGCTTAAGTTTAACTCTGCTTAAGGTGCAGTTTAGCTTGCTTTCTCCCCTTCTTTTAGCCTCCTCTTGTTTTGTTTTAGGCTCCTACTCTAAAGTAGACTCAGGTCTCTGCCCTGGGCTTTTTACTCTCGAGTAAACACTGGTTTTACTCAGAGTAGACCTGTTTAGATTTGGACTGCAATTCTCTTTAGAATCAGCTGTAGAATCTACTCAGAGTAGACCTGTTTAGATTTGGACTGCAATTTTCTTTAGAACCAGCTCCCAGGCTTGTCCAGTCTCTGCCCCTGTCTTTTAGATAGGTGCTTGTTTGTGTTTTGAATCTATTTAATTTCCCACCTAGCTTCTGTGCCTGTGTCCTAGCTACTGGACCTTACAATCCCCCTCCTCAGGTTATATTTAGTTCTACTTAAGCTAGGCTTAGTTCCTAGCTAGGCTTAGTTCTATCTTAAGTTTAAGGTAGCTTAAGGTAGCTTTAACCAAGTCCTTTACAGTTAATGGTAAATTAAAGTTAGACAAAGCTGCACAATTGAGAGAGTTCACTTACCTTCTCCTTGCTTACCCTCTCCTCGCCCAGCTGCTTAACTCGCTGTGTCTTTTTTTATCTTGCCACTTTGTCCCCGTGAGCCACTTCGTTCCCGTGAGGCCACTCGCTGCTCCTGAAAGGGCTCACTCGCAAACCAGCCCCAGATTTAAACTGTTGTGTAGCTCCTCCCCCTGCCTACCTGAAAGTTTGAAAAGACTGGCCTCTAAGGGGGGCAGGGCCTGATGTGGTTTACTGGCAGGAAATTCCTGTTGCTATTGTTCCTGCTGCTGCCTCAATTTACATCTGACCTACTCAGCTGGCAGGAATGTGTGTTGCTATGGTTTCTGAGTCACCCTAATTTACCATGTGGCCTTCTATACCATGCGGTCTGTATGTTTTAAACTGTAGGTTTTAAATTCTGCTTAAGTTTAACTCTGCTTAAGGTGCAGTTTAGCTTGCTTTCTCCCCTTCTTTTAGCCTCCTCTTGTTTTGTTTTAGGCTCCTACTCTAAAGTAGACTCAGGTCTCTGCCCTGGGCTTTTTACTCTCGAGTAAACACTGGTTTTACTCAGAGTAGACCTGTTTAGATTTGGACTGCAATTCTCTTTAGAATCAGCTGTAGAATCTACTCAGAGTAGACCTGTTTAGATTTGGACTGCAATTTTCTTTAGAACCAGCTCCCAGGCTTGTCCAGTCTCTGCCCCTGTCTTTTAGATAGGTGCTTGTTTGTGTTTTGAATCTATTTAATTTCCCACCTAGCTTCTGTGCCTGTGTCCTAGCTACTGGACCTTACAATCCCCCTCCTCAGGTTATATTTAGTTCTACTTAAGCTAGGCTTAGTTCCTAGCTAGGCTTAGTTCTATCTTAAGTTTAAGGTAGCTTAAGGTAGCTTTAACCAAGTCCTTTACAGTTAATGGTAAATTAAAGTTAGACAAAGCTGCACAATTGAGAGAGTTCACTTACCTTCTCCTTGCTTACCCTCTCCTCGCCCAGCTGCTTAACTCGCTGTGTCTTTTTTTATCTTGCCACTTTGTCCCCGTGAGCCACTTCGTTCCCGTGAGGCCACTCGCTGCTCCTGAAAGGGCTCACTCGCAAACCAGCCCCAGATTTAAACTGTTGTGTAGCTCCTCCCCCTGCCTACCTGAAAGTTTGAAAAGACTGGCCTCTAAGGGGGGCAGGGCCTGATGTGGTTTACTGGCAGGAAATTCCTGTTGCTATTGTTCCTGCTGCTGCCTCAATTTACATCTGACCTACTCAGCTGGCAGGAATGTGTGTTGCTATGGTTTCTGAGTCACCCTAATTTACCATGTGGCCTTCTATACCATGCGGTCTGTATGTTTTAAACTGTAGGTTTTAAATTCTGCTTAAGTTTAACTCTGCTTAAGGTGCAGTTTAGCTTGCTTTCTCCCCTTCTTTTAGCCTCCTCTTGTTTTGTTTTAGGCTCCTACTCTAAAGTAGACTCAGGTCTCTGCCCTGGGCTTTTTACTCTCGAGTAAACACTGGTTTTACTCAGAGTAGACCTGTTTAGATTTGGACTGCAATTCTCTTTAGAATCAGCTGTAGAATCTACTCAGAGTAGACCTGTTTAGATTTGGACTGCAATTTTCTTTAGAACCAGCTCCCAGGCTTGTCCAGTCTCTGCCCCTGTCTTTTAGATAGGTGCTTGTTTGTGTTTTGAATCTATTTAATTTCCCACCTAGCTTCTGTGCCTGTGTCCTAGCTACTGGACCTTACAATCCCCCTCCTCAGGTTATATTTAGTTCTACTTAAGCTAGGCTTAGTTCCTAGCTAGGCTTAGTTCTATCTTAAGTTTAAGGTAGCTTAAGGTAGCTTTAACCAAGTCCTTTACAGTTAATGGTAAATTAAAGTTAGACAAAGCTGCACAATTGAGAGAGTTCACTTACCTTCTCCTTGCTTACCCTCTCCTCGCCCAGCTGCTTAACTCGCTGTGTCTTTTTTTATCTTGCCACTTTGTCCCCGTGAGCCACTTCGTTCCCGTGAGGCCACTCGCTGCTCCTGAAAGGGCTCACTCGCAAACCAGCCCCAGATTTAAACTGTTGTGTAGCTCCTCCCCCTGCCTACCTGAAAGTTTGAAAAGACTGGCCTCTAAGGGGGGCAGGGCCTGATGTGGTTTACTGGCAGGAAATTCCTGTTGCTATTGTTCCTGCTGCTGCCTCAATTTACATCTGACCTACTCAGCTGGCAGGAATGTGTGTTGCTATGGTTTCTGAGTCACCCTAATTTACCATGTGGCCTTCTATACCATGCGGTCTGTATGTTTTAAACTGTAGGTTTTAAATTCTGCTTAAGTTTAACTCTGCTTAAGGTGCAGTTTAGCTTGCTTTCTCCCCTTCTTTTAGCCTCCTCTTGTTTTGTTTTAGGCTCCTACTCTAAAGTAGACTCAGGTCTCTGCCCTGGGCTTTTTACTCTCGAGTAAACACTGGTTTTACTCAGAGTAGACCTGTTTAGATTTGGACTGCAATTCTCTTTAGAATCAGCTGTAGAATCTACTCAGAGTAGACCTGTTTAGATTTGGACTGCAATTTTCTTTAGAACCAGCTCCCAGGCTTGTCCAGTCTCTGCCCCTGTCTTTTAGATAGGTGCTTGTTTGTGTTTTGAATCTATTTAATTTCCCACCTAGCTTCTGTGCCTGT
Source organism: Plestiodon gilberti rubricaudatus (assembly GCA_026170595.1). NCBI lineage: Eukaryota > Metazoa > Chordata > Lepidosauria > Squamata > Scincidae > Plestiodon > Plestiodon gilberti. Next base: position 62,140,645 of record JANXHW010000005.1, read on the forward strand.
GTCCTAGCTACTGGACCTTACAATCCCCCTCCTCAGGTTATATTTAGTTCTACTTAAGCTAGGCTTAGTTCCTAGCTAGGCTTAGTTCTATCTTAAGTTTAAGGTAGCTTAAGGTAGCTTTAACCAAGTCCTTTACAGTTAATGGTAAATTAAAGTTAGACAAAGCTGCACAATTGAGAGAGTTCACTTACCTTCTCCTTGCTTACCCTCTCCTCGCCCAGCTGCTTAACTCGCTGTGTCTTTTTTTATCTTGCCACTTTGTCCCCGTGAGCCACTTCGTTCCCGTGAGGCCACTCGCTGCTCCTGAAAGGGCTCACTCGCAAACCAGCCCCAGATTTAAACTGTTGTGTAGCTCCTCCCCCTGCCTACCTGAAAGTTTGAAAAGACTGGCCTCTAAGGGGGGCAGGGCCTGATGTGGTTTACTGGCAGGAAATTCCTGTTGCTATTGTTCCTGCTGCTGCCTCAATTTACATCTGACCTACTCAGCTGGCAGGAATGTGTGTTGCTATGGTTTCTGAGTCACCCTAATTTACCATGTGGCCTTCTATACCATGCGGTCTGTATGTTTTAAACTGTAGGTTTTAAATTCTGCTTAAGTTTAACTCTGCTTAAGGTGCAGTTTAGCTTGCTTTCTCCCCTTCTTTTAGCCTCCTCTTGTTTTGTTTTAGGCTCCTACTCTAAAGTAGACTCAGGTCTCTGCCCTGGGCTTTTTACTCTCGAGTAAACACTGGTTTTACTCAGAGTAGACCTGTTTAGATTTGGACTGCAATTCTCTTTAGAATCAGCTGTAGAATCTACTCAGAGTAGACCTGTTTAGATTTGGACTGCAATTTTCTTTAGAACCAGCTCCCAGGCTTGTCCAGTCTCTGCCCCTGTCTTTTAGATAGGTGCTTGTTTGTGTTTTGAATCTATTTAATTTCCCACCTAGCTTCTGTGCCTGTGTCCTAGCTACTGGACCTTACAATCCCCCTCCTCAGGTTATATTTAGTTCTACTTAAGCTAGGCTTAGTTCCTAGCTAGGCTTAGTTCTATCTTAAGTTTAAGGTAGCTTAAGGTAGCTTTAACCAAGTCCTTTACAGTTAATGGTAAATTAAAGTTAGACAAAGCTGCACAATTGAGAGAGTTCACTTACCTTCTCCTTGCTTACCCTCTCCTCGCCCAGCTGCTTAACTCGCTGTGTCTTTTTTTATCTTGCCACTTTGTCCCCGTGAGCCACTTCGTTCCCGTGAGGCCACTCGCTGCTCCTGAAAGGGCTCACTCGCAAACCAGCCCCAGATTTAAACTGTTGTGTAGCTCCTCCCCCTGCCTACCTGAAAGTTTGAAAAGACTGGCCTCTAAGGGGGGCAGGGCCTGATGTGGTTTACTGGCAGGAAATTCCTGTTGCTATTGTTCCTGCTGCTGCCTCAATTTACATCTGACCTACTCAGCTGGCAGGAATGTGTGTTGCTATGGTTTCTGAGTCACCCTAATTTACCATGTGGCCTTCTATACCATGCGGTCTGTATGTTTTAAACTGTAGGTTTTAAATTCTGCTTAAGTTTAACTCTGCTTAAGGTGCAGTTTAGCTTGCTTTCTCCCCTTCTTTTAGCCTCCTCTTGTTTTGTTTTAGGCTCCTACTCTAAAGTAGACTCAGGTCTCTGCCCTGGGCTTTTTACTCTCGAGTAAACACTGGTTTTACTCAGAGTAGACCTGTTTAGATTTGGACTGCAATTCTCTTTAGAATCAGCTGTAGAATCTACTCAGAGTAGACCTGTTTAGATTTGGACTGCAATTTTCTTTAGAACCAGCTCCCAGGCTTGTCCAGTTTCTGCCCCTGTCTTTTAGATAGGTGCTTGTTTGTGTTTTGAATCTATTTAATTTCCCACCTAGCTTCTGTGCCTGTGTCCTAGCTACTGGACCTTACAATCCCCCTCCTCAGGTTATATTTAGTTCTACTTAAGCTAGGCTTAGTTCCTAGCTAGGCTTAGTTCTATCTTAAGTTTAAGGTAGCTTAAGGTAGCTTTAACCAAGTCCTTTACAGTTAATGGTAAATTAAAGTTAGACAAAGCTGCACAATTGAGAGAGTTCACTTACCTTCTCCTTGCTTACCCTCTCCTCGCCCAGCTGCTTAACTCGCTGTGTCTTTTTTTATCTTGCCACTTTGTCCCCGTGAGCCACTTCGTTCCCGTGAGGCCACTCGCTGCTCCTGAATAGAAGATATTATTATATTCCGCCCCGGAATGCCTCCTCCCAACTGCCCTCCACGACCGGTGGAGAGCTCACCTGCCTCCAGTGGGCACAGCTCCATCCCCGGTGGAGGCATCCTGGCTCTGGCCTCCACACCAGCAAGACAGTCCTCCGCGCTATCGCAATGTGCATTATGGCACGTTTACGACAGTTCGGAGCTTAGTCCCACCAGCAGAGGCTGGCGTAGGATTGGGCTCTGAGTTGCTTTATTTAACATTGTTTAATTGTCATTGTTTTATTTTAAATTTGTTAGTTACTCTGGGAAGTTTTGCTTGAAGTTGCCAAGTAAAAATTCTATAAATAAATGAAACAGTGAATAGTGAGACTATGTAAGAGGAAGAATAACTGAGCAAAAATCAAATTCTGACTAATAAGTGACATTGAATGTAATCATTTGGAAGGCAAATGCTACAGAGGGAATACTTGATGGTTATGTTTCTGCTGAGATAGTCTGAATGACTTTCAAAGCTGCAGAGTAACTTGCAGATTTAGAGATTGGGCCATACATTAGAATATACAGAGGAACAAGTGCTGGCATACATTAATACATGATCATGCTATCACTTTCAGTTGATGTCTCAGTTGCATTGGCTTGTGTGAGGCTATGAAGTTCTAGTGTGCAGTGCAGGATATAGAGAGGAAAATTAGCAAGTCATTAAGGAAATGACTGGAGAGCAGTTGATGACAAATGGCCAACATCAGCTCATTTCCATTGCCGAGAGCTTGAAGCAGGATGCTACCTGTAGTCAGTGCTGACTCAGATCACAGGGCAGTTATTTGTACCTACAGCCTTCAGTGTTCCTCATGATATTGTTGTTACTGGAATGATAATGCTGTACAAAGGGTAGAGGAACATCTGTGATAATGATTCTGAGAGAATAATAGAGTGGGATTGAGGAGCTGAGGTGGTGTACCAGAAAAAAAAATCATGTTCAAGTAAAAGAGAAGTCAGTCACAGGCTATTTGAGTAGTTTTGGAACGGTGTCCTGGGAACCTCTGGGGTTCCTTTGAAGCTTATCAAAATTACTCAATTAAAAGAATATATTTTATGACTCACACCCTCCTTCAAAGGAATTCAAGGTAGAATACAAGAATATAAAAGGGGCAGTTATCCCACCTCATGTATCCTCATAATAGCCTGAATGGCCCATCTAGAGTTCAGTCTGGTTGGACTTTGGCCAAGGGTCCACCTGTTTGGGTCAGCCCTTGAATCCTCAATAATGGTGCCAGCGGCAACAGCTAACATGACTTCAGGAGCAAGCAGCCTGCTTGAAGCAGGGTACCATGGGGCCCAGTAGGACTTTGTCCCAGGGCTCCCAGCACCCTGGAGCCAGAACTAGGTCCAGTGAACTTCACTGCTGAGTGGACACTGGAATGCAGTTCACCCTGTCCAAGTCCAATGCTCTGTTCATTAACACACACTTGCTCTTCATGAAACACAACTGGTCTATCACTCAGCGTGAATACGCAGTGCACTTTGAAACATGGCTCAGAATCTTCTATATACAGTGCTTGCAGTTGCTGATTGGCTTATCAGTCCTCCATGAGGTTCTGTTGGAGGCAATCATAAGCCATTGTACAGCGAATAACCTATCCTATAACGAGCCTTGTTTTGCCTTGTAAAGTGATTTTATCACATTGTGAGCCCATTGTAAAGTGGGGAACTACTGTCTTGGTAGACGTGTGTGCGTGTGAATGAGACTGTTGGCAACCCTTGGGGCCAATCACTTGCTCTCATCTTAACCTACTTCACAGGGTTGCTGTGAAGATAAAAAGTAAGGGGGGGTGGGACACTGTGTGCTACCATGAGCTCCTTGCCATATATAAATAATAAAAACCACTGGATCATTCCTTGCATAAGAGTAGAAAATTAAAGCATCTCCATAGGGTTTCCAGTTTGCTAAAATAAGTATCTCTCTCTCTTCAGCTTCCACCCCCCCTTTATTTTTACTCAAGTAGACAAGCAGCAAAAGTTAATCTCAGGCCATTTTTGGACACGGATAGACTCTGTTCCTTGACCACTGGATTTTGCCCATGTGAAACAGATTTTTTTCTCTCTCAAATTTTCATGGGTTGGCTATCTTGTGACATCACTAGGCCCCACATCAGAAATCTCAGGTTTGGGGATGTATACAGCCTGGCACCCCTCACACCTCATCTGCAGTTTCCTTCCTTTTCCCTGTTTTCAAAAGGCAAGCAGCAAACGGGGAACAGCTGCAGTCTGATTTTACAAATACCCCCCAGAACTCACTTCACTCCAAGTCTCTTGTTGGTTGATGTAGGCTCCAGTGGTGGCAATATAGTAACATATGTCTACCACCACCTTGCAAAGCTCTGGAATCTATCTCCATGCCCTGATCCTTCCTCACTAGTAATACAAATGTGTGGAGAAATAAGGAATCTTCTGGAGGCAGAAGATAACAGGACTGGTGGTTCAGCCATGGTGGGCAGGCCCCTGAAATAGGATGGTGTTTGATTCTGCTAGCCACTGCCACTGAACAAGAGCCTTATGCCACAGGCTTGATATACTCATACCTTTAGCCAGTGATGTAGACTTGAGTCTATTGACTCAGACTTGAGTCGGACTAAAGTCGCGTCAATGACTTGACTCACACTTGACTCGGAGATTGTAAAAGACTCGAAAGACTCGACTTGAGACTTGGAGCCTTTTACAAGAACTCCAGTTTTATTCCGGTTTAAACCCACTTTCCCCATTACATAGATAGGGACTCGCAACTCACAACCAAAGACTTGGGACTTGACTTGAGACTTGGACCCAGAGACTTGAGACTTGACTCGAGACTTGGAGTCAGAGACTTGATCCAGATCCCTGACTTTAGCTGGGAATTTACTTACTGTGTTTATTGTATTTTTATTTTGGGGAGAGGGGAAAAAAAGCAGGACCGACCTTATGGTACTTTGCAAATTAGGAACACACAAAGTTCTGCTGTAATCTTGCAGCTGCTCTCTCTATTAAGTAGGAAATGGATACTCCCCTGTCTCCCAATTTATGATCATGTATTCTAACCATTCCTACAGGCCTTCCTTATCTGCTTTCTGATTTCCCTTTGTCATCATCCTCTGGAGACCAGTAAGCATCTCGTAACTGTTTCACAGGATCCTTCCCTGCACGGTCGGTTGCCATTCCTGCAGCAGTGAGATACCCTTGTCACTCCCTGCCCTGGGGCTGATATGCTTCTTCATCCATATAGCTGAGTATCCCCCTGTGTCTTTTTGAAGCTTTCTTTTCCATAAACTTTGTCCCAGAATTTTAATGTCCAAGTCTGTTTCCTGATGTAGGTAAATCGACCAATTATATCATATTTCACCGTGCACTTGTGTCTTGCAGTTTTATGTTTTGGAAACCAGAATTTAGAATATCTGCTTGGAAAATAAAGTTTTTTAAAAAGGTTCTCCCTTTTTATCCATATCATACCTAGTGAACAGTGTTGTGGAATATGGGCGCAATGCCACCTGCAGGAATCCAGGGGGCAGTGTGTATTGATGCCTGAGTCCCCTTACCTGCGCTTTGTGGTACCTATATGTGTCCCTTGTGTAACTTCCTTCCTCCCTTTCTCCCACATGTTCCCACTCATCCCTTCCTGACCACTGAAGCAGCAACATCAAAGCTGCTGCACTCTGTCCTCAATGACAAGTAGTCATTGCTGAAGAGCATTTCCCCTTTTTCATCCATGTAAAGAGAATATCTGTAGGGCTCTCTGTTCCCTAAGTTGTAGGAGGCTCTGATACCTTGGAAGATGCATACAATTGTGAAATTATAAGGTATTTCCTTTTTCTCCAAACCTTAACTGCCTCTGCTCCTTGCATGTGTTTATTAATAGCAGCAAACTGGCTGGATGGTGGAATAACCCATAGGAAAAGGGTCCTTCTGTTGATGGCTCTGCTTGCAAGAACCCCAACCCCCCGTTTCCATTTCCTTTGTATACGATTCCAAATCATTCATCAATGTGTAGTTGGGGAAGAGGATTGCTTAGGCAGTAATGCTTAGCGTTCTACTATCCTCACTGGCCTCTTCCAGACACCCAGATGAGAGGGGGCAGCCCAAGACTTTTAGGTGTCTTTGGTGGGACACCAAATACTCTCATTGCTCTAGCCTCCTCTTCCCCTTCTCAGTGGTAGTGCAAAAAGCCAGTCACACTTCTCCTCCTCTTGGCAATCCAGAATTGATTGAAAAGGAATAGGGGACAGAGTGAGAGAGAGAGAGAGAGAGAGAGAGAGAGAGAGAGAGAGAGAGAGAGAGAGAGAGAGAGAGAGAAAATAGTGGTCCTCTCCCCACCACTGTCCCCATCTCCACACTTCCTGTTCCACTTCATCTCCAATCCAGCATGTTGAGGAAGAACTGGAGGGGCTCTTTGTGCCGCCACAGCAGCAGCAGGGTGAGGGGCAGATGAGGCAGAGGCATCAGGGGCAGAGATAGAAGGGTTGGGAGGTGTTATCCGCCTGATTATCCTGATTATCACTTCAGTTATGAAGCTGGCCCTGCAGATGAGCTCTGGATCTCTCTAGCCCAGCTGTTCTTAGCCCTTCAAGCCTGGCTTCCAGCCACTGCCCACTTCCTGTCTCTGCCATGTGCCTGACACAGCACATGAGATAAGAGAACATATCTCCGTCACCTGGCAGTGCGGCTAGCCTTGCTATGACTCCTCTGTGATAGGTGAGGCTGTGCCTTCCTTGTCAAAGCAATATAGAGCAATCCGCCCCTGCTGTGTCATGCTCCTCCGTTCATTGGTCTCCTCCAGCTATGGTTTCAAGGCCAAAACCCCCACCCCACAGGGTCTGCAGGGCCATTCTTGACTCATAATCATCTGTACTTTCCTGGCTCTGCTGATTTATTGTGTGCTAATAATTTATTGATTTAAACATGTTGTTTAATTCTTGCAATTTATTACATTCACACCTCTATTTTCCATGCAATAGGTCTGAATGGACTCAAAATGCAATCCATTGTGTCATATCGCAGAGGGGAAGAACTTTTCAAAGCCGGCCCTTTTTTTGCTCACTTGTGAAGAAGGTTTTTAAGTGTTGAAATTCTGAAGAGAAAACCCAGGTACACAGCCATTATTAAACCGGTTGACTACATCATTCTTTCGAGTAATTGCTGTTATTTAAAGGAGCCTTGGAGCTGCCTCTCAATGTCAAACCATTTTTCCAAGATATTGACAAATGGGAGTAATATTATTTAAGGTCACAGCTCCTGTCAAAATGAGTATCACATGTCCAAGGTTAAAATAGTAATTCAGAATTTGTCCTGCATGCACCTATTTTACTTGTCATATTTTAATGCCAGGGTAAATTGCCATGGAGGGACTAATCCTGCAATTATAATTAGCCAAGTGTGTAAATCTACTTCAAAGAAATGTGTGCTCTCAGTCTACCCAGTAAGTTAGACTTAAAAGACTACCAGTCAAGAGATTCATGGCTTATTTACTCTGAGAAAAAAAAACATGGAGTTGCCTCATGGGCTGAAATAGTGACTGCTCTTTGCTAATCCATGTCTAGTTTGTGTCTTATTTATTTATTTATTTATTTATTTATTTCTGTATTTATATACCGCCTTTCTTACCCTCAGATTGCTCTTCAGATGTTATTCAAGGCGGTTTACATAGGCAGGCTTATCTAGATCCGATAAGGATCTTTACAATATTGTTCTGTATAGAACCCTACAATTCCAGCTGTTTTCCTCCATGGTGTAGTCATCTTCACTAGCTGCTGAACACAAGCCTCGAGCTCTCTGCAGGACGCCACAGATCATGCTGAACAGGGAAACATTTTTCCAGTTGTCATTGCTCTGTCACTGACATTCTCAGCATTCCAGTCTGTTCTCTCACATCACCGCACCACGCAACAGTGACTCCTCTCTGCCACCGAGGGTCATGACAGCTTATCAGTGACTTCCTGGTCTCCCTTCCAGCACGAAAACTGACTGTTCCTGCTTAGCTTCCGGCAGTTCAACCTCGGGACCACACCTCCTGCCTTAGAATCCATGTCTATTCTGGACACAGGTGCTCAAGCATTTTCTTAAATCTGGCCAGTCTCGAAGTCTGGATTCCTCCCCTTATTTCAGAAGCTCCCTCCAAGACACAGGCAAAAAAAACTTTAACACCCTCCTCACACACAAACATTCACATCCCATGTGACTTCATGAGAACTGGTGTAGAATAGCAGCTAAGCGACAGAGCTGTGACTCAGGACTTAACTGGTTTGAATCTTGCCTCTGCCCTGAACTGAATAGGTGATCTTTAGCAAGTCACTCCCTCTCAGCCTCAGCTGCACATATGGGGAAGATAATAATACCTTATAGCATCTATTTTCAACTGGTGTGCTGTGGCACATTGGTGTGCCACGAAAGGTCCACAGGTGTGCCGCAGGAATGTGGAGCACAGCGGTTGAAAATTGCTGAAAAACGCTTCCGGGTTTTGCGGCTCTAAGGAGCTGGCGGAGGAAGAGGGACTACAGACAGTTGACCTAGAATCAGAGCCACAGAACCCGGAAGAGTCTCCTGGAAGCCGGAAGTGACATCACAAGAGTTGAAGAACATAGAGAAAACCAGAGAGGTCAGTGTGCCATGAGAAGAAAAACATTGAAAATCGCTGCCTTACAGGGTTGTTGAAGGATTACCTAAAAATAATAAGTGGGAAATATTTTACATGCTCCAAAAAGTGCTAGACAGAAATGAAGTATATTACTGAGTGCTCTGACAGGTGCTCTGTCAGAGTTTTCTCCTCTCTCCTGCTTACCTGAGTGCTATACAGAGCCTCTGTTGTGACACCTTTGCCTCCATTTTGGCTCACAAGGGAGATATCAGTTGAGGAGATGCATAATGCAGAGGGATGGGGTTTGGTTGGGGACTAGATAGAAAGCCAATGAAGGCCACACTGAGTCCTCTGGCCATAGTTGCCTATTCCTGCGTGAGGCTCTTTCAAGCTTTTCATACAGAGCCTTCATCTACTGGGAGGTGTTCAATCACACCAGTTTTTTGTGCTTCCTCTAGAACTCCCCTTTTACTCCTTTGGAATACAAGCTGCCTGGATCAGCAGATGATTATCTGATCTGGTGCAGTAGCATAGCCAGTCCACGGCCCGGGGGGGGAAGGGTGTGTGCAGTGCCCCTGAGTGACTGCAGCAGTCTCCTGGCGAGAAGGAGCCGCGGCGGCAGTTTTTTGCTCTGCAACTGCTGTTTTGTAACAGAGTGGCTGCGTTTGCAGCCGCGGAGTATTTTTGCGCCAATTTCAGCTCTTTTTTGAGCCCTCCTGCCCGCCCCATACCTTAGAAGGCTTCAAATGAAGCCTTCCAGGAGTGCAGGGGTGGGGCAATTACGCAAAAATTGTCATCACACACCCCTCCGGGAAGACTTGTCACATCACCGATGGTGTCTCAGAGGAGTGGCCAAACAGGCTGCAACCATTGGAAATGGCCTATTTTTCTCTTCCTTGTCTCTTAAGTGGTGTGATATTCTCAAGGTATAAATCTCCCACATCTACTCGTCTGGTCACCTCTTCCATATGGAGACCTTTCACCCCCACCCACCTACTGCTCCTTGGATTAGTCACATGGATGATCTCACCTAGTCAGGGATCTATACAATAAATGGGATGCTACATGGCTAATCGTATTTAGCTACGTGATGACTTCATGGATGGCAGATAAGAACACTCAAATGAATAAGTGAGCATTTTGCAAAGAGTGTTGAAAAATCATCACAAAGGGGGTGGATTTGGGTTTGTTTTGTTTTAGTGCTGTTGAAGATGTTGACAAAAATATATGAGTACTGCAGTTTTAAAAATGTTGAGCTGAAAAAAAATCTATGCCATCCGGCTGGCTCCTTCTCTTCAGAGAAAAAGAGCTTTGTGCCCATATATTGAAACACTCTATCCCTGTGGTTTCTGAAATATTACAAGTCTATATTCCACATTAAAACTTCCTATTTTCCTCCAGATAATGTCGCTTTACAGCTCTTGGGGTTTGCCAGAAAGAATCAGGCCCTATCAGCAGAGTCAAAGGCGATTACATCGCCCTATAGCCATTGCGAATTTCTGTGGCTCAATTAAGCATGTACAGCATGCCCAGCCACTGAGGCTCTGTTTATTCAGTGAAAGTGCTCTGTAATTTATTTAAAATAATCCATCTTTAACAAATAAAGAGGCCTTTGATGGCCCATCGCTGTAGGCATCCATTTAAGCGCTCCGTCTTGACGGTCTGTTTTGCTGGTTTAAGTTAAATACCTGACAAAAGTGATTCAGTTTTTGGGGGGAGAAATCAAACCTTGTATGCACGGTATTTATTTTCTTTTACACCCATAATCAGTTAGTATTTCATTTTTCCTCTAACCCATTACCCATTAAAAATGATTAATGCTTTTGGGTTATGATAATAACAAATTGTGACAACCTGCTATTTCTTTTCTGGCCTAAAAATGCATACGGATTGTTCCTTATTCGTAGTGCTAATGAGGAATCATGATAACTTCTTGCATATGCACTGAACATTAGAAGTTTATGTGCTGTATTTTTTTTAAAAACAATAACAGCATCATTTTCTTTCTGAAACACCTCTCTCTCTCTCTCTCTCATAAGAAGAGCCTTATCCATCAAACGAACTGGCGCAGCTGGTTCATCTCTGATCATCAAAGATTGCATTCCAAATCCCTGGTAAGTGACGTTACGTGTAACATTGGAAAATTCCCAAGCTAGATTTTCTCTCCATCTGATGATGAACAGCCATTAAAACATGCCTGGGGAATAGGAGAAAAACACAGCACTAAGTTTTCACAAGAGAGGCAAAGAGTTTCCTCTGGTTGGAGAATTGCCTTTTCAGAGGTTAAGGAGGAATAAAGTTATGACAGCTCTAATGGCCTCTCCTGTCCAGCACTCAAATGATTTAGCTCCATCTTCTCTTCTCCAGAGAATAATGCCAGAGGGGTGAAATAAGCCCTTTAGACCCCTGTCAAACACTGCAGGTCTCAAACCAGAAGAAGCCTTGTAGTCCAGGGTCCACTTCTGAACTCCCTGTACCAGTGGGCTTGAGACCAACTGATCCCACTGCTTACTACATAGCTCCAAGATCCACTGCACTTCCTATTCTTCCCTGCCTACCAGTCCTTCTGCCCCAGGTACATAGTTACCATCTTCCAAGCAGTGTGAGTCTCAACCTTCCTAGCACCACTATAACCTGGTCCTGGATGCCTTTTCAGTCAGATCCAGAACATAACTGCCTTGCTGTACTTGGACTAGAAGCTGAAGTCACTGAAACATACAACTGTTTTGCTCATAGTGGCTATTTTTAACCTTTCCTGTTAATGGCTTCATGTCCATAGGACAGCTCCTGTCAAAATCATTGGCTATAAGCAGAAGCTAAGATTTTTCTTGTCACAAAAATGCCAACTCAGGGTCAAATCGTTGACAAGCAAAATGGTAGTTCCTACTTTTTCAGTAAACTGCTGAAAAACCGCTTCACCGCACAAACAGGCTTAAAAGCCAGTTTTATTTGCCCTGCCCTGCCTCCAAGGACCTCTGGGTGGCATAGGCATATATGGTTCTTCCCTCTCCAACCATTTTCTCCTTACAACAACCCTGTGAGGTGGGTTAAGCTGATGACTGGTCCAGGGTCACCTCACCTCATAGACTTCACAGCGGAGCGAGTCACCCTGTTCCAAGCCCAGCACGCTAACCATTACACCATACTGTCACATCACCTTGTGGTGATGGCGGAACACTCTAGCAGAGCTGCCATGCTTCACACTTCCTGCCAGCTCTGATGGTGGAACACACGTTCCACCAGCAGAGCCCAGAGGATAGTATTGGGCTGTAAGCCACATTACTGACTCTTTGTTCAATAGCATATGCAAGGGGGTCAATCCAGATCGAGACTAAACCAGGAGATCTTTTACAGAAAGGGCTGCACGCTTAGGCATCAACAACGACATGAAGCATTCTTTTGACAATAAATTTATAATAAACCTGCATAAAATTGGTCAGGGACACCTGCTGATATACAAACTTTCCCATAATTTGAGACAGTCTGTCAAGGTCAGGAAGGCAATTGGACATTCTCTGTGGTGGACTGCTGTGTTTACAATATACACTTCTGAGCTTTACGTCCCAAGCAAAAGAAATCTAATATGCCTAATCCCTTTAATGTGGGTTTTCCCATTGTCTTACTGGTCATTTTTTTAGCGCTTTAGTGTTTTATATGCTGCTGTTTCAGAGTGTTAGCTGAGTTTTGTCAACTGCTGTTTTTATATCATTTTAGGCCTTTTTAAACCTGAGGTCTTAATTTTATTTTATTATTTATAAGCCCTCTCCACCATCTCTATAAAATTTTCAGCCCAATCCAACCTAAATCCCCATGTGGTAAGCTACACTGCATCCCATAGGGGATTTTTGGCTACTGGAGGTCTCCTCAGGGTAAGGGGACATTTGTCCCCAGCAGCAGCAATGGGTCAACTCAGATGTGTGCCAGCGATATCGCTGGTGCAAGTCTGCATTGATCTGTGCAGGCAGGTCAGGTCTGGGAAGGGCTTTGGAATTTGGTGCATGCTAGAGCTGCCAATCCCACCCCCCTCCCAGGCCTGATCCACTCACCCCCTCCCCATGACCTCCCTGTTCCACCTCCTCCTGCCCTGTTCAGCCCCCCTCCCTGCCCTCCTTCTGCCCCTGCGCTGGACCTACCTGCTCCGACAGACCTCTGTTGCTCCACCAGCGCCAGCGGGATGGTTCCAGCCTCCCACCCAGCGCACCTTGGCCTTGCACTACCACAAAGTACTTTATGGCACTTTTGTGGCAGCATGCGCCCGCGTTCCACCAACACAGGCCCTCAATAGTATAGGGCCAAAAGACATTGTATGCAGTGGCAATACGTTCATATAGAAAGTCCTACCTCTAACAGCACAATCCTAGGCATATCTACTCGGCAATAAGCCCCATGGAGTTTAATGGAACTTACTCCTGGTAAGCGTGCATAGGGTGTCAGCCTTAGAATTGCAGCCCTAAGTCAGAGTGGAAGAATCCGTCCATCTGGAGAAAGCTGCTCCAGAAAACGACCTGCAGTTTCCTGTACGGCTATTCCAGGCTCTTTCTAAGTCTGTGTGGATTTCTTTACCATTGTGTTTAACCAGGAACAAGGGTATTATTGTGGCTATATAAAGTTCAAATTAATAGCTATGAGACCCTGTTCTTTAGTGGCATGCTTCCAGGATCCTCTTTCAATGTCTGCATGTCACGGGAATTGGCCAGTAAAATCTGCTTTGCAGGATCACTGAGTGTCCAGTGTACCATTTTTTTTCACTGCTATGCTGAAGTTTATTTTTGTGAAAAGCGTATCACAGAGGTTCTAGTTGAGGCCCAGACTGACTGTGCCTGGCTACTTATGATATTGCTCAAGGCAATTGGCAAGGGAGCAAGCAACTACAAATTGGCCATGTGATAGATCCCCTATTTGATGCATTTGACTCAAGCACACAGGGAATTAAAAAAAATTGGCTATGGTTTCAGTGTTTTTCTGTTAATCTGAACAAAATTAATCTTGGACAGATGGCCACTTCACCCCTACATAGGGCTTTACATATTGGGTCAAACTACATATTACAGTAGGGCCCCCATATCTGCGGGTGATACGTTCCAGGGCGTCCCCCCCCCCGTGGATACATGAAAATATTGGAGGGGGCAAACGCCCCCTCCACATTTTTCTGAGCCCCCTGCACGTACGCACATGGGGGAGGGGGCATCCGCTATCCGTAGATAAGTGAATCTGCGGATAGTGGGGGGGCTGTACCCAGAATCCATAATGTGGTATGGTAGGTTTTGAGGGTGTGTTTTTTTAAACTCACACACACACACACACACACACACACACACACACACACACACACCAGTGGCTGGGAAGCTGTAAAGTAGGATGGAACTGTGGCAAGGAAAGGGGAGCATTTGGCCCTGCCACAGTTCCAATGCTGACTGTAATGCGTAATGCTCCAGCCGCCCCGATGGAGCTACTCGGATGTGCGCCAGCTATTTTGCCTGTGTAATGGTGGCCACACTGAGGAAGGGGGATAGGATATGGCGGAGGAGGCCGCTGCCGATCCCTTGTCCTTCCCAGGCCGGGCCGACCAATCCCAACCCTCTCTGCCAGCGCCGCTTACCTTACAGCACGTTTGCGCAGAGGCGAAATTGGGCGGAGCGGGCGGAGCACCCGCTCCGGGCGCCATCGCCCGAAGGGCACCCTGCCCGGCACCCCGCCCACGAGTCCGAGTCGGAGACTTGAGTCCGACCGCCCCCTCAATCGGGAGAGCCGGCTCGGGGACGTCTTCCCCGGCCGGCTGCCCGGGGCCTTCTAAGGAAGGCGCGCGAGAACGGTATTTATACCGTTCTTTTTGCGCATGCTCAGACTGTTACTGAGGGAAAAAGCCTGCCCTTTTCCCTCAGTAAGTCTGAGCATGCGCAAAAAGAACGGTATAAATACCGTTCTTGCGTGCCTTCCTTAGAAGGCCCCGGGCAGCCGGCCGGGGAAGACGTCCCCGAGCCGGCTCTCCCAGTTGAGGGGGGGTCGCCGCCTCCCGGAGCGCGCAAGCCTCCTCCTCCCGGAGTGCACTGCCCCCCCTCCAGATTAATTATAGGGGCGCCACACACCCCATTGCTCCGGGCGCCAACGGGGATAGTGACACCCCTGCGTTTGCGACACCCTAGACTGGCAGAGCGGTTGCTCCACTGGTCTATACTTGGACAGGATTGCACTGATAGTCTCATCTGTAATTTGATAATAACACTGATCTACCTTGCAGGGCTGTTGTAAAGCACTAAGAACTACTGAAATAATAGTTGTCAGGGGCATTGAATACTCAAGTAGCACTGCATACATTGAGTATTATAGTTACTCCCCCTGCCTTTTTTTTTTCGTTAAATAAAGTAAAACGCTATTTTCCTCTAAACTAAGTTTACTTAAGAATTTGGGTTGGCTCAAATGCAATGACATGATGTTTCTGTCAGAGCAGAATAAAGAACGGTAAATTCAAAGACAAAGGAGAGCAGTTAACTTGAGTTCAGTTTAACCAGACGAATAGCCAATGACGCCACACGTTTCTTTAGAAGAAGGGCTCTCCTCGTCCCCTTTCCCCTCCCCCAAATATTCCACTGCCAGCCATCTGTTGATAATTACTGTCCAGTCTCTGCTGAGAACTTGTGATATTTAATATTTCCTCACCACTTGAACAAATAAGCGATAATAACTGCAAGGTACTTGACCACAGGAGTAGAAAGATGTATAGCATGAAAGAGTCAGTGTACACCTTGGTTTATGAAAACAACTTTGTTTTCTATTAGAGATTAGGATAAATCCTAGCTCTTGAGAGCTGAGAGAATAGGTTCATTGAGCTGGACGATGTCTCAGGAAGAAAAAAGGTTAAGCGCTTAAAGCCACAAATAAAGGACTTTATAAGAAGAGAATAAATATCCCCATGTCAGTATTTCATATGTACTGTCTTTAGACTAAAAGTGCTTTTCCAAATATTCCACAAGTTGGGTCCAGAAATATTCCCATCAGTTGCAATTATTCCTTTACCATTTTCCTATTAAAATTGCACTACCTGTTTTCACAGAAAATAAAAGTGTGGAGTGTGTCCTTACTGGAAGCAATGGGTTAAAAACACATCACTGTCTCCATGTATTTTATTTTTCACATGTTTATACTGCCCTTCCTCCAAAGAGCTCAGGGTGGTGTACATAGTTCATTCCCTCCTTTTGTCCTCACAACAACCACTTTCAAACTGAGTGGTTCCCCCCCCCTTCCCCTCACAGTTGCCATCAACTGTCCTGTTAAGGTCACCAACTCAGACAGAAGCTATACCTGGTTGGTTTGTTGGGTTTTTCCTAACATGAGGTAATGTTGGAAATTCCCAGAGAACCTGTTAAGATCTCCAGGATTGCTGTCAGTAGTCTGCCTGGAGACCGGCAGTCAACACAGGGGAAGGAATGAGGATGCGTGGTGAGTATTGGATTGGGACCTAAATCCTTCGTGATAAGTATGACGAGTGCCCATGGAACAGTGTGACGCAAAATGTACACACCTGTATGCATAGATTGGCACAGTTTATTCTGGGAGAAAAAATTGTATTTTTCTCAGGGTGTACTTGGAAAGAATTTGGATTGATGTGAGATTCAAGCAGGTATTGAAACAGTGGATAAATATTTGAGTGCTTGCTAAGACAAGCAGATATGAAGGGTGCCAAATATTGGAGTACATTTTAAGCTTTTGTCTCTTGTTTTCCAATGTTATCAAGCACCTTATTCTTCTGTTAGCCTGCAATTTACAGTCCAATCCTAACTCCCCATGTGGGGATGCAGCTGTGCCAACATGGCTTCTGCTGTATCCCACAGGGGAGTTTGGGCATCTTGTAGCCTCCTCGGGATAAGGGAACATTTGTTCCCTTGCCCCAGGGTAAGCCCTAGCAGTTGCTATGGGTCAACTCAGACCTGCGCCAGCTCTATAGCTGGCATGTTGACCTGTGAAGGCGGATCAGGCCCAGGAAGGGGGTTAGGATTTGATGGTCGCCACTGACACCAAACCCCCACCCTGTTCCACCCCTCCCTGCTTCCCTCCTGGCCCCTGCGCTGCCTTACCTGCTTCGGTAGGCATCCAGCATCCGTCTTCGTGCAGACCCGGCGGCTTGCTGTTTGTGGCAGCGGCCAGGCCACACGCACTTGCACTATTGCATTTGAGACAGCCATAAATCTTTTACACTGGCGGAACACACGTTCTGCCAGTGTAAAACGCCAATAGGATTGAGCCGAAATTCTTAGTTGCTCCCAAAGTCTTTTACTAGTTGAGAGACATGAGTTATCACTTGCATGACATTAAGCCAGGCTCTCAACAGTGGCTTATGATGCAGCTTTCAGACCTTTAGCCTATTTATTTTATTCATTTATTGCAGAAATGAAGTGAAGCCTCCTTCAGTAAAAGCATTTCCAGCCTGACTTGCAAGTTAAACGTTTCAGAGTAATCAACATTTATATACTGGCTGTTGAGGTAATTTGAGCCTGCAAGCTACCGTTTAAGCCAGAAATAAGCAATATGATGAGATTTATTATTTGTGAAGTGCCTGAAAAACTTGGTACTATGCAAAGTACGGAAGAAAAGCCCTACCCAATGGGCTCACAATTTAATTTAGAAAAGAATGTCCCAGAAATCGAACTATATGTGAAACTAAAAACTGAAGAAGGCCAAAAACACTTAGGCAAAACCTAACTGAAATAAACAGGAAGAGAATGAGTTGAATTAACAGATTAGCTTGTAAACAGTTCCAATATTAAGAGGGGGCTGCAAGGCCAGTCTGCTTCCAGATGCCAGAGCTTCTCTCCCAGGCCTTGCAAAAGGTGCTACCATCTAGCAACAGATGGGCTGCATATTCCAGGGAAAAATTCAAGGCAAGCAACCTGGATGCTTCAGGTTCTCCTTTGGGTGATCCCCCATTTGAGAATCATAGAATAATAGAATCGTAAAATTCTATTTTACACCAGGATGGTGTAGTGGTTTGGGAGTCGGACTTAGACCTGGAAGATCCAGGTTCAAATCCCCGCTCAGCCACGAAGCTTCCTGGGTGACCTTGGGCCAGTCACTATCTCTCAGCCCCACCTACCTCACAGGGTTGTTGTGAGGACAAAATGGAGGGGAGGAAATTGTACACTACTCTGAGCTCCTTGGAGGAAGGGTGGTATAAAAATGTGAAAATAAATAAATAAATAAATAAATAAATAAATAAAATGTTAGAGTTGGGAGGGAACTTGGAGGTCATTAATTCAATCCTCTGCTCATTGAAAGCAACAGCTACAGCATCCCTGCCAAATGGCCATCCAGCCTCTGCTTCTAATGAGGGAAAGTCCACGACAGTACAAGGCAGACCGTTCCAGTGCCAGGCAGCTCTTAGTTGGAAAGTTCTTCCTTAGACAAAGCCTAGTCTAAGGAAGGACGTCTGGCTCAGTTGGTTGGAGCGCTCGTCTCACAAATGCCTGAAGATCTGCAGGACAGCAGTTCTAGACTGCCGGAAGTCTGTCGGAGAGCTGCTGGCACGCTGAGCTGATAAGCTACAGAGCCCTGTGGGGGAGTGGAGTAGCTGAAGCTGAAGCATGCTGAGGCGAACGCCAGAGAGAGAGAGAGCTGGACTGTGAAAGTAACATCTCGAATGAAGGGTTCTATGAAAGATTAGAACGTTATTATATTGTAAAAACCCTTTGGGGTTTAGAACATCCTGCCCATGTACACCGCCTTGAATAAAGTCAGAGGAGAAAGCCAATGATCAGAAAGGCGGTATATAAATACTGTATATTATATTATTATTATATTATAGTCACGTGGGAGTTCATCCCTGAAACATTAAGTGCAAATCAGTTTTCATCCCAACCTCTTAGTGTTCATGGGAGAGGTTTCATTGTGTTGCTTTCTGCATTCCCCCACTCTGAGAACAGGGGCAGCAGTGGAGCCGGTGTTTGAACTTGAAATGTTGAACTGTGCCCTGAACATGTGTACCAAATTTCATTCCAACCTATCGGTGTTCAATCGAATTATGCATTGCAAATACAACTGCAAACAAATAACAAATAGGCCAGTTAAACCAAATCATAGAGACGCCCAAAGAATAATATGCGGCATGTACATGAATGACACTATATGAATAATAATAGATTTTTTAAAATGGCTTGCATGTCATATACTGTATTTATCTTACTCTGTCACCCGGAGATAGCAAAATGGGAAGTGCTAGAGGAGACAACTGTTTCCTGGCATTGTCCTAGGTGTTGATTTTGCATCCACACAATCTCCACCCCCCCCCTTAGCTCTTGGAGAGCCACAAATATTAACTGCTGCTGCAATACTTCATTAAATAAATATTTGCGTAAATCGCAGTGTGAATATGTGAAGTGCTTTGATGGGCAAAGAGAAGTCATTCCCCCTGTCCGTGTTCCTTTTTTTAAACGCAGAGCTGCAGTGCTGCAGACACTGACCCAACTTGGGCTCTCATGCTGTTCTGCATCAGCTTGAGTTCTCCGTTCTCCCTTTTATTCATAATTGGTTTACAGCTGAATTACCGAACAAAACACAGACCTTCTATTGCAGCACAGCACTTCTTCTCATGTGTAAGCATTTAGAGCTGACACCTGGGGTTTTCATCCTGGAGTTTTGAAAGAGGCCTCTGACACCGAGGGCAATCTTTCCCTCCACCTTCTTGATGGGATTACTGAATGGCAAGGCAAAGCATATTATTTAGGCACAGCAGTGTCTGAATATTTGAGTTACAACCAGAGTTTATTTTTTGGTGGACGGGAACGGGATAAGTGTCCCGATAAGTGTTGTGTGTGCTAAGTGTCTTGGTTTCGTTTCTTTTTTTTTCTTTTTTTGAGATTTCAATGAGTTGAATTTATTGGCTGGTCTTATATATGTGCAATTTGCTATGTTTTGACATGGATTTTTTCCTCCTGAATGTACCTCTTTCTATAATGTTATTTCATGCACCGATGTTTCGCCACAATTGTTTATTTTGTGAGTTTCCAAGTCATTTTGTAGCTTTATTTTTTTCAGTGTTGCTACATAGCCTAGCCACGCAATCATATACAGGTGGGCCCCCATATCCACTGATTCGCTATCCACGGTTTCAGTTATCCACAGATCATGGGGACCCCCCAGGCTTTTACTTTTTTCCCAGTAAGCTTCGTTTCTTCCTTAAAGAAACAGGAGAAGCAGCCTCTGGCTGCTTATTACAGGCAAGTAGAACGAGACTAAGTCCTAGAGAGGCTCTGCAAGGTTAACAGAAACCTTGCAGAGCCTTTCTAGGACAGTCTCGTTCTACTTGCCTGTAATGGAGGCTGCTTCTCTGTTTGTTTTAAGGAAGAAACAAAGCTCGCTGAAAGAAAAATAAGAGCTGGGGGGGAGCAAGCATGCCTGCCTGCAGGGGAGGCAGGGTGGGGGGGGGCTTTCAGGAAACCATGGAGGGGGTGTTTGCTCTTATCCACGGTTTGCTCTTATCCACGGAGGGGCCTGGAACATATCCCCAGCGGATATGGGGGCCCACCTGTACTGTACAAGTTTTGAGTTGATGTGAATCCCACTGTGATCAGTGAGACTTACTCCCAGGTAAGTGTACATAGGATTGTACTGTAAGGCTGCAATCCTATACACACCTTCCTGGAAGTAAGCCCCATTGAATACAGTGGGACTTACTTCTGAGTAAATAAGCATAAGAATGAGTGGTAAAGAAACTTTTCACTTGCCCTTGTAGTTGATGAATATTCTACTAATGTCTTAGTGAACCCTGGTCTCAGACCAGGGATTCTTGGGAAATTTGCTACGGCTATGGAAACTGTAGCCTGGGAAGTCCAGGCAACCCCCCCCCCAAAGCTACAGTATAGAATTGTGCTGCTGACTGATGTAATAGGGCAGGCAAGCAATGAGTCACCGTGGCAGTTAGGGAACCCTTGGACTGAGGGTGCTTGATATACATTTAAGCCTCCACAAAACAGTCCTTGTTACATTATGATGAAGCTGCACATTTCAAGAAACTACTGCTGATGTTGCTGAGTCTCGCCTTTCCTGGCTTAGAAAAATGAATCTTGTCAGCTCAAAATTATTGCTACCAATATAAGGTGAGCATTACCACACTAAGGGCCCAATCCTATCCAACTTTCCAGCACTGTTACAGTTGTAATGAAGCCTTGAGGTAAGGGAGCAAACGTTCCCTTACCTTGAGGAGGCCTCTGTGACTGCCCCCCTCCCCCACTGCAGGAAGTAGTGTTCACTTCATTGGCATGGCTGAATCAGCACTGGAAAATTGGATAGGATTGGGCCCTAAAACCCTGAGATTTTAATCTGAACCAGAGAAGAAGTCAAAGCCTACTGTGGTAGGCCACTCCACATCTTCCCCTCACCTAAAAAAGCTATAACCTTCTCACTTCAAAGGCCTGAGGGGCTGCAGGTCACAACAACAATGCTATCAATAAAGGCACAAGAGAGAATGAAAACCCGGCCCAGTAGTTACCAACAGATAAGCAGTAGCTGAAGAAACAGAACAATTAACAGCCTAATAATACTACTGTGTAACGTTGTGCGGCTGGCCTTGCTGTATCCTAGGCCCATTGTGACCTGCACCGGCATAGCCCCGGCACACCTCGGGAGAAGGGGACATTTGTCCCCTTCCCCCGGTGTAAGTGGCATGGGCTGCAATGGACCTCCTCAGATGCACATCAGCTCTGGAGCTGGCGAACAACCGGGGAGGCTGTGTAAGGCCAACCCGGGCCAACCTGGGGCATAAGGGATATCAGCGCAACCCAGCGCTGATATCCCCTCCCCCTCCCAGCCCAGGCCGGCCAATGGCCCCCTCCCTTGCCACCCTTGCCCACCCTCCCCACACCCCGTACACCGACTATCGCAACACTCACCTGCGGTGACCGGTGTGGGTCCGGTACGGCAGCGGAGTGAACGATGCTGGCCTCCACGGTGGCGCTGCTTACTCCCGGGTACTGATAACGTGCTTTACAGCACCCTGGACTGGCAGAGCACTCGCTCCGCTGGCCTAAAGTTAGGCAGGATTGCACCGCAAGTCTAAGCATGCCAACTAATAGGGAGTCATTTTCCATGTCCACTGTTACCAGATAAGCTTTAGTACATTTTCTCAGAACTATAATAGCGTAATCAATTATTCTTGTTCCTCTACCCATTGATTATGCAACTGATGCCATTATGGGGCTGAAAATGAATTCTGAGAGCTAGAAAAAAATCTATGATAATGTTTATCATAGCAAGAGAAATCTCCAGAGTGAAAGCTGCACTGATGTGGTACACAAGAGTTCTCAAACCACTTTTCCCATGTTCTTTAGTTAAATTTATTTTAATTTGCCCTAAACATCCATTAAGATGCCAAATATGTATACCCATGTCCAGAGACCCATTGGGGCCTCCAGTGCTTACAGCAGGGGAAAGGAATGAACATTTGGCTATTTCGTTTGGCCATTTCGTTCGACTGCCGCATCTTAGGCAGAATCGGGCTGTTATTCAGTGTGTTGATGTTTTGCGAATGGTGAAGAAGCAAATGACAGAAAATGTCACCTCTGGGTTGACTGGTTAAAGAAACAAAATATCAACATAATTATGGCAGAGAAGTGGCAAGGTGGCCAACGCATTCTCAGCAACACAAATAAGCGGGTTGGCCAGTTGGACATATTTTGCACAGCTATAGCAGTCTAGTTCTACATCCATCCTCATGCTGGTCTGAAAGCAGTGCCTTATTTTAACTGCCCAATTCACGGGGGGGGGGTGAAAATAGGGGGCACTTTTTGAGTGGGTGGGGTGAATGTGTGAGCAGATTCAGAGAGGTTATCTGGGGGATGCATGGTAGTGCAAGTGTCCATTGTCATCTTGCTTTTATGCTGCACCTCTGCAGGCAGCCAAAGTGTCGGACACCTTCCCAGTGGCCAGCTTTTCCCAGCCACCGTTTCCCCCCCCCCCAAAAAAAAAAATCACCAGTAAATTATTCTTATTTAAATCCTGCCATTCCTCTCCCCAACAGGAGAATCCCAAGACCGGTTACAGTAGTTTGCAGCTTATTACAAAAAACAAAACCCTCGTTTCTTCCTATTAATGGTTGTTCCCTCTCGTTTTCCACCTGCTAGGGGGAAAAAAACCCAAAGTTATTTAGAAAGAACACTAGTGAATAATTCTGTGTTTATTCAGAAAAACTTGATGCTCTTGTTTATTCATGCTTTGGAACATTGATTTATTAATAAAACAACCCTACCTTTTTTTACATATAAAGTGCATGAAGATGGCTCACCATGTACCAAAGGACTACGGGTGACAATAGAAAACCCTGTCTCTGACTCAAAGCAGTCAAATCAGCAAATACATCCCCTAGGTGACTCTGAACTGAATGCACAGAGAAGAGTCACCCACCACCCACCATAACAAGCTGAACTTTTAAACAGTCTTTCAGCTGCCTTCCTTAGGATCTTCCTAAGGAAGAATTCTAACTATGGCAGGCTTTCATTGCAAGAATATGGACTTGGATGCCTTTAAGGCTAGGGAAGTATTACTTGCACTATGAATAGACCAATATGTCAACATCCAAATGAGGGAAAGGCTAAAACAAAGATGGTTAAAACAGAACAGCCTCAGTATCACCTATCTATGGGGCAAGTGGTGATCAGTGTGAGCCAGCCTACATTACCATTTCTTACATTACTTGAGTTACAGAGTTGACATTTCTGTATGCTGGAATCCCCTCATGCAGGAAGGGGGGACAATATGGTTAATTCCCCTGTTAGTATGTATTACCTGTCACGGCAGGCATGGAGACCAACCATGTTGCTCCCCGCATCCCTCCCCGATGATCTTCCTGTTTACAGTGTTACCAGATTG
Organism: Plestiodon gilberti rubricaudatus; assembly: GCA_026170595.1. Lineage (NCBI taxonomy): Eukaryota > Metazoa > Chordata > Lepidosauria > Squamata > Scincidae > Plestiodon > Plestiodon gilberti. The sequence continues at coordinate 62,164,278 of JANXHW010000005.1, forward strand.
GCATAGGAAAGGACCAAAAACAAATGGCAAAGACTTAAGGTAACTTCTTCTGGGAAATATATAATGCTGCTTTAGAACAGGATCCTGCAGTCACCAGATGTGCTTCAGGGTAGCCTCATCATCAATTACCCTTGATGGAAGAAGCATAGGAAGGGGGGGGAGCTGTGCCAGGAACACGATGGAAGGATCATGAACCAAGAGACATGTGTTAAAGATGACATGCATTTTTATTTTATTTTTTAAAAAATGTGAATGTTTTTCCATAGTGCTTAATATAAAGGGGGCATTTTGAGCTCTGTTATGTACTTCTGCTCAACAGAACCCAACATGCATGTGCTAGGAAATGAAGTTTTAATGATGATGGAGAGGCAAGGAAATGTTCAAGGCCACTCAACATAATAATCCTTATGATCATGAATCATGATTAAGAGCTTAGTCTTTGCTGCTTAGTTTTCTTGGATTGAGTTCTCTCCATTGGTTACAGTGGTGCTGCTGTTTGTTTTTGCTGTTTGAGTTATTTACTAATTTGTATTTTTTAATATGGTTTTGTTTTAATGATGATCAGCTACCTTGGGCTTCTCAAATGAGGAAGAGGTACATTTTTATTAGGGGAAAAAATTATGGGTCTCCTCAGACTCACGCCAGCTATATAGCTGGCATAAGTCCAAGGAGAGAAAAGGGGCAGGTTAGAAAAGAGGGGATAGGATCCTGGCACATGCTAATGCTGCCAAGGTTCAACCGCTCTGTCCCTGCCCACTGCCCCATCCCTGCTCAGGTCATGCCCCCACCGCCAACTTACCAGCACCAGCGGAGCCTCCAGAACATAAGAACATAAGAAGAGCCTTGCTGGATCAGGCCAAAGGTCCATCTAGTCCAGCTTCCTGTATCTCACAGCGGCCCCACCAGATGCCTCAAGGAGTACAGAGCCAATGAGACAACCTGTTTCCCATTGTCACTCCCTTGCACCTGGCACAGAGAAAACCTACTTCTAAAGCCAGGAGGTTGCTTATGGCTTGTAACCTGTGATGGTCTTTTCCTCCATGAATCTATCCAAACCCCTTTTAAAGGCCAGGTGCCATCACCACATCCTGGGGCAAGGAGTTCCACAGATGAATTACACGCTGGGTAAAGAAATATTTTCTTTTGTCTGCTCTAACTCTCCCTCCACTCAATTTTAGTCCCCTGGTTCTGGTGTTGTGCGAGAGGGAGAAGAATTTCCCTCTATCCACTCTCTCCATCCCATGCATAAATTTATATGTCTCAATCATGTCCCCCCTCAGGTGCCTTTTTTCTAGACTGAAAAGCCCCAAACGCTGTAGCCTTTCCTCATAAGGGAGGTGCTCCAGCCCACAAATCATTCTGGTGGCTCTTTTCTGCACCTTTTCCAATTCAACAGCAGCGTCGCGACGACGCGCGTCACCCCAGAGCGGGGGCGCGCGTCGCCCTTAAGGGGGAGGCTCCGCCCCCGCGCGTGACGTCACGCACAGGAGCAGAGCGCCCTCCCCGCTCCGTTTTCGGCTCATTTTGGAGCCAAACAGACACAGGGGAGGGCGGGAGGGCCCACCTTCCCTTCGAAAATGTAAGTGGGGGGAATCGCGCGTCACCCCTGTACGCGCGACGCCCCCCGGCGGCCCGCCCCCCCCCGCTTCCCCCCGTCGACGCCAGTGCAATTCAACAATATTCTTTTTGAGGTGTGGTGACCAGAACTGGACACAATACTCCAGATGTGGCTTTACCATCAATTTGTACAAGGGCTCAATGATATTGGCCGTTTTATTCTCAAGCCACTGACACACATACCACAGCCCTCGACATTTTCAGCTGCAGCCCAGAAGCACATGACAGAGGCCCAGCTTCCACGTCACCATAAAGGGCCTTGCGCTGCCAAGACGGGAGTTCCAGCAGCACATGGCTCAGATAGGATTGGGCCCGAAATGTTTGTGAGGCGAGCTAAAGACTGATGGCCATTAGCTGCCAATATCATATTTTTGGAACCTGACTGGTGGATCCAAAGTCCCAATGGAACTAGTTATGTGGTTCTTTTGGATCCTGACCATTGCTTCCTGCAGTACGACAAGAAAGATATTCTGTCTGTCAGCTGCAGGCAATTAAAAAAGAGCTGCAACAGGGCAGTCCCACTGTCAACACAGGTGCTATCAGATGGTTCGACAACCACAGTGTCCCCAGTGTGGTTTGAACTGGGGGCCATTTAACTTTCACAGCCAAAAATGGTGAATTCAGCCCTGACACGAAATCCAGTGACTTACTATATTCCCTCAGCATCAGGTTAATGTCAAAAAACTTGGAACATCTGCTCTCTGCAGAAGTGCATGAGGTCACGGCCACTCTCTTTCCTAAAATGGTTTTACAGGTTGTACTCTGCTACCATCTGTTTCTGTTTCTCCATGCACTGTGTTTTGCAGAATGCCAGAGAAAATGTAGAAGTTAACAACTTAATAACAAGCAGTTTCTGGCAATTTGCCTAGGCCTAAAAAGGAAGGGATGACAGAGTATATACAAGTGTTCAAAAATAAACAGCAACTTTTGTCACATATATAACGTTTTCTTTTGAGGAGCAATCCTAAAACCTCCTATAGCAATAGCAGTGAGTGTCACCTTTGGTTCTGTGGAACCTTTTCTGAAAGGAAGAATTATTGCAATGCTTTTGAATCAGGAAGCCCTTATTGGAAGCCCTATTGAAATGAATGGGATCCTGGGAATCACAGACATACCATCATAAGATTCTTGCTATTCCAAACAATGTTGTTTTCTAGAGCTGAGCTGATGTAATTTGCCCAGGGACAAGAATGTTGAGGTGTTTCTTCAGACTTCTAGGCACTGCTCCAAGGGCTCCAATGGCAATTGTCACAATAGTGACCTTCTTCCCCCAAAGATGCCCAAGTTCTACTCACATATTATTATTATTATTATTATTATTATTATTATTATTATTATTTTACTTTTTATATTATTTTTATACTATTATTACTAATATACTTTTTATAACATTTTATACTTTTTATATACTAAACTATACTATACTATGCTTTTTTATACTATTATACTATTATAACAAAAAGGATCACAAAGCAGTTTAAAATAAGGATCAGTTTAAGGATCACAAAGCAGTAGCAAAATAAATTTAAAAAGTGGTTCCCTATCCCTAAAGGATTCCCAGTCTAGAAAAAGACACAAGAAAACCACCAGCAAACTGCCACCAGAGAAGACACGATCCTGGGATGAACAGGACAATTGGTTTCACTTAATACATCACTGAAATACATCACAATTAGTCATCACCCCTGCTAAATGCATCACTTAAAAGGTGCCTCATAATCCAGTTGATGGGATGAGCAATAAATGTACTGCTCTCCACTGAGATTTGCATAACTTGCATAATGAGTAATAAATCATAGATTATTTATTCACTACTTGAGAGTTTGAATAAAGCAGTTTGTCTTTACTGGTAGTGCACTACAATATACACCGCACGAGAATATCATGGAAGCACTGCCAGGACAGGAAAACTTCTCTTGAGGCAGAGAAAATTGAGCAAATAAAAATTGGACATAGGAAAAAAAATGACATTTTCCACAACTTCCTCCCTCCCCCCCCCCCATTATAAGGAATGCTTCTGGCAAGTCCTACATATCTTGCCCCACTAATGTGGTGAGTGATTGGACTTCCCATAATATGCCAGGTTATTAAGAGGTTGCAGCCAAACTTAGAAAGAGTTTCTCCTGTCACAAATTCCTTGTCCTATCAAAGATGCCATGCCTTCTCTTTCTTTCGTTCTCTCCAGCCCATCTCCTTTGACTCTTTATGAACTGAATGCTGTGTTGTTTTTCAGGTTCCCTCAGACTTTCTGGATTCAGTAATAATGGTTTGGCATTCCTCATTTGCCTATCTTGCTGTTTTTAATATAATTTCTCCAGGGGCATCCCCAGTGGTGTAGCTGGCGTTTTTCCAAGGGGGCCCTGGGTGGGACAACGCGTCTTCGCCCCCCCGCCACCGGAATGGAACAGAACCATTTGGGGGCGGGGCGAAGACGCGTTGTCCCGCCCAGGGCCCCCTTGGAGAACCGCCAGCTACACTACTGAGCATCCCCAGTTCTCTTTTGTACATCTGGGAAAATCTAGGGGATGGAATTTTTTTTATTAAAACCACACAAATTAGCCCAGCAGATACAGAGCAAGACAGTGCAACAGTATTCAAGGGAAGTATCTGTGACTCTTGCTTCCTCCTTCTGTTTACAACGCAGGCACATTTGCCAGTGGTTTTACTGGGAGGCCCTGGTAGGTTCAGAACTTATTGTACCTGGAAAAGGTAATAAGTAGGAATGTAATTTCTCAAGGAGGACTTTTTTTTGGGGGGGGGGGGATAAAATAGTTAGGGATTCGACTTTATGAAAAGACAGAACAAGTGTTTGTGGAGATGTGACATTCTTTTTTTTTTTGTTTAGTGAAGAATTAATATGTCTCTTTGCAGCTGAAGACTGAAAATGTAGCCTGCAGGTTGGCTATATGATGTAAATACACTCTTGGTTTTGTGGAATGTCCTGGTAATTGGAAATGTGCAGCATGTTTTTCAATGCTGCAACTGTGTTGCATACTTCTAAAAGTGAAATGTACCCTACCTAGCATACCTTGCTCAAAATAGTTCACTCTTTACAGCCACAGTGCCAAGGAGAGCAAATATATAAAGAGGGATTCTAGTCTTCATAGCTGGAATGCTTCAGGGAATCAGTGGTTCTTCAGAAATATTTTGAAGGAGAAAGAGGCAAATGTAGCGCTCATAGATTTTCTTCATTCTCTCCACATGCTAAAGAATTTTGAAAGATGGGACACAGTCCAAAATTAAGGACATAGACACTGGATTTTGGCCAGATCTTCCCACCAGCGTCTGTGCAACCATTTGGGCCAGCTCCACTCAATGACAAACCCTCCCAGCCAGAAAGTGGTGGAAAGGGGGGTGGAAAGGGGGGTGGAAAGGGGGCCTCACAGAAGGGGGTAAGGGGAGACCTCTAGGCTCCACATTCCCATCACACTCCCAAATATGCCTTCAGGAATGTGATAGTGACTGGAGACCTTAACAGTACCTAATGGGACCAATTTAACTTCATAGTTAATTCAAATATCTGGTGGTCTTGCAATCAGATACAGGGCCCAATCCTAACCAACCTTCCAGCACCGATGCAGCTGCAATGCAGCCCCGAGGTAAGGAAACAAATGTTCCCTTACCTTGACGAGGCCTCCATAACTTCCCCCACCATCAGAAGATGCAGCATACACCCCATTGGTATAGCTGCATCAGTGCTGGAAACCTGGATAGGATTGGACCCACAGTCCAATTCTGAATCGGCTGGGAAGGGTCCACCCATCCCTAAGAATTTCCCTTCCTTTTTCCCATCTACATTTATATCAAATTATTAAGGGCAGGAGGTCTGGTTCAGTCAGTAGAGCGGCCGTCTCATATGTCTGAAGATCTGAAGGACAGACGTTCAGGATGCCCGGAAGTATCTGTGTGCTGTCGGAGAGCTGTCAGCACACTGCTGACAGCTACAGAGCCTCTGTGAGAGAGTGAAGCTGCTGCAGCTGGCACTTTAAGTGGGAGTCAAGGTTGCCTGTCAGTTGAAGCGTGGTGGGTCGAACGCCAGAAAGAGGCTGGACTGTGAAGTAAACCACCATCCTAGAATGAAGGGTTCTATGCAAGACTAGAACATATTGTATTGTAAAAATCCCTTGGGGTTTAGAAAGCCTGCCTGCGTAAATTGCCTTTGAATTAAAGTCAGAGGAGAAATCCAATGACCAAAGAAAAGGCGATATATAAGTACTGGTGGTGGTGGTGGTTGTATTCTCAATCTGAAATGAGCGGTGCCTAAACAAGGTGTGTGTGTGTGTGTGTGTGTGTGTGTGTGTGTGTGTGTGTGTGTGTGTGTTTGTGTGTGTGTGAGTGAGAGAGAGAGAGAGAGAGAGAGAGAGAGAGAGAGAGAGAACTCTCTTTCCTTCCCCTTTCTAGCCAACATGGTAGAAAAGTAGTTTCCCTCAAGGACCGCCACAATGTCAGAGAGGGTGAGCTGTTCCAGCTTCAGTTAGAGTCACAATTACTTCTGTTTCCTGTTCTGCCTCCATAGTCAGCAATGACGATGACTTCTATAATTGGCTCTGTTGACCTTTGGGTGGAATTTGAGGTGTTGATTTTGACCTACAATGTTCTTAGCAGCTTGAGGCCAACGTCCTACAATGTCCCTCATCACAAGAAGGCTCTCTTCCCATGGACAGCATTCATCACTGCAGACAAATGCTCTCCCCCTGGAAAGCCAGGAGCTGAACGACAGAGCACAGCAAAGCAGCGTTGGGGTGGGGCTCACAGGCACATTTCCAACATTCTTGAAGCATGGAGAGTCTCCACACTTACAGAACTCCTGTAGAGGGTTTTTGAGAGGCATTCAGCCCCACAATGACACAACTCTCCCTGGAGATCTGTCAAAGTCTGAGCCTGTGTACAGTACTTTCTCAAAGAGCTGTAAATCATCCCTCTTTAGGCTGGTACTGTATTCAACAGCTAAGGTTGGATTTTTTTTCTATTCCGTGCTATTTGTTTTCATCTGAGTTGTTGGTATCCTCCCTGAGGCATTGCAAAGGGGTAAGGAGAAAGTGAGCTCAATAAATATATTTTAAAAGGAATGTGAGCCAGCGTCTGACACCCTGCAGTACATGGAATATGTACATAAGAACATAAGAAGAGCCTTGCTGGATCAGGCCAAAGGCCCATCTAGTCCAGCTTCCTGTATCACACAGTGGCCCCACTAGATGCCTCAGGGAGTACATAGCTATTTGTGTACGATGATGCACTTGATGCACGACGTCCGGCTATCATTAGAAGGTGACACAATGAACCCAACCAAGAAGGTATTTCAAAAGAGCCACCAACTTGAGTAGCCAGGGCAGCTTCAGGGGAAAGCAAAAATGAAATGGACAATGTGAGAGGATTTCAACTCAGCCTTAATTATAATAAGCAGAAAATCTTGGGGTGTTTCATAACGTTCTGAAAAGTGTCCCTCTATAAACTCAAGGATATTGCTCTGACACCAGTTAAAAATCTTGCTACAGCCATTTCCCCCGTAACATGTTGAGTTTGCTTTTTTGCCTCTCTAACATTCTAGCTTGCACTAAACATAGAACTTCATTCATCATCTCCTAAACCAAGACTGCCAAGGGAAGCCTACCCTTCCTGAGCTAAAAGTGGCAACACTCCAGTATTGGCAGAAATCAAATGAATCATTTCCTGCTTTTAGTTTTAAATAAATAATCAAAGAAGATTGTCTAGCTTCTGGTCCAAAGGTAATTTTTCATAGCAAAGCATAGGAGCCCATTTACAAAGAACATGAATGTGGAGAATTCTTCTTCCAGCTACATGGCTGCTAGAGGCTAGTGGACTTGTGAATCGGATGAAAGTAAAGAGCAAGATATTGATGATAAAACAGGTCATGTTCAGAAGCTTAAAGAGGCAAGTTGTCATTTGTTGTGATTTGCTGTCACAGAAACACCAACTCGTTGCTCATGGATTTGTTGAAATGAGTAGCAGGGGGCGTACAGCAAACAGACAAGTGTTTGGAATAGAAAATCTTCATCTTTTGATTTTCAGTATCTTCACTTTGCTACACGTTCATGATGACACATGTACATTTAAGTGTTTATTATTATAGACCGAGTCATGGGGACCACTCCATAGTTGGGCAGCCCAATCCAGCGCTAATTTCCCTGTCCCGATGCAGTGGAGCCAACACGGACTGCACTGCATCCTGTGGGGGAATTTACCAGGCGGGAGGTCGGGGTAAAAGAGCATTTGTCTCCTTGCTCTAGGAAAAGCCCCAGTCCGCACAATGGGTCTACACAAACCTGCATGAGCGATATGGCTGGCGCAGGTTTGCATGCACCCATGTCAGTGGATCAAGGCCAGGAGGGGGGATAGGATACGCCGTGCAGCAGTGCCACCGATCCCACCCCCTGCCGGACCCATTCCACCCACCCCTGCCTCATTGCCGCCCTCCCCTGCCCTACTGCATACCCCCCTGCCCTCCCCCCCACTCTTTCCCTGCCCCTACACCGCTCGGCGTGAAACTCACTGCATCAGACATGTGCTGCTCCTGCCAGTGTGCGCGGGCCAGTGCGGGCCTTCCCACCAGTGCTGGCAACTGCTATGCCATCACAATGTGCTTTAGGGCACTTTTGCGACAGCTGGCTCATGGTCATGGCCAAATCAACAATGGGTAGTGCCTCCTTCCCAAAAGAAAAATGGCATCTGTCACACTAAGCAGGCTGTAGCAGTGGAAGTTAGTAGGTGGAAGCAGGGGGCAGCTCTCTCTCTGTCTCTCTGTCTCTGTCTCTGTCTCTGTCTCTGTCTCTCTCTCTCTCTGTCTCTCTCTCTCTCTCTCTCTCTCTCTCTCTCTCTCTCTCTCTCTCTCTCTGTGTGTGTGTGTGTGTGTGTGTGTGTGTGTGTGTGTGTGTGTGTGTGTGTGTGTGTGTGTGTGTGTGTGTAAGGGTTGATGCAAGAATTACAGAGAAGTGAAGTATGTTAAACAGCAAAAGAGCACTACAAGTGCCATCCATGCGAGAATGGCAATGAAGCTATATTCCATCATGCTACTATCCCCTGAAGAGGAAAACAATGGAAAGGCCCAAGACCAGGTTCCAGAGTGGTACCATGAGATTTCAAGACTTTTTTTTTTTTTTTTGAAGAGACCTTCCAATGCTTTTGAAACTCCCCTCAGTTTCCTAGGAGGTTGCAAGGGGAAATGTTCAAGAGGCATGTCCAATACCCTCTTGTGGAGCCTGAAGTGTAATTGTTTAGATCCAAGCATTCCCAGTTTCTGTGCCCAGTGCTACTCACTGTGGCTTGGCCTGTCCAGCTACAAGGTTGACATTAACAGGAGGCTGTATCTACAAACACATATCTATTTAATTGCCATGGCTTCCTGCCAAGTATGCACATTATTCTCTCTTCCACCTCCTTGGCCATTTTTAAAAGCAGAGCTTCCAAGTTGTATTTGGAATTCTCCCATCCTCACCTAGGCTTCCCGTTGAAAAACATTAACTTGCTGTCAACAGTAGAACTTCATGTCTTCCAAAATATTTACCTCTTTAGAATGTTTGTTACCCTGCATTTCAGTTCTCCAACTCCCAGGGTGGTTTACAATCCAAAATGTAAAAGCAATCAAGCATACACTACAATACAAGAAATGCTAAAAGAAGCACACAGAATAAATGATAAAAGGCTGGCAGAGATTAAAGCCACCACTCCCCTGATATAACTAAACAAACAAACCTGGGTGAATAAAAAAAGGCTTCATCTGATACCAAAATGATAGAAGACCCAGCACTGGTCAACCTCTTTGGGCAGAGCATTCCATAGCCAAGGAATGCTCTACCCTTTCCTCAATTGCCACCTACCAAACCTCACGGGGGGGGGGGGGCTCAGACAAGGGCTGTGGAAGATAAGATTCAGGCTAGTTCATGTGGGAGTAGGTGGTGCTTCAGAAAGAAAATATTGTTTCTTGGTAAGTAATGTCAGCAAATTTTGTGGAATATATACTACATTTTTGTTATAATCTACTTAAAGGGACATTACTTAAGCCTTCTTGTATCTCTATATAGGTAAAGGTTCCCCTTGCTCGAAAGCCAGTCGTTACCGACTCTAGGGGTGGTGCTCATCTCCGTTTCAAAGCTGAAGAGCCAGCGCTGTCCGAAGACGCTCCCGTGGTCATGTGGCTGGCATCACTCAACGCCGAGGCATATGGAATGCTGTTACCTTCCCGGCGAGGCCTATTAATCCCGCCTATTAATCTACTTGCAATTTCTTGCTTTCATACTAGGTTGGCAGGAGCTGGGGCCAAGGAAGGTAGCTCACACCGACATGCGGCACTCGGGTCTCGAACTGCTGTCCTGCCTGCCTTCCAGTCTGCAGTTCAGCGTCTCAACCACTAAGCCACTGCGGCCCCTTTAATATCTCTATATATTGAGTGCCATTTTGCATTTTTTTCAAAATCAGTCTTCAAGTTGAACAAGGAGCCTCTGAAGTCTCCAAGAGACCATAGGAGCAAAGGCCTGAGGATGATCCTTCGTAAATGTCTGGTACATTTGTGGTACATCTTGTATTTTGGAGTTGGCACATTTCTCATTATGCACACACTTTTATGTGCATTAAATTGTCAACTAAAATAAATTTCACAGTTTGCAACTATGTCTAAAAATAGTGTGTCATTTGTTTATCAAACAGAAAGTTAAAGAACACAACATAATTCTCTAAGAGGGTTTTATTGCCTTGCACATCCCTTCGATATTTCCATGGCTTTCCTAAATGTTTCACACCAAAAACAGTTTGGTGCATTTTTTTTTTCCAGGGAAGCATAAAAGCAAATATTTGTGTTTCATGAAATTCAACACCTCATCTCCTCAGACTCCAGCCATTAGACATGCTTCAGCTACTGGCCTCAAGGATGTAAAAAATGAATGAGGAAGAAGGGAATATTTTGTCATTAAATATCTATTTTTCCCCCACAGAAACATCGATGTGTGAGTCTACGAGAGGAGAGTCAGCATTGTTCTTCCCCAAACTATACTTGTGGTTTGCAAAGAATTAGAAACGGTTCAACCACCAAAGACCCAACTTAACACCATTTATGATGGAATGTGTGTCTCTCTGAAGCCAAAAACATTCCCACACCCAACTTCTTGAATATGTAGGATAGCTGAAGAAAACCTGTGCAAGCTCTCAGTTGCATTTTTTATGGCCCAATTCTATCCCCCACTTTACAACAGCAGGACTTTGTCCCACTGCCATAAATCGGCTGCTGATGACGCGTGGAGTGCACCACGGCACTGGCCACAGTTTTCGAGCAGCTGTCGGAAAGTAGTGGCAGCATCGGAGGCCAGCTACCACAGCCGGAGTGGGGGCTGGGCAGTGGGCAGGGAGGGGTGGAATGGGGTGGAATGAGGTGGGAGTTGAGTCTGCTAGGAGGCATGGTGGGAGCTGGCAGGAGGTGGTTATCAGTGGCAACGGCATCACCAATATGCTATGTTCTCAACCTGGCATTGCCATGCCCCCTTGGGTCTGCTCAGCCTTGAGCCAGCCAAAGAGCTGGCGCAGGTCCAAGTAGACCCATGCCCTTTTTGTGTAATATGTCCAGTGTTATGTTTTTGAGACGGGGTGACCAGAATTGTATACAATGCTCGAAATGGAGCCAGAACATAGCGTCATATAATGACTTTAAAGTACTGCCCATTTTATTTTCAGTCTCCTCTCCCTATCACGGAATTTGCCTTTTTCAATACCACGGCACAATATTGATGTTTTCACTGAGCCATTTACCACCACACCAAGATCTCTTTCCTGGTTCATCACTGACTCAAATCCCATCAGTTTATATATAAAGGTTGTTTATGCCAATAAAGGTTTCTGTACCTATCTATATAAAGGTTGGACTATTTTGCCCCAACATGCCTCACTTTGCATTAACTTACAGTATGGCCCCAATATCAGGACCTGGAAGGGGGCAACATCTGCTGAATCCAAACCCCCTTCCAGGACTCGATCCATCTTCATGGATCCATGCAGACTTGTGCCAGTGATAATGCCAGTGTAGGTCCAAGTAGACCCACCAGGCCAACAGGGACTTGCCCCAAGGAGACCTCCGGAGGCCAAAGCTCCCCTGCGGGATGCAGCAGGAGCCAAGTTGGCACTACTGCATTACCACGTGGGAAGTTACGGTGGATTGGGCTGTGAGTCTCATTTTCCATTTTGTTGCCTCTTCATCCAATTTGGAGAGATCCCTCTGCAGTTCACAATCCGTGTTGGATTTCACCATCCTGAATAATCTGATGTTGCCCAAAGACACGGCACACGACCCAACAGCGCCGGCGGTGAGATCGACATCCTCATCGTATGCCGTATCCTATCCTCCCTCCCAGGCCTCCAATCCTGACACAGGGATTCTCGGGCCAGTGCCACTGAATTAGATGGCGCTGACACAAGTAGCCCCATAGCGGAGGCTGAGCCATTACTTGGGGTAAGGGGACAAACGAGACCCCCAGCCCACTCCTCTCCAGCACTGGATACTGCTTGGGCCTGTCGCCAACACTGTGCTGCTGCTGGATAGGTTCATGCTGTTAGTCTCCACAACAGCTGAGGAGCTGCTATCACAGGAGTGAGACTGCTTTATAATGACCCATCTGCATACGTCTCTGCCTTTAAATGCTGAAGCATAAATCGTAATGACCATGTATACAACCCCCATTGTAAAGGGTCTAGAGCAGATGTTCACAACCTTTGGTACAGGCTGGTGGTACACGGGCTGGTGGTGGCCAAGATGGTGGTCGCGCGCAGCCATGCCAGAGGCTAAAAAGAGGCACCACGAGCTCTGCCAAAGCGTCAGAGCTCGAGCGCTTGGGCTGCAAGTGCAGGGAATGGCCCTTCCACCCTCTCCTGTGCCTTACCTTGTTCTTCTGCAGTCCAGTGTGGCTGCGAACCCGGAAGCAAGTGCTGATGATGTCATCAGCACTTACTTACGGTGGTATGCGGCAGCCTGGAGGCGTACAGAGGTGGTATGAGCAGCAAAAAGTTTGGGAACCTCTGGTCTAGAGAAATGGCACCTCTACGCAAGTATGGCCCAGTTATGAGCCAGGTGGGAGTCCTGCTCTTACGCAAGGTATTTGTAGACTACTTGGGGCCACTTCATATTAGAGCCAGTGGCCCCATGGCATTGCATGAATTGTGCAGAACTACTTAGTCCTCCAACCTAGCAGGAAACCAAAAGTCAGCTAGAGCAGCAATTCATGGCTAGATCAGTGTTTGTCTCTACAGCATCCTGCATTCCCCTGGTTTCAAGGAAGGTAAGGTAGTTCCCCACAATAAAACAAGGACTAACTATTTCTGAAGGGAAGCAAATAAAATGAACAAGTTGGAGCCCAGTTCATATTTGAACAGATTCAACAGTACTTATAGCTCTACTAAAGTAATAGGCTAGTGGTTTGTGGTAGCATGCAAATGTGATGGCTTCTGTTCATGGCAAATAGGTTGGCTGACTCGCTTAACCACATGTAGGGAGCTGCCACACAGGGTGAAGAAATCTGGCTGCCGTGAACTCAGCTGTTGTGGGAACTGGCCATCATGGCAGCTGCATTGTGTATTAGAGCTGAACATCTGTGAACCTGCTGGTTCATGTGTTGCAAGCTGACAATGTGCAAAATCTATCATCCAAAGAACTATGCTTGTATGTGCGCATGCGCAACCATGTGTGGTACCCCAGAGGGACTAGTCTAGAGAAATTAAGAGAAGAGGAGATGGCCAAAGTGAAGAGTTTCACAGGTGAAGGAAGACTTCAGACAGAGGAGTGATGCGCATGACCAGGAGCTGCAAAGGTCACACATTGTTTTGAAAGAAAGCTGACAAACCCTAAAAATACTCTTCACCATTCATATTCTCCATATTCACCAGATAATTGGTATTCAACACCAACATTTGACATCCAATGATTTTTCAGTAGTAGTCAACATTTGATAGGAGCCTTAAGCTGATATAACAGTAGCATTTTTCATTCATTCACCAATCATGAAATAATCCCTAAATAGTTAAGAGAACTCAAATGGTCACCTTTCAAATCTCTCCTCTACTTTTCTCTCTACTCTCAAATTTCAAAATAAAAATAATTATCTCAAAATGATCTCAAAATAAAAATCTGAATTGTGAAAGCTGAAATTAATTGGCAGTCAATATGCAATTTCAGCCTTGAAAGGTAAAGGTAAAGGTGTCCCTTGACATTTAAGTCCAGTTGTGTCCAACTCTAGGGTGTGGTGCTCATCCCCGTTTCAAAGCCGAAGAGCCAGCACTGTCCGAAGAAGCTTCCGTGGTCATGTGGCTGGCATGACAACACAGAATGCTGTTTACCTTTCCGCAAGTGGTACCTATTTATCTACCCACTTAACATGGTTTCAAACTGCTAGGTTGGCAGGAGCTGGGCCAAGCGACGAGAGCTCACCCCGTCGTGCGGATTCGAACTGTCAACCTTTCGATCAACAGCTCATGGTTCAGTGGTTTAACCCACTGCGCCACCCCATGGCCCTCAGCCTTGAAAATGTACCACAAAAATAAAAAGGGAGTATAATAATGTAGATAGAACAAGACATCTTCAGGGTTCAGGGTTATAAAAATGAGTTTATAAATTGTAAAATTGTAAAATGTCAGCGACTTTACAAGTCAGATTAAAATCACACATGTGACTAAAATGCTTTAAAAGTCCACAATTAAAATACAATAAAACATTCTAAAACATCTCAAGCATGACGTTTCGTTCATGAGCTATGAACTTTTTCAAATGCAAAAAGAGAAAAGCCTAAGTAGGCAGGAAGATGGTGAAAACACACATCGCAGTCCTGCTACTTTTAAAGAAGATTTGGTGCGCATTTGCCGGCTGAAGCAATTAACACTGGAACTCATTCATACGCATATCAATAATGTTAGGCTTTAGTGTAAAGCAATATTACAACAGATATGTAGCTGGACACATGAAAAAAATGGAACTACTGTTGGTACCAGTATAATTCATCATCCCAAGTGGAAACAATCCTGGGTTAGACAGAGCTGAACATTCTAGAGTTTCAGACTGAACGTTTGAGGAAGGCTTGCAAGTTCTACCCCCGGCAGGAATACATCACTCAAAAGTCTGAAATTAGGCTCTATGAAATGACGGCCACTACCTCCCACCAGCTGCTGATCTGCCATTTCTCCATGCATGTTTTGAAAGCTGTACTTTTATGATTCATTTTTAATTGGCTGGTCTTTAAAAGCTAGAATTGGGAAGAGGAGAATCAGCAGAAAGTAACGCCAGAAAAGAAGAGTAGGCTGAAAGATGGTATCATAACCACAGATGGTAAAGAAAAAATGATGACCTCCAAACCAGTCGTATAAAATAGAGCTGCCTGGGTAAGAATTTGTATGCAGCACTATGCATCCAAATCTTTTACCTTGGACCTGGAAGCAATAATCAGAAGCAGTGTAGTTCAACTGCTGAAAGGCATCTGCCTGAAATGTTGATGAACTGCAACGAGCCAGTGGAAACCCCTGTTCATGAATTCATTTTACTGAAGGGCCACTTGGAGCCGGAGCTGGAGGGAGAGGATGGGAGACCAACACCTTGCTATCATTCTCATGGACACAGTAGTGGTTCCATTTGTACATAATGCTAGCTTCTGGGACCCGGAGCAAAAGATATTATTCAGGGGACAGAATTTGCCCCAGGAATCTCCAGCTACTGATCTCTAGTGTAGATAGTAGTGGGCAAGATAGACCAGAAGGTTACAGTGCAATCCTGCGTAAAGATCTGCAGCTGGTGCATAGGGCCAGCCACAGGATACTAAGCCCTTCCTGGGCCGCTCCGGGGTCTCCTCAGGGGAACCTCCACCCAGGGTCTCCTCTGGGGAAGGGGATGTTTGTCCCCTTCCCCCGGTATAGGGCTAGAAGGCCCCGATGGGCCTCCTCGGATGTCCGTTGGCTCTCAAGTCGATGGAAATCCGAGGCAGCTGTGTAACAGCTACTGAGCCCAGGAATGGGGACGGGGATGCTGAAACTGACATCTCTGCCCCCTCCCGGGCTGGCTCAGCCAACTGCCGCCCTCCCTCGCCGCCTGGCCTGCCCCTGCTCCCACCAGAGCAACCCTTACCATCCTCCGGTGGGTGCAGGTCCTTTCCGCGGCAGAGAGAGGCCTACTGGCATCTGCACCGGCGGGCCATACTCTCTGGGTGCTGTAAACGCGCTTTACAGCGCATTTACGACACCCTCCGCCTGTGGAGCGTGCGCTCCGCAGGCAGATTACTTACTCAAGATTGCGCCATTAGTCGACCTGTCCCATTAATTTCCATTGGGACTGACCTGCTCCGTTGACTTCAGTAGGACTTCAATGTGACTAACTTTCAAGATGGTAGTTATCCTTGACAGGTGCTTGCCCAGATGTTTCCAGTTCTTTAGGCAGTCATTTTCTGTTCTTGAATTGATGCGGTAATTAAAGCTTTTTCTTTAAATTGATTGCCTGTTAACTTCGCTATTAGTTCTTGTACTCCTCTCTGAGGATACAGTGAATAACTGCCTCTTCCAACCTTTTATTTCTGACATCATTTTAAGTGGTTGAAAACTTCTAGCATGTTTTATTTAATCATTTCCCTCTGAGCCAAATACGTGCAATTCGATCAACTTTGCCATGTATGATTTGCTGTCTAGACCTTTCATCATCTTTGCAGAGTGTTTTGCCCATCACATGATGCCATCTGATCTACCCCCAGCCTCTTTGGTAGGATTTTGCTCTTGAAGCCCATATTTAGACCCCCTATAGCCTTTGGGGTTGACTGAGCTCAATGTGGCAATAATCTAGGGCAGGGTTCAGTATTCTGATTTCTTTTGGGTTTTCCAGAAGGTAGATTTTCCAGAAGGTAGGTCCTACCAGTGAACACAAATATGAAACACACACACACACACACACACACACACACACACACACACACACACACAGAGAGAGAGAGAGAGAGAGAGAGAGAGAGAGAGAGAGAGAGAGAGAGAGAGAGAGGATGCAATCATGGGGAAGTAAAGAATGTCAGAGCAGGCGCTCCGCCATATGTAGTTGTTGCAAATGTGCCATAAAGCACGTTTGCGACGACTCAAGAATAATGGAGACTGGTGCAAAGCCAGCCTCCCTCACTCCGTCATCGGACCAAGGAAGTGGCTGCTGGAGGGAGGTAAGCGCTCCCCCGGCGGTCGCTTGGGCGATCTGGTGGGTGAGGGAGGGGAGCCATTGGTCTAGCCAGCCAGGGAGGGGGATGACGCCCACCATATCCCGGTTCCCACTGGGTTGGCTAGGCCATTACACGGCCTCCTCCGACTTCCGCCAGCTATTTAGCTGGCTGAAATCTGAGGAGGCCCTGGGCCGGCCCCGGTTTACACTTGGGGAAGGGGGCGAGCGTCCCCTTCCCTGAGTAGACCTCCAGCCCGCCGCTTGGTGGGCAGCCTCAGGCTCAGGATCCAATGGGCAGCACTGAGCCGCCGGCCGGATCCTTACACAGGATTGCACTGACAGAGAGAGAGAGAGAGAGAGAGAGAGATTTGGAACTAGACTCCTCAAACTGATCTATCTTCCCCAAATTTGGGGGGGGGGAAGTTCTGCTTATTCCAAGCCCAATTATGAGTCCAATTCAGACACCACTGTACTCCTGGTGCCATGATAATATTTCAAAAGTTGTGTGTGGCATCAAGAGAGAAAGATAATAAAACGTCACACTCTGGGTCTCTGGGCCTTGAATGCCCAAGTGTCTGTCCACCAAAATTGTAATACCCTTCCCACTAGATGGGCACCAACCTGGTTGGGCTCTCAGATTGTGTGAGAAAATACATGTCCAGTACCTGAACCAGTACTTGGAGAATAAATTGGCTCTGGGGATACAGAAGTTGGACAACCCCAATCTAAGCTAATGCAGTACACTGGCTAGAATGCAATTTCATGTTTCTCATATTTTGTTGTGTGCCTGAATTTATATTTTGATGTTATTAAATGAAATTTATTTTTATATAGCCATTTATTTTGCCTTTGGTTTATAGAATGTAACTCTACTTAACCAACATTATTGAAAAAAGACCTGGCTATACATCAGATATAACCCATGGAACCCATGGAAAAGAATCATAATCACTTCTTTAGGTTGAATGCTTCTTTAGCAAATGTGTTCCCTCAAGATACTGGAGCCTGTTCCTCATCAGGAAATATACATTTCACCTGAATGAAAGGTATCTCTCCCTGTGAAGCTATTTCTAAAAGTACTGTATGTGCAGACAACTAGGCCTCCTTGGTTCCCTAACATATCTAATTTGAAAAATCGCAATTTTTAAAATAACATTAACAGTGCAATCTGCCATAACTTTGTACCTGCGGAGCGCATGCTCTGCAGGCTCTGGGTGCCGTAAACCCGCTGTAAAGCGTGTTTTTATCACCCAGAGATTTAGGGGCCGCAAACGAGAAAGCTGGCAGCCCTTACTCTGCCTCCGGACCGACCCTGCAGCCACCAGAGCATGTAAGAGTTGCAACGGTGGGTGCAGGGGCGGGGGGAGAGCAGGCCGGGCGACGAGGGAGGGCATCCGTTGGCCGGCTTGGGAGGGGGCGGGGATATCAGCGGTGAGCTCCGCTGATATCCTGTGCCGCTTCACGGCCTGGGCCGTCCTTACCCCACCCCCACCCCGGATGTATGTCAGCTCGAGAGCCGACACACATCCGAGGAGGTCTATCGGGGTCTGGCATCCCTACACCGGGGGAAGGGGACAAACATCCCCATCTCCCAAGGAGTCCCTGGGCCACACCAGAGCAGGCCAGGAAGAACTTAGGATCCTGCGGTCGGCCCTATGGGCCGGCTGCAGATCCTTACAAAGGATCGATCTGCCTGTGACTAGAAGATATCCGAGGTATATACATCCGAGGAGGTTTATTGGGGTCTGGTATCCCTACACCGGGGGAAGGGGACAAACATTCCCTTTTTCCAAGTAGTCCCCAGGCCACACTGGAGCGGCCTGGGAAGGGCTCAGGATCTTGTGGCCAGCGCTATGGGTCGGCCACAGATCCTTAAGCAGGATCAGGCTGCCCACTATATTAGGACTGGGAAGTGATATGCTAAGATTTTTTTCATGAGCAAAACTCCATGGAGAAATTATAAATTTGAAAAATTAACGTTTATAATGGAAACGTTGACCAACCAAAGTAAGGGAATGAAAAACTACACTCAGCATTTAAGACATAAAATAATGTATCTGAAGTGCATTTGCAGCACACTAAATGTTTATTACAGATTAAATACTTAAAACGGAAAGAACCAACACATACTCTAACTGTATCTTAAATGTTTGCTTAGTATAGCCAGAATACACATTTGAGAACATGGGCCCAAAGAGTACATGGTAAGTGTTTAAATAACACCAAATCCAATAAAATGTTTCACTTGACAGGTTAAGCAGGTGATAAAAATGTCACACAGAATTACTATTTTGTAGTATTTTGTACTATTTTCACAATAGTATGATTGGGGAGGAGAGTGGAAAAAAATCTTTGATTTTAGAGGCCTTGAGAAATTGAAACATTTTAAAGATGTTTCAGCTGTTGAGTGCAGCAATGTGTGCTGATTCTACTGTATATCCACCATTTGTTCAGTGTACAGGTAAAGCATTTGGAGCTACATGTATTGTTGGCAGCAGTACTGCCAATATCCTATCTCCCTTCCCGGCCTTGATCAACCCCCTCCCTGACCCAGTCTCGGCCCCATTCCTCCCCCACCCCATTCCGCCCACACTTGCCTCCCTCCTGCCCCCTGTACTGACTTACTGGCAACCAGGGTCATTGGAAGGCTACTGACGCACAGCCTTGGCCGCTTACCACTTGTGGCTGCGGCCTGGCTGTGCGAAACAGTTCGTTGCCTTTTGTGACAGCCATAAAGGACCTTGCACTGCCAGAACACTAGTTCTGGCAGCCCAGGGCCCCAATAGGATTTTGTTTTTATGGTTGTCTTTTGTAAGCCACCTTAGGCATTTTCCTTGGTTAGGGAAAGGCAGATAGACAATGTTTAAATAAATACATAAATAAGCTTTGTGTATAAAAAGTCCACACAGGCTTTATGTTTCACCCCTACCCCGCTGGTTCTCCCTTCCAAAACCTACCCTGGCAAGGGGAAGGGAATGTCAGTAGGGAGGGTTGATGTGGAGGGTATCCACCAATGACCAAGGTCTCATGTTGAATACTTGCTGACAATTCCCTCCCAGCATACTCAAGATTGGCACAAGGGCATCTGGGAAATAGCATTTGCAACTCAGTAGAACTCTATTGGGAACTCTACTTCAGAGGTTTCCTGGCAGCAGGTATTCTTCTGCATATAGGTACTCAGTTCTGAATTTCAGCACCATCACAATCTCCAACACTCCAACCAAATTATCATCAGTCCTCAGCCCAAGTTGGAATAGCTGTTGTTTTCTTCCAGTGTTATAGTACAAGATTTTTTGTATAAAACAGAGAGAGTGGGAGAGATCCACCTAATATTTTCCCATTTTTTTAGCTCAGCAAAAAAACCACAATATTACAGAGTGGAACGGTTTCCTTAGGTCAACAGCCACCCAGCTGACACAAGTGGTTGATTTTGCTGTGGTTCCAACCAGCAAAGAGCCCACATATACTAATTTTACATAGCATGTGAACTTGATACATCAAACTTTGGCTTGCTTTGGACTTACGTTTCCTTCTGTTTTCCTCCAACATTACCAAAATACAGGTGCTTGAGTATTGTGCACTTTAAAGCACTTTGGGGAAAAGAAGCAATTGAATTGTAAATGGAAGCTGACTAAGATTGTTATGCTTTTATAGTCAAATGTAATGAATAATGCTTGCTATAAAAAGGGGAACAATTAACTATTTACTACCTATAAGCAATGCAGAGACCACGAGTGCATTTAATATTTCACCAGATGAAAAACTTCACTTCACCCACACATAAAGTTGTTTGGTGGGGAGACCTCACCTTAATTGTGTTCTCCCCAGTGGAGAGTTTAATTTCTTTTTATTGTTATGGCACATTATTCCATGGTGGTAACAGTTATACAAAAACTGAAATGTACGCTCATGGAAAGAAAAGACACTGACCCCCAAGTGGTTGGTGTTTATGGCTGCTGCACTGCTCAGTGGTTAAGTTGGTGATACAACTGCACGCTGTTTTTTATTTGCAAATGCTTCAGTAGGCTGCTGGAAGGTGCGTGGTAGGACTCACTCTTTTCTTGTTTGTGATCACACTAAACAGCAAAAAGAAATCCTGCGATGGAAATGCTTTGGTGTCATTGGCTCCAGAGGTGCTCCACACTTCAGTTTGTGCAGCAGTTGTTATAGTTAGTTCAGGGGTTCTCAACCAGTGGTACTCGTACCACCAGTGGTACTTTGGCCGACTGCTGGTGGTACTCAGGCCGCCAGATCCCTGCTTTGACACAATACTTTTAGTGCTGCGTTTTTGCTCCTGAGAGACTCCTGCCTTTGGCCGAGCCTCTTGGGAATGCTGAAAGAGCCATCCCACCTTCACAGAGCCTCCTACTTGTGTTTTCTGACCTCCAAAAACCCAGAAGTAACTGGCAGCGATGTAATCGCCAGTCACTTCCAGTCGTACGCAGCAGGAGAGTGGTGCCAGAGGTGGTACTTGGCCAGGAAGGGGTTGAGAACCCCTGATTTAAATAATATGTACACTGTACCTTCCAGAGTCTCACAGACAAAATCTAAAATACTTATTGTGCTACATTCTACTTGTTGAATTCGTCCATCGATGTCCACAAACCATTCATTAACAGACAAATGAA
This sequence comes from Plestiodon gilberti rubricaudatus, assembly GCA_026170595.1. Lineage (NCBI taxonomy): Eukaryota > Metazoa > Chordata > Lepidosauria > Squamata > Scincidae > Plestiodon > Plestiodon gilberti. Next base: position 62,185,683 of record JANXHW010000005.1, read on the forward strand.
GTACTAATGCAACATAAGTGATGATGAGAACTTTGAAGTTGGCAAATAGTTTTTCATGTACATTTTTATTCATGAATTTGGAATATTAATCAAAACAAGCATAATGGGTCGCTTTGAAAAGAATCTTAGTTTAGAAATATGTTTTTGACTCATAAATCCTCAATATTTAAACACCAGAATTAGTTGCCACTGAAACTGTATTTGCAGTTCAAATAAATCATATTTCTTAATGTTGCTTAGACAGCAATCTGGACGGCAATCTCCAATGAAGTGCAAATAAATCTTGGATTTTGTTCCTATTAGCATCAGGGTTATTTTTTTTAAAAAAATGCCCCTTTTACCAGGGAATTAATTCAAAGAGACAGTGCTTAATTAAGAGGCCCATTAATGCCTCCTACAAATGCAGATGACCTCTTAGCAATTCTGTGGCAAGTTCCTTAAGACCAAAAGCCTAACTAGGCCTAAGCTACGTGGTTTCCATGTAGTCTTTTCTCTTTCCTACTGCAGCAAGTACCTAAAATTTGTATTAAGTATTGCATTATTTATCACCTAATTAAATGCCACTATGGTTCAAGTTGAGGGAGAGTATGAACTTGATTCTCCTTAGAGAGCTCTGGGCAGAATTATGCTGTGGAAATAAAGATATAAAAAAAGGTCAAGGATCAAAGCAGTAGAGGGCTTATTTTTCACAAGACGAACATGATTAGGAATCTTTGTTTGCCTTAATTAAATCATTTTTATCCAAATCCTAATCAAAACAGGAAAGCTGAGAGACCAAAGAGATTTAAACGGCTTGTTGAAATCCTAGTGAAATCAGTGGACTGCTAGAGAATGACGGACTGGTGCTAAACGTCTACCAAGCAGCACAAGGGTGGGGGAAGGACAGGGGAGGGTGACGACAGGGGCAGGGTTGAGAGGATCAGGCCCAGGAAGGGGTGGGATTAGCAGCGCTGCTATGCGCCATATCCTACCTTCCTTCCTGGGCCTGATTTGCCATCACAGATCACCTCGGACTTGCACCAGCGATTTACCTAGCACAGATCCAAGTAGACCTGTTGCCATACCTGGGGCTTTCCCCGGAGCAAGGGGACGAATGTCCCCTTACCTGAAGGAGACCTCTGGCCTGCTGATTCTCACACAGGATACAATGTGGGCTGTGCGGCCCCGCTGTGCCAGCATGGGTGAAGCTGAAAGGGGTCATCATAGCTTAACTGGCCAAAGCACCTGCCTTGTGAAGAAGACTGTGGCTCCTGGGGAGGGGGGGAGGTCCTGGCCACTGGGTTTGACTGTCTTTGCCAGGGTTGAGACAAGAAGGGGGCAAGGTTCTTGGGTCATGATACAGGTGGTGAGAAGCCTTCCGAGCTAGGCTGCAGCACATCAGAGATAAGGAGGGGAGGGGTTAGGGAGACACTCTTCTCCTCATTATCTTGGCCAGGCTGGTTTGCCTCCTTGGGCACCAGGATCAGGGTTATCTCTGACTGAGGCCCCTGGATGACCATCTTTTGCTCCTAGCCACCCTGTCACCCTCCACACCTGCTCACCCAGCCCCTCCTCACCCACCTCCCTCCCGCAGTACCTGGAAGCAATATCTCACCAGCTGCAGCATTCGTGGCAACTTCTGACCTATCTAGAAGCAATACAGGTGGGTCCAGACCAGCTTTCATTGCCTCCCTCAACTGCACATCCACATTTACATTGGAAGCACTGTAATCACGGCTGCCAGTTTGCAGCAGCTGCCAAAAGAAGGATAAAAGATCCGTTGCTACCCAGTTTCCATGGGGGACCCAAACAAAGAAGAGGGGGGCCACTAGAAGGCAGCTGATGGATCCTTCAAACTTGAACTTTGCTCAGTAAAAAAATAGACCAAGGGAATAGTTGAAACTAAGCACACCAAGCAACAGAGGTGGGGCAGCAGGGGGAGTTGTGACAATAATGAAAGTAAAAGCAAATAAACTCTTGGGACCATTGTATTTGATGAGATGATGTCTAGTTTCACCCTGATTATTTCCTTGCATTAATGTGGAATGACACTTTGTAAAAGCTTCCCCCTGACTTGTGCAACATTGACAGCCAAAGGAGGACAGGAGATTCGTTGGCTCGATTCTGAGTATTAATGAAGTTTTTGGCAATGATCTTGCATCTTTTACTACAACGATTTCATGACTTTGGTCAGTGGGAGACTTTAAAGCGAGTGGTGGAAATCCCTCATTGGATTTCCTTTACACTCTGTGTAAAAGAAAACTCTTCATAGTATGGCAAGCTATGAGATAGTTGATAGTTTGTGGGACATTGAAAGTAATTAAAGTGATTTGGAGGGCTGTGGAGCATTGGAAGCAGCTTATAAAGAAAGTTGTAAAAATTGTAGAATATTTAGCTTAGGTGGTCCTATGATTTGGGAATTTCTGGTGAGGGTTAAGGAAAAGTGAGGGTTACTGGAGCAATAGTTATAATTCCATGGAGACTTCCAAAAATATGAATGTGCTAAATACCATCGCTGAATATTACAAAAGAGCTTTGTACGAAGCTAAGAACAAGTGGGGAGCCTTCCTCGATTACAAAATTTCCAATAAAGTGAAATTAAGTATTAATGAAACTTTTGGCAACAATCCTGCCTCTTTGCCTTCAGCGATTTAATCTCTGTGGTCAGTGGGGAGCCTAAAGGGAATGGCTGAAATCCCACATTGGATTTCTCAGTTCAGTTCTCCAGGGATAAAATACATATGCCTGTGATCCCGGTTGCTTGAGAACTACAGTACTCTACTAATGGCCAGATAAACCAGTATGCATAAGGTAGAGCCTGGTAGAAATCTAGGCCCCAGATCAAACGCTTACTCAGACCAGCACTCGTGTGATGGAGGAGTGGCACAAGTCATTTCCTTCTGTCACAAACATAATGCCACCTGTGACACAAGAGAATCATGCTGAGCCTCCCCCAAGAGTAAAGACTCGGTTTGCATAATTCATCCCTCTCCGGTCCAAACTTTGCATTATGAGGAATGCATGGTTGGCCAGTTCTTTTAAAAACATTTTTTCACAAAATAGCATGTGAGACACAGCAAAGCTACTGCAGGGAGGTAGGAGCGGGGGGGGGATTAATACTTTACCCTGCCGTGGTTTTAATTAGAATTGTGTCCCTTTCCTGCCTGCTATTTCTGAAAAGAAAAAAAGCAATGGAAGCTTTAAGCACTTTTTTAGGTACTATTTTAAGAAAAAATAATATGTAAAACTGTGTGAGGGGGAGGGGCATGTGCCCACTTTTCCAGCACATGAGGATTGTCACCCAGCAAGTGCAGGGCTAGATCACATCTCATTAAAGACTGTAGACCTTTTCATGACGCATTACATTATATACATGTAAAAGTATCTGTGCACACACATATATTATGTGAATTATTGTGCATGTGCAGAGACGATCCTGCACCCCCCCACGGGGGGGCCAGATTTTCGCCGCCCCCCAATAAAACAAACAAACAAACAAAAAAACACAACCACCACCCCGGGGTTTTCAGTTGTCTACGGGCTTTTTTACTGTAATGTTCATGTGTGTATGCTTTGTCCCACTTAGCTTGTGTATCCCGGAGCCTTCGTTCTGCCTGCTTTCGTTCTGTCCGGGCGGCAAAACTCCGGAAAAGTGCCTGTTCGCTCCGGAGCAGGGCGCTCCGTCGTTCTGCGCTTGCGTCGTTCATCTCAGTTAGCGCATGCGCAGAAAGATTGTAACGACGGTGCGCCCTGGAGCGTCGTTCCAATCTTTCTGCGCATGTGCTAACTGAGAAGAACGACGCAAGCGCAGAACAATGGAGCGCCCTGCTCCGGAGCGAACGGGCGCTTTTCCGGAGTTCTGCCGCCCAGACAGAACGAAAGCAGGCAGAACGAAGGCTCCGTGATACACAAGCTAAGTGGGACAAAGCATACACACATGAACATTACAGTAAAAAAGCCCGTAGACCCCCGAAAAAACCGTAAAAATACAAAAACACAAATCGAAACCTAAGTAGTCCCCGCCCCCCCAGGAGCCTCTGCGCCCTCCACCCGGGGGCCCTGGGTCCCCCCGCCCCCCCCTTGAGGACGTCTCTGTGCATGTGTACATTTTAAAGGTCAACACAAGGCCTAGACCCCCTCAAATGTAGAATCCGCAGATCATGTGGACTGTTGTCTCTTTTGAATGTCACATTGAATAACTGTGCATGCATACAGATCAACAGTCATGAGTACACTGTACACAGATTGCACATACATTGAATGCAACATGTAAATGGCATCAATCAATATCTTTATTACGCTCAAAGACCAGTCCAATGTAAACAAAAAAGCATAAGTGAGCAAATGAATTAAATATATTAAACTGTTGAGGTTAAAATTACATTTAAAATTATCACCAGCCCAGGAAAGCAGCTACTCTATCGAACAATGATCTACTGATGCACATCAAACCATAGGTTACAAATTGGTATACTGCTCTCTGTACAATGCCTTTGTAAATGGCATCAAAGTCTTCACTTATCAAATTGTACTTGTTTAAACTGCAACGGCAAAAGACCTGGAAATGGTGGCAAAAGGAAAGAGTGCCTATGGGAGTTAGTTCCAGAGAAGGATCTGTTGTGGCCAACTGTGAATTTAATGGACAGGAGTCCGTACAAGCCAAAATAGCTACTTTTTAAGCAAAGGTACCCTGAACTTGGGGGATTCAAGGAAACACGGTTGCAAGTCTTCTTGCAAAAATGAACAAAAAAAAGCACCTCCCACTCATAGCAATGCCATAGTAACTCATAAACTGTCAAGAAAATCCAGAGAAGGGAAAGGTTTGACAGGGAGAATATATTTGCTTGTGCCGTTGCTTCGCTCATGTCTAAAGGAAGTCATGCCTGTTGCTTCATTTGTGCCTGAAGTCATGTGTGTGGGGCGCACCCACGAATCACTGAGAGATACACTTAGGCCTTCGAAATTTAATTCCATACCACTGTTGCCTCCTTGCTGGACTCTCTCAAGAGGCCAAAGTATATCATACGACTTCAGGAAAGGAAGGCACTTCATTTGATGAAGACAAAGCCTTATTAGTCTGCAAATAAATTCACATGCCAAACCCCGACCGACATGAATTTCAGTGCTGAATAATCTCAGTTCAGTGCAGAGAACACATCCCCAGTTATGAAGAAGGAGAAGACCAGGCTTCTTAAACCGAATAGGTTTTCAATCGCTGCAGTGACTCAGGAACCAACTACAGTACATGTTACAAAAATAGGCGATTAGTGCCCAGGTTTTTTGCTTTTATTTTTTTATTCAGCGCATGGAGGTGCATTACTCAGCAGGAAAATGGGGTAGGGGACTTGACAGTTTTGCCCTCGCCAAAGTTCTGATCCAATTGCACAGGCCCCTTGGGCATTATTTTCAGAAAGAAAAAGGTTCCAATTGAAGTTTGGGCAAAATTCTAAAGGCCCCTTATCTCTGCTCTGGTTTCCCCATTTTGTACCCCCCATGAGCAATTAAAAAAATAAAAGCAAGAAACCTCAGGCCAAATTAAGCATTTCTCATAAAGTGTAGTTTGGCCCTCAAACACGGATTTATGTGTTTGTGGGCTGCCCAATGAACTGAGCCTTATATGCTTCTGCAGTGCCTATAAAATCAGTTATTTGTGTGTGAGAGACAGAGACAGAATCTGAAGCAGAAATTGGATGAATTTGAAGGAGAGGTTCATATATCTCTACTCATATACAATATTAATAGCCTTGGGGTTGATTCATAAAATATTTTTATTTAGGTGTACCGTACACTTAAGTGAATACTTGACAGTAACATATGAATAAGTAATGGGGCAAGCTTATAATTACGAAAATATATGTTCCATACACAGTAGGCTGGTTCAGACAATATTGTTTGAGCCGGGGGGGGGGGTTTGCAATAAGGGGCAAACACAAGCACACCCCAGGTACCCGCTCCCAGTACACCTTACCAGTCTGCTAATTGTGGGTGGACATTTGAGCATACCACTGACATACAGGGTAAATACTACTTTTAAAGATTACCATATTTATTGGCGTATAAAATGCACTTTTTTGTCTAAATTTGTGACCCAAAATAGTAGGGTGCGTTTTATACGCCAATACTAAAAAAAATCCCTTTCCCCCCCCCCTTGCCCGTTTTAAAGCATTTTCGGGCTTACCGCGTTTTTCCCGAGCCGGAGAGCTCCCTTGTGCTTTCTTCCCTTACTAATCTATCCGATCTACAGCTGTTTGTCGGGTTTAATTTATGCACGTGCATGAGTTGAGCTTCTCAGCAGCCAGCAGAGGGTGCTGTGCTCAGTTCAGTTCAGCTGAGCTGCCGAGGGCCTGCTCTTCCGGATGCTGAATGAATGCAGCATGGGTAAGCTTCTGAACTAGGCCTAGTTGGGAGGCTTTGGAAACTGCATAGGTGGGGTGGGGGAAAAGAGTTGAGTCTGGGGTTTTTGTATTTGGGATTTATGTTGTTTAAGAGTTGGTAAGAGTTGAGTCTGGGGGTGGTAAGGTGGTAAGAGTTGAGTCTGGGTTTTTTTTTGTACTTTTATGTTTTTTACTGTGGAAACTACAGGGGTGGGTTGGGGGAAAAAGAGTTGAGTCTGGGGGGGTTGTATTTGGGGTAAATGTTTTTTACTTTGGAAACTGTGCATGGGTGGGTTGGGGGAAAAAGAGTTGAGTCTGGGGTTTTTTTTGTACTTGGGATTTATGTTCTGGTGCATTTTGTTCATGTGTCTTATTGCTGTTTGTTTTAAAAGAGATCCTGGTATTTTTGTGCAATTTATGTAAATTAGTTAATTAAGCAGCCAAGCAGTAAGTGGCCAAGTGGCCCAAAAATGCTTTAAATCTTTTTTTTCTTGAAACCCAAGGCCAAAAGGAAGGTGCGTCTTATACGCCGGTGCGTTTTATACGCCGATAAATACGGTATTTATTTAAAACATCCCCATTACCGTCACAATGATATTACAAAGCATAAAAAGAAACACAAGTAAGTGAAGATGGCTTCAGTCAGGGAGGGATTCAAATAGCTCCTCGAGGCAAGGCCAAGGGGGTTGGGGATGCCCAAAAGGCACAGTTTTTAATTATCTTTGGACAATGTACTCATTCAGCACACCCAATATTTGCAACCCAGTTTGGGACACTGACAATCCCTAATCGTCAACAAACAAAATAGGATCAATAGGATGAATAGGGTCAGCACAGGAAGCCTAGAGACTTGACTGCAATGCCATTCAATAGCCAAATGCAAAACCTATATGTTTTGACAAAGTAGTGGAGAGGAGTACATAGGGAGGTTCAAATGGAAGCAAACTACAGTATTCCAAAAAGGTAAAGCTGTCATGGTCCAGAAAAGGCTTGAGTCTGGGTTTTTTTTTACTTGGGGTAAATGTTTTTTACTTTGGAAACTGTGCATAGGTGGGTTGGGGGGAAAAACAGTTTAGTCTGGGGTTTTTTTTGTACTTGGGATTTATGTTCTGGTGCATTTTGTTCATGTGTCTTATTGCTGCGTGTTTTAAAAGAGATCCTGGTATTTTTGTGCAATTTATGTAAATTAGCTAATTAAGCAGCCAAGCGGTAAGTGGCCAAGTGGCCCAAAAATGCTTAAAATGTTTTTTTCTTGAAACCCAGGGCCAAAAGGAAGGTGCGTCTTATACGCTGGTGCGTATTATACGCCGATAAATACGGTATATCGATTGCGAGTGAGGATGAGGTTCTGACAAAGTACTCCCCTGCCCCAATTAGGAGAGTGGGAATAGTGTGCTGGGAGGGAGTATGGGTCACGACCCTCCCCCATGCGGGGATGCTCAGACAGTATTGTCCATACTGAACTAAACATGTATTATACAAAATACGTACCGGTATATGCCAACCTCTACGCCAAGAAGTCCCAAAGTCAGTGGTTCATTCAGTTGCAAAAATGTGCGTACAATTGCTAACTTGGCAAATGTTCTGAAATTAGAAAACAGGAACACTGAATAAAGAGATGCTGGTCTTTGACCTTGTGGACATCCTGAATTTAAACAGCCCTGGTAAGAATGGTTCCAAGGTGTCCTGGAATTGGACAGGAGCACCTTCTTCTGCTCTGCAAGTGACTTCCTTGGAGAAAGAATGAAACATGGACAGTACTGTTCAACTTTCAGCCAGACAAATTCCTGGCTTGTTGCTGCGACTGCTATCTGCTCTTGAGACATGCCTACTAGGCTGTCTTGCTGAAAACATCCACATTGTATTTTTCAATACAGCTTTGAAAACTGAATTTGCCCTAAAGCATAAACGTTCAAATCTCTCAAGTTCAAAGAGTTTGCTTTAAGTATTCATTTTACTACTACTAACAGGCATACCTTGCTCTTTCAGTATGTTAGGGACCAGAGCATGGATGAAAGTCAAAAATGGATGAACGTCAAAGCATAGCCTTATTTACCTTGCAAATTTATTTTGGCCAGTGAAAAACATAACTAACTAACTAACTATATAACATATGTGAATGCATGCTAAACCTAAAAAAAGAGAAATAAAAGAAAAATAAACCTAAGAACATCAATGAATGTCATGGATGGTTGGATGAAATTCTTTTTATAAAATTTTATAAAATTTTATAAAATCTTATTCTTTAAATAAAATAATTAAATAATAATTGAAAATGGTTGAAAGAGCAAAGCGATGAAAGTCAAGTGGATGAAAATCAAGGTATGCCTGTACTTGCTTCCTGAAATACCCTAGGGTAAACAGCTCAAGTGAGTTACAGCATGTATGATAATAACACATACGTAGCCTTCATTTCTGTTTGGATTGGGGTTGCACTAAAGCCTCCCTGTCAGTTGTTGATTTTAAGAAAGAATTTGAAAGAACAGAGAGTAGTGGTGCTGTGTAGGTTTTCTATGACCGCATGAGGAGCAACAACAGATGGAGCTGCTATGAGAGAAGAGAGGACATTATAGGTGGTCTCTGCTTTCAACGCAGGTCTGATGTTTATATGAATGAAGAACACCAAGCCTTAGCTTTAAAAAAATCCTCTGCAGTAAGAATGAATCTGTTCCTCCCAGCTAAGCATGATGGATATACTGTATTATACACACAGAAAAAGAGAGTTATCAGTAGCTATGTATACTCAAAACACGGGCTTTCATCTCATGTCCTTCCATTAACCATACCCACTATTTCCAGGATGTTTTATGACATCACAAAGCAGCAGTTCTTTATGCTTCTGACTAAGACATTTATATTAAACTCTGACATTTTAATCTAATAAAAATGCTTTTTTACCTCATAGCAGTATAAACAGAGAGCAACTCTATTATATAATGGGCATCTGTGGAAAAGGGAATTAATCCTACCAGTGTGGAAAACCTTCATAACTCTCTTGTGGCTTCATCACTCTTTGAGTTATGAGGTCTTCCTTTCACTTATGGGATAAAGTCCAAATCTCACAGAAGCTTATTATGAGTCCCCTATTAAGACTTCACTATTTAAAACAAAACACTTAAGAAGGATACTGTGAAGTCTTTAAGAATTAAAAAAGTTGTCAGACACAATGATTTGTTGTACTGGAAGATTTTCCAAAGCCAAGGGGCAACAGACTGTACTTTGCCCTAAATGCTGGTGAATTTATTTTGCATATTTCGCTCTTTCTCTTTTACTCACTAGTAGTAAACTATAGAGTAAACTTCTAAACTGGATGTGATTTGGGACAGCTGTGAGCCGGATTTCCTGCTTTTCCTTTTTTAAGATCAAAGCAATCATGAGGAAAGGGACGGGGCGGGGCGGAGTGGGGCAGGATACAGGTGGGTAGATGAGAAGGAAATCAGATCAGAGCTGCAGTGCTGAAGAGGAGAGATTAATCCTTCCCCTGTGTCATTTTCCCAGTCTAAATTCTCCCTCCCCATGTTGCTATTTGATGTATGAAAGGGGTCCATCAGAGGGCCCACTTGGCTGAGCTGACTCCTGAACAACCCTCTGTACTGCTGGCAGTGGTCGCACCCAATGCAGCATCGGGCTGGGCAGGAGGACCACAGAGGGTCCAGTGCAGGTTTTCATCCCAGCAATCTGGCACTGGCACTGCCCACAGGGGAAAAACTAGGGCACCTGCTGCCCACGTTCTCCCATGAGTCAAGTAGCATCAAGGAAGTGAAATTAGAATAGCACGAGAAAATCACTAACACATCTATTCCACAGCATTGTGGCCTTTGTCTGATTCCCCCCACCCCACATAGCTGCTTTAATTTAAAAAAAGAGGGGTGAAGCATGCTATGACTAGTTTAACCCAATGTCTCTTACAGCCCAATCCTATCCCCTGCCAGCCCATAGAGCACAGCACTGTTGCTAAAGTGCTTGCTGCATGCTATTGGTGTGTGTGTGTGTGTGTGTGTGTGTGTGTGTGTGTGTGTGTGTGTGTGTGTGCGTGTGCAGAAATGACGGGTGCCCTCCCGGCACCCGGCGCGTGGGGGCGGGGCCTGCGTCGCATCACATCGACACGCCCCTCGCGTCACGTTGACGCGCCCCTGCCCGTTTTGAGCTCATTTTGGAGCCGAACGGGCTCGAGGGAGGGTGGGCGAGCCGAGGCAATGCGGCGCTTCCCGAGGGTAAGTTCCCCAAGCGCGCCCCCGCCCGCCTGAGCGCCTGGAGCTCCTGCTCCATGCGCTCCACCCAAGTTCCGCCACTGTGTGTGTGTGACTAGATGGCCCCAGAGAGGTTTTTTTTTTCTTACCTCCCTCCCATAGGCCGCTTGACATCCAATGGGTCTCCTTTGACCTACACCAGCTGCTTTGCTGGTATAAATCCAAGGAGATTCAGTGGACATTTCAGGGTGGTGAAAAGAGGATAAGATCTCAGCATGCGCTGCTGCCACTGAGATCCTCCCCCTCCTGTCCCTGAACTTCTTCCTGCCTGGCCTACTCCAAACCACCACCGCCACCAATGTACCTGCTCTGGCAGGGTGTCTGGGAACTGCTGCTACATGCGTGGGTCCTCCAACCAGTTGCGCCAATGGCCCTAAAGCACATAATGGTGGCGCAGCTTTTGTGGCAGTGTCCTGGGCTTTATGGTGGTGGATCGTAAGATCCTCCACTGATAAGCTACAAGCCTATGCACACTTTCCTGGGAGTAAGTCCCATTGAAAACAATAGCACTTACTTCTGAGTAGACATCTGAGTAGAAGACTGGGCTGTAAAAGTTCTTTATTTGTCTCATTGCTCTTGCTGTGTCTTAAGGATGTCATCAGATTATGCTGACTACAAGCTCTAATCAGTAGATTAAACAACTAAAGTGTTGATTAATTGGTGGGGTCCAGTTTTAATCAATGCAGGCAAACTTTAATCAGGTTTACTGTTTATCATTGCTCTGCTGTTGTACGCAATGTTCTGTTGTAGGGAAGCAGCGGAAAAAGTAGGGCGGAGTACGTGGAGCAGCTGCTCCGGGCGGGGGCGCGCAGCTCGCGCCCGCCACCTCTCGCACCCGCCGCCTCTCCTTATCGTCGTCTTCGGCCATCTTCGTTTCGGCCCTCCCACCCTCCCTGGAGCCTGAATGGCTCCAAAATGACAAGGAAACCGGCGGGGGGCGTGTTTGGAGCCGCACTGCGCATGCAGCTCCCTCCCTCCGCCCTCCGATTGGCTACACAGGGCGCAATCGGTACGGCATGCAGGCCCCGCCCTTCCTCCGGGTGCCCCAGCAAGATGCGGTCTCACTGAGGGAATGGAAACAAATATTAAAGACAGCCATTTGTGTCTTCATTTATCTGTCTCTTCCACTTAGACTTCCCTCCAGTTCCTGGTTTTCAACCTACTCTTTTCTTTGTGCCTCTCCCTACCTTTAACCTGCCTTCGGGCTTTGTACTGCTTAGCTTCCCTATTTCACAATCGTCACTCTCTGAAAAAGTACCCACGAAAAAGTACCTAGAGAAGTTACCCTGCATGTGTCTTGTCACTAGGGCCTTTGTGAGCTTTTATTAACATTGTTTTGTGGACAGTTTCATTCTTTCAGAAACTGGAATATCTTTAAACATTCCATGGCATTACAGCAGCTCAGCCAAACATTGGAAGGGGCTTCACCTGCAGAAAATTCCTTAGTGTGTTATGACATAGAAATGAGTGTGTGTGTGTGTGTGTGTGTGTGTGTGTGTGTGTGTGTGTGTGTGTGTGTGTGTGTGTGTGTGTGTGTGTGTGTGTGTGTGTGTGTGTGTGTGTGTGTGTGTAAAGTTCTCCCAAGTCAGATTTGGAAACAAACTTCAGGATATCATTAAATGCTGTCTCAAAGGAGATATGAATTTTACAAGCCCACCAAATCTTCACCAGTTCAGATTAAAATCTGAGCAGAAGAATTAATTTGCTAGCCTCCCTCACCCCCTATTTAATGGAGCTCCATGACTCCATTACATTAAACCAAAGGCAAATTCAGACTCAGCAGGAGCAAAAAAAGGGTGTGGGGAGAAGCCAATTCCTGTGGAGGATCCACAGGGGGTTGGCTTCCCACTCCTGCCTCATCTGAATCAAGGCTCCATTTAATGAAATGAAGCTACTTGGCTCCATTACAGTAAACTGGTGCTGAAATCAGACAGTGGAGGTTATTAAAACTGAGGTGGGGAAACTCACATATACATAGACCACCTGCCATGAATCTTCTGTATTGTGCCCAAATTATTATTCTAGCCCCCCAAAAAACCATTAAAATGATGCCTCAAAATTTGTCATTGGCAAATATGACATTCACGTAATTCTTTGTCTACAGAAGTCCAATTTTTCAACACATAACTATTTTGGGATAGCTCCAGAAATGAGACACGCATGCACTTCTCTTCTGCAGCCAGAAATGCTTCTCATTTTACAGCAGGGGTGTCAAACATAAGGCCCGTGGGCCAGATGCCATCTGCGAAAGCTCATTACCTGACCTGCGTGATAGTTGGGCTCTCCCAGCACTACCATCAATTGCTGAGCTGTGAAGTGATGCATTGGCAGAAGCAGCACTGCTGAAAGGGTAGCTCTGGGAGAGCCCAAATTATCATGCAGGCCACCCTTTTAGCAGTGCTGAGGTGTCGCTGCTGAAAAGGCTGCCCGTATGATAATTGGGCTCTCCCAGCAGGCCAGCACCACCCTTTCAGCCACACTGTTTCTGCCGAGGCACTGATAGGGAGAGACAGAATGAGGCCACAGAAAGTGAGGAACAGTATGGGGGAAGTGGCAGACCAAGAGGGATGAGAAAGGGAGAACATAAGAAGAGCCTTGCTGGATCAGGCCAAAGGCCCATCTAGTCCAGTTTCCTGGCCCCACCAGGTGCCTCCGAGAGCACATAGCAACAAGATAACCTGTTTCCCGTTGACACTCCCCTGCACCTGGCACAGAGAAAACCTATTTCTAAAGCCAGGAGGTTGCTTATGGCTTGTAACCTGTGATGGTTTTTTCCTCCATGAATCTGTCCAATCCCCTTTTAAAGGCATCTAGGCCAGGTGCCATCACCACATCCTGTGGCAAGGAGTTCCACAGATGAATTACACGCTGGGTAAAGAAATATTTTCTTTTATCCGTTCTAACTCTCCCTCCACTCAATTTTAGTGCATGTCCCCTGGTTCTGGTGTTGTGCGAGAGGGAGAAGAATTTCCCTCTATCCACTCTCTCCATCCCATGCATAATTTTATATGTCTCAATCTTGTCCCCCCTCAGGCGCCTTTTTTCTAGACTGAAAAGCCCCAAACGCTGTAGCCTTTCCTCATAAGGGAGGTGCTCCAGCCCGCGAATCATTCTGATCGCTCTTTTCTGCACCTTTTCCAATTCAACTATATCCTTTTTGAGGTGTGGTGACCAGGACACAATACTCCAGATGCGGCCTTACCATCGATTTGTACAAAGGCATAATGATATTGGCCGTTTTATTTTCAATCCCTTTTTTAATGATCCCGAGCATGGAATTGGCTTTCTTCACAGCCGCCGCACACTGGGTCAACACTTTCGACCTGTCCACCAGCACCCCAAGATCTCTCTCTTGATCCATCACAGACAACTCAGAACCCATTAGCGTATATGTGAAATTTTGGTTTCTTGCCCCAATGTGCATCACTTTGCACTTACTTACATTGAAGCGCATCTGCCATTTTGCTGCCCATTCTCCCAGTTTGGAGAGATCCTTCTGGAGCTCTTCACAATCCCTGCTGGTCTTCACCACCTGGAAAAATTTAGTGTCGTCCGCAAACTTGGCCACCTCCCACCCCCTGGTTTGAACATAGGGGATGCTCTAGCCACCACTCTCCTCTCCTCCACATTTCCTCTTACATACTAACCCCCTTTTCCTTTTCCAAGCCAGGAAACGGAAGGAGGAGCTGTGAAGGCAAGTGTGAGGATGGAGGCAGGTGCCCTGGCCAATCTGCTGCCTTAGGCAACCACCTCAGTTGGACATGGGCCAGCCTGGCTTCTGGATCAGTCACTTTTGGTGGTACAGGAGAATGGTGCTGGAGGTACTCATTCTGGAAGGGGTTGAGAACCCCTGCTCTAGTGCTAATGACTCTGATAGTCACCAAGAATATATTGAGCAGTGGCGTCTCTAGCCCAAAATGTACTAGGGGCACACCCTCAACTTTCTGCCCCCCTCCTCCCTTCTGCTCCCCTTCTATATTCCTTGCCGCCACCAAAGGTGGCAGCGGTGATTGGGGGGGCGCAAATTCAGCCTTCCGCCCCGGGCCCGTCCTTCTGCTCCCCCTCTATACTCCCTGCCGCCAGTGGTGTTACTGTTCACATATTCCGTTACAACAAGTCAAATATTTGACTATAATGGGACTTACTTCTGAGAAGACATGCATAGAGTGGGTTTTCTCTGTGCCAGGTGCAAGGGAGTGACAACAGGAAACAGGTTATCTTGTTGTCTTGTGCTCCCTGAGGCATCTGGTGGGGCTACTGTGTGACAGGAAGCTGGACTAGATGGGCTTTTGGCCTGATCCAGCAGGGCTCTTCTTATGTTCTTATGCCTGCAAATCACTTCCCTTTTAGATCTTTGAGCAAAAGAGCCAGTGCTTTTAGATGTAGAAGAAACTTAGCCAGTTTTAAGAAGTTGTTCATATCACTGGATCCATCAAGTTCTTCAAAGGACAGCTATTTCTTTAACTTATATGTATTTTTAGTTATTTAGAAAGGTGTTTAAAGGGGCAGCAACCCTATCCACACTTATGTGGGAGTAAGCCCCATTGACTATAATGGGACTTACTTCTGAGTAGACATACTACTTCCCTTTGAGATCTTTCAGGACAGTGCAGCCCAGTAAAATAGGAAAATTAAATTAGCGACCCAGTAAAAGTAATGAATATTGACAGAAATGAATGCTAGAAGCAAAGATTTACTTGTTTTTGAGGATATGGGCTCTCCTGGGCTCTCCACACTGCCACACAAGTCTGCAGACTCTCTTGCTTTTAATGCGGCTGTTTCTCCTTGGCACTCCTTAGTTTAGACGACCGCTCTCCCTCCCCTTTTGTTTCCTCAGCTCAGGTATTGATTTTAACAAGTCCTCCACCTTCCTTTTTCAGCCCTTTGCAAATGCAGAGTGAGCGAGCCAGCACCATGCTAATGCCCTCCGCGGCAGCCTCTTCCTCTGCCCCACCTCACGTTATGGGGAAAAAAGCAGAGCGGCAGCTGGCGATGAAGCTGCCCTTTAAAACTTTTTTCCCCATATCGGCGCCCCAGGAAGCAGCACGCCCACTTGGCGCCTGGGGCCCAGGGCCATAGGGCCCCCCATCATAGTACGCTTCTGATATTGAGGCTGTAGTTTCTGAACTGAACTACTTCTCACATAAGGAATAAGGATGTAAAGTCTCAGGCCCTGTGATCAGCAGGTGATATAAGGCCTCTGGATTGGCCATACCTATAAATACAAATGACTTGTGCCATTGCCTGGTCAGCAAGCAGTATATTCTTTATGCTGCATGTCAAGCCTATTATCATCCTTCAAGTTTGCTCACTGATCTCCAAGAGTCTGAGCTGGAAATATTAATAATCATGTCGAGTTGACCACTTCTAGGTGGACAGTTCTCACAGTCAAGAATTGGGGAAATGCAGCCTGGTCAGTCTACACATAACAGCAGTCTTTATTACAGCTAAAGTTACCAGTTTACCAAAAAAAAAAAAAAACCACCAACCTTGTTAGCTTTTTATTTTTTCTCAGGGAGGACAGGCAGCAAAGATTAGGCTGTTTTGGAGTCTGCCTCTGGGCTCCACGACTGCTGGAGGCAGCCCCCCCCCCTCATTTTTCAAGGGTTAGCCAGCTTGCAACATCACTAGGTCTCACCTCAGAAATCTCAGGTTGTGGGGTACATTCAATCTAATTATTATTAGAACACAGCTGCTGCAAGGTGAGAGAGAGAGAGAGAGAGAGCGAGAGAGAGAGAGAGAGAGAGAGACCCCACAGCGTATGTTGTTAAAGTACTTGGTCCTTAACCGTGAGGCCTTAGCAACTGTGCATGAGCAGCCTGTTAATCATTTCAGTGTTTGGAATCAGGAGAAGAGGAAGGAGCAACCTGAATTCAGTCTTCGTGCCTAAATACATGATCGGTACTATCAAAGCGGGCGACCTCAGCAATCTTCCGTGCAGGAACTGTGCAAAGAATCAATGAAATAAAGATGAGAGATTGATAGCTGTACATTTTCACCTGAAGTACAGAAGGTAGAACTCCAATGGCTCAGGAAGACCAGTCGACACCAGGGACTGTACTTTTGAATGCCATAATTTGAATTCTACATTTCTGTGCCATGTGGGCTTGGACCTATAAAGTGTATATTATTACCTTAAATTGATTGAGTGTTTATGCGTTAAAAAGTTATTCACTTGTGAATACAGTGAAATTTTCAGGATTTATGATGGGAACATTTTATAACACCAGCATCTGTTTCCCGCGGATCTGTATAGCTTCATTCATTATAATTTTTCCTGATGTTTTGCCTACCATATTATTAACTCCCCAAATCCATGAAACACGAGTTTGTCTTCTTTGCAGCTGAGGACTGAGAGGAATAATTATGAATGTGGAAACTCCAGTGAAAAATGTTCTTCAATGGAAAGAGGCTAGTGGTTCAAAGAACACCAGGTGGACTTGTGAAGACTGAAAAAGGAAACATTCAGGAAAACAGATTCAATTTTTTTTTCACAACCAAAATGTTGTAAGTTGCTTATTCCACATGATTACATTTTCATTCAACTAGCATTTGTGGGAAACAATGCATTGGGTTCCAACTAGTAGTTCTGCAAATGAAAGAAGTTCCATTAGTACAAGGGTCTTTTTCTTAATCAATCTCCCCTTCCCTCAGGATCCCCCTGAAAATATGGGGACTCCTGAGGAATGGGGGACGCACTGGAGCAGATTTTCAGAGGTCAAAGGGGGAAGTAGAAGTACGGAGGGATCGGCAAAAATGCCCCTGCCCCCACATGACTAAAACGTCTTCTGTTTGTGGAAGTACTGTACTGAAATAAAATATAATCATCAACATCAGATGCCCATGAGCAGATGCCCATTTGTCCATCTCCCTTCTTGGGAATTGTTTCACTGGCAGGCACAAGAGAGGTACAGTAAGTCCTCACTTAAAGTTGTTTGGTTTTAAAACTGATGGGAAAATGCCATAGAATGTTTATCAATTAGCCTGTGCTAAAATTGGTTTCATTATAAATCGTTATTAAAATTGCAGTTTCCAAGAAGAACCTATTGACAACTTTAAGTGAGGACTTGCTGTACCATGAGAAAGCTTTAAGGGATGGGAAGGTAACCCAGGCTGTGGTTGGAAAAGCTGTTAAATTTTCACCTAGGAGAGAGATCAAATGCACCCCTCCCCTAGGAACAGCAGTCAGGAAAATACTCAGGGTTAAGGACTATTCTGACATAACTAGCTAGTAGACCAATCCTCTTCTTCTGCCATTGCCCCCCTATTGACATGTTCAAAAAGTCCATGCTCACCATGGTAGACTGGGCTATAAGAAGAAGCAGCTGCCAAAGGAAAGAGAGAAGGGCCTAATCAGCTGAGAGAATAGGGAAGAGAAGCTGGGCAGGGCTTTCTTCTCAGCTACCCACTCAACAACAGCTTGACCTTACAACCACATTTCCATAAATATTCCCACCATTTGATGGGCTCCTTTCTAGTTTTACTATACAGGTAGTCCCTGACTTAAGAACATCCAACTTACAGACATCCCAACTCAAGGACGGCCATGCCACACTTTCATGCAGATACAGTCTGTCTGCCAACATTTTCACGTAGGCGTGATATGGCGCTGGTATATGTGAGGGATAGAGATGCTGGCTCCAGAGTGCATGGAGGCTGTTTAAAACAACAGTAATACAGGCCCAGCGGGAGTGTATCCCACAAAGGAGGAAGGGCTCGACTAAGTCCAGGAGGGTGCCGGCATGGCTAACAAGCACAGTTAAAGAGGCTATAAAAGGCAAGGAAGCTTCCTTCCGTAAATGGAAGTCTTGCCCTAATGAGGATAACAAACAGGAGCACAAACTGTGGCAAAAGAAATGTAAAAAGATGATACGGGAGGCCAAGCAAGACTTTGAGGAACGTATGGCAGGCAACATAAAAGGGAATAACAAAAGCTTCTTCATATATGTTAGAAGCAGGAAACCTGCCAGGGAAACGGTTGGTCCGCTGGATGGTGAGGGAGAGAAAGGGGTGATAAAAGGGGACTTGGAGACTGCAGAGAAATTAAATGAGTTCTTTGCATCTGTCTTCATGGCAGAAGACCTCGGGCAAATACCGCTGCCTGAACGGCCTCCCCTGACTAAAGAATTAAGTCAAATAGAGGTTAAAAGAGAAGACATCTCAGACTTGACAAAATAAAGATCAATAAATCACCAGGCCCGGATGGCATCCACCCAAGAGTTCTGAAGGAACTCAAGAATGAAGTTGCTGACCTCTTGACCCAAATATGCAACTTGTCCCTTAAAACGGCCACTGTGCCAGAGGATTGGAGGACAGCTAATGTCACGCCAATCTTTAAAAAAGGAAGGAGGGGGGACCCGGGAAACTACAGGCCGGTCAGCCTAACGTCTGTTCCAGGGAAGATGGTGGAAAATCTCATTAAAGATAAAATCTTAAAACACATAGAAGAACAAGCTCTGCTGAGGGAGAGTCAGCACGGCTTCTGCAAGGGGAAGTCTTGCCTCACAAGCCTTTTAGAGTTTTTTGAAAAGGTCAATAGGCATGTGGATGCGAGCAAACCCGTGGATGTCATATATCTGGATTTTCAGAAGGCGTTTGACACAGTCCCTCATGAAAGGCTCCTGAGAAAACTCCACAGTCAGGGAATAAGAGGGCAGGTCCTCTTGTGGATTAGGAACTGGTTGAAGACCAGGAAACAGCGAGTGGGAGTCAATGGGCAATTTTCACAATGGCGAGAGGTGAAAAGCGGTGTGCCCCAAGGATTGGTCTTGGGACCGGTGCTTTTCAACTTATTCATAAATGACCTGGAGTTGGGGATAAGCAGCGAGGTGGCCAAGTTTGCGGATGACACTAAACTTTTCCGGGTGGTGAAGACCAGCAGGGATTCTAAAGAGCTCCAGAAGGATCTCTCCAAACTGGGAGAATGGGCAGCAAAATGGCAGATGCGCTTCAATGTAAGTAAGTGCAAAGTGATGCACATTGGGGCAAGAAACCAAAATTTCACATATACGCTAATGGGTTCTGAGTTGTCTGTGACGGATCAAGAGAGAGATCTTGGGGTGCTGGTGGACAGGTCGAAAGTGTTGACCCAGTGTGCGGCGGCTGTGAAGAAAGCCAATTCCATGCTCGGGATCATTAAAAAAGGGATTGAAAATAAAACGGCCAATATCATTATGCCTTTGTACAAATCGATGGTAAGGCCGCATCTGGAGTATTGTGTCCTGGTCACCACACCTCAAAAAGGATATAGTTGAATTGGAAAAGGTGCAGAAAAGAGCGATCAGAATGATTCGCGGGCTGAAGAACCTCCCTTATGAGGAAAGGCTACAGCGTTTGGGGCTTTTCAGTCTAGAAAAAAGGCGGTTGAGGGGGGACAAGATTGAGACATATAAAATTATGCATGGGATGGAGAGAGTGGATAGAGGGAAATTCTTCTCCCTCTCGCACAACACCAGAACCAGGGGACATGCACTAAAATTGAGTGGAGGGAGAGTTAGAACGAATAAAAGAAAATATTTCTTCACCCAGCGTGTAATTCATCTGTGGAACTCCTTGCCACAGGATGTGGTGATGGCACCTGGCCTAGATGCCTTTAAAAGGGGATTGGACAGATTCATGGAGGAAAAAACCATTACAGGTTACAAGCCATAAGCAACCTCCTGGTTTTAGAAGTAGATTTTCTCTGTGCCAGGTGCAGGAGAGTGACAGCAGGAAACAGGGTATCTTGTTGGCTGTGTTCTCCCTGAGGCAGCTGGTGGGGCCACTGTGAGATACCGGAAGCTGGACTAGATGGGCCTTTGGCCTGATCCAGCAGGGCTCTTCTTATGTTCTTATGTTTGTGAGAGACAGATGCTGATTTTGGGAACAGAGAGAGATGCTGGGTTTTGGGGATGGAGAGAGTGTTTTTGAGGGACATACTGTGTTTTGGAGACGTAGAAGTGTGGGTAAGGGAGAGCTAGTACAGTACTTAATACTACACTACTTGTGTTCCTCTCTAACTAATACAAATGCAAATTGTAATTTATCGTAAAATGAACTAATACAAACGCAACCCCTCGTTTAAGCATTTCTAAGGCCCATTTTGTACATTAAAAGGTAAAGGTGACCCCCTGACAATTAAGTCCAGTCGTGTCCGACTCTAGGGTGTGGTGTTCATCCCCATTTCAAAGCCGAAGAGCCAGCGTTGTCCGAAGACACCTCCGTGGTCATGTGGCCGGCCTGACTCTCATTGCCACAGCGCATAGCATGCGGCTGGAACACGGAGCGCTGTTTACCTTCCCGCAAGCGGTACCTATTTATCTACTCACATTAACATGCTTTGGAACTGCTAGGTTGGCAGGAGCTGGCCAAGCAATGAGAGCTCACCCCGTCGCAGATTTGAACTGCCAACCTTTCGATCAACAGCTCATAGTTCAGCGGTTTAACCCACTGCGCCACCCGCTGGCCCTTTTTGTACATTAGGTAAAGGTAAAGGTATCCCCTGACAAATAAGTCCAGTCATGTCCGACTCTAGGGTGTGGTGCTCATCCCCATTTCAAAGCCCAAGAGCCAGCGTTGTCCGAAGACGCCTCCATGGTCATGTGGCCGGCATGACTCTCCTTGCCACAGCGCGTAGCATGCAGCTGGAACACGGAGCGCTGTTTACCTTCCCGCAAGCGGTACCTATTTATCTACTTGCATTGACATGCTTTGGAACTGCTAGGTTGGCAGGAGCTGGCCAAGCAACGAGAGCTCACCCTGTCGCGGGAATCGAACTGCCGACCTTTCGATCGACAGCTTATGGTTCAGCGGTTTAACCCGCTGCGCCACCCGCTGGCCGCAACGATAAAAGCAGGGTTATCGCAGAGTGTACATTCACTATAAAACAATCATTTTATAGATTGTTTATTTCTAGAAATACATATTTCTATACTGTTTTTCAACCACTACAGAAAGTTGTTCACAAATTTGTTTACATCGCATAAATAAATAAATAAATAAATAAATAAATAAATAAAACTTCAGCTTCAGTACATTCCAACTTAAGTACCGACTTCGGGAACCTAGCCTATACATAGGGACTACCTGTATATTTGAATTTATCAATAACATTTCAGGCACTGACTATGCATCAATATTTTGTGCAAATCAATCCGTATCCTACACTTAGAAGGTGCAATCCTTTAAGTTTTATTGGTTTCAGTGGAATTTTCTTCTTATTCGACATGCACAAAATAGAATGAGTGCATGTCCCCCATTCCCCATATTCCCCATATTGGCATTATTCTGTGGGTTAGCTCTTCCTTATACTTTCTGGTCTAACTCGTAGAAATTCTAAAATGAATTTGAGAATCGGATGCATACGCAGTTTGTTGCAGCATTCAATTCATGTTCTTTCTCAGAAGTCACCAACACTGTACATGCAAGCACATATGCCTAGATCTGCCCTGCTCATCAGAAGCCATTTGCTTCTGGCAGCTGCCCTTGCTGTGCTCCTATAGGGCTCCTCCAGCACAGGTGCAACAGCCTGAACATAGTCTGGAAATCAAAAATGGAAGAATGACACATCATTAATGGGTTGGTTCTGCTCTGCAAACAGAGTCAAGTACTTTAGAGTCCTAAAATCTTGCGAGACACGGGCAGCCCAATCTTTCCTAGGGCCGCCACAGCATGCAAAAGCACATTGCGCTGGATCCTAAGCGGGATCGGGCCAGCACCGATGTTTGTCCTTCTCCCCTAGGGAGAACCCCAGCGGTCCCTATGGGCCTCCTCAGATGTGCGCCAGTGCAAAGTTAAGGAGGATTGCGCCATTAGATGTGGAGGATCGCAGAAGCTTCCCTTCCGTAGCACGGAAGTCTCTTACATTAAACAACAACAACAACACTTTCAACCAATTCAGTAACTTTCCAGCAGATTGTTTCAGGTTCTCCATAATAATGGAAGAATGAAGAGAAACCCCTTGTAGTGTTGCAAGAATTCCTTTTAAACTCAACTCCTTTCTTCCAAGAAAACAAAGTCAAGATATAAGCCTGTGAAATCAATTCCAGAAAGTGTTGTGGATCACTGGTTATTTTACAAAGATCCCAACTTGACAGGACCACCATGGACCATTCATGTTTATTGTTCAAAAGGGTTTTTTTGTGGACCATCAGTGCTAGTAAAAGGGGGAAAATGACAAAAAGGAAGGCAGTGCCGTTTAAGGGACCCTCCGGCTGGCATAACACGAAGACCTGATCCAGGATATTCTTCCCCAGTTGATATTATTACATGTGTGTTCCTCATTGTTTTTTCTCACAACAACCCAGACCCCTTCTTGTTCTGTCACCCGGGTGGCCGCTCATAAAAAAACCCTTGATTTACATTCTTGTACAAACGCCCCACCTTCTCGCTTCCTGTTGCTTGTGCTGCAGTCTGTTTTGCTTCGCTTACCTGTCCTCAAGCTGTTTGGAGAGTCTGAAATTTACTGTAGGATGCAAATTCAAACACACACTGCACGACTTGTAATGTTCAGCTTTTAGTAGCATCAAATGAACTGAGTTTATTGACATCCTGATTCTGCTTGATCTATGACAATGATTCATTCAAGAGCATAGCAGAAAATGCTCTAGGGGGCTGATAGTTTGTTCACATACATGATACAGTACCCACATTTTGGCTGGATTGGCCTACCTAATCCAAAATATTCTTAATTTCTCTACGTTGCATGGTTCTATACAATAGCACAGTGATCGTTGCACTCATTTTCTAGAGCCAGTGGATTGTATCCAAAAACCCATGATTCAAAGGAAAATACAAGCAACATCAGAAGAGTTTGTGAAATGCTCTAATAGGTGCTATAGAGTAGTCCTCAGACTTGCGCACGAGACACCTATAGGCGTCAATTACGGATGGATATATATGAGAACATTTGGAAACCGTTCCTTGATTTAAAATATTGTTAGGAATATTGTAAACACTTTTTTTTCTTAGTATGCGGGATTGATGTTAGTTACTAAATGTACAACTCATGTTATGATTTATACCCTCCTTTCATATATTATTTCCCTTTTTATGGGTTTGTCGCTCCACTTTTTTTTCTTGCTTTTTTTGTTACAATTGCTGTTTTTTTTCTATTTTGTAGATAATGGTTGATTTTGTATATGGGTTATATGTTACGCACCAAACGAAAATGAAAAATAAAGTAAATAAATAAATAAATAAATAAATAAATAAAGGGTTTGTGCCAGTTCTAGCAAAAGTGGAAGACCATCTTTGCATTAATTTCACTTGCCTTGTGCATTGCTCTAGTGCAGGGGTTCAAGCTCGTTTCATACAGCGGACCAAATAGCATTCATGGTGACTGCTGAGCGCCAGAAGTGATGTCATTAAGTAGGAAGTGACACCATTAAGCAGGTGACAACCAGAAATAAGCAGGTTTTTTTCTCACTTAGTAACTCATTAGCTGCAACTGATAGAAGAGAAAAGGTGCAAATCCTGATAATATTTTCAGGATATGGGAGAGCCCAATTATATTCTCTGCGCCGCTTCTGATGAGGTGTCACTTTGCAGCTCAGTAGCTGTGAGGTGCTCTGCAAAGTAATGCCTTGGCAGAAGCAGTGCTGCTGAAAGGGCAGCCCGCGTTATAATTGGGCTCTCTCAGCACACCCACAGCTTCTCAGGGAATAAGGTCAGGGAATAAGAGGGCAGGTCCTCTTATGAACTGGTTGAAGACCAGGAAACAGCAAGTCAATGCGCAATTTTCACAATGGCGAGAGGTGAAAAGCGGTGTGCCCCAACGATCGGTTTTGGGACCGGTGCTTTTCAACTTGTTCATAAATGACCTGGAGTTGGAGGTAAGGAGAATAATAATAATAATAATAATAATAATAATAATAATAATAATAATAATAATAATAATAATAATAATTAATAGAAGGAGGAGGAGGAGGAGGGGGTTTTACAATACAATATATTCTAGACTTGCATAGAACCCTTCATTCTAGGTGGTTTCCTTCACAGTCTCTGGCGTCATCACGCTTCGACTGATAGGTAACCTTGACTCTCACTCAAAACGCAGCTGCAGCTTCTCTTCTTCACAGAGTCTCTGCAGCTTATCATTGGTGTGCCAACAGCTCTTTGACAGACATGGATACTTCTGGCCATCCCGAACTGCCGTCCTTCAGATCTTCAGACATATGAGACGGCCACTCTACCAACTGAGCCAGACCTCATGCCCAAGAGAAGAGGCTGGCACATCACCAGGTGAGAGGGGGTAGCATTTGACATGCTGCCTCTGATGCCAGGAGGTCTTTGGCCAGCCCTGTTCAGTTGGGTGAGAAGGGAAAGACACCCTGCACATGCACAGGGGTGCCTACACTGCTGCTATTTCACACATACTATGGCATTCAACATTGGTTTCAGATCCCAACTCTGATGACCCTATAGCATAAATAAGCACTGGTCACGGCTTCCACATTTTCTAGTCTTGTCTAGGGACATGCCATTTTTTTACACTGTTCTTATCTTTCAAGAAAGAAGTCAAGGAATTCTGCTTTCAAAATGATGATCAGATTGCAAAGTTCTTGCAAAATAAAAATCCAGCACATGACATGCCAATTCAAACATTCTTAATACTATAGGCTTGTGAAAAGCAGATTGTCAAAAGTGAACATTCCTCCTGAGAATGAAAGCTTTGGGCTACTGTTCAAGGAGTAGTGTGATACAGCAGAATTTAAAAGGACATAAAATGCATATGACTGATCAACTAACGACAAAATTCTATGCATGTCAACTCAGGAGTAAGCTGCATTGAGTTCAGTGGAAGCTAGGCTGCTATACACAATCCTATATGTACTTATGTGCAGGGGTGGCCAGCTGATAAGGCGAGCTGAAATGTTTGCATAGATTTGCCAGGCAGATCATCACTCTTCCTGCCCCAGCCATGCCAGCAGAAGAAGGAAACCACCCTGCCTCCCATGCAGCCAGAGCCTATTGCGCATGACCACTGGGGCTCTGTGCAAGCTCTGAAGCCAACCAAGTGATAGTAGCGGCAGCAGCAGCGCAAGAGAGCAGCAGCTACTAGCTGCTTCCTGCTGGGAACAGGAATGTGCAGTCAGGAGAGACAGGGGAGGCAGAGCCGCCTCACCAAACCCAACAAGTAAAAAAAAAAGTACCTTGCCTTTCTGCGCCACTCCTTTCCTCTCCAGCACAGCATACGCATGTACATTACAATACACGAGAGCTGCCGGGCAGTTCGATCCTGCCTAACTTTAGGCTGGCGGAGCGAGTGCCTGGAGAGTAAGTGACGCTCTGTGTGTTTCAAGTCTGAACTGGAGACTAGATTGATAGCACAAGCTTATGCATGTCTACTCAAAAATAAGTCTCATTACCTAATCCTATCCTCGTAGTACAGTGGGAGGCCATGGACTGGCAGTGGGTACGCACAGACTGGCCATTGGTGGGGGGGGGGAGATCAGGGGGGATTGGGTCAGGATGGGGATGAATCAGGGGAAGGATGGGGCAACTCCCGGTGGCAGCAGCATCCACGGGATTCGGAACCCCCATCCTCAGCCTGACATGTCCCCTTCACCCTAACATTTCTATGCAAACAAAAAAACTGGCATAGATTTGAGTAGGTCTATAGGTAAAGGTAAAGGTGACCCCTGACAATTAAGTCCAGTCGTGTCCAACTCTAGGGTGTGGTGCTCATCCCCATTTCAAAGCCGAAGAGCCAGCGTTGTCCGAAGACTCCTCCGTGGTCATGTGGTCAGCATGACTCTCCTTGCTGCAGCGCATAGCATGCAGCTGGAACACGGAGCCCTGTTTACCTTCCCGCAAGCGGTACCTATTTATCTACTCACATTAACATGCTTTGGAACTGCTAGCTTGGCAGGAGCTGGCCAAGCAACGAGAGCTCACCCCGTCGCCGATTCGAACTGCCAACCTTTCAATCGACCTTTCAGCGGTTTAAGTAAAAACTTTTGTTACTTACCTCTTCTAACTGGCCTGGTCCCCAGTTGGCCCATAGTATGTAATGGAGGCTGCGTCAGCAGTGCCACACCCTGCATGCCAGTCCAGGGTAGGATTGTGCTGTCATTGAATTCAGTGGGACTTGCCCCCAGGTAAGGGTGTATAGGATTGCACCCTTACCTGGGGGCTTATAGACTTATCTAGTTAACTTATAGAGTTTCTGTTTCCAGAAGGGGTGGGAGAAGGTCTTAACCATTTCTGGCTTCCTTCCTTTGTCTAAGCAGCCCTGTGTGTATATTAAAAGCATCTCATATTTTCCAGGGCTGATCCCAGTCTGCAAATAAAGTACTACTTCATATTTTATAAAGTACAGACTGTTGGGGGGCGGGGCGGCCCTACAACATGCTCTCCTCCTGTCCTTTTGCTAACCATCTGCTTGATGGTTAGAACTCAAAAGCTTGCTTTTTGATAGTTTGTTTAGAACAAACTAAAATATCAACCTCTTTTGAATTATGCATATTTCTTCTTGTGGAGCGACACTGTATTCTACTATTTTACGTTGTTTTGATACTCAGGAGGGGACGACGACAACACCATTTCATCCTTTGCTTCAGACAGCAGAATGTTTTGGGCCAGCCCTTCTTACTTGGGAGTAAGTCCCATTGGACCTGATTCATCCCAAGTAAATGTACATGTAAATGCACATACTGTAGGAGTGGAGTCTAACATTTCTTTAATCTGGTGAGAGTCGTAGTTGCAATGCATGGTAAAACAAGGAGAATTATAATGCTACATTAATTTGATATGGAAGATTTTCGCTCAACATTGTTCTGAGTGATCTGTTTTACAGAAAATGTGCTTAAAGTTTTGCATCGTTATCTCAGATATACAATAAAATCATTATGACAAGCCATGTCATTGTGTATTGTACTTTTTCTATCCCAAGAAGCATGCAGAAGTATTTTCTCTGCGAAAACTTTGGCACCATTCCATTCATTATGTGCTTTTGATTGCCTCACACACTCTAACCCATTGCCACTGGGGCCTTTTTGAAAAAGAAATAACCTGCCAAGAAAATATTTCCTTCTTCCCTCACAAATGTAGAATTCCTATCTACTTCCACTTACTAAGTTACATTGGACTAGAGCCCAGGGCACATTATATTCAGTCTTGGAAAGGTTTGAATTTATATCTATCGAAGCCAGAAATACATGGTATGCTGTAAGCCCAGAGGTGAAACAAGGGTGGAGCGAAGGCAAGTAGTTCTGCAAGACTCCGTTACACTGGAGTCAGCGGCCCCTCCCCATTGCTGTTGGAGCCATTCCAGCAGCAACAGGGGAGTGTCCTGTGTGTTGCCTTTGCTGCCAGAATGGCTCCAACAGCAAGGGGGTGGAGCCGCTGACTCCAGTGTAACGGAGTCTTGCAGAACTACTTGCCTTCGCTCCACCCTTGTTTCGCCTCTGTGTAAGCCACTTGTAGACTATGAGAAACCAGTCTTGCAACTGTGCCAAATATTCTCCATTTGGGGGTCGGAACAAGTAATGTTCATGAAGGAAGAAATTTATCTCCCAAAAGACTTAGACTGTATGAATATTCACCTATTTTTGATGTGATTAGCAACCATTTTTCTCACTGCTGCTGCTCTCAGCATTAGTTCCATGAATGATGCCACCCAATCAAAAATGACAACGTCAACAGAATGATGTCACAATGTTGTCAATCAAATCTGGCTACCTGACACATCCCTTAGGGCAAGTGAAAGCAATTGAGACTATGGATAATATAAATGAAATGGTAACATTTTCACATAGAGTGCTGAAATCTAATAAAAGATGGGATAAAATGTTCAGAAAAAAATATGACGTAGTTTCAGCTCCAATCAGTAACAAATGCCATGATTTTGTGAGAAAATTGTCATTGACGGATTACCGTTGACCAATAAGTTGGGTAGGCTTCCCCAAAAAGTCCCACAAAGAGTCAGAATTCAGCACCATACAACACCATTTTCTGAATTTGCTGATTCATGAAATATGGCACAGAAGACTGAATATGGTGTCCCATGTATCAAGATCAAGGAAATTAATTGGTGTGTTATCATGACTGTCAAATATATTGTAGACATAGATATGTGGGTTTCCTTGTGGGATTTTTTGGGTGGGGAAACCTATTCACAGCGCAATCCTATCCAACTTACACCTCCGGTGTAACCAGCAGGGGAGGGCAGGGCGGGTGGCTTTGGAGGGGAGGGGAGATTCAAATCCCTTAGAATCCCCCTTTGGAGGAGATTTGAATCCCCTTTCCATTCTGGGGCCTCCTGTTCTTGCTGCACCGCTGGTTACACCAGTGGTGCAAGTTGGATAGGATTGCGCTGTCTATGAGGTGAACGTATCTGCCAAATGTCATCCATTAATGGGGATTTCCACACAAAACCATTAGTAGTCAAACTTACAGCAAATGGCTGACTGACCACTCCTAATCATTAAATCTATAGCAGTTTTGTATGGCTTGGAGGTGTTTTGCATTTGAGCGTACACATATCACTGTCAAGGACCAGCCATTATGGTAGCTTCAAGGACTGACGACAATGTGCTATGCGTAAAGCTGCCTATGAGGCATGAGACTGGAATGAACTCAAAATGCAGTTGCTTATCTCCTTGTGGGATTGGGTGCCAAGAACACTATACCCTCTGACATTTGCACTGGTGCCTGTGAGCCTCAAAGCCACCTGTTAGCTTTCCATTAGACCCTATGAGATCTTTGATCCAGTTTACCACAGGCCTAGTTTCCACTGAGGAAGCAAACTTGTATCTGGGTTGGACCATTTCACACTTCAGGTTGGAATTCACATGGCAGATTGCTCATCAATACCCTCCTCAAAACAAACAAACAAACAAACAAAAAACCAAATCCTGAACACGAGACACCAACAAGTCATGGACAAGGTAGGTTAGACCCCATCCCTCCCTCCCCCCCACCCCCCACACACATCTATTTTTCTATGTGCATGTTGTTGCTTTTTTAAAAAAATGAGTGAACAGTCAATCATATGAAAATGCTTTAAAAAAACATTGACAATAGTACAGACACACAGTGGAAGTTTGATCTTTCTGTTGATTTACTGAGAAATATTGGCATATTGGTAGATTGGCATTCTCCTTGTTCTGTGTGGCTGAAGTTAGAGGCTTTGTGATTTATTTATTTTGAGGTCTTTATTTAACCCATTCGTTTCCAACTGATGGAGCTCACTTTTTCAGGCAAGTACAGTAGCTTTCAAAGGAGCTCACCATTTGGTAAGAAAATCCATTATGATAAAAGAGAAGTAGCATAAAATGATAACGCCACGAGGGGGGGGGGAATGGCAAATTAAACAACAATTAAAACATATAGAATATAGAATACCGCAAAGTAGTAGATACAACGACAGATAAAATAGCAGGTACAGAATAAAATTAAGCCACTGCAGACACAGCTCCATACTTTTAAAGCATCGTGGTTTTCCAGCTTTCTTTGATTATCAGTGATGTCACAGAACTCCGATTCAGATTGAATTGAACCCCTGCCGTCATCAGTAGCCAACCTGCCTGCTCAGGCTCAGCGACCACTCATATGCTCAGTGATGATGATTATAGCTCTCTCTGCCACCTGAATGCAAGGGTGGAGATTCTCTGCTTACCTCGACCACCTGACACTAGTAGGCAGTGATTTAGGAGCCATGAGGATTAAGTGTGCCAGGTTTGAGAGGAGGGGGTGCTGGACCCCAGAGCCAGGAAGGGAGGAGGCAGGAGAAGCAGCAGCCGACCTTTCACCAACTGCAACAGAAGTGTTAAGGGTCATTCATTTCTCCGGCTGTCTGACCTGGCAACCCTATGATGTGTGAATGAGAAAGAAGTGCTGTTCTTCTGTGCGTATTGTGTTTGTGTGTTGTGTGCATGAGACGGAAACATAGTAGGCCTGCTGCACCTGTGTTTGTGAGAGTGAGAAACAATGCTTCCTGTTGTTAACCAGCAGCTGCTCCCAGCAACACATAACAACGGATTCCTTCTGGTGGCCATTTAAATGACCCATATTCCTTCCCTGCAACACAGCATCATCCTGGGGCAGTATGGGTAAATAAAAATGGCCTTCACCATGAAAAAAAGGCCACCAAAGTTCTTCATTTTTTTGCCCAGATTGCCCCAGGATGACACCTGTGATATATGGAATATAGATATTTAAAATGGCTACCACAAAGAGGAGACCGTGCAGTGGGGTCCAGCCAGGAGCTGCTTGCTAAAAGCAAGGGTCCAAAATTTCAAATTTTAATTTGAAAACATTATAACAAAGAATGAATGGCAATGAATGGGGGTATCAAAAATAGAACCCCCATTTGTTGCCACTCAGCCTGAAAACAGATACACATGCATGCCCACAATTTGAAATGTAAGGATGTATGCATGCATTGCTCCCCCCCCCCCCATTTTGAAAAGGCTTTTGCTAGTAAATCTAGCTTTTTGTCCTATGTTATACAGATTTCGTTTTCTGGCAATTTGTTAAATAAATGATGACTTACTGCACTGCTTTAATTTTTTTTAAACATCTAGTCACAAACCACAATCACTTACAGGAAATGGAATGTTTACTTGAGTTTATTATACAAGGGTCTGGATGTGAGCTGTGGGATTTGTACACCTCATAGCAACGGTATTACAATTTATTTACATCTTCATGTTGGCAGCTGCACAAACTGTTATGAAATAGGACAATCACACCTTAGGGAGCAGCAATTATGGGTAAAGTTATAAATAGCATGAAGGAGGGCAAGCGTTTGGCACTTAAATGGAAGAGAATAGAAAGGAGTCTGGCCAGTCTTCAGAACACCGTCCTCTTGCTCATTATGAGAGTGTGCACTAATTAAACTTAAAAGTTGTACGAACAGCCGGGATGACTAAATCCCAGTCAATTCTGGCACAGACCTGCTCCAAACCCATGAAGAGCAAAGTTGTTTTAGTGATGTCATAATTTGGACATTCTGACAATGACATCACTCTCAACTGAATTAATGCAGGATTAATACCATATGTAAAAGCACTAATAGGTATTGAATTTGAACACCCAGTGATAAGCCTATGTTGGGTTTCCAAAGTAACAGTCTGCTTTTTTTCTCTCAGCACTTACACGAATCCGGTATCATACGAGGCAGTTTCGGAAAAAGAAGTTTATAAGAGAACATTTTTTATGATGTGTATATCTCAGCTTTTATTTTTAACATTGTTTGTGTAAAAGAAAAAAAAGCAATTTAATTACAAAGCAACATTAATAATGGTGACGGAATTGGTGTTGAAAGGGAATAAACGTTAGATAAACTTCAGCCATCGGTAAGGATGTGCAAGACCACTCAGGAATTTCACTAGTTTTTTTTTATTTCCCTTAACATTTCTCAGATGTGTTTCCAGAGGAGGAACCTCCAAATTTGATTCTCATTTTGTAGCACTAGAGAAAGCTCTCATCATACATTCCCATTGCGGAATTTCATTCATATCCTTCAAAACTCGACTTCTTGCAAATCCCCTTAGATCCGGGGTTCTCCACCAGTGGTACTTCGACTGGCTGCTGGTGGTACTCGGACCACCAGACTGCCGGAACCCCGCTCCAATGCAGCACTTTCAGAGTCACATTTTCACTACCAAAAGGCTCTTGCCTTTGGCCGAGCCTCTTGGGAACGCTGAGAAGGGCATTCCCACCTGTCCAGAGCCTCCTACATGTGTTTTCTGGCCTCTAAAAACCTAGAAGTAACTGGCGATGATGTCATCACCAGTCACTTCCGGTGGTACGCAGCAGGAGAGTGATGCCAGAGGTGGTACTCAGCCAGGAAGGGGTTCAGAAGCTTAATTCATAACTTTTGGTTTGAAGACAATTATGTATCGGGCAGCCCAATCCTACCTAACTCCCACTGCGGCAATGCAGCAGCGCCATCATGGCATCCCCTGTATTGTGCAGGGGAGTTTCAGCACGTTGAGGCCTCCTTGGGGGAAGGGAACATTTGTTCCCTTCCCTCGGGGTAGACCCCATGATTTACCTTGGGTCAACTCAGACATGCACCAGCAATATCGGTGGTGCAGATCCGCGTTGACTGGTGAAGGCGGATCGGGTTGCCGCTGAACCAGCCTCCTTCCTGGGCCCGATCTGCCCTTCTCCCCACCCCTGTCACCTCCCTGTTTTGCCCACCCATCCCCACGTCCCTCCAGACCCCTGCACGATCTTATTGGTGGCAGGTGTCCGCTGTCCATCATCGTGCTTGCAACAGCTTTCAGGCCACGCTCACTGGTCTGGCACCGTCACATTTGCAACAACCATAAAGCTGTTTACGCTGCCGGAACACTCATTCCAGGGGCATAAAAAGCCCATAGGATTGGACCAAAACTTGCTGAACTGGATAGTTCTAACCATTTAAAAAAAAAACCCAGAATCCAACTAAAATGTCTTAGCTAGTTTTGCTACAAAAGATTAATGAGACAAATCTTTTGGATTAAATCCAACAGTCTCCTTGAGAAGTAATGTTGGAAAATATTCAAATGAGAATATAAACTAGAATTTTTCCAAATGAATACTAAGGAGGGCAATTTGCTTGAGAATTCCTTCTTTGCCCCCTCTCCTTCTTCGCATTCATGTCATCTTGTTCCATGTGCAGGACAACTGGAATTTCTGCAGATGTGAAAAGCATTTGGGAAGTATTTCTGGAGGATCGCAATATGGAGCAGCCTGGAGCTGGAGGCTGGAATGTTATAGAAGACAGGTCCCTGGGGTAGAGTCTAGTCATTGTTTCCAAAAACGTGTGATGGGGGTGTTCAATCTGGAGGAGAAAAGAAGCAGGGAATCTTTCTACTAGAAAAATTAACTGTAAATAAAACTCACTCACTAAACAAATTGACTTAACACCGTAAAACTGACTGCAAGTGCTCTGAGCTGTTGAGGTGTTTTATGTATACAAGATAATTTACTTATTTATTGCTTTTTCATCCTCCAAGGAGCTCATGAGCTTATGGTGTATGTGTGCTTCCCTTTCATTGTCACAAAAACCCTGTGAGATAGCATAGGCTGAAAGAAACTAACTGGCCTAAGGTTCCCCAGTGTTTTACATACCTGAGTGAGAATTTGAACCCAGGTCTTCTCAGTCCTAGTCCAACTATCTGTCTGCTACATCACATTTGTAGATGTCCATCTGATCTCCACTGAAGTGCCTCAGTGTGTCTTGCAGTGGGACTATGGCGTAGTTAGGTGGGGCAGGGGGTAGACTGCCCTGGGTGTCACCCCAGGGAGGGGTGACACCAAAATGACTTTTTATTCTATTTGTTACCGGTGGTGCAAAAACACACCACTGGTAGAAAATGGGTTTTTCCCAATCCCCACTGGGACTCACATGGGGATCACATTTCCAAGGAGGCCTCCACATCATGCAGTCTGGTATGGGAGGAGGTCCATGGAGGTGACACCATGAGATCCCGCCCCGGGTGCCACCAACCCTAGTGACACCCTTGACTAGGGTCGCACTTCATCATCTTGTGCCATAAGTTGCATGCAACCATGCTGTGGCTGCTATGATTTGTATAACAGATAATACGTATTCTTATTAATTACGCCTGATCCACATTCACTGATTACGCAGATGCAATTGAACTGGCTAGATGCATCTTTGGATCTGTATAACAGATGGGCCTCTGTTCATGACTGAGACTACAGTCATATCAGGAACATGATATTTAAGGGAAAAATATTTTTTAAAAATTAAAAGGAACAGCCAAGAAAAAAAAATAGACCATAATTAAACATATTGAATATATGATACTGACAAATCACAATAATATACAAGTCAAACAGGTAGGAAACAGATATATTTTCTACCTACATCAAAATATATTATGAACAATTACACACACACACACACACACACACACACACACACACACACACAGAGAGAGAGAGAGAGAGAGAGAGAGAGAGAGAGAGAGAGAGAGAGAGAGAGAACACAATACCTAGCAACCAGTATCCACTCCCAGAGAAGCCCATCCAGTAACTGGGATGGTAGATTGCTGCCAGTACCCAAAGCCAAGGGATACCAGACAAAAGGAGTCTGCTTTGAGGAAACCTTCCATAAAAAGATCCCGGGGGGGGGGCTCCTAAAAGCTGGACAGTAGCAAATACCAGAGGTCAGGGAAGATAATCAACCCCTTCCTCAATGAACTGAGATCAGACCAGTTAAAATGCTAATGATAAAAGAGTTTATTAAAAGAATAAAACTAAGGGGGGAGTAAAAAGGCAAAAATTAGGCATTTTAAGAATCACAGGATGGCAAAGGAGGATTTAGGTGAATGGATGAGGGCAATGGTTGGGTCAGAGGTTGAAAAGAGAAGCTGAAAATAAAATGAACCATTAATGTGACTTCTCTGAATACTTACTAAAAGCCAAATCAGCCTATTGGGCTTTAGCATTGGCTTTAGCTTTGGGTCTCCTCGGACCTAAACTAGTAATTTTGCTAGTGCAGGTCAGAGGAGAGAAAGGGGGTGGGGAGGCTGCAGGAAAGGGGGATAGGATTTAGCATGCCCCATTGCTACCGGATTCACCCTCTCGTGCAGTCTCCCTGCCCCCATTAAGCCCTCCTCCCTGCCTTGTTTTGCCCCTTTTCTGCCCCCATTCCATCCTCCTCCCACCCCTCCCACCTCTCTTGCTGACTTACCTGCTTTGGCGGGTGGCGGGAGAGCCGACAATGCGCATGGGAAGGCTCCTGCCGGCATCCCATCAGCACGCTACTAAGCACACTGCCGGAAAGCACTTTATGGTGCTTTTTCAGCAGTTAGTGCTTCCAGAACTAGGTGCTAGAGAGGCTGCTCATCACATTACTTTTGAGGAAGAAACGAAGCTTCCGATGCTAAAAGTAAGTGCCGGAGGGTTGCAGGGGGTGCCTGGGGGTCATGGGGGTCAAGACACCCCTGGCACTTTTAGCGAAGAAAGCTTCGAACACCCTCCTTGCAGGCCTTTTCGGTTAAAAAAAAACTGCTGGGGTGATTTGAACTGGGAAGGCGGTTAGGATTCGGTGGCTGCTGCCGCCACCAAACCCAAACCCAAACCCAGTGGGGGGGGGAATTTCCTGGGCCAAATCCCCCCCCCCACTGCCACATTCTGTCCTCCTCCCCCATCACCACATTGTTTCGCCCAAAATTTTATTCCCTAACATTTTGCAATGTTGGAACTCTTCATTATAATAAATCAGTATTAATGAGAAAGCCTTTGAGGATACTTGCACTTATAAGACACCCCATGTGAACTTCAGCGTTCCTCAGCTTTGCATTTCTTGCCTGGGTGTACTTCTCTCTGAACATTCTCTCTTCATTTTCGAATTTCTTTCAGATCCCCCCTCCCCAGTCTTCTCTTCAAGTTATTCTCCTCATTCCTGTGGTCTGTTCCTTTTTCGAATGCTCATTTCCTAGAGCCTCATATTTCTCTGCTAATTATCAGCCCTTTTGCCTCTTTCTCTTCTAGACCCCATCTATAGTTACTCCTCTTGCCATGCCATCCTGCCTGTCCTGCCTCTGTTTAGACACAGAACAGCTCAGCTAATGGTAGCCAAAGGTCCCTCCTTCTACCCCACACCTCTGTGACATCAGGGTAGATTGGCCAATCAAAGTCAGATGCTTCACTTTCACCACAAAATCTCTTAGCACATTATAATGTAGATGTTCACTTCTTTACTTTGGCAGGTTTAAACTAGGCCCTTAAGATTCTCTTGGCAGAGTTCTGTGGTTTTACAGGATTGGCTTTTCTGTTTTGTTTAAGAATATATCATAAGCAATTCTTTTAGAACTTTAAGCATGCAGTAAAAAACATAGAGATGACTAATAGCTGTTTAGCAAGTAATGATGGCTTAGCAATATTTACCACTCTGATTTAGCCTCTCTGGCTCCATTACTTAGGATATTTTCCTGAATTAAACTTGCCTCAGTTCTTTAGCCAAGAGCTGTCCACAAGAGAAAAAAAATGGCTTGTATCCTCCAGAAATAATGATTTCATATTTCTAATAAGATCCTTTAACTGTAAAACCAAAAAGGGGTCTTGTGCATATGCTATGGAGCCTTGTATCAAGAGACGCTAAAGAAAATAGCTAGATGAATGTAGAACAACCTTTGACTTGTTTAATATTCTTTCACCACCGGCTTTTGTATGCTTTTGGATATCAAGGTAGACGGAACTCAGACAAGACTAGCTCAATCCACCAACACTTCTCTCTGCACTAGAGATGTCTTTGGAATGCATGTCCTCTCTGTCAGACACACACACACACACACACACACACACACACACACACACACACACTCCTTTCCCTACATAAAGGAGGTCATTCCCAGTGGCATCGCTCTAGGTGGGACGGAACGCAGGAGACTCCCTGCGCGTTGCCTTTGCCGCCCTGAACAGCTCCGAAGGCGAGGGGGTGGGGCTGCCTCATGCCGGCGTGTAACGGAGGGTCAGATCACGGCGGAACTTAGTGTTCCACCCCACCTAAGAGCGACGCCACTGGTCATTCCCTGATCTTACGTTGCCTTATTTTTTATATGTACCTTGTATTTTATTTTATTTTACAATACAAATAAAATTGTATGTATTTTATTTTACAAACATTATTTTATTTTATAATACAATGGGCCCTGATCCGCAGATTGGTGATCCGCAGATTTGACTCAATTCGGATGACCGCAACAGCCAAGAAAAGCCCTAAAACTCCTTCAAAGTTTTTTTAAAAAATAGCATCCCTTTAATTCGCAATTTAAAAATCACCTTTGTTACCATTGTAGAGTGGCAGGCAAGCAGTCTCCAGTGATTAGAATGGCTATTTCCGGGTTGCACCAAGGTCACAACTCCCTCCCTTGGCCCTTGGCTGCCCCAGAATGCAACGCAGAAGCATCTAATCACTTATGCGTTGCATTCTTCAGTATGCCAGGGCCAAGAGAGGGAGTTGCTTGCCTCGGCATGACCCAAAAATCATGTTCCAAAAATCCAGTTCTAATCACTGGAGACTACCTGCTTGCCGCTCTGCCACTCTACAATGGTAAGAAAAGCGGTTTTTAAACCGTGATTTAAAGAGACACTGTTTTTAGCATATTTGAGTACCCGTGATTTTGAGCATCCGCAGGGGTTCTGGGAATGAAACCCCCGTGGATAACGAGGGCCAACTGTACATACAATTATGCATTTTATTCATAATACGCATGTACTTTCCCCCCTTTTTTCTTTTTCCTTTTGTTGTTGTTTTCTTATTGTTCACTGTTCTGTTTTTAAATTTCACAAACATTCACAAACAAAAGAAAAGGAAAACATGTTACCTTATTTTACTTAAGTACTGTAGCCATATAATAGTATGCAACCAACCTGATTTGTGAAATGGGGTGCATCAGTTAATTCTTTTGGGAATTAAAATATTTTGGGAATTTTGGACAGAATATTTAAGAAGTAAGCTTGGATCACATGGTGATCCAGGAGGCTTGATTTCCAAAGCAGATATTGTAGTTCTGCTAGTATGGACAATTATCCTTAACCCACCTTCTATTTCCTTTACTTTCCAGTTGAGAAAAATTACTCAGAGATTGGGGGCGCAATCCTGTAAAAAAAAGCCGGCAACGGAACGAGTGTTCTGTCGCCGGAAGACATAGCAAACGTGCCGTAAAGCATGTTCGCGATGACTCAGGAATAAGGGACGCCGGCGCAAGGCCGGCCTCCCTCACTCCTGCGCCGGATCTCCACGCGGATGGTGGCGGAAGGTAAGTGCTCCGTCACCGGCCGCATGGGCAGTCCAGGCGGGTGAGGGAGGGGGGCCATTGGCCTAGCCGGTCCGGGAGGGGGCGGGAGATGGCATCAGCCATATCCCCGTCCCCGCCGGGCTGGCTACGCCATTACACGGCCTCCTCTACTTCCGCCAGCTATTTAGCTGGAGGAAATCTGAGGAGTCCGATAGGGGCAGCCCGGTTTACACTTGGGGAAGGGGATGAGCGTCCCCTTCCCCGAGTAGACCTCCAGCCCGCCAGTCAACGGGCAGCCCATGCACAGGATCGGGTAGGTGGCCCTGAGCCGCCGGCTGGATCCTTAGTCAGGATTGCACTGTCCGTGTGTGAACCCCCATGAGCAAGCTATCAGAGGTTTAAGAATGGGAATGTGCATCCAAAGGGAAGCCACATCTGAATGCACGTCACATTGAAAGCAAAGGACAGCAACCACATTTGGATGTGCGTTTATGCACAGTTTCAACACAGTTGGCAGCAGTTTTGAAAGTGCTGATATTTGAGATCATGGGGCAGAAATGCAGAAAACTCCACAGAAATAAAGGAGCAGGTTTCACACTTCCCTAGATATAGGCTAATAATAGCAGTAAATTTCCACACATTTTCCAGCATGTAGAAATTGATCAGTGTTGATGCATGAGCTATTAAGAGTTGAATACCTCTTTTCAAATTTCGCCACAAACCACTGTTAGTTGAAGACGCTGTTTTGACTTACTTAAACAAACCTCGATGTCTATAATTTTGAGTTCACTCTTATTCAAATTGTGGCAATCTAATTTCCACTCAAAACATGGCATAAATTATAGATCCTGTACTTTGACCATCACTGTGACGAGCAAAAAGTGCAATAAATTATTTCGCAAATGAGTGCATTTGTCAGACTAGTGAGTTTGGGAGAGAGAGAAAAACATTTATTTTTTCAGTAAGAAATGAAGTTCTGAGCCAAAGGAGCAAATTCCCTTCGGTGGTTAGAATCTAAGCCTCTGGCTCAAATAATGTGCATTTTTCCCCTTTTGTTTTCAAAAGAGTTTCAAACCCATTTTGAACACCTCAAGAACCAAGACAAACACTACAGAGTAGGGAGTGAACCTAAGGGCCTTCCTTGACTGAACTATCCAGTCCTTTTTGCAACAGTAGTCAGAGAGATGTCTCTAGGATACAAGTGCCCCTTGTTGCTTGTCCCTCAACATCTGGTGTTGCGAGGTATGCTGGTCCTAGATGTGGAGGTTCCATTTAGTTAGCATTTCATTTGGTGGCCTTCAGTAACTTGATTTTGGGAACCAGGCCACCCAAGACTCTCCAGTGGCTCTGTGTCACATCTGACCAACCTGGAAGTAATCTTAACTACACAGGAAGTGATGTATTATGTACACATGACTGAGAATAAAAGTTTTCATGAGACTGACTAGGGAGGACAGCAAGCAGTGATGATGACAGCAAGATTCCTGATAACCAAGGAATATTCAGGTGGGGCAGCCAGGCACCAGAGGGGGAGCTGCCATACTCACGTTTTCAATGAGCCTGACATTTTGCAAGGTCCACAGCTGAGACAGACTATGGAGGAAAAGTCCATCACAGCTTACAAGCTATGATGGGGAAAAGCAACCTCCTGGTTGTAGGAGTAGGTTTTCTTTGTGCCAGGTGCAAGGGAGTGGCGACAGGATACAGGTATCTTGTTGTCTTGTGCTCCCTGAGGCATCTGGTGGGGCCACTGTGTGATACAGGAAGTTGGACTAGATGGGCCTTTGGCCTGATCCAGCAGGGCTCTTCTTATGTTCTTATGAATTAAAGGGAGAGCCTCTGGTGAGGTTTGCCTGTTGTCCTGACCTAAAAGCAGAGGTGTAGTCAAAGGGGAGTGGGGGGGGAGGGGAGCATTGCTCCAGGATGTCTCCTATAGCAGCAGCAGGAGGAGGAGGAGTGCCTTTGAAAATTTTCTCAAAGGACCTTAGAGGAGAAGCAGCATCAGGGTCAACAAGAGGTAAATTTCCCATGGAGCATATATTCTCTAGGCCAGTGTTTCTCAAACTGTGCCCCGTGGAACCCTGGGGCTCTACAAGACCCCTTCAGGGGCTCTACAAGCACAGAGCCACAAGCCCTGCCAGCAGCTCTGACCAGAGGCGTTCCTATGGTAGGGGCAGTACTGTAAGTTGTGTCCTGTCCTAGTCCCCGTTTGCAAGCTGGCATGAGGTGGCCCCGCCCCCTTGCTGTCAGAGCCATTCCGTGCAGAGAAGGCAACGGGAAGGAGACTCCCTGCCCATTGCCTTCTCCGCATGGAATTGTTCCGACGGCAAGGGGGCGGGGCCACCTCGTGCCAGCTTGTAAACTAGGATGGGGCGCAACTTACAGTACCTCCCCCACCGTAGGAACGCCTCTAGCTCTGACATTTCATCCAGTTCCTCTGAGGAGTGGGGTGGAAATGAACAGGTCTGCAAGCACCAGCTCACAGAGCCGCTTTCCTGCTCTCGCCTTTCCCAAGGTCCACGTGGCACGGGAAGCGTGGTCACGGGTTTTATTTTTGGTAATTTAGAATTATAATTTTAAGCATAGAGGAGTCACCACATTTTGCCAGAAAATGACACTTGGGATGAAACTTCTGATTTTAGGTGATACATCTGATTTTCAAACTTTTAGATAAGCAGATAATATTAATAGCTCCATAAAGTTTTGTTTCAAAAGTCTGATGAAAAAAAAACTTATACAAATTTCACTCAACTGTGATATTACTCACCGGCCAAGGAC
Source organism: Plestiodon gilberti rubricaudatus (assembly GCA_026170595.1). NCBI lineage: Eukaryota > Metazoa > Chordata > Lepidosauria > Squamata > Scincidae > Plestiodon > Plestiodon gilberti. The sequence continues at coordinate 62,226,753 of JANXHW010000005.1, forward strand.
TAGACAAAGTTATTCTTTTCTTTTTCCTTTTTCAAAAACAGTCTGCAAAACAAGAGTCTTGCTGGTTAGCAAAATCAGTAAAGTAACAGCACAGTTCATTTGCCATCCTATTACGCTTTCACAGGTTACATTTTTTTACCAAAATGACCTCTTGAATAAATATTTTGATCCAACTAATCTGTTAAGATGAGTCACAACTGCTAACAGCCATTGTACAAAAATCCCAGTGCTAACTAATAGGCCCAGATGTAATCATATGCATCCGGTTTGTTTTCTTAAGACACATAGCTCTAATATGTGCATATATTAATTTGAATTGATAGTTTTTAATGTAAAGAGCTATACAGGACTGATTCTCCGATAATGGGCTGGAGTCTTCCTGGTTGGTGGGAGGTGACTACAGGAGTGACAGGAACTAACAGGGACAAAGCAGTCCAAAGGGGTAAAAAGCTGGAACTTAGAGGCGAGTCCTAAACAAAGGACCTATTTCATTTTCATCTGATTCAGACACATCGAAAACCATGGTACAGTGTGATGATTGTGAGATGCAGATTTGCACAGATCCAGTCCTCTAATGAGCTCCTGTGAGACCAGTGACTCTGATTAGCACATGTGAAGGGGGCAGGTTCACCTCGTCACCACCACTGTCCCCAGCTAGGACAAAGGAAAGGAGAAGGACTCCCCACTATTTCTTAGAAAATCCCTGCATAAAGGGACAGTTTAATCGATCCTAGTTCACTTGAACTTCTGTCTAATCAGACTGGCCATCTCCACTGAAGAAACACAGTGGGAATGTTTGTAAATATTGGAACTGATTTCACTTCAGATTCTTTTGAGTGTAACTTTCTGGTATATCTTTCCCAGAATGAATCCAGAGATAGCACTTCTTTTGCTCCATTTTTAGGTGTCTATTTATGCACACTCAGTTGCTGCTTTGGAAAAAAAAAAAAAAAGGTCTGTGATAAAGCAAATCAATATTGTTCAAGAAATTAAGATTAATACTGCATTTGTGAAACACATGGACAGCCCGATCCTATCCCCCACTGTATTATGCTATGCAGCCATGCTGATGATGTGGGGCAACCAGATGGCCGGGAAAGACATTTTTTACTTACCTCTCCAAAGGCCACCTGGCCAATGGGTCTTCTTGGACTTACGCCAGTTATTTTGCTGGCGTATATCCAAGGAGAGGCAGGGGCATGTCAAGCCAGGAAAACAGGGATAGGATCTGGTATGTGCTGCTGCCACCGAGAGCCACTCCCTCCTATCCCCGAACCGCCCCTGCCCTCCCCACCATCTTCCTCCCCCAAACCACCCACGAACCACCCCACTGGCACCTTATCTGCTCTGATGCAGGTTGGGTCCATCTCTGGCCTGCGGCCGTTTGTGCCAGTGGCTCCGATATTCACAACAGTGGCAAATCATTTACAGCATTGCAGCGGCACATGCGGTGGACAGTCACCAGACCCACCATCTCAGATGCCCAATAGGAATGAGCCATAAGAGTATCTGCAAAGATAGCTTTAAGAGATGAGAAATGAACATTGAATGCTCAGAGTAAAGACACATGGCATAAACACGCAGCTGTAAAAGAGCTGTCAGACCTTTTAAGAATGGCATCACTGGTTTAGGCTGAGGTCCATGCAAGCCATCATTCTGCTTCTAACTGTGCCTAACTCCTGAATACCTACAAGCAGGGCACATGAAGGTGAGGACCTTCCTCTGTTGTAGGCCTTGGTACTTTATTTTCAGAGGTTTACTTCCCCTGAAAATTGAGCTTTCAATAAATTATCGAAGCTAACAGCCTTTGACAGACATTGTAGGCCTAAATTGGCAGTGATTTCTAAAGTCTGGGTCACTTTCACATTGTCGGCTTCCATTTTCAAAAGCCAAAACTTCATTTGTACAGTCAGCAAAGCCAGTTGGTGTTACCAAATATGTGCATTTCTCCGTCCTCCAAGCAGTAGTTTTCTTCCCTCTTCAGCCTGGCAGTAATGGCATTTCATTCATCGAGTGTCCTGAAATGCCCTCTGAGAATGTCCCCAATTATTGTCAGGCCTGGCCTGGAGATAGGAAAATGTTATGTTCTTGCAATTGGCAATTTTAATTAGCATTGGATATATAAATTCCTCCTAGACTGTACTTCCCAGATTGGCTTTTCAAAAGCCCTGTTTCTAGCAATCTGTATGAAACTAATCCATATCACAAGGAATTGGTTGTCTCCCATTAATCAACAATCCCAGTAGCTCTCTCTCTCTCTCTCTCTCTCTCTCTCTCTCTCTCTCTCTCTCTCTCTCTCTCTCTCTCGTCTTCTTTTCTCTCTTTCGGAGCATGGGTGGTGTCAGAGATTGGCCCGCTCAGGCACCATGCCCACCAGAGGGCATCAGGATCCATTGAGCCGGTCAACGCCTGAATCCTCAGGACTGGTGACTGCAGGCATCCAATGTGCCATTAGGGAGTGAATAATAATAATAATAATAATAATAATAATAATAATAATAAAGGAGGAGGAGGAGGAGGAGGAGGAGGAGGAGGAGGAGGAGGAGGAGGATGCTAGTATTTATATACCGCCTTTCTTGGTCATAGAATTTCTCCTCTGACTTTAATTCAAGGCGGTTTCCATAGGCAGGCAATTCTAAACCAAACGGTTTTTACAATACAATAAATGTCCTGAACTTTCATAGGAAGCTTCTTTTCAAGTGTTTCCTTTCACAGTCTGGCCTCTCTCTGTCCTGCACCAAAACATAATTTCACTTCAGATTCTTTTGAGTGTAACTTTCTGATATATCTTTCCCAGAATGAATCCAGAGATAGCGCTACATTTGCTCCATTCTTAGGGATCTGTTTATGCACACTCAGTTGCTACTTTGGAAAAAAAAAAAAGGTCTGTGGTAAAGCAAGTCAATATTGTTCAAGAAATTAACAGCCCAATCCAGCGTAGAACTAGGCCAGCGGAGTGCACCGCATGCCTAAGGAGTCGCAAATGTGTTGTAAAGCACATTTACGGCTCCTTGTGAGTAAGTGGCACCAGCGTGGAGGCTGGCGTCGCTCACTCAACAGCTGGACCGAGTCTGCGCCAGCTGCCACAGGTGAGTCCTGCGCAGGGGCAGGGGGAGGGCAGGCAGGGGCACCAAGGGAGGGGGCCATTGGCCGGCCAGGGCTGGGAGGGGGCAGGAGGTCTGGTTCAGTCAGGAGAGCTGCAGCCTCATATGCCTGAAGAACAAGGATGGCAGTTCAAGACTCCATCGCCGCTAACAAAAACTGCAGAAGTCCTCTGTGTGTGTGTGTGTGTGTGTGTGTGTGTGTGAGAGAGAGAGAGAGAGAGAGAGAGAGAGAGAGAGAGAGAGAGAGAGAGAGGAAGCTGCTGCAGCTGGCACTCTGTGAGGGGCGTTGCCTGTCAGTCAATGCGTAGGAGGTGAATGCCAGAGAGAGAGAGAGATGGTATATATTTTTCAGATGTAAGGGATTTCCAAGTTAATTTTGAGTATACACGATGTTAACTTTATACACTGACTCTGGAATATAACCCTCAAGTAAGCTGTGAGCCAACTGTACTATCTATTCTACACTGCCTCATAGTCACTTTAGAGACAGAGCCCAGAAGGACCTCATATGCATTCTAACTTATATTAGAAAACCAAAGGGTTCTTTCACCTGTGAGGCCAAATGAGAAATGGGACGCAGGTGTTGCTCTCTTCAGCACAAGAAGGGGATTAACCCTAAGGCTCCAGAAAAACTCATACTGAGCACCTTAACTTACAACTTCCGTAGGTTTTGATGCAGGACTGAATTTGTAAGCACCTTAACTCTTATCTTCAACTGAAAGCTTTTTCATCCTAGAATCATATAATACTGTGCGCAGAAATATGCTTTTATCATTTTTGATATGATTTTTTTAAAAAAAAGCTGAAACACACAAGTATGGACCTATATTTATATTATCTCTGTCTGTTTTATAACCTGATAAAAGTTTTTGGATGACAGGTTGCTTCAGAAATGTGGTTACTTAGGTAGTCTGTTTATTCAAATATTTAATCTCCAAAATGCAATAAAATAGCAGTTTGAGCAGGTAAAGATTGGACTGATATAAAAACAATTATAAAAAATGGCCATAATTCAAGGTGAAATTCCTAACTATTATCAGATGTAGGAAACCACACAGGAATGCATAATAAAGTTTTCAAGACCCAGTAAGATTGCTATAATAGTACTTTTTTGTCAAACATAAAAAAACATATTATTGATTTTATGAATAAATACATTTTCTTCAATGATTTAGAAAGCTCTGTGTATTCATATCCAGACAGTGTTTAGAATATGTAGTAGCCAGTATGTCTGCAGATATATTTATGTTGGGCTGTTTAGATTGGCTACACCTCTATAATAATTTATAACAGTTTCAATGTAAACCTGCCATTGAGGAGGTCATAAAGGTCCTGCATTTTAACCATCATAGTTTCAGATAAAGCCACAAAACTATTTCTCGAAGGAAAGCTCCAGTTAAACCTGAAATATCTTGGGGACAAGATTTGTTTTTTTACTTAAGCAATTTTGAAGACCCATAAAGACTGCATTTTAACTCTGTGTTTGATATTCTACAACCAATGATAACTTATAATGTGTTTTTGTTTTGTTTTATGGGAGAACCACTTCACCAGCACTTATTAATACAAAATTCGGCCCATTCACTGATGGCAGAGTAAGACAAAGGGGCTGTTCACTTACAAGTGTTCATTATGCCTCCAGAATACTAAAATAAACACATTAGAGGTGACTCCCGCCACACCCAAGTAATGGAGACAGAGCAATACCCTTTGTGTTCCATTTGGGATTTTTTCAGCATATTCTACTTGGGGAAAGTTGAGAAAGGAAGGCAATTTTGACCACTGAATGAAAGCTATTTTAGAATGATGAGATATCATAATTTATACCAGTGAAAATTCACTTTACCTAACAAATTAATATATTTGTTGTTTTTTATGAAGTTACAGTTTTGTGAAGTTGCAGGAATTTTAACTTGTCATTTTATTATAAACTACAGAACATTCTGTGTCTTTTCCTCTCAATTATTTTTGCTTGTTTGCTTTCTAGATGGTAATTCACAATCTGACCTAGAGTGGGATACTCCCACCAGTCTTGGAGAGAGAAGGGAGAAATGAAAATGAAGGAGAAAGATAGACAGAGAGAGAATGAAAATGAGGAAGAAAGAAGAATTGATAGATTGGATAAAGTCAAGGTAAAAATAATATCTGCATAGGTCCCATGTAGCAGGCTGGGATTAATGGTGGTTCTTGCATTGAGAAAAGCTATCTCATAGTAAAAAAAAAACAAAAAAAAAACCAGTGTAATGCTTCCCGTCTCCCCTGGCACTGCTACCGAAGGGGATCACTTCTGGGATGAAGACCACCTCCCTTTTTTGCATGTGCTATCAGATTAACAACCTAATCCTATAATATACAGGTACCGGCGTGGAGGCCTCCGCACCAGCGCTGGGTGTCACAAACAGGTTGTAAGGCACGTTTGTGCACCCAGAGAGTAAGCATCGGTGGGAAGGCCTGCGCCATCCCTTCCCGCTGCATCCTACCAACAGTGCCGGCTGGCAGCTAAGTTTTGCACCGACAGGCACAGGGACTGGGGAACAGCGGGGAGGGGTGTAACCAGGCAGAAGGAAGGCAAGGGTTGGGTGGATCGGGCCTGGTAAGGGGTGGGACTGGCGGAGGAGGCCTCCACCATATCCTATCCCACTTCCTGGACCCTAACCCTTTACCATATATTCTCCCTTGCAGGGGGAAAATCAGTTGTAGGGAATTTTGAGGCTAAGGATGGCTACTGGGAAAAGATTTAAGCATTTCATTTTTTTTTCTTCTGCCAACTCAAAATCACAGGCTTCTAAAGATGCTCGGCATTAAAAAAAGAAAAGAAATGTTAAGTGAAAGTTACATGCATGTGATGTCTGCATGCAATGTCTAATTTGTTCCTAAAATCTGACTAAGGTGACTTGTAGGGAATTTTGAGGCTAAGGATGGCTACTGGGAAAAGATTTAAGCATTTCATTTTTTTTTCTTCTGCCAACTCAAAATCACAGGCTTCTAAAGATGCTCGGCATTAAAAAAAAAAAGAAATGTTAAGTGAAAGTTACATGCATGTGATGTCTGCATGCAATGTCTAATTTGTTCCTAAAATCTGACTAAGGTGGAATGGATCATGCCTTTCTATAGCAGAATGGCTAAAACTGTTGGAAGGCGAAACCCAAACAACCAGTTATTGGTACCAAAACACTTTCCCTTCTCTTCATTTTTAATTATTCTACTCTAAGGCTGTGTACAGAAATACATAGTTTGAGCGGTGACCCCCACTACTGATCTGCACTCAGCCCTTTTTGGTCAGATGCTCAACCTTCCTCGGTCAATTGAGCTCAGAAGCAACCAGTTCTTCTGGTTTTCAGCTTTTCTGTTTTGTTTTCTTGTGTTCAGCTTCAAATTGAGAGTCGGCTGTGCAGAGGTGCTGATTGACTGACCCTTGTGACAGTCATAAAGAAGCCACTTGCCTGAAGCAGTGTTTCGAGGACGGAAACAATCCAGATTAGCTTTTATTTATGTATTTATTGGAGGCACCAAATAAACGTTGCACTGGATCAACATGTCATGCACCTGAAAAACCTTTTCCCCCCACAAAAAAAAGCCAGAAACCTGCCTGGATTGGTGCTGAATTTGGAGCCAAGTACATGTGTCATTACAGGAGTGAAGTTAATGGAGGGGTAGAGCTCACCCTGCAGCAGGAGAAGCTGCTCCAGTTCCTGTAGGGAAGTACATCTGTCTGTACACACCCTAATTGACTTTTGACCTTGATGGTCTTATAAAGAGCAACATAAATTCCCTTCCCACTTAAGCTATTTCTGTTGTGTAATGTTTGATTAAGGCAGTAATTCAGAGAAATGCTTCCCCTTGTTAAAGTGTCAATAAAGTTCATTTTGTTTAAGCCAATTGCTGGCAGAAAAACGCAGGCAGCACCTGTGAACTGTTTCTTCTCAAGAAAGTCCTCTTGGCTCACTTTAATTTTGACATAAGTAATATATGATGAAAGTTGTATGTGTTATGTGCAACAGACTAACCGGGAGGTGGAGAGAAAAGAGAAAAAACAGCCATACAATAGAGCAGCAAGCAAACCTTGCCAGGGACAGGCTACGTGTGTGTGTGTGTGTGAGTGTGTGTGTGTGTGTGTGTGTGTGTGTGTGTGTGTGTGTGTGTGCGCGCGCACACACACACACACACACACTTTTACACATGCTGCATACCTTTACATACAAAAGTTATACATACTTTTACACATGTATATACACATACAACTTTCGTCAGAAGTACAGCCATATATGGCTGTAAGGTAAAGGTGACCCCTGACAATTAAGTCGTGTCCGACTCTAGGGTGTGGTGCTCATCCCCATTTCAAAGCCGAAGAGCCAGCGTTGTCCGAAGACGCCTCCCTGGTCATGTGGCCAGCATGACTCTCCTTGCCGCAGCGCATAGCATGCAGCTGGAACACGGAGCGCTGTTTACCTTCCTGCAAGTGGTACCTATTTATCTACTCACAGCTAGGTTGGCAGGAGCTGGCCAAGCAACGAGAGCTCACCCCGTCACGGATTCGAACTGCCGACCTTCCGATTGACAGCTCATGGTTCAGCGGTTTAACCCACTGCACCACCCGCTGGCCTATATATGGCTGTACTTCTGACTAAAAGATGGAGATATATTTCTCCACCACACGTTTAGTATCACCCTGAGGAACTGTGGGTCTATTCCATTATTTATTTAGTATTTATATTTATATACCGCTTTTCAACAAAAAGGCAATGCTTGAATGGGTAGCTTTGCTATGCTATGTGCCATGTTTTGATCCAAAGTTTCGCGATTTTAGACTCGTTTTCTAGGCATACAAAGAAAATGCCATCTTCTCAGTTGGTATTTTGTGCTTTTGCTGTTCCTTTCTCCCCCATCCTCCGGGCACCAAGCAAAGACACGCTATTCCCTTTGACTTCAGATGCTAATCAGATGCCACCCTCTGCCTCTAAGCACCTATCAAGCTCATGATTCCAGCCTTGGCAAGCAACCAAAACTCTGGCACTGAGGAGCAGGAACTGGTCTGGGGGCAGAAAGTCTCACAGCACCAGCTGCAAAAGCTCCAAAACCTGACCCTGTCAGTGAGGATTCCATTGAACCAGAGACCCCTGAACAAGGACCCTCAACAGCAGCCCCCCATCTGATTCCTCTGAGACACTGCCCCCCTCCACACTGGGTCACTGCCCAGTGTCAACATGCACTCTGCACAGACAATGTGCTAGGCGAGAGTTAAAAGAAAGGTATTCTAGGCATGAGGAAGCATGTAATCCCCCACCACCACCTAGAGTCTACAGTGGTATAGTCCATGAACAGTTCTACCATGAGATGATCTATTCTGTGTAGATGGAGCTGAGGGGAATGGAGTGAAGCCAGAAGGAGTTTTTTTAAAAGGCGTAATAGAAACAGTAAAATCTGGCAAAAGAGACACTCACAGCAAAACCAAAGTTCTTGAATAATAAGCTTGTAACCAGAAATCATAATAATAAAAAGACTAAGTAAAAATATTTACATTATTTCAAATTAATCTCAGGAAAGGGCTTATAAATGTGAGACAAATTATTCTCTGCCCCCATTGCCAGCATTATGCCATTCATTCGTGCATGCAGGTGTTTTTATTTCTAGCTGCATGGATTAAAAATGCTTTTCATGTATTTCATGAGATTTTCTCTTTTTTTCCTCCCTCCCGCCTCCCCCTCCCCTCCCCCCTCTCTCTGTATAATTGCTGCATTCCTCAATGTTCTTGATTTTTGTAAACCCAATAACAATGAACTTTTTTTATTTTTTGGTCTAGCGTGGGATATGGAAGGAAAACATTTTCTTTTCATAGAACTGTAAGAGCCCTGCAGGATCAGAGAGAAAGTCCATCTGTTTGAGAATGCTGTTTCCAACAAGGGCCAACTGGATTGTTCTGCAAAGCCTTCACGCATGTTTTGAAGGCAACAGCATTCCACCGTTGGTTGTCTCCAACATCTGCTATCCAGAGGTAAACTGCTGCTTTACATGGAAGTTCCATTTAGCTTTCATTAGCCATTGATAAATGTCTCCTCCCTGAATTCTCATGTCTTATGGCAGAGAATGCCATTGCAGCAAATTCCAGGGTGGAGTACACTTTCTTGACTCCAATCCCTATTTCTGCCATTGTAGAACATGACCCTCAGTTCAGATTCAAAGACCATCAAAATGAATGTTCACTTCAGGTGTGGAAATGTTGCCATCCCCTCCTACCCTTGGGAGGTTTCATTTGCTTTTGCTTTTCCTTTATTCTTGGAGTTTTACTAGTCTAAACAGAGGGATTTTAAAAATGCTATTGCACAGCCTGAAAAAAACTGAAAAATAAATACCAAATATGGGACTGATGTATGGTGTGATCGCATTTACAGAGAGTGCCGACATTTTTTATCGCAATAATATGACCTGTTAACGATAGAGGATTATTTTGAGTGGAGCAAGGAGGCTAAAGAGGTGTCAACACTGACTCTGCCCACAATTGCTATTTGTATGAGGATGAGGTGCTTTAAAAGTTGCAATAGTCTGCAATAGGCTAGCCAATGTGGGGTTCAGAAAGCAGGGCAAATGGACAGGGTTGCCAACCTTTCAGCCCCAGCAGACCTGAAGCCAGACCTTCATGACTAGAGTTATGGTCTCCCTGGAAGGGATTTATACACTACTGATGGTGTGCCATGATTGGCTGCAGAGTCAATTGGAATGCTATATTTCATTTGTGGTTGGAATGGTAGGATATGAGATGTTGCCAGCATAATAGTTTGCCATCATCAAATGACCAATGGACAGAGGCCATAGAGAAGTTAAGATTCCAGTATAATTCTGTGCCTCCTCCAACATACCTGGGACGTTATTAATTTTGAACCCTTCCACAAATGGAGTTGTGCCAACATAATCTGGAACACAGTTACGATAGCATAATTTCAAGAACTTCTGGCAAAGGGAATTTATGGCCCAATCCTATGGGCTTTCTACGACAGCGGCACTTCAGTTCTGCTGTTGTAAAAAGCCCAACGACGCCATGAACATCGCGCCACTGCCAAGCCATTTGGAGCCACTGATGCAAAGTGTCCACAGCTCTGCACACCTGCCGCCACACCTGCCGCTGACCCCAGTAAGCCGGTGACAGGGACACGCTATGGGTGGGGGGGTGGATGGGGGGGACGGCAGGTGGCGGTTTGGGGAAAGGAAGGGGTTGATCCCAGCAGCAGCATCTTGCACCAAGACCCTATCCACCTTTTCCAGTCCATCCCACCCCTTTCCTCTCCTCGGACATATGCCAGTTACATAGCTGGTGTGGGTTTGAGGAGACCCTTAATTGGCCAGGAGGCCTACCCAGAGGTAAGCAAAAAATTTTTTACTTATCTCTGGTTGATCTTCTGTTGCCCCACCACAACCACTGGATGCAGTGCACACTCTAGCAGCACAGCTTCATCACGTAGGATTCTGGGAGATAGGATCGGGCTGTTAGTCAAGTTCCTAAGCTCCCCACCTGGTGTGAATGGAAGATAGGGTTGTACTATGAGAAAAGTCTGAAGTCCAGCTGTAGCATTTATAATGCAACAATTTTTTTGTGATTAATAGTATTTGCAAACGAATGAATTTTGTTTATTAACATGGAATATTTATGCTCTGTATATTCAGAAATGATATGCATAACACTTTGGTAAAATGGTAAAATGTCTGACAGAAAAGCTAATTTGCCACACCTTTGTAACAGATTTTTGACTGCTCCAGTCTACATTAGATTTTTTACTATCGCAACAATCCTGAAGTATTTTAAAGATGGGGAAAATGGTCTTTGTTGGCTGCCTTGGGTAATGTGTTTGAAAAGACAATATAGAAAAGTTAAAAATAAAGCCATCAATATTTACCCACATTGTAGAATAATTTAACTGTAACATTTCATATAATATTTCACCCAGGCTTCTTCTTTTTCCCTTTGATTAGTGGAACAGAGCTGTAACCATTTACACCAAAAATTGGTTGAAGGTGACATGTTGAAATGTTTTTTTAAAATATTTATATATACAGTGCAGTGCCTTCCATTTTAAATGACCATATTTATAATTGCCCTCCTTTTGACACCTGTGGGACTCTAGTGAAAACAAAATGTCACCTCTCTCTCAGTTTTTAAGAAATAAAATAAACAAAGCGTTCTGGGCAAACATAAGTTTTGTCCCAAAGTTTTTTTGTTGATCCTGGAATTTGTGCTTTCAGTCGCATGGTCTTTTTCACTGAATAGCATGGCGTTTACTCTGAGACGCTCAAAGGCCAATGAAGACTTACAGAATGCATGCATTGCCTATCCCTAGCTCTTCAAGATGGAATGCATGTTCTGTATCTAACTCCAAAGGAAGAATAAACTGCATGCAGAAAATACCAGTGATGTAGACTTGAGTATATTGACTTGGACTTGAGTTGGACTCAAGTCGCATCAATGACTTGACTCGGACTTGACTCGGCAATTGTAAAAGACTCGACTTGAGACATGGAGCCTTTTATGACAAGTCCAATTATATTCAGGTTTAATCCCATTTTCCCCATTAATAGATAGGGTCTCGCAACTCACAACCAATGACTCGGGACTTGGGACAGTGGCGTCGTCAGCGGAGGGGGACTTGGGGTGGTGGCCCCCCTCAGGCATCAGGATTGGGCCTCAGGCGGCAGGTGGGCGGGGGGTGTCACGGCGGACGGCGGCGGGGCGGATCGTCCCATTCACCAGGGCGAGCGAGGAGCGCCGTCGGTGTGTTTGGCCCTCCCGCCCGCCCTGCACCTCTTTATGGTGAATAACGGCTGCAGCCGTTACGTCACTTCCAGTGTGGGGGGGCAGTCGTAGAAACGCCACTGCGTTTCTACGGTAGGGGCCCTACCGTAAGTCGCGCCCCATCCTAGTACCATGGTAACGAACCGGAGCGAGGAGGCCCCGCCTCCTCACTGGCGGAGCCATTCCGTGCTGCGAAGGCGAACGGGCAGGAGACTCCCTGCTCGTCACCTTCGCAGCACGGAATGGCTCTGCCTGTGAGGGGGCGGGGCCTCCTCGCTCCGGTTCGTTTCCATGGTACTAGGACAGGGCGCGACTTACGGTAGGGCCCCTACCGTAGAAACGCCACTGTAGAAACGCCACTGACTTGGTGGCAAAGACTTGGGACTTGACTCGAGACTTGGGGCTCAGTCCAGCCTAACTCAGGCACAGTTGAGGCCCAATTGTGGCCCAATTGTGGCCCAAACTAGGACCAAGTTAGGCTGCAACTGTGCCTGAGTTAGGCTGGAGGCAACAGCATTGGGCCAGGATCGCGGCAAAACTTACCGCAGAGGCAGGCAGGCTCCTGTGGGGAGCTGTCAGTCTTGTGGAAGCGAAGAGCCCCCTCCTCAGCCCGTCTGCGTGCACCTACCACAGCTGCTGCAGCGGTCGCAGCAGATGGGCAGCCACAGGCGGGCCTGCAGGCACTGCGCGTTTGACAGTCAGCTGAAGGGCAGAGGTTGTGCCAGTGCCAGCTGCCCCAGGGCACCCTGGGCATCAGCCACCTGCCGCAGGGGGGAGTGCGACTGCCCTCCCTCCTGCAGACTGCGATGCCACCCCCAAGCCACGGTGAGGCTGCACGTGGGAGTCATGGGGGGGTGAGCGGGGGAGAGAAGGGAAGGAGGGGGTGGGAACGTCACACACAAGGGGGGGGTCTCATGAGGTCTGGAACCGCCTCCGCCAGGACATGCCCGTGCGCTGCCTGAAGCCCTGGGCCTCAAGGGCCGTGGCAATGCCCACAAAGAAGGCATCCCAGCATGTCTTCTGCTCCGTGCCCCGGCCAAGACCGAGAGATGCTGTGGGCTTGTCTGCTGCGAGCGGGAAGGGCTCACGCAGCTCATCACACCCCCAGATGGGGCAACGTCGGCACCTTGCGGCAGGCGCTCTGGCGGCATGGGGGGTGCCAGCGTCCATCATCAGGGAGTGGGAGGGGAGGCAGGCACACTGACAGGGGGTGCTGGGGAGGGGCACGGGTGGGTCAGAAACAGACAGACAACACGGCTGGTGGGAGAGGGATACAGGGAGAGGGGTCTGCAGAGACCGATAGGGGCACAGGGGGCACTTCGCAGATGGAGGCAATGCAGGAACGGGCACCTCTCATGCAGACGGACCGAGGGCGGACACGGACGCCGTTGATGGGCGGAAACGGACGCCGGTGACGGGCGGACAGAAGGCGGAAACGGACGCCGGTGATGGGCGGACCGAGGGTGGGTGAGAGCCCCGGTTGCTGAAAGGGCTCTTCACGGACGTGGCGGACGTGCGCCACAGTGCCCGTCAGTGTTTGCCTGCCTGACAGGCCCCCCAACTCCCCCCTCCCCTCTGGTCCCAGAGGGTCCGGCAGCCCCCCTGCAGTGTTCTCCCAGGGATGGCTGTGGCGGACCCTGGCTGGGATTCATGCAGAGGCTTGTGTGCTGGGGCCTGCCTGTGTGGGTGTGTGGGGCAGTGCTTGTGCAACATTGGGGACATGTGTTTCCAGGGGCATCTTTATTGTTCTGGAACAGTGGCAGAGATGGCCGGGCGTGGCTGCCAGGGGTAGGCACAGCAGCCTCTAGGACCACAGCAGCATCAGGCGAGCCCCATGGACCTGGAGATGCGGGCTCTTCCCCTGTGGAACCACGGCCTGCTCCATAGAAAGGGGAGGGACAGCAAGTAGGCAGCCAGGGCGGTGGGGCAGCAGCAGCAGCTGAGGTGGGTTGCAGGTCAGGCTCCCAGACCTCTCTGGCAGCATCAAGGCAGGTGACCGTGGGGCAACCAGACTGCAGGCCCAGGGGTGCTCCCCGGGCGGTTTGTGGTAGTGGGCATTCCTGGGGGGACGAACAACATGGGGGTGTTCCATGGCAGCTGCTGCGTGGTAGCAATCGCCATTGAAGAGGAGCCAGTGTGCCAGTTGCAAAGGTCTGCAGGGAGAGAAATCAAACACAGCTGAGTGGTGTGAGACACATAGCCTGGTCTGCGCTCCTTCCCTGGGTGTACGGTGAGCATGATCCTGTAAGGGAAAGGGGTCAAAGAGAGAGACAACAACACAACTTGGGGGTCACAACCATGGCAATCCTAGCAATACTGACCTGTCGGTAGACCCTGTGGAGAAAAGAGGGGGGGGGAACAGCTGGTGTCTACATATGGGTTACAGTTCCACACTCATGGCATTGTGTGCTCACATTAATACAGGCAGCTATGAGACAAGACATTGGTATAGAGGCATATCATGGCAGGCTATGCAGGCAGCTATGAGACAAGACATTGGTATAGAGGCATGTATCCTACCTATATTTCTCTATGCAAAGAGGCAGACGTCAGACCACATGTCAGCACAAACCCTGCACTTACCTGCTGGTGTTGTTGCCTGTATGGGGGGGGGGAGAGAGGGGCTGGGAGAAAGACATGGGTTAGCAAACACTTGCATGGAGACAGCTGCCCAGGCACAGCAGTAAACAGTTTGGCCACAGGCAGAACAGCCCTCTCTGCCCTAGAGGGGGGCAGAGAGGAGAAGAGAGAAGTGGGGTGTTAGAAAAGTTTTCAAAGTCCCACTTTGTGGCTGCTGGGGGACAGAACCCCACGCCACATGCTCAGAGAGAGAGAGAGAGAGAGTGGAGGGCTGGGGCTGGGCTTTTGTGGGAAAGAGGCTGGGTGGGGCTGGGTGCTGATAGGGTAACTATTTGGGTCCATGTCCAGAGTTAGGCCACACCTGTTCGGTCCTAACTCAGGCCCAACTCGGGCCCAGGGTGTTAGAACTTTTCAGGAGAGGGCTGGTGTGGGTAAGGTAAAATGGCTCCTATGGGTCTCCTCACATTTGGGTCCACCCTTTTTGCTGGCCCAAATTTTGGGCCTGAGTTGGGCTCGAGGGGGCGTGTCAGTGGCTCTCCAGTGTCTGGAACCGGACCAAAATTCGTAACCGCCCCCGTCACACCCCCGACACGCCCCCAACACACCCACTTTTAGGCTGCAATTGTGCCTGAATTGTGCAATTGTGCCTGAATTGTACCGCAGTTGCCTTGGGCTGGACCGGGCTGCAATTCAGTCACAATTGCAGCCCAACTCAGGCACAATTCAGGCACAACTCGGGCCTAAAGCACTTGGGCTGCAATTGTGCCTGAATTGTACCGCAGTTGCCTTGGGCTGGACCGGGCTGTTGGAGTCAGAGACTTGATCCACATCCCTGGAAAATACAGATGAAAGTTGTGTGGAATAAGCAAATGCAGAATGCTGGAAGAATTAACCACTGCTTCTTCTCTCTCCATGAAAATCCAAAATGTCCAGTTCAAACTTAGACCATGGTTCATTGCACCACCAGCTGGGACACTTGCACAACACACTTAGCCCAGTGAATGAGGTGACAACTGAGAGCTGGACAGCCCAATCCTACTTAATTCCCTGCGGGGCAATGCAGCTGCACCAATGTGGTGCCCACTGAATCCTGCGGGGAACTTTCAGCCTCTGGAGGCCTCCTCAAGTAAGCGACCATTTGTTCCTGTTCCCCAGAGTCAGTGGCGTTCCTGCGGTAGGGGCTCGACAGTAAGGCTGCGCAGAATGGCTCCGACGGCAAGGGGCGGAGCCTCCTCGCTCCGGTTCGTGAACGCGGTAGTCGATCGGGGCGCGACTTACTGTCGAGCCCCTACCGCAGGAACGCCACTGCCCAGAGTAAGCCTGCATTAGCCTGCTGGGTCTACTCGGACCTACACCAGCTATATCACTGGTGCAAGTCTGCGTGGATCCAGGTTGGGGGATCAGAGCTGGGAAGGGGGTTAGGATATCGCCGCCGTGCACAGTTGCCACCAATACCACCCCTTCCCAGCCCCTGATCCGCCCTCCTTCTCGCTCCATCTCCTCCCTGTTCCTATCCCTCCCCACCCCATTCTGCCCCCTCCCCGTCTCCCCCCAACCCCTGCGCTTACAGGCACTGGTGGGCATTTCCAGTCTGCTGGCATGCGAACCCAGCCGCTCGCTGCTTACGGCAGTGGTCAGACCACGCCGAATGTCTTGTTGCCTTTTGCATCAGCCATAAAGGGCCTTATGGCATCAATGTTTTCTCAGATGTTAACTAAAACAAAATACAGTGTTACCATTTTTGACACAAATAATATTATTTGAAATAATTTCCTTAAAAGTTGCAGTGTTACAAACATAACTGCAAAAATCACTTAAGAGGTCTATTTTTTCCTTCCAATAAAAGTGCAGATAATTGCACTATGCCTTCCTGTTTATGCATCTTGGACTGTATACTAAATAAAAATATAACATTTTATGGTAATTGGCAATGTAAAAATTACATTCCTTCTTCCCTTTACTCAGGCGTGATGCCATAGCATTGATATTTTTTTTCATTTCCATGATTTACAGTTGAGCAGACCTTATAAATCAGAACAGTTCTGGGGGTTATGAATAAGAATGTATGTTTTTCCAAAATGCCCAAATGAAATACTTTGAAATGCACTAAAAGGACTTCACAGTTCTCCTGGCAGCCATAATTGAAGTTAATAACACTTGTTTTGATGGAGGAAATTCTTTGACATCCAGGCCTATTTTTTAATAAAATGATCAAACAATTATCATTTCGACTTTAAAGAATCAAAGCAAGAAGTTCTGGCAATATGTCATATTAAAGCATTTTTGCTCTCAGCCATGATTCCCCCTATATCTAATAATTTTTGCTGTACAATATATTCCTGCTGTGCATACAAGACCTAAATCCTTAAAAATCAGGGTGTATTATAGAAAAAAAACCATAGAATAATTTTGGCATTGGTGTTTTGAGATAATGTTTCATGTCTGCCTAGACATCTATCTGTGTGCTCAGATGTGCACTCACAGATGTGCACAAGTGCAAGCTGTTCAATGAAGGGGGCAATTCCACATACTGTACAGAGATATGCATGCAGAGCTAGCAGTCCCTCTAACAGAGTGGATGGGGAAAGCCCTGTAGATAAGGGGAGTTCAGTGTTCACATTACAGTCCCTGTACCTGAGGCAATTGGTTGGGTTGAAGGATGGTATGCAAATGAGCTTTGATACTGATACCAGTGTCAAATGATTCTTTCTAACCCATGTCAAATGCATACTTTTTATGGCATTTGCTGGTGCATATTTCAGAAAAAGCAGTCACATAGCTTTATATCGCACAAAAATGAAGGCAGCCACATGCTGGTCCAAAAAGCAACATTAATGGGCTAACAGATTTCTTTTTTAACAGATCAACATGACTGCCTGTATTTTTTTTTCCCAGCTTTGAAGAATACCAAATTTAGCCATTCAGTCAGGGAATCCTAGTACTGGAGAAATAGGACCTCCTATCTGTACAAGCTAAGGATTGGACACATGGGGAAACAATGTACACTCCAACCACTAGTATGTAATACCCACGTTTGCTGCTATTGATTCTATATCTTGGGCACTTTCTAAAATTCACCTCCAGCTTTGCTAATATAAGGAACTCCACAATTTTCTTGACTTCTGGAATCCATATGTTCCAATTAGTGCTAGAAATGGATCCACAGAACTGGATTCATGTTTTCAAAGGGAGCAGTAATCACTGCTTTTTTCACTCCAGCATGCCTTGCTGCAACCTGATTTCTTTTTCAACTGGACTGTCTAAAGTACGGTTAGACTTCATTAGGCTAGCCTCCAACCTAACAAAGTCTGCAAAACACCTGCTCCATTCCATGTATGATTGTTCCAAACAGCCCAGTTGAGTTTTGCATCATGCCGAATCACATCTCTTTTTTCCTCCCTACACCCTTGGCTTAACGTTCCACTGGAACGGTTCCAGAAAGGTTCTAGTGAACCTGAACATTTGCTCACTATTTTGTAACAGGTAGTTGGCCCTGACAAAGATATAATTAGGGGCAGGAGAAAATGGTGATAATGAAATAAAAACACATAACATCGCTTTCTGCTAATAAAATAAAATAAAACCATGTAATTTTGTGTCACTCTTCATCTGCTGACAGTATACAACCTATACCACCTACCTAGTATACTTTTAAAGTGGTCACAATTGATAAAATTTGGAAAAAATGGGGGGGGGGACACGTAACACCTCTTTCTGCTATTTCATTTTGGTTAAACATTTTCTCCCACCTCTAGATATAATGCTGGCATTGCTGTAAAATTCTCATACTTTCCTGCCACATGTCCGTGCAGTGAAACAGTGCTATTGTTGCGCGTGAAAATCTATATGCAAAAATGAGTGCAAGCGGGAAGCGCAGGCGCACAATCCCCCAGTTAGGCTGCAGCGCTTTACTGTGAACTATGAGGTGGTAGGGTTGCCTCACCTGCCGCACCCGCACTGCATGTCCCTGATGTGCAGTTGTAGTAATCCTGTGCCTTAACCACAAACATTAAAACATGCAAAGCAGTCAGTAATCAGCATTTATGTTTTGGATAAAATCAAGATCTTTTATATGGTCATGATGACACAAAGGAATGGAAAGACCCCAGTCTCAAAGAAATGTGCATTCCCCAAAATTTCTACCCTACAATGTGCTAGTGGGTACATGCACCTAGAAGTGAATGGGTATAGTGGTGCTCTTGGTCATATTTTCAGTCCCAAAATAAATGACATTTGTGTTTACTTTCCTTTTTCGATATTTCAAAGGCAGCTCCAAAGATAATTATTGGGCTTATGTCTGGATAGACAGCATGGATCTGAAAAGTTATTATCTATTGACTTATGTGCTAATTTCACTTAATAGTGACTAAACAACTTATTGCCCATTATATAAATACCAATTAACATTTGACAGCAAATAAATAAGTAAGAGGGACTCTATTTATTTATTCAAATCATCAGAGAGCATGTTCGTGCCAAGCACAACTTCCAGCAAAAGCAGAGGAGGATGGAAAAACGACGTTATGTTGGCAGATGGCATTGCTCCGAAGATGAATACAGCAAAAAGCAAAGTCTAAATCAATAATCAATCTTGCCCTTTTCTCAGGGGAGCCCTTCAGTGCAATCCTAACCAACTTTCCAGCGCTGGTGTAGCCGTGCCAACAGGGTGAACACTCCATTTTGCAGCGCAGGGGCAGCCATGGAGGCCTCTTCAAGGTGAGGGAACATTTGTTCCCTTACCTCGGGGCTGCATTGTGACTGCACCGGCACTGGAAAGTTGGTTAGGATTGTGCTGTTTGTCTGTGATGATATTCTAGTGTGGTCCATCTTGTTCAATGGTCCTATCTTTGTCTATAGATAGAACCAGATGCTTCAGAGAAGAACTTGGACATGTAGCTTTGCTAATTCCTGGATTCTGGCAAGCGAACAGAAGGCATCCCACACTGGATTCCTAAACCCCTTCGCAGCACTGGTGTCACTAGACGCGCGTCACCCCCCCTAGTGGCGCGACGTTATAGGCGCGGGGGGAGGGGGCCACCCGGCTCCCCCCCGCGTCGCGTCGCCCCCCTCTGGACGCTCCGAGGCCGGCCCGGGAGCCTGCCTCGGAGCGTCCGACCCTGTCGGCGCTCCAGGGCCTTCTGAAAGAAGGCCCAGGCAGCGCGTCAATCCGGGTATTTTCCGGATTTTCGCGCATGCGCAGACCCGTTTTGAGGGCTTTTTGCCCTCAAAACGGGTCTGGGCATGTGTGAAAATCCGGGAAATACCCGGATTGATGCGCTGCCCGGGCCTTCTTCAGAAGGCCCTGGAGCGCCGATGGGGTCGGACGCTCCGAGGGAGGCTCCCGGGCCGGCCTTGGAGCGTCCGGAGGGCGACGCGCGTCACGGAGGTGATGCGCGAGGGGGTGCACGCGTCACCCCATGACGCGCGTCACCCCCTGGCGGCCCACCCCCCCGCCACGCTCCAGTGACGCCCGTGCTTCGCAGAATAAATGAGTGTGTTGGGAGCGTGGAGGCAGATTGAAGGAACTTCTGTTGTTATTCCTTCTGCAGCTACAATGTAAAACATTAGGGCCAAACAAGAAGATATGTGTACAGTGTTGCATGATTGGCCTTGGAGTGTTTATTTCTTTAAAATGCAAGATTTGGATTGGACTGCAGCAGGGGTTTAACGCTGTGTCCCACCAGGGCCAGCCAATCCACAAGGCCAGCTGAGGCAGTTGCCTCAGGGAGGGGGTGCCCACCTCTGTCTGCCCAATTGCCTCCAATTCTACACACACACACACACACACACACACACACACACCGAGTTGCAGCCCAATCCTATCCAACTTTCCAGCGCCAATGCAGCCGCAATGCAACCCCATGGTAAAGGAACAAATCAATCAATCTTTCCTTTAACGTTCCCTTACATTGACTGCCCCCCTCCCCACTGCAAAATGCACTGTCCATCCCATTGGCACAGATGCATCATTGCTGGAAAATTGGTTAGAATTGGGCTGTTGGAAAAGGAGTATGGGAAAGGAAGCATAGAGGAGAGGAGAGTGATGGGCTAGAATTTCTCCACTGCTCTAGCCCATCACTTTCCTCTCCTCCACACTTCCTTTTGGATTTGGATTTACATTTGTTGAAGCCTTCATTACTTTACGAATTGAAGGACTCAGTGATGAGGACAACAACACATACTAGTGTGCTGTGTGAAACAGATCAAAACCATGCATCATTAAAACTCTGAAATTAATCTATTTGAAATATAATAATAATAATAATAATAATAATAATAATAATAATAATAATAATAATATACAGTATTTATATACCGCCTTTCTGGTCATTGGATTTCTCCTCCGACTTTATTCAAGGCGGTGTACATGGGCAGGCTATTCTAAACCCCAAGGGTTTTTTACAATATAATAATGTTCTAATCTTTCATAGAACACTTCATTCGAGATGTTGCTTTCACAGTCCAGCTCTCTCTCTCTCTCTCTCTCTCTCTCTCTCTCTCTCTCTCTCTCTCTCCCTCCCTCCCTCTCTCTCTCTCTCTCTCTCTGACGTTCGCCTCAGCATGCTTCAGCTGACAGGGCAACCTTGACTGCCACTCAAGTGCTGTAGCTTGCCGCTCCACTCCCCCACAGCGGCTCTGTAGCTTATCAGCTCGGCGTGCCAGCAGACGGCATGACAGACTTCTGGCCGTCTTGAACTGCTGTCCTGCAGATCTTCAGGCATTTGTGAGACGAACTCTCTAACCAAAAATATCCTTCCCTCACCAAATTCACTTCAGTGCTAGTAAGTATATTACCATATAAAGCAACTCACTTGAAATTCTTTTTTTTTTCCTTAGAAAGGAGGACTCAAAATTTGTCATAAGAGCAGTTCACAAGAACACCTGATCGTTAAGACTAAAGACATCTTGTATTTGTGTTTCAACGTTCATGGCTGAATTTTAAGTTTTGTCAGCACAAAACAAAGGTGTTGTCCCGATTGACGCTTAAAAGACATGAGGCTTGGGCCAGAAGAAAAAGTGGTAAACCAGCCACCAGGCAGGAGCAGGGGCTGATCTGGGTTGGGAATGGATTCCCCAAACCATTTCCCTTCATGCCACGGAATGGATTCCCCCAACCCTTTCCCTTCATGCCACAGCCCCAATTCAAACCACCTGCCCCCAAGCTGTCATTAGTCACAAAGGAGAAAACTTACTGGCAAAAAAAATGTGGGAAATTTAAATCAGAGAATTGGCATGATTCTCCCCCCCCCCCCATGGTAAGGTCCAAAGTGCCCCTCCCATCTCAGTGGCTGTTTTCCCAAGAAGAACATTATGCTGAGCAAATTACACAGAGCCCTGACACTATGTGTAGTTTGGCTTTAACGTATCCTTTCAGGTCAGCCAATTGATGCCAGAAGTTTCATCAATGCTGCTGCCACTACCACCAAAACCACTTTTCTAGAAGTATTATAATCTAGAAGAATTATGATGAAAACAACCATAACAATGATGATAAGAAGAGACAGGTAGTGTCTTGTGTCTTCTTAATTCTGGTACAGGTTGGTTTTTTTTTTAAAAAAAATACAATTTGCTACTTAATTTCCTCATTACATAAGTCACTTTTTCTTGGCATTTGAAGAACCAAATCCAAAACAGATGGGAAATAGCAGCTGTAACACAAATTACTTTTGCAGAATTCAATAACGATTTTTATTGGAGACAAACTGCATCTTAAACGCAGGGAGACACTATTCAGTGTCAACTACCGGCCCTGTTAGCCAGTGTTTCTGCTTCTTGAGAATTCTTTTTTGTTTCCCAGATGCCTAATATGTAATGTCTAAAAGCCTACAGACCTTCTGGATACAGAATTCCCATATCTTTCAATGGGAAGTATTACGTGTGCATGTTTATGGACAGCATGGTTTATGGAAAGCAACCAAGTTTTTAAAAAATAAGAGTTTGCTGTTTCTAATTGCTCCTTTAGGATATTCACAGACATCTCATTATCCCTGATGTGACTGCATAAGGAAGGATCAATCGTCTGTAATATATCCTTTCACTATCCTCTGGTCTCACTCTCATTGGAAAGCAGGTGGGCAAAAGGGATGACCTCTTCGCTCAAGGTTAGTTGGGAAGGTCAGCCCTTTGGCTGGGATTTATCGACTGGGCTTCCTTCCTACTCTGGACAATAGATCGGATCTTCTAGTATTAGACCTTCCATTCAAAGTGTTGGTTATTCCCAGAGATGGTCCAAGGGTGACGTGACTGTTCCAGCTCATGGTGAGCTGTGAGCTTCAGGGAGCGGCAAAAAGACTACTTCAACCCAAGACTGCTCCTGCCCCTCTGCACCCCGCTGCAGACAGAGCCACTCCAATCTGCTGCTCGCTCACTAAAAATGAATGGAAAGTGAACCAGAAGGCGGCAAGCCTGGCTCTTACCCCCTTACCTTTCATTCCAGTTTTGTTTAAAGGGGCTGCAAAGAAGGGTAGGAGGCAGGCACGCTGACGTCCATGCAGGGGACAAGGGGAGCATGATGAAGGCGGCCTCAGGTGAGAGATCACCTTTCACTGCCCCTGGTTATTACCTTTCAAGCCCTAAACAACTGGTACTAGGATAACCAGAACCTTCCAAATAATCCTGCCCGTCCTCTTAGATATGGTTCATGGGATCACGAAGGGTCAGACACGACTTAATGACTGAACAACAACAACAACATCCTCTTAGATCAGCTGGTCAGCCTTTTGTATGATCAGTGTTTTGTATGGTGGAGACTCTCCCTTTTGGAGATTCCCCACCTCCGTCTTAGGCAGAAACTCATGAAAGGGCCTTCTCCGTTGTGATGCACAAGATGAGGAACTCCCGCCCCCCCAGGAAATCCATCCGTTCTCCTCCCCTCATTGGTTGAAACTGTTTTTGTTTCAACAGGGCTATGTGGCTTGTCTAGTACTAGCTCTTTAACAGCACAATCCTGCACAAGTTGACTGAGCAGGATGTAGCCTGCGCTGGTGGGGTCGGGGCTCACCCAGTAGCTATTTAGCTGGTGCACAGCTGGGGAGGCCATGTAAGGCCGGCCAGGCCTGAGAAAGGGGGTTGGATATTGGCGCAGCCCCGCCCCCTCCCAGGCCTGGCCGGCCAATGGTCCCCTCCCCTGCTACCCCGGCCCTCCCTCCCCACGCCTTCCCGCCACCCAGCGCAGGACCTAGCTGTGTCTGGCAGCGCAGGTGTTGGGTGACTGCGGTATGAGTGGTGCCGGCCTTGGCGCTGGCGCCGCTTACACCCTAGGTGCCACAAAAGTGCTTTATGGCACTTTCACAACACCTTAGACTGGCAAAGCACTCACTCTGCCAGCCTATAGTTACGGTGGATTGCGCTTTAATTTGAACATATCTATTGTATCAATCTGGTGGATTTTCTTACTTGCTCTCAGCCATTTGGGCATTTTGTAAGAAATGGAAAGGCAGGACATAATTTTCAATAACTAAATAAATAAATAGTACAGCAGACTTACTGTCCCCAAAGGGCCAGCCACTCTTAAGATAGATTTCCTTTCATTCTCCCTCCTCTCTGAGAGCCACACAGTGTGTTGAAAAGAGCCGCCTCATAAATACCTATGGGCCAAACCCCCTATTTTCAGTAAGCTCCTGCTGCCCCCCTTGATGTTTAATGGTTAGCCTTCTGGGGGTGCCTGATGTTATGGCAGTTTACCAGCTTCTTCAGGAAACAGAGGACATCCCCAGCCTTGGACATAAGACTGCATATCTCCTTGCAAGACTTCCAGTGTAACATAATATTTCTTAATTTATTCCTTGAGAAATGTTTATATGATTCTAATGATATTCTGGAGTAGTGGAAACTCAATTCCTTTTTTAAAAAAAGCATTGTATTTGAGGAGATATATGCAAAGTAGTCCTATCTGTGGCTTTGCACTTTGTTGTCGCATTCACACATGCAAGTCACTACAATACTGTAGTCATCAAGCAAACAAACCTGTGTGGGTGAATCAGCCCTTGGGGCTTGGATCCATTCACAGCCCAATTCTATGCTTCCCCCCTCGCCACCGATGCAGCCAGGCCAAAACGGCCCATGCTGAATCCTGCGGGGGGGGGGGAGTCCCAGAGGTCTTCTCTGGGTAAGGGAACATTTCGTCCCTTAACCAGGGGTTAGCCTCCTCAGCATAGAGGCATCTAATTGGACCTGCACCAGTGAAATTGTACTAGTCTGCTGTACTATTTATTTATTTAGTTATTGAAAATTATGTCCTGCCTTTCCATTTCTTACAAAATGCCCAAATGGCTGAGAGCAAGTAAGAAAATCCATCAGATTGATACAGTAGATATGTTCAAATTAAAGCGCAATCCACCGTAACTATAGGCTGGCACCGTGCAGGTCTGCATGGACCTGGGCTGCAGTATCGGGTCCAGGAAGGAGGATTGGATTCAGCAGCTACTGCTGCTGCCGAACCCACCCCCTTCCCAGACCCTATCCGCCCTCCCCCTGCCCTGCCCCCATCACCACCCCATTTTGCCCTCCCCACCCCATCCCACCTCCCCTGCAGATTTATCTGGGTCAGTGGGCTGGTCCAGCACCATGCATGAGGCCCCTATGGCATCCCAGCCGGAGGTCCTTTTGTGACTGCCATAAGTTAGTCACCACTAGCAGAACACTTGTTCCACCAGCGTAAGTGTCCAATAACTGCCCTATTAATCTCTTTGAAAAGAGATCTCCTTATACTGAACCTACAGCTGGGCCTTGGGCAAATTTGTCTCCCATAGATCAACAACAAATTCTTTATTTGGCTGACAGCTCTAAATTAATTGTAGGTTAAAAATGGGATGCAAATGTTACACAACAAACAGAAATAATTGCCTAATGATTATGGATATTTCATTCAGAGGACCATCTAATCAAAGAAGGGGCAGATCTTCCAGTTGGTAGTTCATTGATCATGTTTAACGTTTCCAGTTTTCTTGGCTGCATTACATTTTTATTTAACCAAAATGTTTAAAATCTAATCGCAGGGCAGGGGAGCAATGCTTTCTAACTTTTCTGAAGTTCTCTTTGTCTTTTGTTTGGGAAAAAGAACTCTGGTACAATGCAGATAGCAGGGATATGATGTCATTGGGGAAGCATATGCTTATTTTTAAAGACTCTGCTGGGACTCCTTGGCATATGAAGAACCGCTCAGATTGAAGCTCACGTCCTATTCAACGGAGTCCTTGCGAGCCATAAAACAGGTTTCAGTTGTCTCTCGTGTTTTTAGTAAGTCCATGTATCAGTGAGATCAGAACACTCTTATGCATTCTCTTTTTAAACATGTCCCAATAAGAAGTCTGTTATATTTCTGTTAGTGGTAGCATATTAAGTTACCTTTCAAGTCATTGCCAGTTGGGAGCTCCGTCACTGAAAGTGGAACCCAGGTTTTGCTTCAGGCTAGAACTTTGCCATAACCATGTTGTTTTAAGAATCTCATTTAGACTTTCTGTAAATCCAAAGTGTTGAGTTAGCCACGCTCTGTTTATTTGTGGAATATTTTCTGACACCTTGTTACACAATTAATCTACAACCTCCATGATGACCTTGCTCCTAAGAATGGGGGTCTGACATACATAGTCCATGCCACCTGCAGAATAATGCATTCTTTCACAAATGTCTAACCCTTTACTGTATTGTGCTCGCTGGTTTTTGTCCTAGCCTCCATGGATGAAGTGATCAATGATTATCACTCTTCCTTCTTACATCTTCTAAAATATTTGAACAGGGTCAACATGCACTCATTCAATCTTCTTTAGAATAAGAAACCCGTTCCTTTGTCCTTCCTTCATACAATTTCCCTTCTAGACACTTTAATAGCCACATAGGACAACTATGAATCTCTTCTAACTTTTCAACACCCTGTAAGGACTGGGATGCAGTTGTGATTAGCTATACTAGGAACTAGAGTTCGTAAGATTCAAACCAAGAAACCTGCAGGATGGAGATGAAGATAGAGATGGAGGGGGTCCTGCTGTACTGACTTTGGGCCAGTTTAATCAAATACTGATTAATCAATTAATTAGGTAATTAATTGTTAAATAAAAAGTACTAAAACAATTTTAAATGTGAAAAAAATTCTTATTTAACTGTGTGTGTGTGTGTGAGAGAGAGAGAGAGAGAGAGAGAGAGAGAGACAGACAGACAGACAGACAGACAGACAGACAGACAGACAGACAGACAGACAGACAGACAAGGATCTCTTTTTTTTCTCCAAGTCACACTTCCCAAAATCAGCTCCTCCCTCCCCATCCCAATAAAGTACATTTTCCAAAGTACAAAAATAAGTCCAAAACCAAAACCAGAGAGACGGAAGGGCTCTGAAAATAATTACAATTTAAAATCCATGTTAATTAACACTTAATTAGCTACTGATGGGGCAGATAAGGGGCAGGGCTTGGCGTACCCCCCGCAAGAGATCCACGTACCCCTAGGGGTACCCGTACCACAGGTTGAGAACCTCTGCTTTAGTCCAAAACCAGCTCCATGCATATTTCCAGTGCATATAAAGGATCGGTTCAGACTACCCCTCCTGACTTGATTAAGGACACTTGCCCAGGTGCAGGAGGGGGGCAAGACATGCACACACCATGACCATGCATGTCCCTCAATGTGTGGAGCAAGTTTGTGACTAGAAATATTATCAAAAATTGTCCTAGGCAGGAATAAATGCCAGGTTATTATTATTTAGGCCTAGGCCCATCCAACCATCATCATCATCATCATCATCATCATCATCATCATCATCATGATGCAGTATTTATATACTGCCTTTCTTGAATTCATTGGATTTCTCCTCTGACTTTAATCCAAGGTGGTTTACATGGGCAGGCTTTTCCCAACCCCCCTAATTGGTGGGGTGGTGGTGGTTACAATCATATATAAAGTTGTTCAATCTTTCATGAACAACTGCATTCCAGATGGTATCCTTTGCAGTCTGGCCTCTCCCTGGCCGTCGCCTCCCATGCTTGGCTGATGCAGCTGGCATCTCTCCTCACAGAGGCTTTCACAGCTTTTTTTTGTCAGAGGTGTGTCTTGAACTGGCCATTCACCGATCTTCAGGTTTACAAGGCGGCAGCTCTACCAACTGAGCCAGACCTCCTGCCCAGACCTGGACCTCCTGCCCAGACCTAGAGACCTCATGCTGGTAGCCAAGCACATGGGTAAATGTTGTACACAGCCCTATCTTCTCTGCCTAGGGAGGGCTCCAAGACTGAACATTCACAATTCAGAGGTGTCGATACGGTGGGGGCAGTACCGTAAGTTATGCGCTTACACCCCCCCTCGGTACGAGGTGGCCCCGCCCCCTCGCCATTGGAGCCATTCAGTGTGGCTAAGGCAATGGGCAGGGAGTCTCCTGATCATTGCCTTCACCGCAATGAATGGCTCCGACAGCGAGGGGGTGAGGGGGCAGGGCCACCTCGTACTGGGGAGTAAACGGGGACTAGGACGGCGTGAAACTTATGGTACTGCCCCACTGTAGCGATGCCTCTGCTGATTAGTTTACTAGCAACCCAATCCTATCCCCTGCCACCAGCACTGATGCAAGGGGAGGAGGGGGGGCAATCAGACAGCTTGCAGGAGGTAAGTGAAAACATTTTGCACTTACCTCCTAGTAAGGGTTTTTGTTTTTGTTTTTTAGCCTATATACATTGCATTTGTTGCGCATTCACCCTGCTCAAAAGTCCAGGGGTGATGATAGAGGCACAATCTCATCCCTGCATCCTGTAAGGCCAAGATTGGCAAGTGTGTCATCCAATCCAAGTCTCTCTTCCCCACCCCCACCACCAACAGTAGAAAGGTAGAACAGTGAGAGAGCCAGTAACTCTGCATAGATAAGATAGATCACATGTGGTGGCAGGCATGAACTATGAGTATTTCATATTTCATAATATTTCACAATATTTCATAATATTAAAATAAAAAGACAAAAACAATGACATTATAATGGGAAACCACTAGAAATCCATAGAAGAATGTAGAAAAATACAGCAGAGAAATGTTGGATTTAGGGACTTTAGAATAGCTTGAAATACCTTTTGTGGTCTGGCTTTCTCAATGTGGAACTGGTCGTTTGCTTGAAAATTTGGAATGGGCTTCCCCTCCCTCCCTCCCTCCCTCTCTCTCTTTCTCATACACACACACACACACACACACACACACACACACACACACATCCCTAGACCAAGCACAAGTGCTTCTCAGAGTTAGGAAAGCTTTTCTTTTCCTGTCTGGTCGTCATAAGGTCCTCCCTTTAACCTGTCGGGTTCATACAGGAAACATAAAAGTTACTGAGGCCTCACTGACCTTGTCAAGGCCACGTGTGGGATTTTTTTTTAAAGGTCCAAGTTGCTTAAAAAAAAGATAGCAATTACCAAAAAAGAAAAACCAGAACAGAAAAAATCAGAACAGAACAGAAAAAGCTATTTCTACCACTAGCTGAGATTTCCCTATTGTAATTGTCCTGTTCATCTGCCAGCCTTTTCAAAAGACATTTTTTTTCAAAGTGGGGGTACCCTTAGTGATGGCTGGACACCAGATGTTATTAGACTTGTTGTGGCACTTGGTATAATTAACTCGGGTCTAATATATGTCAGTCAGAAGCCATTGACCTTTGCAGATGATGGTAGGGGCAGAAAAGTTGATTCTCCATGATTTTTGAAGACAAAATGTCAAAGGTTTGGGTGTTCTGACAGGAAATTAGCTCTTATGTGTCTAATAGCAAGCATTTCTTAGCATATCTAAGTAAATAATGAAATGGCTGTACTCCGATTGTGATGTCTAATCCCAGACTATCACCTTTCATGTTTTCCCAGGAGAGAATCCACAAATTACAAAGCTTTTTATAATTGTTAAGGTGAGAACTGTCAAAATGCAAATAGCTCAATCCATTTGTCAGTCTACATCTGAGTGATTTCTTAATAAAGAGAAACCAGTTTGAGGAAAAGTAAAGGAATCTTTATTAAAACATAATGAATGTGGGTGGGTTGACAGACAGACAGACAGACAGACAGACAGACAGACAGACAGACAGACAGACAGACACACACACACACACACACACACACACACACACACACACACACACACACACACACACTGTATATACCGGTATTCTCTGCTCTCTGTGGTAAGATGGAAGAAGTCTTGCCAAAACTACCTCTAAAACTATGGAAGACTACAACTGTGATCACGTTCTTCTGAAATGTAAAATGTTCTGAAACGTATCCTTCAGTTGGACTGTTCTAGAGTAAGGAAAATTAGGCTTTCAGGGCAATTACTTTGAAAAATCACAGTCAAAAGTGAGCAGCCCCAGAGGTTAAAGATGTGAGAGAAAATGATTTGAGACACCTTTAAAACAATTGCACATTGTAGCAATTGGTTTGCTATTCTCACATTACCTGTGTGCATGCTTTGTTGTTATTTCCTTCAAACGCATCTGCTTGGATGACTGTTGCAGCATACATGGCTGCACTGTAGGTTTGATGGCGTGCAAACATAAACCTGTGTTTTGGCAGAG
Organism: Plestiodon gilberti rubricaudatus; assembly: GCA_026170595.1. NCBI lineage: Eukaryota > Metazoa > Chordata > Lepidosauria > Squamata > Scincidae > Plestiodon > Plestiodon gilberti. The sequence goes on from JANXHW010000005.1 coordinate 62,256,745, forward strand.
TTAATTCCTTTGAAGAGGTGGGACCATTGTTTCCCTTCAAGTGCACCAGACGTTCACCTAAGCCCACATGGAGATCCTGTGCATCAAAGCTCTAGAAAAGCCATGACAAACAAACAAAGTTTGGGAGATGAAGGAGGATAATCTTACACTGGTGCATCTGTCGAGTTCTCAAGCAGCAAAGGAAGATCAAATGGCTTAAAAAGAAATAATCAAAATAAACCCCCTTCCTTGTCAAAGCTTAAGATTTCTCTTTTTCTATTTTAAGTTTTAAAAAAGAAACATTGGGCATAATCCACTGGGAACCTCTACTGGGCAAAGCACATGGAATGAATGGGTGTTGTCACAGTGCAGTTTGAATGTTTTCTTGTTTCATTTGGGCTCATGATGCGAATGCAAAATCCATGATGGCCAGAATCCTTATTCACCTTACAAATGCTTCTCTTCTTCTTTCACTTCCAAATGAACCAAAGGATCAGATGTGAACCCAAAAGTACAAACAGATTCGGGGCATGTGGAAGAATACCCAATGAGTTGCAATTTTAAAATGGGTTTCAAATATTATGGACAAGATGGATCAGAACTTCCAAGTCACCCCATGAAATGGATTAGCAGTCGCTTCAGGACAGATAAAAAGGACTCCTTTGCACAGTGTGTAATTAACTTATGGAATCCACAGCAACAAAATGTAGTGATGATCACTAGCATCTGCTGATAGCATTTTAGACAGTTTACACACGTTCATGGAGCTAGGCAGCACAATCCTATTTCCCCCCCCCCAATCCAAAGCATGCAGTGGAACCTGTGCTGCATGCTTTGGGGGGGGGCACAAGACAACCTGGGAGAGGTTAGTAAAAATATGTTTTACTTACTTCCCTGTAGGGTGCCTGGCCGCCAATGGGTCTCCTCGGACCCAGGCTAGATATTTTGCTGGTGTAAGTCCAAGGAGAGGCGGGGGGGGGGGGGGGGTGTCAGGCCAGGAAAATGGGAATAGCATCCCAGGGTGTGCTGCAGCTTCCAGTATTCACCCCTCCCATCCTTGAAACACCCCCTGGCTGCCCTGTTTCTCCCCCATTCGCCCACTCCCACCCTCGAACAGCCCCTGCCACTGCGTTACCTTCAGCAGTGCGGCATCCAGCAGGCACTGCCGCACACACAGGGCCTCCAACTGTTTGCACCTGCGGTCCCAAAGTGCATGGCAGTGGCACACCCTTTATGATGCTGCAGCAGAACATATGGTGGCAGACTGGGAGTTCCGCCACAGTGTGTGGCCCATAGGATTGGGCCATAAGTCAATCAGTGACAATCAGCCATGATCGCTAAATGGAACCTCTACATCCTGAAGCAAAGGATGAAGTGCTGGAGGCAAACAGGGCAGGTTGATTGACTTCTTAGTTTTGCTTGGAAGTGTCCCCACATGCGTCAGGCTGGCCACAACTGAAAACATGATGCTGGACTAGATGAACCCTTGGTCTGATCCAGTAAGACAGGTCTTATGTTCTTATCAAAGCCAGGGGCCTTCTGTGCTACTCTGTAATTCATTTTCAATGGAACTGCTGTGGGAGAAATTTCCAATGGAGTATGGGCTGGATGATTTTGGGTGGTGGGTCGGATCTGGTCCATGGGTCATAAGTTGCCTACCTCTGCTGTAAGGTAAGGGGATCTATTTTGGTGGTGGGTTTGCAGTTGAAGCCATGTGCATGATTGCAGAAGCACTTCCATGCATACAATCAACACTTCCCAACTAGTTGGAATATGGAGCCCCCCCCCCGTGCACTGCTGTAGGTCACTGGGGGGTGCCAGCTGTAGGAGCCTGTTTTTAATGAATGAGAGCCAAAAATGTGAACCAACATCCTTGAGGGGCATTGCATTTTTGAAGAAATATGGACATTTTTACCTGTGGTGTTTCACTTGTGATAACACATTTGCACATGTGAGTCATCATGTTCATTCCACAGTCATGAAAAGCAGTGGCAATTTATTTATTATTTATTTTTCACATTTTTATACCACCCTTCCTCCAAGGAGCTCAGAGTGGTGTACATATTTCCTCCCCTCCTTTTTGTCCTCACAACAACCCTGTGAGGTAGGTGGGGCTGAGAGATAGTGACTGGCCCAAGGTCACCCAGGAAGCTTTGTGGCTGAGCGGGGATTTGAACCTGGATCTTCCAGGTCTAAGTCCGACTCCCAAACCACTGCACCATCCATGCATATATGAGCCAAAGCTTAACATTATCAGAAATGGGAATGGTTTTCTCCTGAACTGCCAGGTATTCTGGCTTTTTATTTAAAATGTCATTGGTCAGTATTGCACCCTATTGAATGGGTCTGGCAGAACAATCATAGTACAGTACACATAGCTAACAAAATACTACAGACACCATCTAGCTAAACGTAAGCTCTTTTAATTATCTGCATGTGCCTAAAATTCCCATTGAAAGCAATTGAACTTCAACTTGCTTAACTTTCCGCTTCCCAGCTTGAAGCAATGGCAAAAATAAACATGTGCTATAAATGAATTGAAATCAGGTTATTCATTTTTACTCTTTCACTGTAACAGACTTAACTTAAGCTCCCAACAACAAAAAAGATTTTAAAGTTTATATATGGTATTAATTTCAGCCAGTTCTGCAACTATACTACCCTGTTTCTGCTATCAGTAACAACTCCTGAAGGGGAACCATGGCTGTTTTTTAGATTTTCTTATTGAAACACAGTGAGCAATATTTGCCATGGTGAATTTTCCACCCCTGACTGTTAATGTCTATTACAGTACACACTGTAATAGCTGTAAAAATTTACCACCCTCTGTGTTATAAACCACCAGAACATGGAGCCTAATGTAATTTCCTATGGTAATTTCCTGTGGCTTGATTCATCAAAAGGATAAGATAGATGTGTGCCTTTTTCCAGTTAGAAGATTAATAAGCAGCATTCAACATTAATTGCAACATTTTAGGCTAGCTGCTTTCATTCTATTTATTGATTACACACTGAGTTCTAAATAAAACACACTCTAAACAGCATTACAATTCCACAGTACATATGAGCTCATCATTTACATAGTTCCATTTATAAAGACCCAGGGCTGCTTTCCTTCACATTTCATTTGGTGTCTTCAGTTTAGAGATCGTTTTAGAGATCAGTAACTTTCAGCAGGAATATTTAGCCAGGCTCCGGTGGAGTAGTAACTAACTGCCCAATCCTATCCCCCATCTGCACTGCCAGTTCTGGCACCGCAGCATGGTTTGTGCTGTGCTACCCGGCTGCTACCACAAACAGCAATGGCACCAGCTCATCTGACTCCCCCAGCACTGGTAGTTGGTGTGGGGGATGGGCAGTGGGAAAGGAGGAAGAGTAATGGGGCAGAGAGGGGGAAGATTGGGGTTGCTGGAAGGCATGTTGGGACGGGCAGGGGGTGGCTATCACTAGCAAAGGTACCGCCAATATCCTATGCACTCCACCAAGCCTATATAGTCCTAACCCCCCTTGGGTTTTTTTTATAATATATAAATGTCCAATCTTTCATGAAAGGCTACTTTCCAGGTGGTATCCTTTTTACAGTCTGACAATTCTGCTGACTGGCGCCTCCCACACTCGACCGACGCAGCTGGAAGCTCTTATCTCTCCTCCTGGAGGTTTTCACAGCTTTTTTGTCGACGGCATGTCTTGAACTTATCAAGTTCACTGGTCTTCGGGCTTACAAGTTGGCAGCTCTCCCGACTGAGCCAGACTCTTCTGCCATCCATATGAAACCACTCACACTACAGCCATCAGGATGGCCTGACATTCAGACTGAGTTCACACTTGCGCTACAATGTCCATGGCAAGAAGTGAATACTCACCATTGGGAAATATTGTGCTGCTCTTTCTCGTACCATTTTCAGTGTGTTTATTTATTTATTTTTCCTTTTCTAATGTTAGCTGCCTTGGGTTGTTTTTAACAGGAAAGGCGGGGTATAAATCCTCAAAATAGATACAATGGGACAGATGATGCATATAAGCCCATTTCGGCATTAAACATTTCTTTTTCCCCTCATCTGCTTTGATGGAAAATCGGTTTTTTCCTCTCCACATTCATTTGAACACTCAACACTTTGTCAGTCCACTGCATGAGCAATCCTTAACAACAGCAAGAATACCATGAAACTGGGGAAAGATTCAGCTGCATGCTGAGCAACGTAGTGGGGAAGGAGAGAAGGTCACAACCAGGACTATAAATCTTAGGAAATTATTGTTTATTTATATTCAGTTTTTAGGCCACTTTTTTTTTGCCCAAATAGGACCCTCAAAGCAGTATGCACCAAAGTACTACTAGATATAAATAAAAAAAATCTAGATTCTCTCCAAACCTTGTATGATCCGCATATTTGCTGTAAGGGACACGAGCATTCTTGCCTTTAAGCTTATTTTTAATTCCACCAAAAAGGGTTGGGTGTTTAGCCCTATTCTTTCGCAGCTGTAGGATCTACAGCTTGGATTCTGGGAGGTTCTTCGGTAAATCCAGGATGAATTCTCTGAACTCTGGAGTACCTCGTCCAGCTATTCACTCTGGTATATCAGATGGTATCCCCATCTAGACCCCTGATGCCTTCCACACCTGTTAGTTTCACTTCCAATTTGTTCTCTACGACATACATATTGACACAATGAACTTTATGTTATCCCTTCCTCAAAAACTGAGCAAGGTTATACTTTCTGGAGAGGACATTATATTGCATTAACTTTGGAACTTATCAACATGCCAAAAGTGGGAATAATGGCAGGATCATCCAGAACCCAAGGCCAGAGGACCCACTCAAATGGACTGACTCCTGAACCTCGGAACCAGTGACTTTGGTACCACTCATGCACCATGGAGGGCACAGCGCCCTCAGCAGTCTGGCACTGGCACTGCAGACTGACCCCACTCAACCAAGGTTTGAAAGAGGGAGTAATCAGGGTTGGGCTTTTATGTGCTTTTATGCATCTGAATGCACCCAGAATGCCCCCTGTTCTGGTGGAGTTGCGCCGGTGTCCGTTCCGTGTCTGAACTGCACATGTGAGGTGTCCAAGGGGGGTTAAGCCGGTGTCCGTCCTGCGTCCGTCGGTGTACGGCAAGTTACACTGGCATAATTGCCCTTACACCAGGGGATCTACTGTTACACTGGTGCAAGAGTTACACAGGATTGCGCCCACAGTCTGCTGATTTCAGTGAGACACACATCCAAACATATTTGCCAGATTGTTGCATTGCAGTCTGGTTGGAAGTGCCCAAGGTGATTTCTTGTCTTGGTGATGGGACAGGTAAACTGGTCTTTTTTTTTCTAGCTGGGCAGACTCCTCCAAGAGGCCAGTGAGAAGCAGCAATGGTGATGCCATATGAGAGCATTCCAAACCTCGGTGCCTGCGTCTAACTCCTTCTCCCCATCTCCAGGCTGCAGTGACAGAAGGAGAACCGTCAAGTGCTGATTTAGACAAGAGGAAAGAGGGTGGGAGAGAAGGGGGAAAGACACCTCTTCTAAAATGGTGCCTGATTAATTGGGTGCAATTTTTTAATTGTTTGGAAAGACTTAAACATTGGAACCCTCCTTGCTTTATTCACATTGATGTTGTTGTTATATTGTATTGCTTTATTTTTATAATTGCACATTTTGGCTCATAGTTTGGTTGTAAATGGTTGCCTATTTGATACATTTAATTCCATCTGTATAAAAGCCAGGGATCCTTTCTGGCTGTGTGGATATTCGCTGCTGATTAATTCCACATTCATGTTAGGGAGTTGCCTTTTCACATCTGGTTCAAATAATATCTGCACCTTGAAACATTCCACCAAATGTTGCAGAAGAATAAACCTGCACAGCATCACAGCTGGTGGATGACCCAAGTCTGGAGACTGATGCAGAGTAACAAATTTTCACCCTCTAAGACGATCTTATTACGTCTCAATCATTTGACAGGTTGAAGGGTTTAAGTCCTAACTGTTACAATCCAATCTTTGAAATAACGCTATAGACATTAAGAAAATCCTGAAAAATCTATCCATGATCAATGAAGTGATGCACTAGGCCTAGAAAGAGAAACCAAATCTTCCTGCCGGAGTAGCAACTCTATAGTTCTTTATTATATACACCAGGGGTGACCAAACTTGATAAATGTCAGATGTTTGAGAGCCGCAAGAGAGATGTTTGAGAGCCGTAATATTTAAGAAGCATTTAAATTCTTAAATATATTTACTCACCATGGACACTAAACTTATTTTTAATCCAGTGGACTCTCAGTTTATACCTGGTAAATAATTATAAAGCTTGAAAATGTCTTATTTGCCTTTTATATTAATTGTGATGCAAAAAGGAGCTCAGCCTACATATTTCCGAAAGCCGCACATTAGACGTCAAAGAGCCACATGTGAGTAGGTAGAGTATCACAATTTGGCCACTCCTGATATACACAATCTTAGTAATTCAAGGGAGCGATCTTATGCCAGCTGGATACATAACATCTGGGAGAAGACTGCTCTGCTGTTGTATCTTGTGAGACTTCATCCCCAGGAATGCTAGCCAGCATGACAGCATGAAGATGCACACTGTCTGTTGCACTAGCTAGCATATCTACTCCCACCATGGAGAATGGGCGGCATCAGACACATGCACAATTTGGCTGGCCATGATGGGATAACTGGGCTGGAGTTATGACTGGGTTGAGATGCATTGGGTTGTGGGGTTCCCTAGCCTGTCCTGGACTAATGACATCACTCAACTTCTACCAAACATTTTCCACTCTTTTACTATTACTGTTTGTTTGTGATGCCAATAAAGGTTTGATTGATTGATTTATCATCTGAGGATTCTGGTATAATTGAGACAGTGGGAGCATTGGAGCCGTGAATATGGTCTAAGCTTGGCAGTTAACTAAGGTTTATATACAGTATGTTTGCCTGTTTGATTTCTTTTGTTATTGTGTTGTTACTGCATTGTGTTTTCATAAGCCAATAAAGGTTGATTATATTATTATGATAAAAGCAGCCAGGAAATAAACCGTTCCTCTCCAAAAAGGCCCAGACACATGAATGTAAAGAAGCCCAACATTAGCCTATGATAGTTTTTTTAAAATGCCTGATAATAAAAATTCTGAACTTGCAGATCAAGAGGTAGACGCCTCAGTTCGCATTTCTGAAATGATTCCTCGTGGAATGTTGAGCACATCCAAACTCTACCAGTTCACGGTAGAGTTGATACATTTTGCCAGCATCTGGCAGAGTGTAAATAGCTCAGCAAACATATGGCTGTAGTGGAGGAAGTATGAGCAGTCATGGCCAGAGTGATGTGGTTCAACAAGGTCACACATTCAACCGGCATCAAGATGTTATCTTAGGGTGGTTACAAACTCCACCTAGCACACCTGACATTATGAAGCAGGAATGTTCCGTGTTGCCTGCCTTCTAGAGTGGCCATTTTTGAGGGCCAAGCAGTTTTTCTGTGGCTATTCCACAACCACCATCAGATCATTCAACTTCAACGAAGAAAAACATCCAGGCTCATGAACCAGTCTGATTGATCTCATCATAATGATGCTATAGTATACAATGCGTGTTTTCCAGAGGCAAACTTGCATCACTCTTCTTTTTACAATTATCAGTGATATGATATTGGCACATTTATCAGTGATGTGATATTTCTCTCTTAGATCCAGGGCCAAACTCGGTATGACTTTAATCACAATACTGACCCGGGTATGATTGTTTTGTTTTATTTTTTTCAGCAAATGGCACATGCATAGGCCTGATATGGTTGGGGACCACAATGGGAGGTCCTGGAGAATTTAGTCCTCTACGCCAGCCCTCCTCCATTGTCCCAATCCAGATCAGTCTCCCTGCATGTGTATTTGCTCTGGAGCAAATTGAAGCCTTTTTCTTGCTGCACAAATAGCATGCTTGGCGGTGGGAGTTCAGTCTGGTTTAGGTCAGGACTGCAACAAGAAGTAGGTCCACCTATCTCCACCCCCACCACGGTCCTGATCCGGTGCAGGGCCATGCATGTGTTGTTAATAATAATAATAATAATAATAATAATAATAATAATAATAATAATAATAATAATACCAGTATTTATATACCACCTTTCTTGGTCATTGGATTTCTTCTCTGACTTTAATTCAAGGCGGTGCATGTAGGAATTCTAACCCCCCGAAGGGGTTTTTACAATACAAAGTTCTAATCTTTTACAGAATGTCTTCATTCCAGATGGTTTCCTTCACGGTCTGGCTTATCTCTGGCATTCGCCTCCCACAGTTGACTGACATTAACTCTGACTCCCACTCAGAGTGTAGCTGGCAGCTTTTCCTCGCTCTCACCGAGGGCTTCTGCAGATCGTCAGAGGTGGGTCAACAGCTCTCGAATACTTCCGGTTGTCTTGAGCTGGTATCTTCAGATCTCTTCAGGCATTACAAGGCGGCAACCCTACCACTGAGTCAAACCTCCTTGCATTTATAGAAAGAAATGCAAACATTCCAGGGCCAGTGATGTGATTACAGTCCCATCAGTTTTGATCCCTCATGGAGTGTGTAGCAGCTAAAAGACTGAGCTATCAACCATTTTCATTCAAATGTTGCCTCTCCTATGAACACACCTTAGGCAAATCTCTCTCTCTCTCTCTCTCTCTCTCTCTCTCTCTCTCTCTCTCTCTCTCTCTCAGCCTCCAACTCGAATCTGTAATACTAGGACTGAAATACTGGCTTATTTTACAAGGTCTTTGCAAGGATTACCGAGAATGCGTGTGAATCACTATGAATTCCACAAATGTCTTATTACAGTAGTAGCCATGCCTACAGTTTGTATCCATCTCCTCCACAGTCCAGTAAAAATCATTCACTGGATAATGCTAGCATCAGTTGTTTGGATAATGATTATTATTGTTGTTATTAATCTTTAACTCCTGGGCACTTTGGTCTGGTCTCAGGGATTCGTCTGCTTGGGGAATATTTGCAGCAGGAGACAAAATTCTTTCCTATATGTTCCTGTTTAGACCCTTCAATAAATTAAATTGGCGGTTTTGAAGTTTTTCTGCCTACTTGCTCCCCGAAGTCTCTAAACAGAGCCTCTATAGTCTTTTTTTGATACAACCCATCTTAGTGTTTATAAGGTGGTAGAACTTGTGGAACTTATCAGCCAGCTTGCCAAGGTCAGCGTATGAGTATAGCCCTGCTTTATTAGACTTTGGAAGAGTTCCCATTTGGAGGTACGTTTTCAAATGCATAAACCTCACTTGGTAAAAGACCGCAACCTTCTAGCAACTTCTAAAGCAGAAAAAAAGTTCTTGCCCTCACCTCATACATCAACATAAATCTAACGTGTATCACCATTTATGCCTCCTCCCTTGGCAGCTGAGCCGACACTCAGTGGTAATTGCTAAATTTCTCATCTCAGGGGAGCCCTTTATAGGGACTGCTACTGTACCAGTGCAGTGAGGGTCATTTCGCTCCTATTGGGAGTTTGCTGGGGGGGGGGGGGAGGATTTCTCTAAGAAGCTACGAAGTTTGAAAAATCATGACTGCAATAAAGAGTGGCAGAAGAGCCCCTGGCTTGCTTTTCCATCTCTTGGTCCATGATTTTCTTACAAAGGAAAGCAAAGCTGTTGTGAGACACAGCCAGTTTCAGTGGAAGAGCGTGCAAGTCACACCTTTCACAAGCACATTGTCATGTCTATACCTGTGCTGGGTGGGATGCAGCTTGTGCTTTTAGAATACAGAATTTTTAGAGCCCATCTTTTTCCATTACTGTACTTTGCCTCCAGCATTGCCAACTGTAAAGAAGCCTTGCCTATATATGTTTAACTGCATTTGTTCACATTTCTTCTTTATTGACACGTTGATCGCCTTCCTTCCTCGGTTCTCTCTCCACGATCAAACTTTTCTTTTCCTTCTGCTTTCTTTTTTGAAGAAAAAAAGAAGTCAGCTCCTTTCTTGTTTGCTTAGGCTGTAAAGTGCCATGATAACAGATGGTAGTGTGCTGTGGTCAAATGAACAACATTCCCTGCCAAATAGGCAAAGAGGCACTTTGATGGATTTCATATGTAGCAAGAGGAGAATAGTAATTGTCCTTATTCATCTCACTATAGCATCATTTCTGGCTGGTTGTTGGTGGTGTCTTCCTTGTGTCCTGCTTTAGATTGTGAGTCTCTTTGGGCAGAGAACCGTTTTTCTAATTCCTTTTGCTATGTATACCAATTTGATAGCTTTTTGTTGAAAAGTTATCTATAAATGTTTATTAGTATTAGTATTAGTATTAGTATTTTTTCACATTTTTTTATACCACCCTTCCTCCAAGGAGCTCAGAGTGGTGTACATAATTCCTCCCCTCCTTTTTGTCCTCACAACAACCCTGTGAGGTAGGTGGGGCTGAGAGATAGTGACTGGCCCAAGGTCACCCAGGAAGCTTCGTGGCTGAGCGGGGATTTGAACCTGGATCTTCCAGGTCTAAGTCCGACTCCCAAACCACTACACCATCCTGGCTATTAGTATTAGTATTAGTATTAGTATTAGTATTAGTATTAGTATTAGTATTAGTATTAGTAGAGACTGTCACCTTTCCTTTATTTTATTACTTGTTAATGGGCACCATCGATCAGTTTCTGTTTCTAGAACTAGCCAAGGATCTTTCCTCAGTAGAGTCTGGCTCAGTTGGGAGAGCTGCTGCCTTCAAAGCCCGAAGACCGGTGAACTTGATAAGTTCGAGACACGCCGCCAGCAAAAAGCTGTGAAAGCCTCCAGGAGGAGAGATAAGAGCTTCCAGCTGTGTTGGTCGAGTGTGGGAGGCACCAGCCAGCAGAATTGTCAGACTGTAAAAAGGATACCACCAGGAAAGTAGCCGTTCATTGGGCATTTATATATATTGTAAAAAAACCCAAGGGGGGTTAGGACAGCCTGCCCATGTACACCGCCTTGGATTAAAGTTGGAGGAGAAATCCAATGACCAAGAAAGGCGGTATATAAATACTGTATATTATATATTATATTATAGATAACTGTGGATAGGTGACTTTTAAAAAAAAATAAGAATCAATGGCTAATGGCTACTAAGTTTGGACAAAGTCCACATGCTTGTGGGGGGGCGGGGTTTGCTGAAGCAGTGGGAAGCTACAATGTGGCCAGCAAAGAGCCCAGCTCACTAGAAGGAAGAGCCTTTGGGGGCTGCAAATGGATGCTGTTTGCTTGGGGGTTCTTGTTTCTGTTTTACAGATTCAAGCTGCCTGTGCGGGTGCTGTTCAGCAGAAAGGGATCTAGATTTAAATCTGCCAGAGGCTTACAACCAAATCCTAGGCATGCCTACTCAGAAGCAAATCCCACTGAGTTCAATGGGACCAACTCCCAGGTAAGTGAGTATAAGATTGCAACCTTTTTGCTTTAAGTAGTAAACCATCATCTATCAACTTCTGTCCTCCATCTGTAAAGCTGGAGTGTTAATCAGCTACCTCACAGGCGTCTTACTACAGCAAACATGCTTCAAACAAAAAACAAAGCATTTTGGAAATTAGGAGTGCTTACTTCCTTCTTCTCTCCCAGCAAAAATTCTGCCACAACTACCAGAAGGAAGACGAAGGCCAATCTGAGCAAGGGGGCCAACAACTGCTAGCAGGTTGACTCTTCCCTCTTAGCAGGAGTACAAACAAGAGGAAGATCAGCCTGACTCCTATGGGATTTAAATTAGGGTTGTGAAAATGGGCATCCCCCCCTCAAATTCACTGCAAGTGATAAATTGGGGGTGTCGCTTTGGTGGTACAGTACTCCCCCCATATCCGCTGGGGATATGTTTCGGGCCCCTCCATGGATACTTGAAACCATGGATAAGAGCAAACACCCCCTCCATGGTTTCCTGAGGGCCCCCTGCCCTCCCTGCGTGCGCACCCCCCCCCCCCCGCTCTTATTTTTCTTTCAGCAAGCTTTGTTTCTTCCTTAAAACAGAGAAGCAGCCTCCATTGCAGGCAAGTATAACTATACTAAGTCCTAGGGAGGCTTTGCAAGGTTTCTGTTAACGTTGCAGAGCCTCTCTAGGACTTAGTCTCGTTCTACTTGCCTGTAATAAGCAGCCAGAGCCTGCTTCTCCTGTTTCTTTAAGGAAGAAATGAAGCTTACTGGGAAAAAAGTAAAAGCCTGGGGAGGGGGGTCCCCGTGATCCGTGGATAACTGAAACCATGGACAGTGAATCAGTGGATATGGGGGCCCACCTGTATTTCAAGGTGGTGAAATTATTTTTAAAAAAGCTGTGGACTTGTTAGTTAGTGGCAGCAACAATCACTTGAGAATACAGTAAATTTAAATGCCTATCAAAAACTCACTTTTTAATTTCAGCATTCTCAAACAGATCCCTTCCCTTGTGTGTCAAATCTCTTGTCTTATACAGCCAGGGAGATCCTTTATCTTTATTCTGATATATGAACAAGATCTAGGTAGCATCAGTAATGCCACTAGCCCTCCCGGCGCCCGGTCCAAGGGGGAGGGGCCTAAGTGATGTGACGTCGTCGCGCCCAGCGCGACAACAAACACACACACACGCCGGTTTCGGCACCTTTTTGGAGCCGAACGAGCTCCAGGGAGGGAGGGAGGGCCGAACCATCGCGCGGGTAAGTACCCCCCAACGATGACTGCGCCCCACGCCCCCACGCCCCCGCCTGGCGCGTCTGCTCCGCGCGCTCGATCCTCCTTCCACCTCTGGGTAGCATAGCACTCTAAAACCTAATGGTGGCCAGAATCCCAACCACCATATGTGGTATTCCACTAGCACATGGGAGCTTTTCAGCTTACTCTTTCCAGTGGCAGCCCTAATTATTTGTGAAATAAGTGTATGAACACACACACACCCTACTGCTCTGAGACCTTCTAAAGCAGCACTTCATGAGGCACAGGAGGGGGATGACATAAGAAGGAAATTCCGCCTTTCTCACATGCACCATGAGTTTTCCATTCACACACAGGGGTGAGTGTGAGTTGGAATGCAATAATAACAACACTAATTACTGTATTATATATGAAAAATAATAGTAGTTATATGTTGAACTGCATTGTTGAGAATCTCATCTTCTCATGACTGGATCCATTTGTAAAGCAGATTCTGCATTGGTCAGACCTCACCTGGAGTACTGTGTCCAATTCTGGGCACTTCACTTGAGGAAAGATGCAGCTAAACTGGAGTGGATTCAAAGAAGAGTGACGAGGATGATCACAGGGCTGGAGGACAAGCCCTACGAGGGACGGTAAAGGGAACTTGATATACCGTATTGGTCTAAGACTCACTTTTTTCCCTAATTAAGTTTTTAAACTAGGGGTGCGTCTTATAATCAGGCTGTTGCGATTCGGGTTTGCAGCCGCCCCTCCCCCAGGCTCAGCAGAGAAAGGGCAGCAAAATACTCAAAGTTGCTGCTCAGCTGTGCAGTGAGGGCCTTTGAACGGCATGGGACATTGCTGGAAGAAGCGGTCAGGCTAAGAGGAGATTTCGGAGCATGTGTTTGTTTTTAGTGGAGATAATGGCAGAGATACAGTGGGCTCCTTCTCTGCCCTGCAGGGCTTATGGTATGTCCTTTTTCTTTGTTAAAACAAGAGCACACATACCTCTTCCCTTTCCAGGCTGTAATCAGTTGTTAATTTTCATTCTCTGCACAAAGAGGTAATGTTTATGGGTTTTTTTGCCCTGTGAAAACAGCTCTTTAAATAGAAGAAATAAGGAAGTTCTTACACTTGATCCGTTGAGATTCCTATTACTCTGATCCTACCGGTATTAGAAAGCGGGCGATCCGAGCGGATTCTCCAAAGCAGACGAAGTGATGAAACAAATCCTTTGTTCTTCTTTGGCTTGACGTTTCATCCAGACCCTTCGGATTTTCTCAAAAGCAGAGAGAGAGAACTCAGCTTGCACTGAAAGATGTTCTTGACCTTGTTTGTAAAGACACAGAGTTTTATGTGAAAAGAACGTTGAAAGCGCGGGAACCGCAGGCAATTAACAGGTTCCCGCGCTTTCAACGTTCTTTTCACATAAAACCCTGTGTCTTTACAAACAAGGTCAAGAACATCTTTCAGCGCAAGCTGAGTTCTCTCTCTCTGCTTTTGAGAAAATCCGAAGGGTCTGGATGAAACGTCAAACCAAAGAAGAACAAAGGACTTGTTTCATCACTTCGTCTGCTTTGGAGAATCCGCTCGGATCGCCCGCTTTCTAATACCGGTAGGATCAGAGTAATAGGAATCTCAACGGATCAAGTGTAAGAACTTCCTTATTTCTTCTATTTAAAGAGCTGTTTTCACATGGCAAAAAAACCCATAAACATTACCTCTTTGTGCATAGCAACAAGCCATGAAAACCTACACATGCATCTTTCATTCTCTGGTCTGCTGGGTTTTGTATCCTTTTGTAAAGCAAGATCACATACACTTTCATCCCCCCTCCCCAGGCAATCAATGGTTTAGGCTGCAATCCTGTGCACACTTTCCTGAGAGTAAGCTCCATTGAGAACAGTGGGACATGCTTCTGAGTAGACATGCACATGATTGCACTGTTCGTTAAATCACTGGCATAAATTTAATGCCAGTGATTTAATTAAATTTTTTTAATAGCACCAAACTTTAAGGGTGCGTCTTAAAATCAGGTGCATCTTATACTCGGGACAATACAGTATTTAGCCTGGAGAAGAGAAGGTTGAGAGGGGATACGATAGTGCTCTTCAAATACCTGAGGGGCTGTCGTATGGAAGAAGAACAAATTTGTTCTCAACTGCCTCTGAGAGTAGAACTAGATCAAATGGGTACAAACCGCAAGGAGATTCCAGTTGGACATCCAAAAGAAATTCTGGATGGTAAAGGCAGTTCAGCAGTGGTACAGATTGCCAAGGGAGGTGGTGGATTCTCCCTCACTGTAGATCTTCAAGCAGAGGCTCAACAGGCAACTGCTGGAGATGCTGTAGGAGGATTTCCTGCTATAGACAGGGGGTTGGACTAGATGACTTTGTGGGTCCCTTCCATGATTCTATGTTTTCAAATGCATTAAAAGACTATTATGAGTGTTATCTCAGACCTGGTTTACGCACACATGTACACCGGTTGCAAGCTCATCACTAGGTCACAAAATACTTAGGGTTGGTTCACATATGTGAGCAGATGCTTTGTTTACACACACACACACACACACACACACACACACACACACACACACACACACACAAAACACATTAACTTATTTTTAATTGCATGTTAATCTGTTCATAATCTATATGATACTCATGCATTCTATTTGGCAATTTTCTGTAAGGATTTTGCATTGAATTATTCACATATATAATTCATTGGAATATATATAATTTGTGCTCGGTGTAGCTTATATTGAAAATATACAATCATTTTAAAATGTTGACACTTGTTTTTATCTGTTTTCCAGTGTAGACCATTTAAGGTTGTGGTGTTACGCTTTGGGGTCCTCCTCACAAAAGTATCTCAAGAGGCATCTGACACGAATACCTTGGATTTATGGGAGTCTGTTTATATTTGCACTTTTCTGAGAACTCACAAAAGGGTTGCTCTTCCCAAGAAATAATATCATAGAGTTGGCTGAAAGACTGATAAGAGATAATGATGGATGATAAGGGAGAGTGGGCAACGGGAGAAGTGGTAAATGTTTGTCTTTCTTGTATAATTTACAGTCCTGAGTTAAATTAAGCCATCTGACACATGGGATTTTTTTTAGATAGACCTAAGACACTGGGAAGCTTGTAAAGAGTGAGAAACTTTGCAACTTTGGCTGAGTGAAGCCAATGTTTTCCCTTGGAAGACCCTCTCACTAGTGCGGTGGAGGGGTGCTCAGTCTTTTACACCTTGTTCTGCTTTCCTACAGAGAAGTCTCTATTGGTATTGCAAATTTAAACAATGGTTCCAGTTTATTTCTGAATAGTTTTGAGAGAACAGCAGTACTCCAAACAGAAGTCTTATACAATTGCAAACATTGAATTTTTTTGATCCTAAGCCCAGCACATCAGTGCTGTGGCTTGTGACACTAGACTAGACTTCTAGTTCTGTATTAAGGATTCTTCCCACAAATCAAGTTCATAGCTGCAACCTAGTGAGACATCACTGCAGTACAGTATTCAAAGTGACATGTCAGTGAAAGTGCCAAGAATTTCACTTCAAGCAAAATTCAAAGCAAATTTGGCAGTCTCTCTTCAGATGAACTTTGAGGGAAGTCAGAGTCTTTATCTTTGGTAAGACTAGTCAGATTCATTGAGGGAAGGTCACATATGAGACAACACAAGAGAGTGGTGCCAGTCAGAGGTATTGCCAGGCGCCCCCGTGGTTGGGGCCGCCCCCCCCAACGCCCCAATAAAATTGTCAAAAAATTTAGGTTTCGGTTTCGAAACCTATTTTTGACAGTTTTTTTTTGGGGGGGGGGGTTAAATGTTTTCCGGTGGATTTAAGTGTTAAAACGGCATGTGAAAGTGTATATGTGCTTTGCCGGCACTTATCTGTAATATGGGGCGTTCCAGGACGCTCCACCGACGATCTTCTTCCTGTGCCCGGGCACAGCTTCTCCCTGCGCCCGGGTGCGGACTCCATAACGCCCCCAGCAGCGCTTTCCGGAGTTTGCGCGTGCGCAGAACCACAGAGTTTCCAGGGACGTTCTGCGCCTGCGCAAACTCCGGAAAGCGCTGCTGGGGGCGTTACGGAGTCCGCGCCCGGGCACAGGGAGAAGCTGTGCCCGGGCGCAGGAAGAAGATTGTCGCTGGAACGTCCTGGAACGCCCCATATTACAGATAAGTGCCGGGAAAGCACACATGCCTTTTTAACACTTTTCACATGCCTTTTTAACACTTAAATCCACCGGAAAACATTTTAAAAAAGTGGAAAAATGCCAAAAAAAATCGCAAATTTAAGGAGGCCCGCGCCCCCCCGAGCCTCAGCGCCCCTACGCCCTGGGGCCCACTGCCCCACCGCCCCATATCAGCCGACGCCCCTGGTGCCAGTCAATCAGAAAAAGGGGGGACCCCCAAAAGCGACAGTTTCGTTAGATAATCCTGACATATTTTGAACTTGAAGCCCTTCCTCAAGAAAATAACTTTTGACAACAAAAGCTATATCAGTAGGTTCTTAGTGAGGCAGGAGGTCTGGCTCACTTGGAAGAGTTGCTGCCTCGCAAGTCTGAAGATCTGTGAATGGCAGTTCGAGACACGCTGCTTACAAAAAGCTGTGAACTCTCTATAAGGAGAGAGAAAGCTACCAGCTGCACTCTGTATGGGAGGCAGAGTGCAGTCTGCCAAGTGTGGGAGGCGAAGGCCAGTGAGAGGCCAGACTGCAGAAACCATCTAGAATGAAGTTGTTCATGCAAGACTGAACATTTATATATAATTGTAAAAATCCCTATTAGGGGGTTTGGGAAAACCTGCCCATGTAAACCGCCTTGGATTAAAGTTGAAGGAGAAATCCAAAGAACAAGAAAGGCAGTATATAAATACTGTATATTATATTGTTATTAGTTTTATTAGTGAGAAGATTCTTAAATCATATTTCCTTGGTTTCATGCACTTAAGTTGCATTATGGTTCATTACAAGAAGACACATTAAGAATTTAAGAAGGGTCCTGCTGGATTAGAACAAGCTCCTATCTAGTCCAGCATGCAACAATGGCTCGCCAGTTGCTTTAGATGCTTTGCCTTACTTGGACAGCATCGAAACAGGTTCAGGAAGGTAATGGCACTCTCCTGTTCTTTATTCCTATCATCCAGAAATGACGGACGCCCTCCCAGCGCCCGGTGCGTGGGGGCAGGGCCTGCGTCGCGTCATGTCGACGTGCCCCCCCCCCGCCGGTTTTGAAGGCATTTTGGAGCCGAACGGGCTCCAGGGAGGGCCAAAACGACGTGACGGTAAGTACTCCCCCCGCGCCGAGTGCGCCCCCCGCGTCAAGTGCACCCCCCGCCCGCCCAAGCGCCTGGAGCTGCTGCTCCACACGCTCCGCCCAAGCTCCGCCGCTGCTATCATCCAGTGCTCAGAGTTACACAGCTACTGAAGGTCCCCTTAACTATAATGGCTGGTGGCTATTGGTCCTTACAACAGCCAATAGTTGTATAGTTCTATATATGCTCCCACCACCACCACCACCATCACCAGTCAGAAGAACTCCACCTTAACTAGGACCACTGGGAAGCAACAGCAGAGCGGGCTATTTGCCTATATATCGTGTGGGCCTCCTAAAGAGATTTGGTTGGTCACTATAAAAAAACAGATGCTAAGATTGATTTTTGGTCTGATCTAGCAGGGTTCTTCTTACATTCATACGATAGGGAGAAATTACTTCTGATACTTTAACTCTCTTGTGAGGAAAGAGTCAACTTTTTTTAAATACATTCTCCTAAATAAATGTAGGATAAATTCATTATGCAGAGTTCGTCCTTCCAGTCTGAAACTACTATAGTGTGGGTATTTGCTGAGTAGTACATTTGTCGACTGCTCAGACAAAACTGCTCACATTGAGTACGACAGTTTTCAGCTTCTATTCAGACTCTGTCATGCTTAAAACAAGAATGGACTTGGAAAATAAACAGACCCAATGGAATCAGGGAAATGTATAGTCTTTAAGTAGGAAATGCATTTTGCTACTGATTTTGCTGAATGTATGTGGGAAGAAAAGGGCTTTTGTGAGTTTGCTGGAAAGAGCCTACATTCTGTACTGCCCAGTAGATGAAGTGTTCTGCTTTCAAATCTCCCCATCAATTAGCACATGTATCCAGAAAATAGATGGGATGGTGGCAGCTATTCCCTTGGCAGATGTCAGCTGAATGGAAAACTTGCACATTGAAAAATAATCCAAGCAAGGCAAAGCATCTACATTTATCTAAATGTCCAAAGTTTTGTACTCCTGAAGACTTTAAAAAGTGTGTAATTTCATATGCATGGTTTTTTTTTATTTCCATCATTTATATATTGCAATTCAATAAAGTTTCCAAATCAAAACATAGACTCTAAAGCAAATGCCAGTAGCAGAAATAAGATAATTCAGTTCTCAATAGCTTCACAGAATAGGAATATTTTCACTTGATTTCAAAAACAAGCAAGGAAAAAGAGAGACACTTCCATAGCTCCAGGGGGACCACAGAAAAAGCCCTACCTCTTGTAGATAACTGGATATCAGAAAAGGATGGTAGTTGGAGCAGGTTGAAACTAGTTGATCTCAAAGATTGTTATGGAGGAGGAATACCTAGAGATAATCTGTCTGAGTCCAGATTATTTTGGGCTTTAAAGAATAAATTCACCCCTTTGAATTAGGCCCAGAAAGTTGTTTCAAAATTAGAAAAATATCATGGCAGCTCACCTGTGTCATTAATCAAGCAGTCATTTGAAGTTTCCTAACCTTTTTCAAGGACAGATCTTTGTAATGTGGATTACAATAATTTCATCTGAAAATGACTATGGCAGAGACAATAACCAAATCTCCATGTATGACCTTATTCAGTCTCAAGATCTGCTAAAACTTGGACATAGTCACATTTTTGTTTACCATATTCAAAATTATAATTACATTACAAATCTGCGGGAAAGACACACACACACACGCACGCATGCACACGCACGCACACACACACCTCCTGCCTTAATTGCAGTTTGGATAAGAGAGTGTTGTACATGTGGCCCCTGAAGCCAAATCACCATATCCAGATCTCTGAAACTGATCCTGGATGGAGAATCACGTACACCACCATACTGAGGAACTGGCAGAGTAAGAGAACAGACTCTTACTGAACAGACTCTGAATCCAGGCTCCTCGTCTCTCCAAGTACATTGTAAGCACCATATCATGCATACAGTGGGACCCCACTACAGGGTCAGGACCTTCTTAGGATGAGAAGGAAGACCTGGATCATTATACAGTTGGATGTGTAATCATTAAGGGCAAACTGCAAGTTGGAGAGGCAAGCTGAGACCAATTCTTGAAAGAATGGTGGGTAACATGGAACAGGTACTGTATAAGGGCAAGTGAGGCTGTGGACATTGGGGGCTGGGGGCTGGCACTGTCTCTCTGCTCGCACACCAGCCCCAACTCTGCATCTAGATTTAGGCACTGTCTGGTGCAGCTAATTACTATTATTCATTAGCGTCCCCATATCTCTCTTGGCTTTTTCCAGGCATTCCTCCAATGGGTGCAGAGGCCAAGATGATCCCATTCCCATCCATGGCACATCACAAGAGTGACCTACAATGAGATCAGCAGCGGTGACCAGGGTGAATCCAGCTGTTTTTCTGTAGGGTTGTATCTTGCCCAGGTTCCAGTACCTTTGTAAGCTGCTTGACATACCATTATGTAACAGGTACAGCAATACACAGCCTGGAAATGCAGCACTGTAATGCAGGAAATGCAGGAAAGCTGCACCTGTTGTTCTGCTACTATGTCATGCAGCTTGCAAAAGCAACATGAAGCCTACTAGAACAAGGTTTCTTTTTATTTTATTTTTTAATCTCATAATTTATATCCTGGCATTCAGCACTAAGAGCCTCCAAGGCAATTCACAATCCATTAAAAACAAAATGAAATCATACAATTAACCAAACACAGAATAAGCCATTCAGCCACAGAACTTGCCAACAGCAGTGTAGAAAGACAGCAAATACAGTATAAGGGGGAGAAAACACCAGTTTCCCAAATTGAACACCTGGCAGTGATGGAAAACCAGCAGTCAGGGGGTCAAGCAGGCCTTACAGAGCAGAGCGGAGAGTCTTGGGTGCCATGACTGAAAAGGCTCTGTCATGCATCCCCTCCAACT